>OZ012739.1:31788885-32443885 GCA_963859935.3 Lathyrus sativus | reverse complement strand
AATAAGCTAATTTGTTGTTCATTCTCCAACTTATCATAGATCACATAATTCTCAAATCCTAAGCGGATTCCATTTCATTTCGATTAAAGTAACAATAACAAGCGTGATTGAAACTAATATAAAATTTATGTTCATATATTCGAATTAAGCAAACAGATAACGTAAACACAAATTAAGAAAATGCGGTTACAATTAGTAGAACATGCATCAATTGAAGTAAATCAATTTTATTCTATAAAATATGCAATTGAATTAAGCAAACAACGAAAACTGAATAAAGAAGTCATAATTATAGAATAAAATTGAAAAGGAATTGAAATTACTTGAAAATTATATTAAACTCAAAGTTAATGAAGATACGGTTATAACAGGCCAACCCTTTGAAATTAGTTCTCCATAAGATTCGTGCTCAAAAATTTATTTCGTGAATAACATTTGAATAAAATATCACAACTATTGTAATTCAACTCCACACAACTCTAAACAAGACTCTTTCAATCCTATGAATGGGTGATAATATTTTTTTTTTCAATTTCAGGCTTGTAATGAGTTTATACAAAGAATGGGATAATAGACTGAAAGGGGTTTTTAAATAATATATGATATTATTCAGGGTTGGCTTTTTAGCTACTAGCTAAAAAAATAAACAAAACAAAAATAAGTTTCCTTTATCAAATCAGTGTGCACAAGTAAACAAAAAGCTTTAATAAGAGTCAATTCAAGTTCTAGAGACTAACAAACATGAGTAGAATCACACAAGAAAGAAAGAAATGGTTTTTTTTAATGTATTATCCAATATTAGGCTCAAAATCTCACATGGATAAATGATCGACTACAAATAAGGCTGGAAATGAGTCGAGCCGAGTCGAACTTACCTTAGCTTGACTTGACTCGTTAAAAAATAAATTTAAAAGTATAGCTAGGTAAGCGACACTCAAATTTCGTATCGCAAGGACTCTTAGTAAAATTAACCGATTAAATAATCGATTAAGGGGGTTTCGATTTCGGTTTCTAATAAGTGATTATGAAATAAGCTAATTTGTTGTTCATTCTCCAACTTATCATAGATCACATAATTCTCAAATCCTAAGCGGATTCCATTTCATTTCGATTAAAGTAACAATAACAAGCGTGATTGAAACTAATATAAGATTTATGTTCATATATTCGAATTAAGCAAACAGATAGCGTAAACACAAATTAAGCAAATGCGGTTACAATTAATAGAACATGCATCAATTGAAGTAAATCAATCCTATTCTATAAAATATGCAATTGAATTAAGCAAACAACGAAAACTGAATAAAGAAGTCATAATTATAGATAGAATTAAAAAGGAATTGAAATTACTTGGAAATTATATTAAACTCAAAGTTAATGAAGATACGGTTATAACAGGCCAACCCTTTGAAATTAGTTCTCCATAAGATTCGTGCTCAAAAATGTATTTCGTGAATAACATTTGAATAAAATATCACAACTATTGTAATTCAACTCCATACAACTCCAAACAAGACTCTTTCAATCCTATGAATGGGTGATAATATTTTTTTTTTCAATTTCAGGCTTGTAATGAGTTTATACAAAGAATGGGATAATAAGCTGAAAGGGGTTTTTAAATAATATATGATATTATTCAGGGTTGGCTTTTTAGCTACTAGCTAAAAAAATAAACAAAAAAAAATAAGTTTCCTTTATCAAATCAGTGTGCACAAGTAAATAAAAAGCTTTAATAAGAGTCAATTCAAGTTCTAGAGACTAACAAACATGAGTAGAATCACACAAGAAAGAAAGAAATGGTTTTTTTTAATGTATTATCCAATGTTAGGCTCAAAATCTCACATGGATAAATGATCGACTACAAATAGGGCTGGAAATGAGTCGAGCCGAGTCGAACTTACCTTAGCTTGGCTCGACTCGTTAAAAATTGGTTTAGTTCAAATTTCGGTTCGAGTTCGAGATGAACTTTTTTTAAGCTTAAACTCGACTTGTTAAAAGTTCACGGACTATTCGAATCATCTCGTTAGGTTCAGCTCACTTGCTTCACACACTTAAAAGCCATTTTTTTAAAGTCTATTTTATTTTTATATATTTTACATTTTAAATTAATATTTTTTTAAAAGAAAATATTGAAATAAAAATAAAAATTATGAGTATGAAATTTAATTTTGTTTAAAAAATCTACTAATTCAAAAACTATACAATTTTTAAGAGACACATTTAAAAGTCTAATTCAAAAAACACTTAATTGAAGTTTAAATTTATCTAAAAAAATCCATAACTTCGTCAAATATTTAGGAAACTTACAAATTTAATGAAATAGTACCCAAATAATTACTACAAATTGATACAATTTTATTGATTACACCACTTGCAACCTTTATTATACATGTTATTTTAACAAATTATACATGTTATTTTAACAAATGACATAATGTCTCAAACAAGGATGACTCTAAATGTAATTGTCAACTTTATTTTCATAACGAGTACATAAGAGGCACTATCTAAAATGACGTGTCTAATGTCAGATTATTTTTGAAAAATTAATTTAAGATTTTTTTTATTAACTAGGATAATTAATTTATTAATATTATTTTAATTTATTAATGATTAATATTTTATTATTAATTTTTATAATTAATTAATTAATTAAAATTTTAAATGAAACTCTTTGAGCTTTTAAATATTGGCACATGTCTTTTATCCATCTTTCTAACCCACAATTGAATTGTTGCATTTGTTTAAACTTTATAAACACTTTTATGTCTTATACAAAAATCAATGTGGGACTTCTAAAAAACGTTTTATACTACAACATTATCTCATTCTTCTTCATTGCAGTAACTTCTCTTTCTTCTCAAATTTGTGTCCATTGTAACAAGGTCATTATTATCGGGCCCAACAGTTTCAAAAGTTGTTTAGTGACCTCTGCACTCAAGACCTTCAAACAAACAATGCATCCTCCATCATTGCAGAAGCAAGTAATATTGGTACGCAGAATGGTGATCCATTTTATACTTTATTCTATGGGATGAGTATTATCATATTATGGTGCTTGTTGGCCAAAAAATATGTAATGATGATTCCTCTCCATGGCTCATTCCACAGAAATAGACAATTCCTTCTTCCGGAGGGATTGGTGATTCCATGCTGCTTGGAATAATATTTAATTCCATATTTTCTAGCTTTCCCTCATTTATTTAAACCTATTACTTGATTTATAAATTTGATATTAGGAGTAGCAGTATAAAGAGAATGCACACTTTTTCCTCGGAGTAGAAGAATAACTTCATCCCTTATTCCACAATCTACAATCCCATTTTTGATTTGAGTACTAACAATAGAAAATAATTTGCAACCCAAGCAACAAGCTTCTTTAGCCTGTAACCATAATACAAGAAAATAGGACACCGTGTTCATGGTACATTAAGCTCTTCCGTAGGCAGAGTCCAACAAAAGCTCAAATCCACAATGGATCTTTTACAGGATGGTTTACCACTTGTGAGTTGTTGGTCAAGCGGAGGCAACTCCAAGTTTCCAATACTTAATTAAGCCAAGGGTCCCATTCTATAAGAGTTTTTCCAAAAGGATTCCATCCATGACTTTAGAGTTAGTAATAATAACCCATTTGTAATGAAGAGATCGTAAGTCAATATTCCGGTCTACTTCAATGATAACAAAATTACCATATAGATATTAACTAGAACTCATTAGTAATCAAGAGAACTTAACGTTAATATCCCAGTCAACTTCAGTAATAACAAAATTCAAATACATATTAAATGAAGGGAGCCGGACAATATTAAGCTGCACTCGTACGAAATGCATTACATTATCATGAAATACAACATATCACTTTGTAGACAAGTTATTTTAAATTTTAAGATTTTGTGAGTATGAGCATCTAGTTGCCACGACAGATATTCCAGAAAAATAATTATATGGTATAATCAAACAATCTTTCAGAAGCCTGAGATGGTAAGAGACTTTACAGTTTCAATTTAACCACCAAAAGAATGTCCAAGTAGTATTAAAGTTGAGAAACAGAATAAAGTTCTTAAATTCCAAATCAACTGTAGCCTCTCATTCTCTCATGTAACAATGTAAGCATAACTTTTAACTAACCTTCAATGCTTTTGCATGTGAAATCAGGCCTGCTTGATCCGCCCCAACTTCCAAAAAATACAGGTTTCAAGGCTTATAAGTAAAATATACATGCCTCAATTTGATAATGTCTCTCCCCTCAAAATTGATAGCCCCTTAAAGGACTGAAACAACATACGTAGTATTAGTAAAGTACCTAAAGCACTCACTCATTAAAGTTTCCTTTAAACATAAAGTATATATTCCAATCTTGAAAACAAATAAAGTAAAAGAAAAACCAAAATTCAACAGTGTTCTTATACATCTAATTGACCATTCCTCTCCTACAACAGAATCGATCATAAGACCAGATAAAGCATATGATATAACAGCTCAGAAAAAGTACTAGGATTTAGAAACATAACTCACCCAAGTAGATCAACAGCAATGATTTTGAAACGAGAAGCGAGAGCATCAAAATTACGAAAGAACTTTTATAGTAAAAATTAAACATAAAATTAGACTATATATACTCATAATAATATAAAATATCAAATAAACAAAATATTTCAATCAACATCTATTTATTAAAGAGAAATATAAAAAATTAATTAAAATAAAACTCCAAAATTTAGTCTTTTTATGTGTATTTTTCTCTTCTTTTTCAGAAATCTCTGTTTATGCCCTTGGAGAGAGACACAAACTTTTTTCTCAGCCACTCACGCCGTCATTGCGAATCACCGTCAAAGCAATCACCATCAATTCAAATCTTAACAGGTTTGTCTTCTCAAACCCTAAATTACTTTTCAAACCTTGAATCGGATTCTGGTTTGAAACCTTGTATGTTGTTAATTCAATGGTTTTGTCCTGAGTTCGTATCAGACTCGGTTTTGTTTCCGGTGATCGTGTCTGGCTGCGGCGGTTACTTTCTCTATTGTGCCTGTTGTTTGATTTGGAGTCTTTTGCTTGTTTAGGAGTTTAAACTTGTAGCTTGATTTTTGATACATTGTTTATAATTCAGAACATGCTTCATACTAGTAATTTAAATCGAAATATCGGGTTGTGTGATTTTAAACTAGATCTTCTATAGAATATTTTGAGAAAGATATAATTGTTCATAGTAGCCAAATTAGTGCTGAGATAGAAAAATGGTAGAGTGAGAATCATTGATTTCAACTACATCACAGTGTTGTAATTCACAAGCCAAAATAGTCTTTACAAATTCATACAACTTCCTTAATTCATTTCATCATTTAATCTATGTTGCTCTTTTGAGAATCATATGCGAGAGCAACCAATTTCTTCTGATTGCGACGAAAATGATATCTCAAGAAACAACTCTCATAGTAGTAATAGAATCTTAATATCTCGAGAAAAAGAACCTCGATTGATCTATGAAACCTCTTTGGCGGAAGAAATAACGGCTTTCTTGGTCTGATGTGAAGCCACTGCGTACGGCGGTGTCCGGCGATTTGTCTGACTGGGAATTCGCCGATGAAGGCGATCTGTTCATGACCGGCGGAGAGCCCACGCCAAGAGTGGTGTTCGGCGATGTCCCTACCTTTAAGGAAGCTACCGCAGAATTGAAGGAAGCTATTGATCAAATTTACCTTTCATCTGGTAGTTCTCAATGTGAGGGTTCATCTCCTAGTAGTCAACTCTCTGTTGTGTCTCCTCCTACTAAGGAAACAGGGACAAAGTCTTGTCTTGTTGAGGCTATTTCAAGTCCTTCAGTGCCTAAGCATGCCATTCATGCTTTTCAATTGCTCAGCACAAGTCCTGAGGCCCAGAATGTGGTGCAATCTATTGCTTTTGACCCTAATATATGGAATGCTGTCATGAAAAACCCTGTTGTCACTAGTTTCTTCGAATCACAACTAGCGGCGGTAGAGTCATCAAATGATGCTGCTTATGCTGTTGTTGCTGGTTCTGAAACTGTAGAAACTCCTAAAAAAGAGGAGGGAAATGCTTTTGATTTTATGACTGTTCTGCAGAATTTGAAGCTTACAGTTACTGAAATGGTTAGCAGATTGTCCAATTTCTTTCAGAACATATTCCTAACAGCTGAGAAAGACAAATCTTCAACTGATGGTGGTGGAGCCAATTTCATGGATTATAAAAATTTGATGGGAGGAAGTTTCATGGGATTGGCAGTTATGGTAATAATGGTTGTACTGATGAAGAGAGTCTAAACATTTTTCACTAGACAATTATTATCTATCGAATTTTCTTGTCAGTTTTAAATGCTTGTATATGTGAAATACATTTGGAGCAGCAGGTTCGCAGCGCATCTCTAGTCTCTCTGCAAGTATGACAAAGATCTAAACACTAAGCCAGGCAATGGACAATGAGGACTCCAATTACAAAAATGTTGTTAAACTGTGTGATTCAAAAATTTCAAGAATAAATAAATTGGAATAATGATCAAAAATAAAAATAGGAAAACAGCAAACCTCCTCAACAAGTTTACATGGATAATCCTCAATCTATTGAATCGAACAAAGCTGACTTATTGAGCGTGACATGGACGAAGGTTCCAAAGAGTAATCAACTTGGTGTTCAGAACAAAGATGGTTCGTTCCACAAATTCACTGGATTTCGTGATCAGGACGTAAGTTTGATAAGTTTACATGGTTGGTGATGTTTACATGAACTGACTAATGTAATGAAATTGATATTTCCTCACGATGTATTGCATTTTTTTCTGATGGATCTATCATCCTTACTTGTTATATGTGAGAAAATTTGTTTTGGAGTAAAAATATTTGACTTTGTGTTCTGTACAACATAGATGCATCACAAGAACAGGTACATAGATATTTTCTGCAAGTGATACCAACACATATCACTCCCCCAAGAACTTCAGTTAATACCATTTGTTCTGTATTTGGAGATGCACTAGCTTTCTTTGTACTCTTAGAATATTTTTTTTCTTGGGGGTTGGGGTAGGTGGTGTTGGGTTGGCTTCTCAAACAGGAACTGCGCCAATTTCTTGCTTTCTTGTTTTGCCAACCAAATGTATTCTTTATCTTCATAGCAAAGCTGGTTTGATGGAGTTGTACTACTAATGGATGTTCTTATGCTTCTGTTTCCATTTCAGGTAATATGCTGGCTTTCATGGTTGGTTCAAAGCAAGCTTTTGAGGTGCCTTTAGCAGATGTCTCTCAAACAAACCTTCAAGGGAAAAATGATGTGATCTTGGAGTTTCATGTGGATGACACAACTGGAGCCAATGAGGTATATAAATATATAGTCTTCTGAGTTTTAACAAATATAGTTCATAACAGCTGCTTACAAAAAACCTTTATCCATATTGAACTTGACTGTATTGTGGGATGGGGTTAACCGGTTCAATTTGGGTGTGCATTTTTTTATAGTCTAATATTATTCATATGATCTCAGAAAGATTCATTGATGGAGATAAGTTTCCATATACCGAATTCAAACACCCAGTTCGTTGGTGATGAAAATCACCCCCTGCTCAGGTGAGTTTGTTAACGAGGTTAACAAATTTCATGTTATAATAAATAAATTGGTTAAATGTGTCTTTAATACTGACTTCTCATGTCAACCTGCTGTATGTATCTACAGTCTAATCAGCCGCATACCTTCGTCGTTATTAGTCTTGACCCCCCTATTCGGAAAGGACAAACTTTGTACCCTCATATTGTGATGCAGGTAATTTAATTGCTCATTGGTCTATGGTTTACCAATCTAGGTGATAAATATTTTGTGTTCTTCTGAAGCTAACATTGATTTGCTCGTTTATGTATAGTTTGAAACTGATGATGTGGTTCAAAGTGAATTGGCACTAAGTGAAGATCTCTATAACGCTAAGTATAAAGACAAGTTGGAGTTGTCTTATAAGGTATAGCCTAAACTGGTGATTTGTTGATATACAATCCCGGGGTACTGATCCTCAAGACCTGCTGAGGAAAACGTGAAACATTATATTTTTAGTTGATTGACTGATGTGAAAATTTGGTAACTACAGGTCACATGCGATACGATGCAATACTTGGTACATTTCATTTATAATCCAATAATCAGGGGCTCATCCATGAAGTGTTCACCACAATATTACGTGGCTTGTCTGGGGCCAAAGTTACCAAGCCTGGAAAATTTAGGAGTTGTCAAGATGGTTATGCTGTTAAATCATCTTTGAAAGCTGAAGATGGAATTTTGTATCCCTTTGAGAAGAGCTTCTTCTTTCTACCTAAACCTCCCACTCTTATTACTCATGAAGAGGTGAGATTGAGATCTGTTTATTGATGACCAGTTATTAAATATTGGTGGACCTGCATATGATATCACCAATTAGAGGTTTTCATTGTTTCATTGTTTCTGACTAGATTGACCATGTGGAATTTGAGCGACATGCTGCCGGTGGTTCAAATATGCATTATTTTGACCTTATCAGACTAAAATCTGAGCAAGAGCATCTCTTCCGTAATATTCAGAGAAATGAGTACCACAACTTGTATGGTTTTATCAGGTAAACTTACCTCGCTGCCAAATTTTACTCGACAACTGTTTGTTTGTCATATAGCAATTCATTTCTTACCTGATCATGCAGTTCAAAGGGCTTGAAAATTATGAATTTAGGAGATGCCCTACCAGCCGCAGGTGTGGCTAAGGCTTTTGAGAGCGATGATGATGATGCTGTTGATCCACATCTTGAGCGCATCAGAAATGAAGCTGGTGAAAATGAAAGTGACGAGGAGGTGCCTAACCTATATTTGATTCATTTTTTATCCTCATCTTTTGTTCATGAAAAGCATTTGTTAAATTTGTGTTCTATTTTAAGCACACAAGGACAATATTAATTTGTATCCAACATTGGAAAATATTTGTGCATAGAAAAAATATAAAAGATGTTGGAAGTATGCTTACTTCTTCGAGGCATTCTTGAGCTTGAATTTTTGTTGTTATGCAGCCAGACTTTCTGTTGTTTATTATCTATCCTTTTCACTTTCTTGTGTTTTCTGTATTGCATATTATTATGGTTGTGCATTTTTTCCGGACTTATGTGCACATGATTATCTCTTATGGTGGGGTTCCCTTACCCTGCACCATGTTTTTATGTAATCTTGTTTGCTTTTGTATATACAAATCATTGGGAAATGTCTACAGGATGAAAATTTTGTTGCTGAAAAAGACGATGAAGGGTCTCCTACGGATGATTCTGGGGAAGATGATTCTGATGCTAGCCAAAGTGATGATGAGAAAGAGGCAAGTGATTTGTTTTATTTGCCTTTATCCTGTGATGCCTCACTTCTACTCTTTAAATCTTTTGTATTCCTGACAACTTAATAATGATCTATTTTCAGAAGCCTCCCAAAAAGGAGCCTAAGAAGGATATGCCTTCTAGCTCTAAAGCATCTACTTCTAAGAGGAAATCAAGAGATGCCGATGAAGATGGAAAGAAGAGAAAACCAAAGAAGAAAAAAGATCCAAATGCACCCAAGAGGGCGTTGTCTGGGTTCATGTTCTATTCCAGTGACACTGAAGGTTCTGGAGTTTGAACTTTTCCATTTCTGTCCAATCCAAGTAAGAGTTCACCATCAACATATACAATATTATTTTTTGGATTTTTTTCTGCCTTTGATTTTGTTAAACTGACTGATGTAATGTTTCATTTGACAGGAAATTGCGTGCGGTATATCATTTGCAGCTGTAGGCCTAATGGATATGTTCAACACTGGAGGAGCTGTGGATGAGGTCGAAATTCATAGAGAGACTGACCACAAACAAGAACTATTTGACAGAGAGGCTGTATCATCAGAACTGATAACTTCTCTAGGTCCTAACCGGACGACCACAGCGACTATTAGTTTGAAAGTTAGAGGAAGTGGAAAATTTAGAGTTTACTCCTCACAGCGTCCAATAAAGTGCATGGTGGATGGGACTTCAACTGACTTCAACTATGACTCAGAAACTGGATTGACAACCTTCTTCATCCCAGTAGTTTTTCAAATGCTGCAATTTATGTCCATATTTTGCGTCATTTTAGATTTATTAGTGCCTAGAGTATATGCGTTTAGGCGAGCCTCTTGTCCACTTGTTGTAAAGTAACTTTTGGATGGACCTGGTGCTGTCAAGTTAGATGTTTTGTAAAAAAATATAGATCATGTTAATTTGTACACAAAGTTACATAATTTATTTCTATTTTATTTTTTATTTTGTCTTTTTATACGGTCCCTATATATTGTATAATATCTTACTTTATTTCCTTTTTTTTTTACCTGTTTGAAAACTCGAAATAGATCATATTTGTTAGTTTAAAAAGTATTTAATTTGTATTTTAAGATACAACTTCTTTTTATGTTTTCCAAAACAATTCTCTTAGAACATGTGTTGAGTACTTAAGTTGATTAGCAACTTTTGTGAGAATATTTGTGAAGTTAACAATTGGTCTACTATTTTTATTATAATGCATACTATGTATGCATTGACAAATCTGAGAGATGCTGTTTTTTCTGCATGCTTTGAGACTTGCCCCTTTTCTTTCAACAACAAAAGAAATTAAAAAGAATTTTGGAGGAAATATTTTGACCATTACAGTTACCTAATCAAACACATAACAAAATCTATAAACAAATTACAGTTACCTAATCAAACTCAATGCAGCTAACCATTAAGAAAAACAATATCATATAAAGAGACAACCAACAACACAATATATAGTGGACACACCACGTTCATAACATTCGACAAATTGAAATCTCAGACTTAGACAAATGAAAAAAGAAAAACTCTAATCATAAGATGTCGAATGTTAACCGGAACAGAAAAAGTTTGATTGAGTGAATAGCCGAATATAAAAGTTACAACAACACATTGATCATCATTTAGGATCAATCACAGCCCCAAATCTTTCTGATTCAAATTATCTTTTTGTTGGAAGTATAATAAGCTGGAAGCTGATCATTGAATGCACCACGGTTAATATAATAACGCCGAGTGTTTTTAATTTCTGAGTGGACCTGTCTTAAGAAGTTTAATTGGTTAGCAACTATAGCATCGTGATCATAATCTATTGGATCAATTAAATGACAGCAATCCGAAGAATCTGGAACTGGCGGACAAGACTCAATTGGAGGAGCCTGAACTGGCGTGTCAACATACTCAAATGAGGGAAGTGGCGGCACATCCATGTCGCTCCAGGTAGGCTGTTGAGTCTGTGAATTTTGGAATGAAGGGGGCTTAAAATTCATGGATCCATATATGGGGTCAGAAGAAGAGATATTTGACGCGGCATTAAAACCAGTTATAGGGTTATCATGTCCATGAAGAAGGTTGGTGTTAAGAATCGGATCACATGGAGTAGACAACATAGGGTATTGTCCATACTGATCAAATACTTCCGGGACAGTAGCACTCCTGCTACTGAAAAAATATCTTTGCTGAACTACTGCACTAGGCATGTATAAGGTATTATGAGACGAATCTGAGCAATGTCTAACCAAGTCGCTAATTGGTTTGTAATCTTGAGAATCAAAAAGTGGTGGCATCATATCTGGACGGAATTTGTAATATTTAAGGTCCAAGTCAGATATATCCAAGTTGAAGGTTTCTGTTTCATCATGCTGGTTGGATTCATTTGGCAATGTGTCAGCACTTTCTTGACTGTCATTTAACGAATATTTGGATGTTATCTCGTCAGGATAGATTGGTAAGCCATCTCGTTTCCGTTTCTTAGATCTTGTGTACCAAAAGTTCTTTATCTCATTATCTGTACGTCCAGGCAACTGAAAAGAAAAGAAAGAGGACTAAGCAAGGCAAATATACTCGATAGAACATGTAAATAACAAGCTCAGTAACAAAACACATTTAAGTACAAAAGAACATAAACGGCGGGATTATCGCTCATGGTAGAGTTTCAGGAGATGAAAACACAGGATATGTATTTGTGAACAGTACAATAGGAGGCAATGGTAGAATATGGTTAGGTAGGGCATGGAGACCATATTCTCGTGTCATTTTTGCATTCACAGTTATGTCTGATATCATTGCACCTGAAGGTTGGAATGATTTCAATGACCCTACAAGAGACCAGTAAGTACAAACTATAACAACAAGATACAAATATTTCAAAGATATTCATTGAAAATTAGTTTTGTAATAATGTGAATATATATAATGCAGGACTATATTTTATGGAGAGTACAATTGCTCTGGGCCAGGGGCTAATATGAATAGCAGGGCCCCTTATGTACAGAGATTGAATGATACACAAGCTTTTCCATTCCTCAATACAAGTTTTATTGATGGTGATCTATGGTTGGAAACTTAGGAATAAAACTCTTGAGCTAATCATCACATGCTCTCCTTGATCATTGCTAACTCTTTTTCCATTCTTCTAATGTGTATCTTCAATATTTGATAACCAATGACACAAAAATCCGATGGTTTATTCGATAACAGTATAGCAGCACCACCCATTCGGAAAATGCAATTCGAAAGAAGCATTGATCGGTCGTTTCCGAAATACCAATTCAAAGTTAAATTCTCCGTGCTTAAAACCACTGCATACGAATTTGGATTCGCTTTTAGAAGATCTTTCGCTAGATCAATTGAAATAAGACCTACACTACAACCCATTCCGCCGAGATTATAGCTTTTTATGTCTGTTCTCAGCTTGTAATGATTCACAATCATAGCAGAAAGCGAAGGTGTTGGATTGAACAAGCCACAATTCACCACAAGAATATCAATATCTCTTGAACTAACACCTGTTTTAGCAAAAAGCGCATCTAATGCTCCGAACATTACTGCTTCTGCTTCTTGACGCGCTTCTTCCATACATAGTTTTGGCGGACAGGAAGTTATTCCCTTCAGTAAACACGTTTTGTCGCCTAAACCTGCTCTGGATAAAATTTTGTGTTGGAATTGAAGTGTTTCTTCTCCGAATTTGCCGCTATCTTCTAACATTTCCACGAACGATTCCACTGTTATCTTCCGTTCATTTTCCGGTTTGTAGCAGGCAAAATCAACCAAGTATATCGGCGAAGCTCGTTTCGCGTAGTACAAAGCAAAGAGGAAGAGGAGAACGATTGAACCGACCGCGGTCTCCACTTCGAGTTGGATGGTGTGGTTTGACCAGAGCTCTGAGAGACGGTCGAGTTTCAGATCGGTGAGTTGAAATTGAACGACGAGAAAGAGAGTTGTAGCGTTGACCTGACCACCACCACCCATTCCAGAGAGAGCGCTGAACATTCTTGGACAACAAAAACAAACTAACCCAATGAGAATGATTTGTGCAAGAGGTGAATTGTATCTGAAAAGAGGTGAAGACTCCATTCAACATTCAAGGCACCATGAGTAACCAAACTAACATGGAATTCAGAATGTAGAACCGTTTCATCCAAAGTTGGAACCCTGCAACACAATTAAAGCAGAAATGTCAGCAAAAGATACCACCATCCATTTGGGCAGCTCCGGTAATCATATTCTGCAAAGCAAACAATGTTAAATATGTGCAATAACTAAACAAGCACAAAACGGAAGAAACATGTTTCATAAAATAGTGTTGATGGTTGAATAATAACTATTTTGTGCTTTACTTAAAACTTAAAAGAAAACCGATCGAGAAACACCTAATAGTACATTAAGGCATGTTGTAATACTAAAGTCACATCAGACAAAGCAGTAATCCAAGAGACATGGCAAATTTTTGAGTGACTTATTTATTTTTCTTAAGACGCTGCTGTCATATTTGACAAGATTGTATATACCAATGCCCACAAGAGAACAAAACCATAAAAATAATGCAGGTCCTACAGCAAGCCTAGCTTTACTTGTTCCATACTTCTGTGCAAGCAACAGAAATCATCACCACTTGATCTGCATAATCACGGAAGTAGAACAAATTAATATAACTTCGTTAGTGATTCTAAAATTGAAATATTTAGCCAATTTTTCCCAGTTTCCGTTTCCACCAGAGTAGCCCAAACTATAGAAACGACATCCCGCGCACACTTAGACTGAATTATAATACCTTGAAAACTATAACTATTAATGGGGAAGCAACAATTATTTATTTCAAAGGAGAAAGAAAGATAAAATCTATGTTCTCAGGATGTGTCTACGGGTAATATCAAATGCAGGTATTAATAAGTATTACAGATAAGAGTTTGTTAATAGGTTAACACGGTACACTGCTTAATGGCATCTACCCCAATTTTCAAGCCATTAACAGATGATAGTACTGCAAGAAGAAAATTTTATAAAGTTAGAACTAAGTATGAAGTAATCAAGAGGTTATTGAAAACAACAGCTGGCCATGAACACAAGCAACGAGATGTGACTACAGCATAATATTAGTATCAATCCAAACTCCAAACATACTGTGACAAAAGCACTTCCATAAAAGCTACAAAATACATAATACTAGAGCAGTAAGTAACCTGACATTGCTGGTGTAACAACCCCATTAGCTATGACCATAGAAGGACCATCAAGAACTAATAAAAGTAGAATCTTCTTTAGATTCGATGAAGACTCTAGCCTTTCCTTAATTTTTAAAGACCTTTCAAGCTAAGGGGACGGCACCTTTAGTCTAAAGCCTGATATACGGGCATCTGATGGCAACTGATTGGGAAAAAGACTCACCTTAGCATTACGACAAATCAAGGAATACTGCAAATGTACTACCTGCAGTGATTTCAAAATAATCAAACAAACCTTATCCCACTAAGTGTTAGCAGAACATTACAGTTTCACACTCTAAATATGTTAGCAGAACATTACAGGAAATCTTACAGTGCTGAGTTCCTCAGAGAGGCAGAGTCCTCTGGTTTCAGGCATGTGATAGTGGCCATGAGAAGATAAAGTGTAAGATAAGATTAAGGAAAAGCAATTTGTTTAATTCAAATATTGTTAAATGATGAAGCATGGTTTACTTCAAATGGACCTCAAGAGTTAGTCAATCAAGTTTCGAATGCACCATCAGCCCAGCGTTATATTCAATGCCACTTCCCTCAAGTTTCCTCAGAAGCTTCAGTTTATTTGGGGAGCATTATGGCTTTCTCCTTTTGATTTAAGCATAGAAGTTGAGAGCCAGGGCTTTGATCTCCCACCCGGATTTATTAGGATCTTGTTACATTTGGATTCGAACTTTAAATTTTAAGCCTGGTTACAATCTGGTGCTATCTTATGAGTATTACTTTATGAGGAGGTTTGGCATGGTTTCAAGATTAGCAAAATTCTGGGTTAATAGCGTGATCATGATACAATCACCATCCAAACGTCTATTTGAAAGAATAATTTGTCGTGATAACATCTTCATGAAATGGGCTATTTGATTTCAAACTTATGATTCGAATGGATTTCAAGGTTCACGTGGTGTTCATAACTTTAAATTGAGAGTATAAAATTCACATTCAAAATTTTTTGTTTCGAGATTCTTGTTCAAGTTATGATTTCAAAGAAGTTTTAAAAAGGGGGCAGTATTTGATTCAAGGTCTTAAAGTTGTAACTTGTCAAGAGTAATTCAAGGTTCACCCCGTGAGGTTTCTTAGTATAGTAGATACAAGGGGGATGCACCATATTTTTCATTTTATCCAAGATCAATATTATCCATCATCCATTCGGAATTCAAGTTGCAAATGTTCAACTCTTTCATCGGCAAAGGCCGGGAATGCAGTAAGATTGAGCTGGCCAAGGATGTATATGAGTGGTCGATAGAATTAACTTTATGACAATGTTGTTTCTCAAAGTTTTTGTGCCCTCATAACCATTTGAAAGTTAATTTATCCTTGTTGTGGCGTCTTGGGGGGCAAACAAGAATTATATAACAAAGTGGTTACTAATCCCTGTAAGGTTAATAAGGTCGACGTTGCACATGTTTTGAAACATTGAAACACTCATTCAAGCACAAGCAGTGATTGCTATAGGAGTCTCTTCTCATTGAGGATACATTAAATCAATATTTTGGGTTTACACCAAAAGCCTGCATTAATTTTGTTAAACGCCCTGAACCAAATACACGTGCAAGGCGGACGATACAAGAGCACGAACAATAGAGCTACTAATATGCCAGATAGTGCTAACGGCCCACTTCCTTGCTTTAACATCAGAGGCTTCTAGGGAACCCACAATGCTTTGAATCGATTTGGAGCGAACTTGCCAGCAAACCAGATTGAGTTATGTATCTACGGTACCACCAAGGATGGATCCATCATTTAAATACCAGCTGGGAGTAACTCCTTCTACCAAACCTCCATGCCACGCCCTGTAAATCGAAGTTCAAGCAAATGTCAACATGTTGAGGGATACGGAATATGACACAACATTGAGCATTATGTAAAGCTGTTAAGATAAGCGAACAAAATAATATTCTTCATAACCAAGACTGCCCTAACCTTTTCTTTATTCTAAGTTCTTGCGATGACAATCACAGTAACAGGGAGTAATGCTCACAATTCCAGCTTATATTTTACCATCTCCATTATACCTTCAGAGGCTACAGAATTTGGATTATTTGCACCAGTTGACAATTCAAAGATATGGAACAAGGCGAACTTTCCCCATCACTAAAACTTGTAAAAGAGGAAGCAAGAACGTTTACTACCAATGATCCCTAGCTTCCAAATGCGAGCGTCCGAAGTGGCCATCAACATCGATGCGATCAAACAAAGATCCCCAAGTATCAATAGTACGCACAAATAAAAGGCCAACACGTTGTTCTTCTCTGCAATACAATGCAATGCAGGTCCATTAGTGACAGCATCCTTCAAAGGGCAAAACGAATAAAATCAGAAAGTTAATAAAGTAGCCCCAATTTGAAATAGGACAAAAATCGAAACAGACATGTTCAAGCAAGAAAACAAAGCTTATCAAGGAGCTTTAACTACAGCTAAACATATGCAAACATATCGAGGAAAAAACGGAAAGTAATTCAAAACCGATTCCAAACATGTTTCAGACATTTCCAAAACCAGCCCAGACATGTTCATACAAAATCGGAAGTAAATTCATAGGGCTTCAACAGAGATCATAGAATTAATTAGATGAAGGAGGTTGTAGAATCTATAAAAGGACATGCACAGGAACTAAAAGGGAACACAGAGATAGAGTTTCAAAACCACAAAGCACACACACCAAACGATTTAGAACAACAAACCAACTTTCGGAGAATGCAAGGTACTTATCTTAGAAGGAGACCGCCTCAATGCCGTCTTCATTCTGATACTCTCCGGAAGGTCAGTGCATTCCAAACATAACACTGAAGGTATATAATGGACTTGTTCCAACATCACCAAAGACAACACCAAGAGTTTGAAAAGCCAACACAATTTTCTTTCCCGCGATCATATCCGGCAACAACACAACAAAGTGAAGAAAGCAGATACAAAAAACAAACTCAAGTGTCGTAAATCTCCTTTTTTCTCGTAGTGTGTAGCATAAATATATCGCTAACTATTGGTATTTATATGAGTATGTAGTATGAGTATGTGTACATAAGAATTATATCAAGTGAGAGGAATTAATCTTGAAAATTATATCTTATTATAAATTATCAAGATTACAACAACAAAACCTTATCCCACTAAGTCAAAAGAAATTAAAAAGAATTTTGGAGGAAATATTTTGACCATTACAGTTACCTAATCAAACACATAACAAAATCTATAAACAAATTACAGTTACCTAATCAAACACAATGCAGCTAACCATTAAGAAAAACAATATCATATAAAGAGACAACCAACAACACAATATATAGTGGACACACCACGTTCATAACATTCGACAAATTGAAATCTCAGACTTAGACAAATGAAAAAAGAAAAACTCTAATCATAAGATGTCGAATGTTAACCGGAACAGAAAAAGTTTGATTGAGTGAATAGCCGAATATAAAAGTTACAACAACACACTGATCATCATTTAGGATCAATCACAGCGCCAAATCTTTCTGATTCAAATTATCTTTTTGTTGGAAGTATAATAAGCTGGAAGCTGATCATTGAATGCACCACGGTTAATATAATAACGCCGAGTGTTTTTAATTTCTGAGCGGACCTGTCTTAAGAAGTTTAATTGGGCAGCAACTATAGCATCGTGATCATAATCTATTGGATCAATTAAATGACAGCAATCCGGAGAATCTGCAACTGGCGGACAAGACTCAATTGGAGGAGGCTGAACTGGCGTGTCAACATACTTAACTGAGGGAAGTTCTGTTGCATCAATTATACGATCCCAATCCAGAGAATTTGGAACTGGCGGACAAGACTCAATTGGAGGAGCCTGAACTGGCGTGTCAACATACTCAAATGAGGGAAGTGGCGGCACATCCATGTCAGTCCAGGTAGGCTGTTGAGTCTGTGAATTTTGGAATGAAGGGGGCTCAAAAGTCATGGATCCATATATGGGGTCAGAAGAAGAGATATTTGACGCGGCATTAAAACCAGTTATAGGGTTATCATATCCATGAAGAAGGTTGGTGTTAAGAATCGGATCACATGGAGTAGACAACATAGGGTATTGTCCATACTGATCAAATACATCCGGGACAGCATCACTTCTGCTACTGGAAAAAAATCTTTGCTGAACTACTGCACTAGGCATGTATAAGGTATTATGAGACGAATCTGAGCACTGTCTAACCAAGTCGCTAATTGGTTTGTAATCTTGAGAATCAAAAAGTGGTGGCATCATATCTGGGCGGAATTTGTAATATTTAAGGTCCAAGTCAGATATATCAAAGTTGAAGGTTTCTGTTTCATCATGCTGGTTGGATTCATTTGGCAATGTGTCAGCACTTTCTTGACTGTCATTTAACGAATATTTGGACATTATCTCGTCAGGATAGATTGGTAAGCCATCTCGATTACGTTTCTTAGATCTTGTGTACCAAAAGTTCTTTATCTCGTTATCTGTACGTCCAGGCAGCTGAAAAGAAAAGAAAGAGGACTAAGCAAGGCAAATATACTCGACAGAACATGTAAATAACAAGCTCAGTAACAGAACACATTTAAGTAATAATGTCCAGGAACAATAACTTGATGATCAAAAGTAAGATTTATTCAAATCATCATTTGAAGATGCATTCATATTGAGAAAAATGGTATTATATTCCACAAGAAACCAATGCAGGATATCATCTACACATTAATATTAACATAATATACACAAACAAAGTTAAGTTATTAGATATACCATTTTAGCCATATGAGCCCACTTGGTTCCTTTCAGAAAGTGACACTCAATGATTAGGCGTTCTTCTTCGGCAGTAAACGAACCTTTTTTCACTCCTGGCCTCAAGTGATTTGACCATCGGAGACGACAGCTTTTCCCACAACGAGCAAGTCCTGATTTCTTTTGGACTGCTTTCCAGTTTCCCTCTCCATGCTTTTTAATATGATCTTTCAAAATTTCATCCTCTTCCTTTGTCCACGGACCTTTCTTTAGAGCAACTTCTCCTCTTTGATCAGCTTCTTCCTCCGGTAATATTGACCGGCTAAGCTTTGACCTTTTACCAACATCACTGCCACTTGATAATGACGACACTTTACGTTTTCGCGTCGAAGTGCTACCTTTCTTAAGAGCATTAACTGTTTGATCAGCTTCGATACCTTTCTTAAGAGCAACTTCTCCTCCACCCGCATTAACTGTTTGATCAGCTTCGATACCTTTCTTAAGAGCAACTTCTCCTTCACCCACATTAACTGTTTGATCAGCTTCGATACCTTTCTTAAGAGCAACTTCTCCTCCACCCGCATTAACTGTTTGATCAGCTTCGATACCTTTCTTTAGAGCAACTTCTCCTCCACCCGAGTTAACTGTTTGATCAGCTTCGATACCTTTCTTTAGAGCAACTTCTCCTCCACCCGAGTTAACTGTTTGATCAGCTTCGATACCTTTTTTTAGAGCAACTTCTCCTCCACCCGAGTTAACTATTTGATCAGCTTCTTCCTCCGGTAATACTGACCAGCTACACTGTGGACTTTTGCCACCACCACCCTGTTGTTGCTTTGAAGTACCACTCATGACTCAATATATCTAAAAAGTCACAAAGTTTGAAAATTTTAGCACATAATTAAACATTATTTCTCAAACGTAAAACAAAAAAAAAACTCTTTTCTTTTCTAAAACATTCCACAATAGCTCTCTTTTTTCATATGCGTTTTCCGAATCAATCATTTACTCTAGAATAGTAGCATGAATTTTGTATATTTCTTTTATAATTTTTCTTTTTCATATTCTAGAGTAGCATGAATTTTGTATATTTCTAGAATAGTAGCCTTACTCTAGAATAGTAAATCCCAACATGATGGCAACCAGGTTTGGAGTTACGGGTCCTGCTGACCCGGTCTGGCTTACTTACAAAAAAGAGAGGAGTAAATCCCTAAAATGCAAGGTTTGAACCCCCATCCCTCTTTCGGAAGGTAACACAATCATCCCTCCATTGCTAACAAACAAACCTATGTGAGAAACGAGTTCATCTACAACAATATCCCTTACCATTATTAAACCAAACTCTGTAAAATTAAACTTCTCTTCATCTTCTTCCCGTGACATCGGCGCCTCACACCTCTCTTTTTCTAGGTCACGTGAGCTAACCTCGCTATCAAGTCGTCTCTTTGATGTTCGACGCCATACCAGATGGAAAAAGGGCTGTCGCGCCATGTCCGAGGGCCGACGTCGGCGAAAAATATAATACTCACTCCTCTCGCTCTCTCTCGACTCTAGGTTCCGACAAACAACAACAATGCAACAAATTGTGCGATTGAAAAGAAAACTTGCAGAAATTAAATCAGGTGCGAATTTGCGACCAATTTTCAATTGTTGCTGATTGGGTTCGTGCCTTCAATCTTTCCGGCGTGTTTTTTTTTTTTACTCTACTCTTTCTGCTCGTAAATATTTATTTTTTCAGTTTTTAATTCTTATTTATAAAGCAAATTGTTAGCGCTAGTTTTTAATGAGTTTAAGACTCAT
Organism: Lathyrus sativus; assembly: GCA_963859935.3. Classification (NCBI taxonomy): domain Eukaryota; kingdom Viridiplantae; phylum Streptophyta; class Magnoliopsida; order Fabales; family Fabaceae; genus Lathyrus; species Lathyrus sativus. The sequence continues at coordinate 32,422,852 of OZ012739.1, read as the reverse complement.
TTGTTACCTTAATTTGAATATTTATTATCTAACTACAAAAGTGTTGAATTAAATCATAGCATTATTAATCTTAAAATTATGAAATAGAATTCTCACAAGGAATAAAATCAAATAGAAAGAAACAATAAACATAAATAATTAACTCTAAAAAATCAAATAGAAAAAAATAATAAACATAAATAATTAACTCTAAATATCTATGGAACCATTACATGAAAAGAAAATTGAAAAGCTCAAAGAAGTTAATAGAGCAATGACCTCGAATATAGGCTAATTGTTGTGAGAGAAACAAAATTCTGATTAATTGGAGAGAATGGAAGTGTTGAAGTGATACTAATTATGTTTTTTAAAGGTGACTAGGGTTTTATATTAATGGGAGTAAACTAAATGGATAAATTAAGATATTTTTTGTGGGTCCAAAGTGTTGACCCCATATTTTTTATTTTTTATTAAAGTTATCATTAATTTAATTATTTTTATTAAAATACATATAATTTTTTAAATAAAATTTACCTTAAAAACTTAGAAATAATATTAAATATGTTTTATTATAAAATTAAAAATATACAAAATCCACAACAATAATACATAAAAAAAATTACATTTTTGATACTTTCTGGCAATAAAACAAAAACCAAAAACCAAAAATCATAGACACGTGTTAATCACATTTCGCAAAAAAAAAATCTCCAAGTTACAATTTTTTCTGAACGTGTTCAAATTATAAAAGAAGGAAATTCAATTTTTTTTTTTAGGCATGAAGATGGAAAATGACAGAGGTTCTTGAAACCCATAAAATTCTCAATTCATCCACTTTTTAAGGTGTCAGTAACAATTTTTGTTGCAATAACAAGGATTAAATTAAAATCTACACGGTAATCATGGAAAGATAAATACAAATCCTTAGCATTTGGCATTAGTACACCGTGTTACTACTTTTTTTTAAGTGCACACATCCTATAACTAAGATCAAAGAATAGAATAAAGCACTTGTTAACGCCATTAAAAGAGCACTTGAGCATCTTGGCTAATTAATCTTCTTTAATAGGCTATGATAGAAATTACAATATAAATGCATTAATGAAAAAATGACTAATTAATCTTCTTTAATAGTCTATGATAGAAATTAGATATAAATGCATTAATGAAGAAATGAGCATAGTTTTCTTTACCATTTATATAAATATTATGAGGAATATACTGACTAATTATTTTTCTTAAAGATTAAATTTGTTAAAATAATATAAAGCAAATTGTTAGCGCTAGTTTTTGAATGAGTTTAAGACTCATTTGTTACCTTAATTTGTATATTTATTATCTAACTATATATTTATTATCTAACTATAAAAGTGTTGAATTAAATCCTAATGTTATTCATCTTAAAATTATGAAATTGAATTTTCGAACAAGGAATAAAATCAAAGAGAAAGAAACAATAAACATAAATAATTAACTCTAAAAAATCAAATAGAAAGAAACAATAAACATAAATAATTAACTCTAAATATCTATGGAACTATTACATGAAAAGAAAATTGAAAAACTCAAAGAAGTGAAGAGAGCAATGACCTGGAATATAGGTTCTGGTTGTTGTGAGAGAAACAAAATTCTGATTAATTGGAGGGAATGAAAGTGTTGAAAGTGATACTAATTATGATTTTTAGGGGTGATTAGGGTTTTATATTAATGGGAGTAAGTTTAATGGATAAATTAAGATATTTTTTGTGGGCCCAAAGTGTTGACCCCATATTTTATATTTTTTATTCAAGTTACCATTAATTTAATTATTTTAATTAAAATGCATATAATTTTTTAAATAAAATTTATCTTAAAAACTTAAAAATAATATTAAACATATTTTATTATAAAATTAAAAATGATACAAAATTCACAACAATAATACATAAAAAAAAATTACATTTTCATAGAGAGTAACATATGACTAATTATTTATCATAATAAAACATGCAGAAATAATATAATAAAACATGCGGAAAATAATATAAATCGTTAAATAAAGAATTATCATAATAATTTATTAAAATCGTTAAAATAGAGAATTAGTTAGTAATATAAATCGTTAAATAATTTATTAAAGATTAAATTTGTTAAAATAATATAAATCGTTAAATAATTTATCATAATAAAACATGCGAAAAAAAAGCATTAAAATAGAGAATTAGTTAGTAATGCAGTTTTGTTCATCTTTTAATTTATTTATTTATGTAATCTTTAGTGACTCTAGTTTTATTCCTTTAATTGAGTATCTTTAACTATTAACATTTTTTAACTATTAACATAAAAAAAATTACATTTTTGATACTTACTGGCCATCGTCACCAGCACAAACAATATCAAGGCAATAGTAACAAGCCAGATACGAATCCTTTCTCGACGGAACATCTGAACTCAAAGTTTTTTTCCTGAAAGAAAAAAGAATGAACATAAGTAATGATTAAATTGCAGGATGAACCACAAGTTCATTATGAAAAAGGATGATGAAGTTACTAGCAGAAGATTTCTAAACATACAAGTTCCCTCAAGTGTTTACAAAGAGCAGACATTGGAAGTTTTCAGATAGTAGTACAGACTGTTTGTAATCCATTCATCCAAATTCATTTAACAGAATGAAATGCATTGATGCTTCAAGAAGAGTGAACTCAAAGACACTAATTCACAAACACATGTTCAAGACACGATTCTGGAAATGAGGGCTCTTCAACTTGCTCGAAGACATGGCGGGATAAAGAAACACTCATCTTTTTGCGATTCCTTCTTCTCGGAGTTCATCCCCATGAAACCTCAACCACGACTCATCCGTCACCAAAAAAAACTCCGTCCGCGAACCACCCGTGCACCGTCGCCATCCAAAAAAACCTGTGAAGAACATGCAAACCGTGAGATGTCATTTTCTAACATTTTAATTTTGTTTTGATTGTTTGATTTGTGTAGGAAAATCGAGATAGAAGGACGAAGAGGAGGAGAACGAAGAAGGGATCGTAGAATGGTGAAGGAAGAAGAGAAGACGGAGGTGGAAGAAGGAAGAAGAGTTGGAGAAGGTAGAAGACGAAGGAGAGAATGAGAGGAGCAATGGCGGAAACGAGAGAGAAGAGGGTTGAAGAGGGAGAGCGACAAGGCCAGCAGCGGACACATGAAGAAGGAGAAATTGGGGATTTTTGGGAGACTTAGGGACATACCCACGCTACAACCCCTCTCCCTGCGTACCACACAACCATCCGCCTACTCTCATCTCCAATTAAGCCCCATTAATCCCACATAACCTCTGGTCTACCCTCTAACCTTTTTTAATTTCTTTAATCATGTTTAAATCCACCGTTAACTAATTAATAATCATTAACTTTTATTTAATTGATTAACCAATTAATTAACTGCTACCAATTCTTAATTAACCGTTTTTTCTGTAAAATTGAACTAATAATCTTTTTCTCGTTTAACTCTTAAATAAATTAACCTATTTAGTTAATTTTTTTTATTAACTCAATTAGCTCTCTAATTTAATTAATTTCTTTTTTTATTCACTTTTTTTATCAATTTTAATAACCTTTTTTTTATTTAACATGTTCATTTTCTTAATTCAACTTCTATTTATTTAAATAACTAAAAATATGTTTTTTTTTTAAATATTAGAAAATCTTTTCTTAAATGGGCTAATTTATATCTAATTAATTCACAATAACAACTTTTTATGAAAAAATAATAAACCATTTCCTTTTTTAATAAGATAAAATGAAACATCATGGATATTTTAAGAAACCCTCTTTATTTAAAAGTCACTAATTTATTATTTAAAATTTTTATTTAAAACTAATAAAAATCTAATATAACTTTTTTCTTAAAATTAATCCAACTTTTCTTAAAATCAATTTTATCTAAATTAATCAATTCGCATATAAACGCACTCCCGATCACCTTCGTACCCTCGCACCGATTTACTTTGAATATTTCACGCTCTGCGCTTGGTTCATCTGTTATGCTTTTGTGTTCGTTGTATGGATTTAATCATCACTGTCTTTATTGCTTTATTTATTTCATTTTATTGCATCGCATACGTCCAAAGGAAGAATCTGCGTATGATTTAAAACTTGTGCGCATGCATATCATATTGCATCATAATCCCCATTTGATCCTTGATCTCATTTAAGTTGATCGCTTAAGTTTAGATCTTATCCCATAAGGAGGACTTTTTTCTTTTACAACTTAGAATAAACTTAATCAACTCAAATCAACTATTATTCAAACACATTATAGAATTAGACGCGAGTCATCTTGACCGATGAGATGTAAATCTCTTGCCCCATAACAATACAATCAATACGTAGGATCTTTTTCGCTTAAGAGAGATAGTGGCATACTCGTCGATTAATTCTGAGTGTTTGAGTCTTTCTCTTAAGACGATGCAAAGATCATATCCTATAAGTTGTGGTGGTTAAGTCGAGTGTTCTCTCTTAAGATGACAACTCGTCTTTTCTCCTAGAATCAATCAATCAACAAACATTATCCCTTTGGAACTTTGACCAATAATCAATGATTCCTCAAACCCTTTAGGGGAACTACAAATACTTTGATTCCAACACATTAGAGAATTAGACGTGAGTCATCTTGACCGATGAGATGTAAATCTCTTGCCCCATAACAATACAATCAATATGTATGATCTTTTTCGCTTAAGAGAGATAGTGGCATACTCGTCGATTAATTCTGAGTGTTTGAGCCCTTTTCTTAAGACGATGCAAAGATCATATCCTATAAGTTGTGGTGGTTAAGTCGAGTGTTCTCTCTTAAGATGACAACTCGTCTTTTCTCCTAGAATCAATCAATCAACAAACATTATCCCATTGGAACTTTAACCAATAATCAATTATTCCTCAAACCCTTTAGGGGAACTACAAATACTTTGATTCCATTCCCGTCAGGATATGTAGGCACAAGATGCGACGTCTTGGCGAGTACACTTAGAAATAAACCACTAGGTCTTTTATCCTTAAGCACATAACCCTTAGCAATAAACAACATTAAAACAAGAGGTTCCTGTATAGTACTACACAAACTTAGGATGCTAGCACCTTCCCTAAGTTTAACCAACCCCCGAACCTATAACTCTTTAGGTTTTGCATTGCATTGTGGGTAATTCGATCTTTTTCCCTTCCTTTGGACAAATAAAATACCGGTGGTGAACTAAATGAATTAAGATTCAAATTAATTAATAATTTAACATTTGATTCTCACTGCGACAGTAGGGTTCATAAATGAGAGAGTCGATGAACTCTAAGCTTAGGTTCTTGAATGTGACATTGATTGCATTAAGTACTCTTCCCATTGAAGTCAATGGTTTAGGTATCTCGCATTGTCTTCAAGACCTTAGATTTTAAGGCAGTTGGAGTCAGGGTATCTTGTTGGGAGCATGGGTCGCTCAGAAAGGATCACAGATTGTTTTCTCTGCTTATCATCCTTGAACACAATGTGCATATCATCCTAGTTCTACATCCTGAAAAACAATGTTAGTAGAGAGTGATGGGATCTGAGACCTGAAACATAAACATCACACAAGTTAGTATTGTTAAGCAAATAATAAGTGTAAATAATTCACCTTTGACAATAAAAATAACAACAAAAAATAAAAATGGTCGTGGGTTGTCTCCCATGCAACGCTTGTTTAACGTCGGTAGCTCGACGATTATGGAATTTAATCAATAGATATGGTAATGGGTGGCTTGATCATAGTGAGACTGGAGTAATAGTAGGAATGTCTCCTTCATTATAGTGTTTCAACCTTTGTCTGTTTACTATAAAAGGACTACATGAATGATCTCGGATTTCTACTGCCCCAGACCTCAGGACTTTGGTGACCTCATAAGGGTCAGTCCATCTTGAGCGTAACTTACCAGGGAACAGACGCAATCTAAAATTAAAGAGAAGTACAGGGTCTCCTATGTTGAATTCTTTCTTAACAATCTTTTTGTCATGCCATGCTTTAGTTCTTTCTTTATAGATAATGGCATTTTCATAAGCATTGTGACGTAGTTCTTCTAGTTTATGGATGTCGAGAATGTGTTTGTCACCGGCTTCTAAATAGTCCATATTAAGAGCCTTGATGGCCCAATAGGCTTTACGTTCTAACTCAAAGGGTAAGTGACAATATTGTCCATAAACTAACTGGTATGGGGTTGTTCCAATAAAAGTCTTGAAAACGGTCTTGTAAGCCCATAATGCTTCTTGTAGTCTTAGGGACCAATCTTTTCTAGATATTAAAACAGTCTTTTCTAAGATTTGCTTAATCTCCCTATTTGACACTTCTACTTGTCCACTGGTTTGTGGATGGTAGGGTGTTGCTACTCTGTGTTTAACTCCATATTTATTTAGAAGGTTATCAAATATTTTTGATATGAAGTGTGATATGTCATCGCTTATAATGAAGCGAGGTACTCCAAATCTAGGAAATGTGTAGTTCTTGAATAATTTTATGACTACACGAGTATCGTTGGTAGGTGAAGCCACAACTTCTATCCATTTAGACATGTAGTCAACATCTACTAAAATATACTTGTTTCCCATCGATGATGGAAAGGGTTCTATAAAATCTATTCCTCAAACATCGAAGAGTTCTACTTCTTGAATACTTTTTAAGGGAATTTCATCACGTCTCGAGACATTTCCAATATGTTGACACCAGTCACATCTGACAATGTAAGTGCGGACGTCGTGCCATAACATTGGCCAGAAAAGGCCTGCTTAAAGAATTTTGGCGCAAGTCTTAGATGTGCCTGCATGTCCATCATACGGTGCAAAGTGACAGTGTTTGATTATGTTTTCCACTTCCTCTTCTAGGACACAGCAATGAAATATTCTGTTTGCGTCTCTCTTAAACAGGAGTGGTTTGTCCCAATAAAAGTGTTTCACCTCGTGAAAGAACTTCTTCTTCTACTGGTAGTTAAGATCATGGGGTATGATATCGGCAACTAGGTAGTTTACAAAATCGGCGTACCAAGGTACGTTTGTGATTGCTATGGCATTTTCAATGTTTAATTCTAAGTGGAGGTCGGGGTCATTGTTATGTTTGGTTCTAACTGTTGCTATAAGTCTATAATAAATAAAGTCATCATTTATCGGGACGTGGTATAGTTTTAAGTATTCTAGCCTCGAAAGGTGGTCTACAACCACGTTCTCGGTGCCTTTTTTATCCCGGTTCTCCAAGTAGAATTCTTGTAGCAAAAGGATCCAGCGAAGTAATTTAGGCTTAGCGTCTTTTTTGCTTAAGCGTGATCTGTGTAAACAATAATCTTTGCTCCGACTAGATAGGATCAGAACTTGTCAATAGCAAAAACTACAGCGAGGAGTTATTTTTCGGTTGTGGCATAATTAAGCTGGGCAGTGTCTAGTGTTTTACTAGCATAGTAAATTACATGAAGTTTCTTATCTTTCTTTTGCCCTAAAACACCACCAACTGCGTAATCGCTTGTATCGCACATAAATTTGAAAGGTTGGCTCCAATCGGGAGATTGCATAATAGGTGCAGAGATTAGTGCTCGCTTAAGGTGTTCGAAAGCTTCAAGAAATTTATCATTAAAATTGAACTCGACGTCTTTCATAAGAAGATTGGTTAAGGGTTTGGTTATTTTGGAGAAGTCCTTAATGAAACGTTAGTAGAAACCGGCGTGTCCGAGGAAACTTCGAATCTCTCTAATTGTTTTTGGTGGTTAGAGGTTTTCTATAACTTCTATTTTGGATTTGTCAACCTCAATGCCTCTTGCGGAAACTATGTGTCCTAATATTATTCCTTCAGTGACCATAAAATGACATTTCTCCCAGTTTAGAACAAGATTGACTTCTACACATCTTTCTAGGATTCTGTCAAGGTTGGTTAGGAAGTTTCTAAAACTGGATCCACGTCCCGAGAAATTTTCCATGAAAACTTCCATGATCTCTATTGCGGTGGAAATAGGATATCAAACTATTAATTAGTTTGAATCATAATTCTTGATTCACAACCGCTCTTTGATTTATCCGAAGGAAAAGGTCAAAAGAGGGAAAACCTATTTTTGCATCGTAAACACAATGCGAGGAGAGACCTAGGTAAGGGGTTGGTTAAATTTAGGGAAGGTACCAGCACCCTAAACTTTTGTAGTACTCTACAGGACCCTTTTGTTTATTGTATGCTTTTTTATTTTATTAACTGTTTGATGTATATATTGAGCTAAGGAATAGAGTGCCCTAAAAGACCTACGTTTTAGTCCTAAGTTTACTCGGTAAGACGTCGCATCTTGTGCCTACATATCCTGACGGGAATGGAATCAGAGTAATTGTAGTTCCCCTCGAAAGGGAGGTTAGAAACTTCTTGACTGTGGTCAAGGTTTCAATGGGGAATAAACGTATCTTAAGGACACGCTTACGTGGAGTGCAGAGACTCCAATCTCTACATTGAAATTGTAAATTGAATTAGGGTTAAATTAGGGATTCCACGGCGGGAAACCCTAAAACAGAGTACGGCGACTCTTTGACCTAATGCTAGAGTAAAGGGTATTTTGGTCCACGGCGGAACGCCTAGGCTAATCAGGGTTTAGAAAATGTTAAAGGTGAGGACTATTGACACGGCAGTCAAACAGTTAAACCTAAACCTTCGGAATGGTGAAATTACGGTGAATAAAAATGCAAATGGAAAAAAGTATACGGTAATGAAAATGTAAAGTACTAGAAAAATAATGCGACGATTGCCTCACAAAAATTACAACCCAGAAACAGATACATATAAATATTAATCGGAATTTAAATACAATCTGAGGAGAAAACAAAGAATATTGGTGGAAAGGGTTTGACAGAAATATGACAGATAATTAAACGGTTAGTATTGAAAGAAAAATGAAATGCAATTTGGAATTATTGTTTTATTACTTTTGAAAAATAAGTGTGGTTTAAATTTTGAAAAAAAAGAAATTCAATTTTAGATTTTAAAAAAAATCTAGTTTTAATTTTTGAAAAAAAAATGTTTTCTCTTAATAAAAAAAGGTTTTAGTTTTGAATTTTTTTAAAAGGTTTTAGTTTTGAAAAAGGTTTTAATTTTAATTTTTAAAAAACAAGTTTTACAACAGTTGTCAATTTATTAAAAAAACAGTTTTTTAAAAATTGGTTCTTATTTAAAAAAGGTCTTTAATTTATTTCAGAAAAGGTTTTTTAATTTATTTTTTTAAAACAGAGTTTTAATTTTAAAACAAAAACGAAAAAACTAAAAATTATTATAAAAAAAACAAAAAGATAAGTAACAGAAATTGGGGTTGGGCCGGAAGTTGGGTGACCAAACCCCAACCCAGCCCGGTTTAATATGGAGAAGAAATTAAAGGAATCCCCCAAAGGGGAACCCTAGACGTCTGCGGCCGCTTTCCCTACTTGTCTGTGTGATTTTTCTCCCTCAGTGCTTTCGTCCCTTCTTCATCTACTCTGAAAAAAACACAAAACAATGAGAAACGAGACACCCGACGGCTTACCCTTAACGGTCTCGACGGTATAATTGATGATTTAAAGGCCGGTGATGAAGTAAACTAAGATTGGAGGTTGATTGTCCGCCGAACGGCGAAGGCGGTCTCCGCGGTGGTGACGGTGACGAGGTTGTTCCTCTAAGGATTGTTGGTTTGATTCACGGTTCACGACTTCGAAAGGTGATGATTCTCGCCGTTTCTGGTTGTTTCGCGTTGTCTTCGCGGCTCCGTTTGTTTGAGGTTTCGCTTGTTCTTATTTTTTCCGCCGCTTTTGTGATTACGGCTGCCCCCCTTTGTATTAGGGTTTATTCTCTATTTATATTCCATTTTAATCTTCGTTTGTGGGCTTGGATATCTTGCTTTTCCGTTGAAATGCTTGTGTTGATTCTGCAGCTTTTTCGGAACTGATTGATAGTGAACTTTGAATGAACGACTTTGTTATGTGTTGTTGCTGGGCTTTTTGAATCCGGACTTTACGTTTATTGATCTATTTTGATGCTTAGATTTTAGAATTCTGTTATCTTTTCTAATATGACTGGATCTGATCATTGATCTGTTGGATATGGGTTTTGCATATGTGATTCGGATACTTGCCATCAGATGCTGGATTTTCAATTTCGGTTTATTCATGAACTGGTTTTCGGAACTTGAACTTGTTTGGATTTGTTTGAACCTTTTTGAACTAGTTTGATATTTGACTGGTTTGAATTTGTTTGACCATTTCTGAACTGGTTTGATATTGTCTGAATTGGAATTGTTCTTCCGGAAGACCGGCGTTAAGGTCCAAATTTTGGGCAAACCGTCTTTCGGGAACAATCACCTTTCTCCAACCGGCTTTTAGGATAAGCACTTTTCGGCATAAAACTTCTTTCCTCTTCTCTCGGTTGTCCCGAAAAGGACAGATACTACCGGTTCGATGCCGAGGTCGAGGATTGGAACGGGAGCTGGTTGCGGCATCTGTCGTACCCTCTTGACACCCGGTGATGATACTTCTCTGAGGGTGTCAAAATAAATTCTAACATCTTACCCTGCTGCCCTGTTGTGTCGGTTTTGCAGGTATCAGAAGAAAATTGGATGCTCAGAGAATCAGGCGCGAAAAGAAATACTCGGAAGGACTTTTTAGAATTTTAGAATAAAATTAACATGTAATGTAAATTCCTCTTTGTAAATTGTAAATAAAGAAATATCTATGAATAAAATATTCACATTATTTTCTATCCAAAATACTTTGTCTGATTTTTCTTTCCACGATTTCATCACGAACCGAACAACTCTCATAATTAAAGAATGTTCGATTAAATTCCAACAGTTAAATGCCTCCGAACAAATTCAATCAATCACAGATTAATCAATTAAATTTGAACCACCAGACTAACTTCACCAAACAAACTTGTATGAATAAATTCCAGAAAATCACTCTAATTAACTTTATCATTCCAGCCCGTGCTGCTCCACTTAAAAACACGATATAACCTTCAATTCTAATCCAATAATTCTCATATTAAACCACGCCTGATGGTAGAATCGATGATATCCTTGAACGAAGTAAAACAAGAAGGAAGCAGAGAAAACTGATTAACAGTGAAAACAGTAATATACTCCGCATTCAAATTTAATTAGCGTCTCCGATAAAATACCAACCCATAAACCATCTCACCCAATAAACCTCGATCGACATAAATCACAACCCAAATCCAAATAGGAATTTTTACTGTTTCTTTTCTTTTGAAGTTTAAAAATAGCAGAAAGCAGGGGAAGCAAAAAAGTATGCGCCTGTGAAATAACTCATGGAATAAATGCTTGTACCGATTTAAGTGAACCAAAGTTGATGTCTCAACATAATCAAACCCACACGACAAAGCAACAGCCCTGAAAGCTACTGACAACAGAAACTCGGCTCCTGAATAAATTACCGTATCTCGAAAACTCGGATGCCAAAATTCACTGTAAATTTCTGTTTATCCTCAAAATAAAGAATTTGGAGACGGAGATTTTAATTATTCCAAAGAATCTTGGCGACAGCTCATCTTCAAAAACCGTCAGTAAATAATGCACAAATTACCATTTTCCCTTTTCACAGTTAAAGCGCACCTGATGTAATTCCTGCAAAATAAATGAACTACGTAACCTGTTAATAGTTAGCAGATGCAAACATGATAGTGACTAGTTAAATGCAATGCAAAACAATGTAATGGAATGCGAGATGATTCGACTAATCTTAGGGCAAAATTTGGGGTATTACAATCTCGTCAAGGAAATCTGCAAAGATTGACATCATTCAGCGTTGGAAAGTATTCGGGGTGTTGTTAGATGCCAAATTTTGCTTATTTGAGATATCAAATGTGGGAATCTTTCACTCCTTTTTATCGAGAAAGTGTTCAAAATCGCCCTTGCTTTTGTTGATTTGTAATGTTATGTGAAATGATCTTGGTACCTTTAATTTTTGTGTTATTGTGCAGTAATCAGGCATGAAAGAGTAGAAATTGAAGACACAAGAAAGATGGCAAAGGAATCAAGAAAGAAAGCAAACAAAGGCAAATTTTCTAGGTGAAGCATTGTCGAGTGAGGTAGCAAAGCATTTGCTAGACAAGCATGCAACGAGCTGCCAGTGAACACTCCCATACTTGGACAGAATCAAAAAATATCAGCATTCGTTATGGCGAGGAAGATAGTGAAGTACTTGCTAGGCGAAGCACCAGCGAGCAAGTAGCGAACACTTCCAGTAGCAAAAAGACCAACATTCGCGGTGGCGAGAGAGGTAGTGAAGTGCTCGCTAGGCGAAGCTGCAGCGAGCCAGTAGCGAACACTTCCAGTAGCAAAATGACCAACATTCATTGTGGCGAAGGAAGCAGCAAAAGCTTCTCCTAGCGAAGGATTGCTCACCTAGCGAACAGATGCAAACTTGTCTGGGTTGAATCCTCTATATGCAGGCTCTTCTGATGACTTATTTTGGGGCTCACTAGGCGAACCATTCTGCTCGCCTAGCGAGCATGACAACTCAACAACCATTTCTATAAGTAGTATAGTCTACTTTTTGGAACATATCATATTTTTACTTGTTTTTGCTGCAGAGGTGATTTTTGTGCCCTAGAAAACCCATTCTTTCATTCTCCATCATCTCTTGATAATATTTTCCAAAAAGAAGGTGGATTCCCATCCAATCTCGATTCTTCGACTCGGATGTTGATCAACCTTCTCCCAAAACTTTTTGTTCAAGCTATCATGGAAATGAGTAGCTAAATCCCTCTCTTGTCAAGGTTAGAAGCAGTTGGTTCAGATTTTATGTATTCTTCTTAATCTATTGTATGTGAACAAGTTGTTATTCAATATAGATGAAGTTATTTGCTACCATTTGTACATTTATGATTTGGTTTGTATTAGAGATAAACCTTCCAAGTCTTGACCTAATATCTTCATCTATCAACTATACAAATGCAGAGATAGATTTGGAAGTTGATATCCGCTTTGTGTCAATCTTAATGCTTATTATTTCGAGTGTTAGGTAGAGAGATCATTTAACGGTCGAAATAATATTTTTCATGAAATTGATTTAGAGATGAACGCTTTTGCAAGGATACGCAGTTATGTTGGGTAGAACTTTGTTCACATATTCGATTGATTAGATACATTTAGGACGGACTAACGAACCCTAATCTTGAGATGCTTTTATCAAACTTAAAGACCGATTTTTATTCTGCTTTTACTTTTGCAAACTTTTTTTACAAATATTGATACCATTCTAAAAACCACCTACTCTTAAGTTACTAAACCGTTGAACGACACGCATATATTCACTTCAATCTCTGTGGATACGATAAAACACTTCCGAAAAATACTTCTAACAAAATGGCGCCGTTGCCGGGGATTGGTGTTGAGATTTTGAAGTGCATTGCAATGGTTCTATGTTTTTAAGCTTTGTATATTTTGTATATATTTGTTTCTTTTTATGTTTTTTCTAGTGTGTTTAGGAATGACGAAAACTCCTTCTAGAGTGGTTCCTATTGTTATAAAAGCATCCAATGAAGCTTCGACCGAGTTTGGATGGCAATGATAGTATGAAACAAGTGAATGTTGTCAAGGTACATGTTTTCCTTTGTTTAGAATTTTAGAATGCTTAAGAACTTAAGTCTTCGTGCAAATGAAATTTGTTCTTTTGGCAACTTGTTTGAATGATTGTTTCACTTAGGACCAAAAACCACAATTTGTGAGAAAGCTTCCATTGTTTACTAAATGCTGGATTTCTGATAAACTTTGTTGATTCATGTGATTCATGTTTTATATTCTTATCATTGTGAATTTGTGGAAGCATTAGAAATGATCAAGACACTTGTTTTTATTGAGCATAACCATGTCCAAATGCAACTTACCCGTGAGTAGAGAGAATTCGTTAACCCCTTTGACCTAAACAATGTCAATCTCATTCTTAATTTTGTGAGATTCTAAAAATTTTCTTGAACCCTTGAATTTGTTTTAATTGTCTTCTTTTCCATAAAAAGCCAAGAGCATTCACTTGAGGATTGAGTAAAAGTTAATTTGGGGAGAATGAAAAAGAAAGATGGTAGATTGCTACAACTTTTGAAAAATTCAAGCAAGCACCAAAAATATTGTGTGAATATGAAAAAAGAAAAGAAAAAAAAAAAAAGAAAAGAAAAAGAATGCTTGCTTGGAAAAGAAAAATAGTGAACGAATAAGTTGTGAAATAAATTTGGGAAGGTTTGCAATTAAGAAATGAATGGAATGAAGTTGAGATGTGTAAATAACGTGTACGGTGAATGCCTATTTTGCACCGACAATTTCGTTTCAATGGCCTTAGAAATGTCCCTTGTTTGTAAACCCGACCAAGCTACAACCTTAAAGACCTTAGTGATCTTCTTGCTTCCATATTTTTGCTTTTGATTGTTAGATTTTGTATGAATTAAATTGATATTGGCATTGTTTGTTAGTTGAGTGAAATTGTCCCCGCGGTTGCAAACGCGTAATTTCTTCAATCCTTATTCGAAGAGGAGAGTTAGAGTGATTCATTCACGAAAAACATAGTTGTTGATTGATACATGGCTTTATATTTGTTTTAAGAAGTTAGTTCTTGTGCATTGTTTGATTCATTGCTTGTTGCATCATTTGTGTTTGAGCCAATTTTATCCATTTTTGGGTGAATCTTAATCTTGAGCGAATCCTCTTGTTGCGAAATGAGAGGCATACTTTGCTTGAGGACAAGCAAAAAGCTAGTTGGGGCGAGTTGTTAGATACCAAATTTCACTTATTTGATCTATCAAATATTGGCATCTTTCACTCATTTTTGTCAAGAAAGTGTTGAAAACCACTCTTGCTTTGTTTGGTTTGCAATATATTGTGAAAATCTCTTGGTACCTTTGATTTGTATGTTATTGTGTAGGAATTAGGCACAAAACAATTGAAAAGTAAGACACAAGAAATGGGCAAAGGAACCAAGAAAGCAAGCTCGCTAGGTGAAGATGCAGCGAGGGAGTAGCGAGCACTCGCTAGGCGAAGGCGCAGCGAGTCTCCAGCGAACACTTCTAGTGGCCAAAATGCTGTCACGCTTGCTAGGCGAGCAGATAGCGAAGAGCTAGAGAATAAAACCATTCTTGCTCGCTAGGCGAGCAGCTAGCGAACGCTCTCAGAATTGGACAGAACCAAACGTTCGCTAGGAAAAATCAGAGCGAAGGCTTCGCTAGCTGTTCGCTAGGCGAACATGACAGATCCTGAATGTGTATTTAAGTGTTTTTCTTGCTTTTTTAGGTAATAACTTGATTTTGTAACATTAGATACATCAGAACTTATCTCTCTTCATTTCTTCTAGAGAAAGAAACACAAAACCCTAAGAGGGAGGAGGTAAGATCTTTGATCTCTTTTTGGGGTTTGGATGTAATCTTTTGATACCTTATGTATTTCAGCTAATTTATGTTTGTGAACTAGTTTTGGTTCTCTATGGATTGATTATCTTTGATTATGTATTTGTGGGTCTTGACAAAACCTTTTCACATCTTTGATCTCATATTTTCTTCTATCAATGAACAAACTTTTGACATGGTTTTGAAGTTGATATTCATTGTATCTTCTATGGTGTTGTGTTGATTAAGTAGCATGGGTAGCATGGGTAGGATCAATATGATATTGTGTGGGTATGTGATAATAGTGATGAAGAACGATGTTCTTAACCATTTGGCAAATTAGATGAATACATGTAAAAAAGGGTTAAGCGTGTGTAAGTATTTTGATCATTGTGTTATATGCAAAACAATCGTTTATTCAATATGGGTGTCGTATTTGTTTACCGGTTTATATTTGATTTGAATCGTGATAGAGATATACTTTTCAGATATGGATCTAGGACGATTACCTGTTAGGTCCTAAATTCTAGAGATAGGTTTAGGCTTAGCATTTGCGTGAGTATCAGTCCGTAATGCTCCGTGTTGTGTTTTTGTTGGATGGGAGATCACCAATGAGACAACATGGTTGTTCTCTCGACGCTGCATTAGAGATAAGCTTTGTCGTGGGTGATACGTAAGGGTATTAGACGAATGATTGCGTTGTGTTTAATTTGATCAGAAGAATGCATATGTTATCAATTGATGAAATCCAATCCCAACAAGACTCCATTTATATTTCAGTTTTCGTCTTTATATTTTCGGTTTTTATCCATGGTTCTTTGAACCTTTTAAACCAAACCTTTTGAAAACAAGCTTAGAAATATGGAAATCGTTGAACGATGTTCATATCGCACTAATCCCTGTGGAGACGATAAAACTGGGTACTTAATATTTTTTGCTTGCTGCTTTACCGCACCAACAGGTGTTGAATAGTCTAAATGGCACTTGTTGGTATGCAAATGTTCCATATGGACAATTAAAGTTTGTTTTCTCTTGATCATCGGGGTGAATAGGAATTTGGAAAAATCCCGAATATCCATCTTGGTAGAAAAAGTAAGAATGTCTTGCTAGACGTTAAAGTATTTGGTCTATGAATGGAAGCGGGAAATGATCTTTCCTAGTTACTTTGTTTAGTTTCATATAATCAATACACATACACCAACTGTTTTTTATACACTTAGCTATTTGTTCTCCTTTTTTATTTTCTACGATTGTGACACCTTCCTTTTTAGGCACCACATGTACATGGCTCACCCATTTACTATCATAGACTTGGTATATTATTCCAGACTCTAATAACTTTAACACTTCCCTTTTCACAATATTACTCATTATAGGATTTATCCTTCATTGATGTTCTCTGAAGGGTTTAGAGTCTTCCTCCAGTATAATCCGGTGCATACACACGGAAGGACTTATCCCTTTGAGATCGGAAATGTTATAGCCTAGAGATGAGGGATATTTTCTCAAAACATATAAGATTTGATTGGTTTCTTTACTATCTAAGGTGGCACTGACGATAACTAGATGATTTAGTTCTTCGTCCAGGAACTCGTATCTCAAATTCTTAGGTAGTTCCTTAAGTTCTATTGATGGTTTCTTAGGACAAGGCATATGATCTGGGGTAAGTGCCAAGCATTCGTAAAGGATGTCATATATATAAGGCTCAATTTTAAATCCTTCGTCTTCCATTATAGGAGTTGAAGGTAATTTAATCGTTTCAACTTTATCTACTTGGTCTAATTCTCTCATGCATTCATCTATGATATTGATAGTGTAACATTAGTCATCTATGGCTGGTGCCATATGGAATTTGGATAATATGAATTCTACTTTTTCATCACCTACTTCAAATGTCATTTTTCCTCTCTTGACATCTATTATAGCTCAGTTGTCGATAAAAAGGGTCTACCTATATAGCACTGTTGGATTTCAAGGTGTCGGCCAATTGGATAAAAACTTTCAGGTGTTAGTTCAAGTTCTCCGTATGAAGACCTGCGAATTGGATCTGTTGCACTAATTGTAACAGAGAAGATTTTAATTCAAAGTTATTAGCTGGTATAGTTGGGTTTACTATACTAGAGTGGTATTCTTCGTTAGATGGTAAAGTGAAATCCTTAAGCATTTTCTCGCTCTGATCTTCTGCCATTGCTCTTTTAAGTCTTTAGAGAAAAAGACGAGCTCGGGCGTAATGTTCGGATTCTTCTATTAGATCAACTAGGTTTCCGGTGTTGCGAGTTCTTCGCATTGACCGGCTAAAGAGGTGCTTTAGTCTAGACGGTGTAACAGCAAGGTACGAAATTTGACGAACTTGGTCCTCGACAACGGCGCCAAAAACTTGATGTGTGCTATCTGTAAGTATATGGAGTACGTCAGAGTAATATAAAATATTATCGATCCTACAGAGAATAATGTCAATCTATCGATTACTATCGTTACGATGTTTATCTAAAGCTAATGAAAAATAGAGAGTATTTCGCGCAGAGAAAATAAAAATTAAGGAATGAATTTAAATTCAAAATAAAGGTATACCGGAATGTAATTCCCATCGATCAAATAGTACTTCTATCATCTAAGTAGTAATACTTATGGGAAAATATTTTCTTCCTTGAAAAAGAGTTAATTAAAAAGGAACCATCGCGTTAGCATAATCGGAGTCGGACCTGATCTTTAATCTATACCAGCTGCTCACACTAAACAAGTTGTATCTTGCGTTAAAGTGAAGAAGTCCTTCTTTATATAACTACCTCTAGGACTCAGTTAAAAGGTGTCTTTGATTGGAAACTTTCAATATCAAAGGGTTTACGACATATGCTCGGCCATTCGGATCCTAAATCTATAAACGTGTCCGAGAATAATTTAAAATCACTTTCTAATAATATCAAATTTTCCTAATTAATTAATAAAGCGCTTTCGCTGTTTTTACCAATTAAAAACTAACCAACTCTTATCTAAAGTGTCAAATGATTTTCGATCTTACCCGACATAGTCATAGTTATTACGTAAACAGAAACATGGTCCCGTTTACATAATGGCCGATCAATTTAAGTTCAAAAAAGTTGCATTAAAATCCAAAACAGCCATTGAAGTCTTTCTACAAATACAACATGTGGAGTACCATCAAAACAACAATCCTCACATCCCATCACAACAGATTTAGGTGGACATGACGGTGCTAAACATAATAAATAATTTGCTTGCAGAGTAAATCATTTAGGAGAATAAAAAAAACGCGCGTGATTGGTTTTCAAACGAACAAAAGTGTCACCCTTAGGTTCAGTTCAGAAAACGAATCTTGGAAATAAAAGCGATATGTAAATCGTGCAGGAAAATAAGTGTGTGATTGGTTTTCAAAAGAACAAAAGTGTCACACTTGAGTTTACCTTTAGAAAACGAATCTTGAAAATAAAAGTGATATGTAAATCGCGCGGGAAAATAAATGCATGATTGGCTTTCAGAAGAACAAAAGTGGCACGCTTGAGTTCACTCTTAGAAAACGAATCTTGGAAATAAAAGGCAATAAATAAATCGTACGATAAAGGCGTGATCAGTTTCCAAGGGTAAGAACCAAAGTGTCACTCTTAGAAACAGATCTCTAAAATAAAAAGCGATAAATAAATCGTTCAAAAATTAAACAAATTAAAGCAAGGCGAAAAGTAAATAATGAAAGTACGAGTAAAATAAAATCTACTCCAAATCGGAGACTTGAATCTGGTATAATGCTGGAAAGTAAAATGACGTCAAGATTAAAGTTCTTACGCTATGATGCTCAAACCTTAGCTATAACAATGGTGCGATAACCCTTCGATGTGACGGTTTATCGTTTTAACTCTGAATATATGCCTATGCTGGAACTAAGACTGGATTCCTAAAACTAAAGATTTAGGTCTTATTTATAGTGTAAAAATACCTTGGAAGTTACGTAGCTTATTCAGAAATCATGTGGAGGAAAAATCTTCGGTCATGGCATCATGCTCAAGTCGTCCTTGACCGGACCACCCAATACACAGATGGCGCCCGCCATCTAGACATGGCGCCCGCCATGTGTACAAATGGTGGTGGACATGGTCAAGTGATGGTTAGAACGTGGAAGAAACCTTACACGTCATGGCTACCCTCATGGCCAATGCCATGTGGAACACCGTGTGTGTAATTTTCGCCCTAAAACTCTATTTTCTACTCTTTTCGCTCCATTTCTTTGTGGGAGACTCTTATTAGGAAATTTACTTGAAAACAAGATAAAACACAAGTATAGTGCAAGAAATAACAATTAAACGACAATAAACATGTGCAATCTGAGCCAAATGTGCAGTGTGTTTTAGTGTTATCAGATTTGATGGAGAGAAGTCAGCGGAATCATGATACATAATCAATGGCGGAGTTTATTGAAGCTCAAAATGAATATAATAAGTTTCTCATTAAGGAGGATACATATTGGAAACATCGTGCGAAGATGCACTGGTTAGGCGACGAAGATTTTAATACCAAGTTTTTTCATATGTCGACCACAGTTCATAAGGAATTCTCAAAAATCACCATGTTGCAGCAGGATGAAGGGATAGAGGTGACATACCAGGTTGGTATATGCGATATTGAGAGAAGTTACTTCGAGGAGCTTTTTGTTGTTAAAGCTAGTAATCAAGAAGCAGTGCTCTCTCTTATCCAGCCAGTAATAACAGAGGAAGTTAGTAATATGCTGATAACCTCTCTATTCATGGAGGAATTATATAATGCCTTAAGGGAAATGCATCCTAATAAATCTTTGAGTTTGGACGGTTTAAATCTTGTGTTCTATCAAAAAATTTAGGACTTGTATGGTAGAGATATTTTTGAGGCAGCCAAGAGTTAATAGGATAAAGGATTCTTCACATCGTTGCTTAATGATACGAATGTTTATTTGATTCCTAAGATTACCAACCCTCGTGATATGAAGGATTTTTGCCCTATATCCTTATGTAATGTGATCTATAAACTTGTGTCTAAAGTGCTTGCTAATAGATTGAAAATGACGCTGGATATATGTGTATTAGAGGAATAATTGGCATTTATTGAGGGTCTTTATATCCTTGATAATGCGATGATTGCTATAGAGTTCATCCATGCTCTTAAGAGAAATGCTAAACGTAGGAAGGCTCATTTGGCTCTTAAGGTGGGCATAATTAAGGTGTGCGATATATTGGATTAGGGTTTTCTCTGTGGTATGATTTATAGAATGGGCTTTGCTAAAAGATGGATTCACTGCATGATGATGTGTGTCTCCCTGGTGCATTATATTGTTCTTGTTAATTTGAATAAATTTAGACCGATTGAACCAGGGTGTGGATTGAGACAAGGGGACCCACTGTCCCTTACCTATTTATGTTGGTGTTAGAAGCCCTTACGACTCTTATTAGGGGAGCAATGGCTAGAGGTGATATCCATGGAATCCAAATTTGTAGAGGGGCACCCATCGTGCCCCGCCTTCTTTTTGCTGACGACTGCTTTTTATTTTGCAGGGCTAACCTCACCAAAGTTAGACATCTTATGAAGTTGCTTGGTACTTATGTTGAGGCCTCGAGGTGGAAGATTAATTTGAATAAATCTGAAGTGTTTTTTAGCAGAAACATAAGTAACTCGACCAAGGAAGATCTTGTCAGCATTATGGGATTTCGTCATGTGTTGGGAACTTGAAAGTATCTTGGTTTGCCCTCTATGATAGGTAGAAGTAAGAAGTCAACCTTCTTTTATATTAAGGATCGCATTTGGAACAAAATTAATTCCTGGAAAGGTAGAGCTTTATTAAAAGCATGGAAGGAAGTTATGATAAAATCGGTGCTCCAAGCCATATTGTCCTATGTTATAAGCCTGTTTATCCTCCCATATGCAGTTTGTAATGATATTGAGAAGTTGTTGAATTCCTTTTGGTGGTGGTGGGGGGGGGGGGGTGAGGGAGCAATAATAAGGGTATCCACAGATGGCCTGGGATAAGCTGGCTTGTCCCAAGAAGGAAGGACAATTGGATTTTAGATATTTTAAAGCTTTCAACATGTCAATGGTTGCTAAACAAGGGCGGAACCTGTTGTCCAAGCCTTAAGCTCTTGTTTCTAGAATCTTCAAAGCAAGGTACTTCCCTATAACATCTTTCTTTGAAGCTAACCTTGGTTATAATCCTAGTTTTGTGTGGAAGAGTATTTGGAAGTCAAATGAGGTCTTATCATTAGGATGCAGGTGGAGCATTGGGGATCGAAGTCACATTAGGGTTATGCATGAGCCTTGGATTAGGGAAAAAAGGGATGAGTGTCGGAGTGGTCCCTAGAAACAATGTGTGTATGACATTACTTTTAGAAATCTTATGCTACCTAATATGAAACAGTGAGATTTGAGGATTATTAGGGATCTGTTTACTTGTGCAGAGACCGAGGAAATATTACAGGTACCTCTTATGGAGGAGGTCAAGGAGGATATGATGATTTGGAAGGATGAACAAAATGGAGTCTATAGTGTGCATTCTGGTTATAGGTAGAGGTGTGAAAAAAACTGGTTCACAAGAACCACACTTAAAAATATGGTGCACCAATTTCAAAAGTCCATATTATTTGGTTTAAAAATTAGTCCAAATTCATTTTACTAAAACCATTAAAAACCGGTGTCCACTTTTCAAACATAGATAGATAGATAGATAGATAGATATTAATTACTTTTCTTAAGAGAACTTTGTGTTCTGATAGTCTCATAATGATGCATATAGTCTTCCATCTCACATTCAACATTACATTTTAAATGCTTATTATTATATTGAAATTATATGATTACTAAGTTGTTTTTGCATGCTTCTTACCTTGAATTAATTCAATTTTTAAACTGATATGTTTTTTCTTAGAAATCTTTTCTACTAAAGTGATGACGGGTGGAGTCAGAAAAATGATAAGTGTAAAATAGTATATAGAGAGTATTTTCTTGAAAAGGTGAAATTTTTTTTTTATATAAATGAGAAAAAAAATTATATGTATGTGAGAGAGATTGAGTATTTTGTAATTATTCAATTTTGATTTTTCTGATTGAAAATTAATTTTTTTTTACGGTTCCTTAGCATTTTTTTCATAATTATTACTAATTATTTCAATTAAATTCAATTTACTGCCGATGAATGGTTATTAATTTCAAAAATGGTTGGATGGAGTTAAAAATAAGTTGTTTGATTAAGAAATAAGTTTTAGTCAAAAGAAGTTTGAGGGAAATTTGATTTTAAAACTGGTCCAAACAAAAACTGGTTTTTTAATGCAAACCAGTTATTAATCAAATCGACCCAAACATAAACTGATTTTGAAAAAATAAATCAGTTTTGTAAAAGTGGTTTTAAAAACCAAACTGATCCATATATTTGGTTCTATTTGGTTTGGTTTTAGAATCATGCACACTTCTAGTTATAGGTTGTGGAGGAGGAATGAGAACGGGGGAGAGGAGGAGGTTTGGAATAGTCTCTGGAATATTAGAGCCCCACCAAGGGTTAAGCATCTCCGTCAACACCATGTACAATGTCCCGCTATGTGTCAGTTTTATGATAATAATCTTGAAGATGATTGACATATGTTTTTTGGTTGTAATGAGATTAACTATTGTTGGAGGGTAACAAGTTTGTCTTTTCTTATAGATACTCGATTACATTCTTTTCATGATGTTAAATCTCTTATTTTCGACATCTGTAACAAGGAAGATAGGAAAGATGCTTGTAGATTTGATTTTATGTTAGATGAAATTTGGAAGAACATGAATAATCTCATTTGGCACAATGAACAAGAGGCAACCCCTAAACTTGATTGGTTAGCTTTTCACATGTGGTAGGAATGGTTTATGGCCCAATAAATTCATGATCCCATTAATAACCATCAATATCCTTTTCTTGGAGTCCGCCTTGGGAAGGTTGGTTGAAATTTAATGTGGATCCAGCTGTTAACAAGCATAGAGGCACTTCTAATAAGGAATGGTGTTTGCGTGATCATAATGGGAATTTTCTTACAGCAGGTGTGGCTTGGGATCCCGGAATTCTGCCTGTGTCTGAAGTTGAAGCTATGGTTCTCAAAGAAGCATTTCAAGAAGCCATTGTCTTGCATTTGAATAATGTGGTTTTCGAATGTGATTGTCAAAAAGTTGTTCAAGTCATACAATCCGTTGTATCGGTAATTCAGAGTTTTATGTTATTCTTAATTCTATAAAAACTTTGTTATTTGTTAATTCAAACTTTGAGGTAAAGTTTATTAGACACCAGGTGAATACAGTTGCCCACTCGTTTGCTAGGGTGGTCAATTCATAGCCTAGACGTGATTTATTTAATTTAGCTCCTCCTTGTATTGAACACTTCATAATTAATGAAAGGCATTAAGGTTGATTCGCTAAAAAAATGTTAAAGAGTCATTAAGTTATTGATGTGTATAATTGTCACACATTATGTCTTTAGAGAGAATGTGAATTATGTTCCATGAAAGAAATAAATGGTTAAAAAAAAAGTCAAAATTCATTATAAAAGATGTTGAGGTTCATTAATTTAAATATTTATTATTAACAATTTTATTATAAACAAATATATAATTCAAAAAACATTTAAAAATTTTAAAAATTATTCAAAATGTTATATTTATCAAATGTTATCTTACACAATCAAACAAACTATTCTATTTTTTGCGCTAAGGAAGTGCTACAAGAGAATTGTTACTATGATACTTCAATAAATTAAATATTTATTATTTAATTATTTATCTTTAAAAAATGTTAATAGTTAAAGGTACTCGGTTAAAGGAATAACTAGTCACTAAAGATTACATAAATAAATAAATAAAAAGATGAACAAAACTGCATTACTAACTAATTCTCTATTTTAATGCTTTATTTTTTTTCCGCATATTTTATTATGATAAATTTGTTAACAATTGATATTATTTTAACCAATTTAATCTTTAAGAAAAATAATTAGCCATGCCTCGTAATATTTATATGAATAATCTACGTTGATTTCTTTATTAATGCATTTATATCAGAATCTATATTATAGACTATTAAAAAAATACTATCCTGATATAAAAAGATATATTTGAATCTCTATTATTGTATTTCAATCATTAATGCATGTATATCTGAATATTTATTATAGATTGTAAAAAATATATAATAATGAAAAAATAATTAATGAATTTCAAAATATAAAAAATGTTTTATAAAAAAGTACAAAGAAACCATTCAAATCATGAAGCCATATATTCTCGGCAACAACTTTGAATCTTTTTTGAAAAGTTTCGATCGATTCTGATGAATTATGCGACGATGATCCGTATATCAATATAGAATTCGATTACACCATTATTAGTCTTCCGAGTGATAAAATGTTTCCTTATGCAAGTGAAACTAAATGTTATGGTCTTTTATTATGTATCAAAAGATAAAGAAATCTTGAAAACTAGTGTTATAAAATGGCTTTCTGAAATTGATGTTCCTGAAGCCGCTTTTACCATGGTGGAAAAAGAAATTTCGCATTGTGTATGTGATATGGTTGATGGGGCATATAAGAACTCGAGGAATCTTTCTGTTCGAGTTGATTTTTTTGTTACACAGAATTTTAAAGAAGAAGAAATAAAGGTCGAAGAA
This sequence comes from Lathyrus sativus, assembly GCA_963859935.3. Classification (NCBI taxonomy): domain Eukaryota; kingdom Viridiplantae; phylum Streptophyta; class Magnoliopsida; order Fabales; family Fabaceae; genus Lathyrus; species Lathyrus sativus. The sequence goes on along the minus strand of OZ012739.1, from coordinate 32,397,861 downwards.
GATGAAGTTAATACATTGGTTCATGCTGCTACAAGGACTATTGAAGATGGCCCCAATGAAATTGATTATCAAGATGAATTGGGACTATTATTGGGCTCGGGAGATGGATATTTAAGTACAAGGCGATGATGAGTTAAGAAGGACGGTTGATGGAGATACACATATCTATAATTGGGAAGAGGATATGGGAATTGAAGATAGCAGGTTCGTTAATGACGTTGAAAGTGATGAAGATGAATGGGAATATGGTTGGGAAGAGGGATTAGAAATTGAAGAAGATATTAGGTTTGTTCCTGCAGCTAAGTCGTGTATTGAGGGATGGAAGACGATAACAACCAAAGAAACAAAAAAAAGTAGTATTTGTTTTGAAGATTTTAACGTTGGCGTCTGTATGCCATGTTTACATATGTTTCATATGAATTGTATTCAAGATTGGTTGGATATAGGCAACCCATATCCTTTGTGTTTGTTTCAATTGCCTACTAATAACACAAGTGAATAATAAGAATTATGTTGCAGTTTTTTCTTACAATTTGTTTTATTAATTGTGGTTTTATTATGTGATGTTTAATGAATGTGTGTTTATGATTACTTAATCAACAAGTGTTTACTTGTTTTTCAAAACTATTTGTTCTGGGAATATTGTGTCACAATGATTATACGGGTGGAGGAGGCAAGTCTAGCAAAAGCCAGAAGCCAACGCATTTTTCAGAATCTAATATCCCTAGCCTTTTCTCCTCTTTTCTCGCGTTCCTCTGTTTTCAACAAAACTTCCTCATCACTTCTCCTTTTTATTTTTAATATTATTTTTATTTTCATAATATTATTATTATCTCAATATTATTATTACTATTAATTTTACCAATTAAATAATAACAACAATATCTCCTAATAATTTAAATTAATAATATTAATTAAATAGTACTAATATTAATTAATTAATCATTCTCGCCACATCACTAAGTTTTACAAAAAATATACCACACACCCCTCACCTTTAAGGTCACTAACACTAAGGTCATTACCCCTTACCTTAGCATACCCCGACATAATAAAACACACATATAATCACATACAATCACATAAGTTTAATTAGGAAAAATAATTAAAATTAAACGAGCGTTATAGAATTCATCTCAGGTTTGGTTTGATTAGCGTACAACGAAAGAAAATAAAAAGAAACGAAAAGAACTGAACAAGATTTTAAAGGAATAAGAATCTTATCAAAAAAATGACTAAAAATGATGTTTCACAAGACAAGGGATAGAGATAATAATAGTATATAAAAAGAAAAACATCATTATCCAAGGGTTCTTATCCAACATATTTCTTGAATCCATTAGATGAATTTCACCTTTATGAATATTTAAGTAATATACAAGTTTTTGAAAAACCTTCTACTTAAACTGCTTTATCATAAGTAAAGAATCCATTTCTGAATCTTAGAGTCTGACAATTTTCAAAAACTATCATCCATCAGAGACTAGTAGATCTAGACTTAGAGAGAGAGAGAGAGAGATATTCTGTCAGTCATTAGTCTTCAAGATTCTATTCAGAACCAAACATTTTCTCTTGAAAAGAATCATGAGTGATTGAAGAATATTAAATTGGTCTCTTTGACAACTAACAAACAACAGTCTCATCACAAAACATGAGGAAATTGTTCCCATAAATATGACCATCCAACTAATGAAATATTCAGTATAGATAAATACAACATAGATTCTTCTTAAAGATTTCTGAAGATTCTTTTATCAAAGAGAACTTCTCTAGAAATCTAACAGAGACTTTGTATCTACATATACACAAATATCTCATTGATTCAAGTAATGAGCTAGAGGGTTAAACCTTACATTGCCTATATTTTACTTTTTCAGTTGCTTATTTGCTTTCTCATTCATCTGTTGTTTACCGTCATGATTGTGAGTGCAACTTCACCATGAGATGTTTTGTGTGATGTCAAAACATTAAAACTACTTTTCATTTTGGTATATTAGACAAAAACTCCGAGTATGTGTGTCTCTCTTGCATTATAGGACTTAGGAATCATAAATAAACTACCTTGAACTAGCCCAAACACATGAAAATAAGATTTCTGCACAAAAATGCATTGCATGTGTCGGCACATATACATTTCAGGCCGACACACGTAACTCAATATTGAAGTCTATAGCTTCTGTTTTGTTACTGCACAAAAATGCATTACATGTGTTGACACATACATATTTCAGGTCGATACATGTAACTCAATTGTAAAGCCTATAGCTTCTATTTCGTTCTGGTCGACACATCCTTTCTTCAGGTCGTCACAAACTGAAAATTTCATCAGTATGTGTCGGCACATATGTGTTTCAGGCCGACACATCTATTATCCTAAATAAGGCTGTAGGTTTTATTTCTCTTGGGTTGGCACATGTTTCATTTCAGGTTGGCGCATGCTATTATTTTTTACAGTATGTGTTGACACATCCATTGTGTTGCGGTGGAAATATGATATCAAATTATTAATTAATTTGAATCACAACCTAGTTCATAACCACTCTTTAATTTATCCGAAGGAAAAGGTCAAAAGAGGAAAAACTTATTTTTGCATCGTAAACACAATGCGGGGAAAGATCTTGGGTTCGGGGGTTGTTTAAGCTTAGGGAAGGTATTAGCATCCTAAACTTCTGTAGTACTCTACAGGAACCTTTTGTTCATTTTTTTTTATTTTCGCTTCATTATATTTTAAGGTATATACAAAGGGATTAAAAGTTAAAGAAAAGACCTAAAGGTTAGTCCTAAGTTTACTCGGTAAGATTCGCATCTTGTGCCTACGTATCCTGGATAGGGAATGGAATCAGAGTAATCGTAGTTCCCCTTGAAAGGGAGGTTAGAAACGTCTTGACTGTGGTCAAGGTTTCAATGGGAATAAACGTATCTTAAGGACACGCTTACGTGGAGTGCGGAGACTTCAATCTCTACGTTGAAATTGTAAGTTGAAAACAGGGTTAAATTAGGGATTTCACTGTGGGAAACCCTAAAACAGAGTACGACGGCTCTTTGACCTAATGCTAGGGTAAAAGGTAAAACTGTCTGTGGCGGGACGCCTAAAAGTACCAGGGTTTGAAAACGTCAAAGGTTAGGGTTATTGACTCGGCGGTCAAATTGCTAGACATAATCCTTCGGAAGATGACAGAACTAATGATAAATGTAAAACGTGATGGAAGACGAATAAATATACAGTAATGAAATATAAAGTACTGGAAAAAATAGTGCGACGATTGCCTCGCAAAATTACAACCGAGAAACAGATACAAATATGGTACATAAACATTAATCGGAATTTAAATAGAATCCGAGGAGGAGAAAAGCGAATGTTAGCAAAAAGAGGTTAGGCAGAAATCCAAATCAAATAATAAAAATAAATTACTGTCGCAAAAAATTTACAATTTTATTATTTGTTTTATTTACTTCTTTATTTTTATTTTTTAAAAAACTTATGTTAGATTTTATTTATTATTTACAGAAAAAATTAATTTTAATTATAAAATATTAATTTTAATTATAAAAAAAAGATATGGTTAATTTAAAAAATATAGAAAGTTATTTTTAATTATACAGACAATGATTACTTTTATATACAAAAAGATTAACTAAAAAATGACTAATTTTAATTAAAAAATATTAATTTTAATATATAAAAAAAAGTTAGTTTTTATTAACGTTAGTTAATTTCTATGAACAAGTTAGTTTTTTTTTTAATATATTTCTTTTTTAAAAAAAACAACAATAACTAAAAGAAAAAGCAGAAAAAAATAAAAACAAACAAAAAATAGAAAAAAAAATGGAAAAGGTGGGTTGGGCCGGGTAATCACACCCCAACCCGACCCGCCGACCACCATATAAAAACTCAAAAATTAGGGTTTGGGTTTAGAACCCCTTTTCATTTCGCGGCGGCAGCTATAATCCCTCTTGTTCTCTCTCGCTCTCAGATTTCATCTCTTCTCTCTCGGATTTCATCTCTTCCCTCTTGTTTTTCTTATCATTTCCTGCAAAACACAACATGCAAAAGAACTATGAGTAAAACAGGGTTATTTACGTTTGTGGATTTGATCCGCTTGACTCGTGATGGGATGATCCTCGCGATGAAGGTGGTAGAGCTTCCACGACCGCTTTTGCCTGTTCGTTCTATTTTTGTTGGATGATGATGTATGGCCGATTATGGATTGCGGATGAGGCTTCCGAGTTACCGGATCCGTTGAAGATTCTCAACCGAGAATCTCCGGATTTCGGCGGCTTTTGATTTGTTATGGTGATCTTCTGATATTTGATGGTGTTGTTGTTTTTCTTTCGTTTTGATGATTAACAGTCGATGATGTAGCGAACTGAGGCTGGCTTAGGTTGTTGATTTGTGATAAGGTTTGTTGGATGATGATGAGGACGATGATGACACCGAGAACGTCCTCGTGTCTGAGTCTAACAGGCTTCGGCGTTTTCGATGGTGTTCTTGTAGTTATTTTCCGCGGCCGTTGGGGTTTCTTTGTTTTGGTGAGTGTGTTCTGTTTTGTCTGTACTTTCTTGACGACTTGCGGCGCCGTTGATTATTGTTTTTAGATTTTGGCCGTTTCTGGTGATTTGTTATGGTGATCTTCTGATATTTGATGGCGTTGTTGTTTTTCTTTCGTTTTGATGATTAACAGTCGATGATGTAGCGAACTGAGGCTGGCTTAGGTTGTTGATTTGTGATAAGGTTTGTTGGATGATGATGAGGACGATGATGACACCGAGAACGTCCTTGTGTCTGAGTCTAACAGGCTTCGGCGTTTTCGATGGTGTTCTTGTAGTTATTTTCCGCGGCCGTTGGGGTTTCTTTGTTTTGGTGAGTGTGTTATGCTTTGTCTGTACTTTCTTGACGACTTGCGGCGCCGTTGATTATTGTTTTTAGATTTTGGCTGTTTCTGGTGAGTTGTTCTTACGGCGCCCCCTTTAGGGTTCGATTTTTCTGGTTTTATATCTTGTTTCGAACTGTGTTGGACTTGGATCTATATTTGTGTTACGTTTCCTGATGGATTTGATTTTTCTGGATCTTTGATTTTCTTTGATATGATTCTATTCTGGATTTAGTTTACTGATATGATTTTGTATGATATGGTTGGATTTTTTTCAGGTGGACTGAATCTGGATCGGGTTTGGATTTGCTATCCGGATTTCTGTTGTAGATTTGGATTTTTGATTTGCTTTGAATCTGAATATTTACTTGATGGAACAGATTTGGATTTGCCTTGGATATCCGTATATTTATTTGATAACAATGGATCTGGATTTGGATAGAAATCTGTTAGCGACCTGTTTGGTTCCATACTCCATTTTCGGCAAAAATCACTTTTCGGCATAAAACTTCTTTTTCACTTCTTCTCGGTTGTCCCGAAAAAAGAACAAGCGTTGCCTATCGGTACCGAGGTTGAAATCGGTTTGGGAGTTGGCTTCGGCATTTGTCGTTGCCCTCCCGACACCCGATGATGAAATTGCTCTGAGGGTGTCAAAACTAATTTTCTAACTTATTCTCTTTTACCCTGTTTCTCTGTTCTGTCTGTTTTGTCGTGTAGGTACGAAGAAAAGTCGATTGACGAAACACGAAGAATCAGCATGAAGATAATAGGACTCTTTGGAAAAATAGAACTTAGGATAAAATGTAAATTTTTATTTTCCTTTTATGTAACTTGTAAAAAATATTATGAATAAAGTTCAATATATTTTTACTATCCAAAAAAAATGATTTCCGATTCCCTTTTCCGCAATTTAAATTTACCGCAAACGAATGACCCACAAAAAACTGATTAAATCCCAAATTGGCCAAGTACCTCTGAATAAATTTAATCGATCAAAACTTAAACGATAAAACCTAAACAATAAAATTACCTCACCGTATAAATTTAATACGAACAAAAATCCAAAAATCAATCAAGCCACCCTTGTCATTCCAACACGAGCTGTTTCACGTAATTGATATAATCTTCAATTCTGATCCACCATTTTCCCAAATTAAATCGGCCTGATGATAGATTCGGTAGTAGCCTTGAACAGAAAAGGAGTAGAAAAAACCCAATTAACGGAAAATACAGAAATATATTCCGTGCTAAAATTCGTCTTGTGTCTCTGATAACTAGATCCAAAGCCCTGAACTTATTCAGCCTAAAATCACAATTGAACAGAAATCATAAACCCGAACATGAATCGAAATTTCCACTGCTTTGACTTTAAGAATTGACTGGCAGATAGCAGAAGAACAGAAAATAAACGTCTGTTAAAACCAAATTCCACTGAATGGATTCTTGCATCGACTTGAGCTGAACCAAATTGATATCTCAACCTCATCAAACCCATATGACAACATAAATGTCTCGGAAATCCACTGACGACAAAGTCTTGACCCGTTGAATTAATTACCGTATCTCAAAAATCCTGATGCCAAAATTACCGTGAATCTCTGTTCATCCTCAAAGAAAATAAAATACTCAGAAGAGGAGGCTCTAATTATTCAATAAATCCCTGATGACTCAACTTCATGGATTGTCAGTAAACAACGTATAAATGACCATTTTCCCCCTTTCACCGTTACAGCACACCTGACGTGGTTCCTACAAAATAAACAGACTACGTAACCCGTTAGTAGTTAGTTGATGCAAAAAAGAGATGTCATGCGACATAAATTGACTAAATATGAGGGTAAAATTTGGGGTATTACAGTTGCCCCTATTTAAATAGCTTCACCATATGATTTGAGTGGCGGAGACTCGAGGAATCACGGTGGAGGGATTTAAATACAGATAACCGAAAATTTTGCCCTCAGACGCAGTGATATGCAATGTTATGGACAAAACGGAATAGAAGAGTGCTGCAAATGTCATGACTTTAATATGATGCGTATGATGAAAATGATAAATGCAAGAATGCAGACGATACAGCGATACAGGGGACTGACGCAACGAGTAATGCACTGAGGAATACGACGCACTGGTAGAACAACGCGACAACGGGGAACTCTAGAGTGATGAATCAACCGGTGCAGGCACGACCAGTTGTCACTTTAGGATGACACGAATACAGGATACACGCGGCGGTAGGATCAGGTAAACAACAAGTGCTGGAGTTTTCGGCACATTCCTTTAAACAAAGAGATCGAGCGGGATCTTCAGGAATCATCAAAAAATAGACAAGGAGAAACAAACATCAGAAACATCCAGAAGAACATCAAATGAACTCTGAAACAAACCAGGAATATTCGGAAAAACATCGAATAAACTTGGGGAAAAAGAAACACATTTCAAGGACATTCGAAAGAACATCGAATGAACTTTGAAACACACCAGAGGTATTCAGAAAAACTTCGAATAAACTCGGGGACAAAGAAAACACATTTCAGAGACATTCGGAAGAACATCAAATGAACTCTGAAACATACTAGAGGTATTCGGAAGAACTTCGAATAAACTCGGGGACAAAGAAAACACATTTCAGGGACATTCAGAAGAACATCGAATGAACTCTGAAACATACCAGATATATTTTGGAAGAACTTCGAATAAACTCGGGCTACATCCAGAAACAAAAGAACAACATCTATAGGAGCATGAGATGAAGACAAGTTTCTGAAGATAAACCTGGAACATTTAGGAAAGCCATAAATGTACGGGACAAGTTAAAGACATATCTGGAAGAACATCAGATAAGCAACAAAGGGGTTCTGGAAGAACGTCAGAACAAAAAAACTCAGTCTGGGAAAACATCAGAGAGAGACAGACCTAGAAAAACATCAGATAAGAAATGTCATACCTGGAAGAACGCCAGATAGACATAACACACAAATGTTTGGTAGGTGCCAAGTAAATTGGACTTTGACCACAAGGTAAGACGTGGATAAAACACAACCTCGAGAGAAAATCAAATGAGGATGAAACACTCATGCTATGTGTATGTATAAGAATATTGTATATGAATTATGTTATGAGATATGACCCAATATAAATGCAGATTCCGACGACAAGGCTCGACTCTTGTGGTGAGATGACAAGACTGGAAAACTGATTCCTCAACACGAAGATTGTTGCCACTTGCTCGGGGACTAAAGATACCACTGCTGGGAATCCTTCAATTCAACTGCCCTAGATTAAACTGTTTGTAGACTGAATTGGTAAATGCTTCAGCTCGTCTGATTCGTGAAACTGACTGTTTTACTGTACCCTCAGAAGGCTTGTCCCAGTTTGAGTCTTGAAAAATCTTTTGGATAAACCAAATCTGAGAAAACCTGCCTTGAACAAATCTTGAATTGATTCTTAGACCGGATGTAAAAGGAACTTGCCCTTGATAGGATCACATGACCAAGTCCTCAACTGTTTGAAAATTCCTTAGAGGAAAGCCAGTTTGCAAACAAAAATATTCATACCAACACGGTAATGCAAATTTTATGCAATTTTTGAGATCAAAACTATTTTTGAAAGATGAAAAAAATAAATGAGTCGTCGGTCAGAACACGGTGGTTCGAGACGCTCAAAGTTTAAAACAAAATGTACTGCCAAAATAAACGATTCGCAAAGATCTTTTGGAGTCAGGTTACACAACCTTGCTGTAGTATGCTTTCAAAATAACCTTGTTTCAATCAGGTCTTTTGAGGGTTGTAACTTGGCCTGGTTCACGGTTTAAGAAACAAAGGATAAAGGCTTAAATTTTATTTGTACCCACCCATTCTTCGTGATAGTCTTTAGTCCTACACTCAGTTAACTCATATTATGCATTCAGGTTCCTATAGGTTAAGAATTGCACTGATGGTAGCAATGATGGTTCAGAAGTCAAGGACCTATGGAAAGGCAGCCACTACTTCTTTATAACATTTGGTTATTTTTTCATTGAGGATTTTCAAGGTAAATGTTTAAAGATCTCCTCTTTTTATAGTCCCTAATTTTTGCCTGAACTGTTTCTTTTAAAGTTTACAGTCAGTGGGATGCCCCATTTTTGCCTAAGTCTCCTTCATAGGTTTTGACTTAGTGGGCTTTTTCTTTTGATTTTTTTTGAAAGAAAGTTACTGCCTAGATTTAATGATCACGGTGAACCATCATCGACTTTTGGCTTAGAAAAATATCTTCGACACTTGTTTTATTGTGTGTGAAGGAAAATTTGTGAATGCAACCTTTATATGAAAGGTGTATTGCCGGAATACACAACCAAGTTAACTGAGGACTACCCATGCCCCAGGTTAAGACTACGGGTTTATTGTAAAGAACGAAACTCCAACTTCTAGGCTCAAAGGGGGTGACAAGGGATTAACTTCCTTATTTATCCAGTGTTTGGGGATTGAAACAATGCCTTACATCGTCAACAAAGTTTGATTGAAAGCATACTGACAGCAATTATGGGTATAACGTTTTCGTCATCCTCCCTCCAATCTTCGCATATCAAAAAAATTGGACAAGAAGTAAATATTTGAAAAATAAAGCATAAAAATGCAAATAATAGATAAAATGAATTGAAATCGAAAGTTGCAATGCTCAGTTCATTAATGTAAAAGTACAAACATAGTTCGAAAGCAAACAACTAATAAAAAATGGAAAGTACAAACAACGAGAAACAAAAGCCTAGTGACTAAATCAGAACCGGCCGAAACATCACTTTTGATGCTCTGGCAAGGGATTCTTCTGGGCATTTGGAGGACTATCCGCGAAATCAAGTATTCCACCTCGAATCAACTCGCGCACTCTAGCTTTCAGTGCAAAACAATGCTCCAAGTCGTGGCCGGGGGCACCCTCATGAAAATCACAACCGAGATCAGCCTTAAATCCAGCAGGAGGAGGATTGGGAGGTGGTGGCAAAGCCTTTGTAGTGATCAGCCCTTGTCGAACTAGGTCAGGATATAAGTCTGTGTAAGTCATGGGAATAGGATCAAATTGATTCTTATTTCGAGATTGGTCCTATATAATAAATGGACGTTAAGGAGTCTGAGCTGACTGTGGAGAAACAACAGGTTGAGATCCCTGGCGAGGCTTTCTTGATTCAGACATAACAGCATTGGTCTGCTCCTCTTTCTTCTTCTGGAAGTTCCCATAGGATTTCTTTGCACCATTAGAAGATTCTGTAGCTTTGGAGACCTTACCATTTTTCAAACCTTCTTCTAACCTTTGACCGATAGTTACCAGATCTGTAAAGCTTGAAGAGACGCTCCCAATCATTTTTTCCCAATAGAAAGGAGACAAAGTATCCATGAACATTCATGTTAATTCCTTCTCTGCTATAGGGGGTTCAACTTGGGAAGCTAACTCTCTCCAGCGCTGAGCATATTCCTTGAACGACTCTTTTTCCTTCTGTGACATACTCTGAAGCTAACGACGATCGGGAGCCATATCCAAATTGTATTTGTACTGTTTCATAAAATCATTGGAAAGATCTTGGAAACAAAGGACGCTGTTATGCTCTAAATTCATATACCATTTTAGAGAAGCACCACTCAAACTATCTTGAAAGCAATGGATGAGCAACTTCTGATTGTTGGTGTAAGCTGCCATCTTTCGGAAGTACATGACTAAATGAGCTCTTGGACATGAGTGACCCTTATATTTCACGAACTCGGGAGTCTTGAATTTGGCAGGCATAACAAGACCAGAAACTAGGCACATATTGTCTGCATCAACGTTGAAGAAGTCAGCACCCTCGACTGCTTTAAGTCTCTTATCTATGATCTGAAACTGTTCACGGGTAAACTCAGGCTCGACAAAATCTTCATGGTCTTCCCCTTGAACACTGGCAATATTGTGCTCATATAGAGGATTCTCAAAGGGAGCTCGGATAGTCTGGCTAACAGTGTGGACCACAGGTCTGGGCTCAGTAAGAACGGGAGCTTGAAAGATCGGTCCGACAGTCTGGCCAATCATAGCAGTAGATGCAAGAGGTGGAGAGTAGTTAGGAGGTAAACCAAACTCTGGCCAAGTAGATGGTGGCATATGAACAGGAAGTGGATCAGCACTTGAAACCTCTTGAATGACAGACTTCTGAGATGGCTCTCCTCTGGCAATCAGTACTTGGAGCATCTCGGTGAGCTTGGTCATGCCTGATTTCAACTCATCGATTTCCAATCGAATTTCCGCATTATATGCCTCTTGTTCTGACATCTGGTGTCTATAGTTAGCTCTGGTCTGATATCTATGTCGAGGAATCAGCTTGACGACTCAAAGGAATACTGGAAGATAAAGACAACTGGGAGTGAGAAACCGGGGGGAAAATGTGATGCAAAATGTGATGCTAATGCCATACAATGGTTTCAAGAACTTCAACGGTCGATTGAAAATATTCTTTTTTTTAGGAAAGCTGGAAAAGATTTTAGACTTTAAAATGTAAGACCTTTCAAATTTGCAAAGGGCCGTTGAATTCCTTGAAACTAGGAATGATGTTTTATGGATGCAAAGCATAAATACACATAAGCAAACAAAGTCCTAGGTTTGAGGAACCATGAGTTGAGTTAAGGTCTACCCTTCCCAAAAGGTATGTACTATAGGGTAGTTGTACCTGCAGAACAAGGTTCTAAAGAAGTGCCCAAAGTCATCAGTCCATCCTTCGGATATTATCCACATTCCGACTGACTCGGGGACCGATAATATTCTCGAGAGAACCTCTTTTGAGTGTAGTATCGCGTAGCAACCATTGTAGGACTATTCCCATACAGTTCCCGCACTACGTCCTAAATAAGGCCAAGATGGTGTAAAGGTACTACGGTCCTCAATATCATAGACACCAATCGAAAATGGTAAAAGTTTTCACGACTACACTCGATCAACCGAACCATTTTCGAAAGGGTCTCAACTGAGCGGTGATTCTCAAGTCAGCTTGGTCGGGACTCACCCCCTATAAGTCTCGTCGAATATATCACCATCCTATAATAATATCACTCAAGTCCGGGTGTAGGACTTATCTCACAACACATGGAACCAAACCCCAATCAAGGTACAATTTATATACAATTAAATAAATAATAAAATAGTAAAATGAACAAATTAGGGATAACCCTCAAAACTTTAGGCGTCCCCAGTGAAGTCGCCATTTTCTATTGTGGTGGAAATAGGATATCAAATTATTAATTAATTTGAATCACAACTTAGTTCACAACCACTCTTTGATTTATCCGAAGGAAAAGGTCAAAAGAGGAAAAGCCTATTTTTGCAACGTAAACACAATGCGAGGAAAGATCTAGGGTTCGGGGGTTGTTTAAGCTTAGGGAAGGTATTAGCATCCTAAACTTCTGTAGTACTCTACAGGAACCTTTTGTTCATTTTTTTTTATTTTCGCTTCATTATATTTTAAGGTATATACAAAGGGATTAAAAGTTAAAGAAAAGACCTAAAGGTTAGTCCTAAGTTTACTCGTCAAGATTCGCATCTTGTGCCTACGTATCCTAGATAGGGAATGGAATCAGAGTAATCGTAGTTCCCCTTGAAAGGGAGGTTAGAAACGTCTTGACTATGGTAAAGGTTTCAATGGGAATAAACGTATCTTAAGGACACGCTTACGTGGAGTGCGGAGACTCCAATCTCTATGTTGAAATTGTAAGTTGAAAACAGGATTAAATTAGGGATTCCACTGTGGAAAACCCTAAAATAGAGTACGGCGACTCTTTGACCTAATGCTAGGATAAAGGGTAAAACTGTCCGCGGCGGGGCGCCTAAAAGTATCAGGGTTTGAAAACGTCAAAGGTTAGGGTTATTGACTCGGCGGTCAAATTGCTAGACCTAATCCTTTGGAAGGTGAAAGAATTAATGATAAATGTAAAACGTGATGGAAGACGAATAAATATACAGTAATGAAATATAAAGTACTGGAAAAAATAGTGCGACGATTGCCTCGCAAAATTACAACTGAGAAACAGATACAAATATGGTACATAAACATTAATTGGAATTTAAATAGAATCTGAGGAGGAGAAAAGCGAATGTTAGCAAAAAGAGGTTAGGCAGAAATCCAAATCAAATAATAAAAATAAATTACTGTCGCAAAAAATTTACAATTTTATTATTTGTTTTATTTACTTCTTCATTTTTATTTTTAAAAAAACTTATGTTAGATTTTATTTATTATTTATAGAAAAAGTTAATTTTAATTATAAAAAAAATATGTGATTAATTTTAAAAAATAAAGAAAGTTATTTTTAATTATACAAACAATGATTACTTTTATATACAAAAAGATTAACTAAAAAATGACTAATTTTAATTAAAAAAGATTAATTTTAATATATATAAAAAAAGTTAGTTTTTATTAACGTTAGTTAATTTCTATGAACAAGTTAGTTTTTTTTTTATATATTTCTTTTTTTTTAAAACAACAATAACTAAAAGAAAAAGCAGAAAAAAAATAAAAACAAACAAAATAAATAAAAACAAAAATGGAAAAGGTGGGTTGGGCCGGGTAATCACACCCCAACCCGACCCGCCGGCCACCATATAAAAACCCGAAAATTAGGGTTTGGGTTCAGAACCCCTTTTCATTTCGCGGAGGCAGTTCGAATCCCTCTTGTTCTCTCTCGCTCTCAGATTTCATCTCTTTTCTCTCGGATTTCATCTCTTCCCTCTTATTTTTCTTATCATTTCCTGCAAAACACAACATGCAAAAGAACTATGAGTAAAACGGGGTTATTTACGTTTGTGGATTTGATCCGCTTGACTCGTGATGGGATGATCCTCGCAATGAGGGTGGTAGAGCTTCTGTGGCCGCTTTTGCCTGTTTGTCATGTATTTGTTGGATGATGATGTATGGCCGATGATGGATTGCGGCTGAGGCTTCTGAGTTTCCGGATCCGTTGAAGATTCTCAACCGAGAATCTCCGGATTTCGACGGCTTTCAGTTCGTTATAGTGATCTTCTGATATTTGATGGGGTTGTTGTTTTTCGTCCGTTTTGATGATTAAAGGCCGATGATGTAGCGAACTGAGGTTGGCTTCGGTTGTTAATTCGTGATAAGGTTTGTTGGATGATGATGAGGACGATGATGACACCGAGAACGTCCTCGTGTCTGAGTCTAATAGGCTTCGGCGTTTTCGATGGTATTCTTGCAGTTCTTGTCCGCGGTCGTTGGGGTTTCTTCGTTTTGGTGAGTGTGTTTTGTTTTGTCTATACTTTCTTGACGACTTGTGGCGCCGTGGATTATTGTTGTTAGATTTTGGTCGTTTCTGGTGAGTTGTTCTTACGGCGCCCCCTTTAGGGTTCAATTTTTCTAGTTTTATGTCTTGTTTCGAACTGTGTTGGGCTTGGATCTATATTTGCGTTACGTTTCCTGATGGATTTGATTTTTCCGGATCTTTGATTTTCTCTGATATGATTCTGTTCTGGATTTAGTTTACTGATATGATTTTGTCTGATATGGTTGGATTTTTTTTTCAGGTGGACTGAATTTGGATCGGGTTTGGATTTGATATCCAGATTTCTGTTGTAGATTTGGATTTTTGATTTGCTTTGAATCTGAATATTTACTTGATGGAAAAAATTTGGATTTGCCTTGGATATCCGTATATTTACTTGATAACAACGGATATGGATTTGGATAGAAATCTGTTAGTGACCTGTTTGGTTCCATACTCCATTTTCGGCAAAAATCACTTTACGGCATAAAACTTCTTTTTCTCTTCTTCTCGGCTGTCCCGAAAAAAGAACAGGCGTTGCCTATCGGTACCGAGGTCGAAATCGGTTTGGGAGTTGGCTTCGACATTTTTCGTTTCCCTCCCGACACCCGATGATGAAATTGCTCTGAGGGTGTCAAAACTAATTTTCTAACTTATTCTCTTTTACCCTGTTTCTATGTTTTGTCGTGCAGGTACGAAGAAAAGTCGGTTGACGAAACACGAAGAATCGACATGAAGATAATAGGACTCTTAGGAAAAATAGAACTTAGGATAAAATGTAAATTTTTATTTTCCTTTTTTGTAACTTATAAAAAATATTATGAATAAAGTTTAATATATTTTTACTATCCAAAAAAAAAGATTTCCGATTCCCTTTTCTGCAATTTAAATTTACCGCAAACGAATGACCCACAAAAAATTCTATTAAATCCCAAATTGGCCAAGTACCTCTGAATAAATTTAATCGATCAAAATTTAAACGATTAAACCTAAACAATAAAATTACCTCACCGTATAAATTTAATACAAACAAAAATCCAAAAATCAATCAAGCCACCCTTGTCATTCCAACACGAGCTGTTTCACATAATTGATATAATCTTCAATTCCGATCCAACATTTTCCCAAATTAAATTGGCCTGATGATAGATTCGGTAGTAGCATTGAACAGAAAAGGAACAAAAAAAAAATCCAATTAACGGCAAATACAGAAATATATTTCGTGCTAAAATCCGTCTTGTGTCTCTGATAACTAGATCCAAAGCCCTGAACTTATTCATCCCAAAATCATAATTGAACAGAAATCATTAACCTGAACATGAATTGAAATTTCCACTGCTTTGACTTTAAGAATTGACTGGAAGATAGCAGAAGAACAGAAAATAAATGTCTGTTAAAACCAAATTCCGCTGAATGGATTCTTGCATCGACTTGAGCCGAACCAAATTGATATCTCAACCTCATCAAACCATATGACAACATAAGTGTCTCGGAAACCCACTGACGACAAAGTCTCGGCCCGTTGAATTAATTACCGTATCTCAAAAATCCTGATGCCAAAATTACCGTGAATCTCTATTCATCCTCAAAGAAAATAAAATACTCAGAAGAGGAGGCTCTAATTATTCAATAAATCCCTGATGACTCAACTTCATGGACTGTCAGTAAACAATGTATAAATGACCGTTTTGCCTGTTTCACCATTAAAGCGCACCTGACGTGGTTCGTGCAAAAAAAACATACTACGTAACCCGTTAGTAGTTAGCTGATGCAAAAATGAGATGTCATGCGACATAAATCAACTAAATTTGAGGGCAAAATTTGAGATATTACACATCGTTCACATCAACATATGTTGTTAAGTTGGTCAGTTCTGTCACCGAAAATTATCTCTTTGCCACCAAACTTCCAAAACTATAAATACTTGAAAAAATACTCCTTTTGGTCCCTTAACTATACCGTTGGGTTTAGATTGGTTCCTTAACTATTTTTTGTGTCAGATTGGTCCCTTAACTCTTTAAAACGTGTCATGTTGGTCTTCTTTTTTGTCTAATTAGCGACGAATTTAACGACCAAATTTTGAATTTTTCCGTCACTAATTAGACGAAAAGGACTAACATGATACGTTTTAAAGAGTTAAGGGACCAATCTGACACAAAAAATAATTAAGGGGCCAATCTGAGCCTAAGGGTACAGTTAAGGGACCAAAAGGTATTTTGCCTAAATACTTTATTCATGCTTCATTCCAAATTGGTGATACCATAAAATTAGCATGCATTTGTTCATCATCTTCAACCTTCATCCTATGTCTACACATTGATAAATCACAAATAATAATCTTTTCCTTTGGTCGAATATGATCAAGTTCTAATAACCTCTTCGTCCGTCCCTACACCACAAGATCTTTCTCCTTCAAAAATTAGTCAAGAAATGTTTCAAGCTCTTCTGACCTTTCAACCTCTACAACTAGCTTGCTAATGCCAACCTTTGAAACAATCTCCATCACAATTGTAAATGCTTAGGCAAGAGATGCTCTAAAGTCTTCAACAGCTGCACGTAAACGTATGCACGCAAGGAGCTACCAATCTATTGCATAATGTCAATAACCTAGTGCACTACTAAAACTCTTAATTCTTGGCAAATATGATATTTAGATTGAAGAGAACATGGAATACACTCCTCCAAGAGATAACATTGTGCAAGGGAAAGCTTTGTGCGACAACTAAGGAGTCATACCAAAGTTAAAATTGGACACAATTTTTTAAAATTGGGATATAGGGATGTAGTGTTGACTTTGGACACAATTGGGAGATGTGTACTGGCATGACTTGAAAAGTCACACTAGTGTTGTGGTAGGACCTAGTTGAGAGAAGTGAGTTAGCATGACTTAAACAATAAAGCTACTTCTAAAGCAAGGCCTCACTACTAGCATCGGGGAAGGTGAATTGAAATGAATTAAAATGTCTAAGGGCATGTTTGGATAACAACTTATTTATGCTTATGGCACAAGTGTTTATTAAAATAAGCTCCTATAAATAATTTCGCATAAGCTACTTTTATAACAAAAAAATAAAATAAAATATAATTGTTTATATATATATATATTAGCTATTTTAAAGAATTTATAAAAATAAGTTTAAAAAAATGTATGAACAATATTGTAATATCCTAACTTTTATCCCTAAGATCCCACATGTCATTTGCATCTCATTCCACAAACAAGATTGTAAGTTTTGGTTCTCTTGCCTTTTTTTGCAGGTTTATTCTTGAGCAATCACCGGACACCCTTTGTTTTCTTGTTTGTTTGATATTTATTTATTTTTATATTTACTAACCATTGATTAAAATCCAAAAAACATGTTTGTTTTTCCTTTACTAACTTTTTCAAGAAGAATTTGGATCAAAGATATCAAATATCAGTCCCTCAGCTCGTATGAATTTCATCTAAAAAAGTCGAAGTTGATCCGCAAATAATTCAAAATCATCTGATCAAGAGTTTCCCAAGTTTTGATTAGCTTATATTCAAAAGACTCCAAGGTTCATGTGTTTATTTTCATGCCTTCGTTGACAAGCGAAAAGAATCGAGGCAGAGCCAAGACAACACATTAAAAAGGAAATTTTCACCTTTTTTTCCTATGGTAACTGGTTACCTGCTTTAGAGTAACAGGTTACTCTATGCGAATTTTGTGAAAATTAGGCAAATTCAAATTCTGCAACATTTTTGCCACCAAATTCAAATATTACAACATTAGAAGCCTTTGGGTATGATGCAGCCTTTGAATATTCCGAAATGGAAATGAGATAGTATTTCCATGAATTTTGTGTCGGGACTGTCGAAGACTACGAAGGGGAATGATTCTATTTGGGTGGTTGTGGATAGATTAACAAAATTGGCTCATTTCTTACTGATGAAGATTAATCATTCTATGCAAAAGTTAGTTGTGTTGTACATTGAGGAAATTGTGAAGTTGCATGGGATACCTTCGAGTATTATGTCGGATAGAGACCTGAGATTTACATCGAGGTTCTTGAAAAGTTTGTAAGATGCTTTGGGTACTAAGTTGAGGATGAGTTATGCATATCATCCGCAAACGGATGGTCAGACAAAGAGGACTATCCCGTCTTTGGAGGATTTGTTGAGGGCTTGTATATTGGACCAAGGAGGATCTTGGGATAGCCACTTTTCGTTGATTGAGTTCACGTACAACAACAATATTCATGCTAGTATTGGAATGGCACCGTATAAAGCATTGTATGGTAGGAGGTGTAGGACTCCATTGCATTGGTATGAGTCAGGCGAGAGTTTGTACTTGAACTTGAGATTGTGCAGGAGACCGCTAAAAAGATTGAGATGATCCAAGAGAGGATGAGAATGTCGCAGAGTCGTCAGAAGAGTTATCATGATAGGAGGAGGAAAACACTTGAATTCTAAGAGGGAGATTGCGTGTTTTTTAAAGTTATGCTAATAACTAGTGTGGGTAGAGCTTTGAACTCTAGAAAGCTCACTCCACGTTTTATTGGTCTGTATCAGACATTACAGAGGATAAGATAAGTAGCCTATCGAGTTGCTTTATCGGTGTCGCTTGTGAACCTTCATGATGTGTTTCATGTATCTCAGTTGAGGAAATATATCGTGAATCCTTCGTATTTGATACAAATAGATGATGTATAGGTGAGAGATAACCTGACGGTTGAAACATCATCCGTGCAGATTGATGGTCGAGAAATGAAACAGCTGCGGGGTAACAAGATTTCCTTAGTGAAGATATTATAGGGTGGACCAGCTGATGAAAGTTAAACTTGGGAGCGTGAAGATCAGATGAAGGAGTCGTATCCGGCTCTGTTTCCTTCAGGTAATTTTCGAGGACAAAAATACCCCAAAATAATTATAATATTCATTTAATTGATTTATTATAATTATTCATGATTTTCAGAGAATTTTGATGAAATATTATGACACATGGTGTATTTGTTTTGTGTTTTGTGGGATATTGATGAGCTAAGAGAATAATGAGAGTATTTAGAAAATAAGTGATTAATTGGAATTATTTTAGTGTTAATAACAATAGAATAATGTGAATAATATTATTTAGATTATTATTAATTAAAATAAAAGGGAGTGGAACACTAAGGGCAATATGGTCTTTTGTAAGGGAATAAGTGAAAGTAAGATGGGAAAATCATAATAAGGGTCCTAAGGGCATGTTTGACAAAAGGAAATGAGGGATTTGAGAAGTTCACTTTTGGAACGATCGTGTTTTGGAGAGCACTCTGAGGAAAGAATGAGGAAGAGACTAGGGCTCAGAGAAACTCTGAAGAACTCAAGAAAAAGATCAAAACTGAGAATTCTAAGGTATGAAGAGTATAGCTTACCATTGTATTTGATATAGAGTTAGAGGTATGTAGGTAGTTGGGGTTTTAGGGGATTTTGGGGGATATGATGATAATATGACAAATTATGATGAGATTGGTGATTTGGAGATGTGTAAAATGATAGGAAATTATATATATGTTGTCTACAATGATGTATTGTTGTTGTAATATGATTGCTTTGTGATTGATGTGCATTTTCAGACTGTATGTTATTGAAATCGCAAGAAGTTTAGGGTCTGAATTATGCAAAAAATGCAACAACAAAATTGATGTTTTGTAGAAATCGTTGGGCGAGAGAACTGTTTCGCCGGGTGAAGCATACTCGCTTGGAGGTCGTCGAGCGAAACAAGAAGCGAGCAAAGGGTGAAAACAGGTGCTACTGGAATTTTGCATGAGGGAGGGATTTCGCCCCTGCTTCGCCGGGCGAACACCAGGCGAGCAGAAGCAGATGTTTTTTTTATTCTTCGTGTTGTCTTATTTCTTTGTTGATCTTGTGTCGTGGGGCAATTGAAGTGTTGTATTTTAATGATTATAACATGATGAACTGTGAAGTATTATGATGAATTGTGACGTATGTGATTAGGGGTGGAAATAGGTTGAGCCAAGCTAGGCTTTGCTAAGCCAAAGTTTGACCTGCCAAAAAAACTGAAGTCTAAGCCTAGCATGTAGTCTGTCATAGGCTTATTTTTAGGCCTGAGTCTGGACTTTTCTAAGGCCTGTTAGTTTGTTAGCTTACATAAAAGCATGTTATTTTAAATAAACTAACAAACTAAAAATCAATGAGACTAGAAATTTGTTTACATTGACTTATTTTAACTTGCATAAGTTTTGTGATATTATTTGCGTAAGATAACTTATGAAAATAACTTATAACATTGTTTATAAGGTGTTTTCATCTTATTTTCATAAGTTCTCTAAGATAACCAATTTTTATTTATGTATTTTAATTCAAAGTACAAAACATAACATAATGATAACAAAAAAATTATTCATATTTATTTAAATAGGTCGACATGTTAAGCTTAAAAGGCTTTTCTAATGGTCTGAGGCCTAGCCTTTATAACTAAATGGGCTAATAAAAAAGTTTAGGTATTTTCTATTTAAACAAAAAAGTTTGGCCTGGTCTGAGCCTGTGTAGGCTAGACCCGTAGGCCCCTGTTATCGGTCTGACCTATTTCCACCCCTATATGTGATTGATGTTATACTATGATATTTTGATGAATTCTCATGAATAATGATGCAACTTTGACGATCCTATGATGGTAATTATTATGACGTTTTGCATGATGCATTTTAGGACTTCGGTCTAGTGACGATGTTAGGACTTCGGTCCAATGACGATGTTAGGACTTCGGTCCAGTGGTGACTTCAATCCCATTGTGTGGATTGAAGTGTTTAGGACGTGCTTCGGTTCCAATGGGGAATCGATCCTATGGTGGAGATCTTTGGAGGGTGATGACCCAATGTCCATCAAATGAATTGGTACCACATGCATGAGTCTGTGTTGTTGCATTTCATACTATGTTGCATTGCATATTTGTGAATAAACGATGTTATTGATGACGTGATTTTAAGTGATGTACGACGATGATAACTTAGTGATGATTATTTTGTTTGACGATACTATGACGGTGTAAATGAACTGTTGATATTGTTGTACTTGTATATCTTTTTCTTTATATCTCGTATAATGATTTGTGATTATTCACCTTGCCTATTTGAATGTTGTCTCAACGTAGGTAACGTGTAGGTGATCAGAATTAGTTCTCTTGGTGCGTGAAGATTTAGTATTTGGAGTTATTTAGTTTTATTTCCGTCGAATTTAGAAGGTGTCTTGCTCTGATATGTAGCATCGGGTCGGGACGTCCTTGAATTGAAATTTTATGTTTTAGTTTTTATAGATATAATGGCACTATGATTTTTACTATTTTGACGTTTTAGATTTAATTACTTAATATTATAATTTTTGCTGCATAGTAGTTTTGATTGAATATATTTTTTTTTTGGGTGAAAGAATCCGTATTATAGAGCATAGTATCATTTAGATGTTTTATGACGAAATGTGACACCCTTTTGATAATTCACTCTAATTTGTTTATTTTTAATTAATTATTTTATTTGTGAGTATTTTGTGGACTAGAAGAGCCTTACACCTCTGCCTTCACTCAAGGGGACTGTCACATTCTCCTTTGTGACATGTATTAAGCGTTGATTCTAAAAGAATGATGACCAGAGAATTTTAAAAATTAATGAGTACCAAAGAATTTGAAAAATTCATCAAATTGCGCATATCAATAAATATAGTCTATTACATTTAATGCATGCAATCCACATAAAAAAATCAAATTATATAGTATAAACTTTATAAAAATTGAGTTTTAAATTTAGTCATTAAAAACAAAAATAAAAGTTTTGTTAAATTAAAAGTATTAAAAGATACTAGTATCAATGTATTGAAATTTATTAATATTTAACTATTTATCAGCTATATGTATTAAACATTTATTATTTAACTATTTGATTTTAAAAGAATGTTAATAGTCACTAACGATTACATAAATAAATAAATAAAAAGATGAACAAAACTGCAATAATAACTAATCCTCTATTTTAATGTTTAATTTTTTTCTGCATATTTTTTGTGATTATTACCTTAGTTTTTACATTCAAAATCCTTTTATATAAACCACGTTAATTAAAAAAATTAGATGTAATTGATAAATTGGTTAACAATTGATTTTTGCTTACAAATTTAATCTTTAAGAAAAATAATTAGCTAATAAGGATGTATATGAGTGGTCGATAGAATTAACTTTATGACAATGTTGTTTCTCAAAGTTTTTGTGCCCTCATAACCATTTGAAAGTTAATTTATCCTTGTTGTGGCGTCTTGGGGGGCAAACAAGAATTATATAACAAAGTGGTTACTAATCCCTGTAAGGTTAATAAGGTCGACGTTGCACATGTTTTGAAACATTGAAACACTCATTCAAGCACAAGCAGTGATTGCTATAGGAGTCTCTGCTCATTGAGGATACATTAAATCAATATTTTGGGTTTACACCAAAAGCCTGCATTAATTTTGTTAAAACAGAGTTGGTTTTAAGTGAGAATTGATAATTTCCCTTTATTACTATTAAACGCCCTGAACCAAATACACGTGCAAGGCGGACGATACAAGAGCACGAACAATAGAGCTACTAATATGCCAGATAGTGCTAACGGCCCACTTCCTTGCTTTAACATCAGAGGCTTCTAAATAACTTGTAAGCTATATGAAGTCTTGGTATGCTGAAATTTGTGCAGCCTGCTTGTAGCTTTGTGTGGAATTTGTTAGCATAGAGATAATTAGCGTACGGTCGAGATTCAGAAGTCTTAGCGTTATCCGTATAGTTATGTTACTAGCATTAACATAAGGTCACGAGGAGTCAGCTGCCAACCTAGTAGTGGCTAATCCATCTAACCTCATTCATATAAACAAAGACATCATCTCCATTCTAAATAACGTTGTCTGATTCAAATGATGGGATCTATCTACTATATAGTCTTCAGAATCTCCATTCTCAAGAAAAACCTGTAGCAAGTACACTCTGTAATTTTGGGAAGTTCTCAGTTTCCACTGCATGGAGAATTAATAGATGAATTTTAGTTTGAATTGTATGCTAGGATTTGGTTGTTAGTTCATCAGTTTCCATGATAACATTCTAATAGTTTTGTATTTGCTCTTGAAATGTTGTTAAAGGAATGCATTTTCATGATGCGTTTGCTTGTTTTCTCAGGAAAAATTAGAACATAATCTCAAAGTATTCTGCCGCTTAGCAACTTCTGCCAAAGAGATCGCAATCCAGAAGATTATTTAGTATATTTGAAGCATTCTTACAGCTTCCAAGTATATGAGCTAGTTAGTGTTTATAACAACTAATTAGGATGGCAAATCTCCGTTTACAATTCTAATTACTTTTGAGCCTATACCAGTATTATACCAAATGCAGGAGAATTAACACAAAAACTGTAACTAAGTTTACCAAATTATTTACAAAAACGTAAGGATGGAAAATCTTAGTTTACAATTCTATTTACTTTTGAGCCTATACCAGTATTATATTAAATGCAAGAGAACTAACACAAGAACCATAACTAAATTTACCAAATTATTTACAAAAACGTAAGGCTCTTCAACTAAAATATACTGTAATGTTCTCAATAGCCGTAGTTGGTGCCATATACAAGACTATAATCTGTCAAAGACACATGTTATAAAGCACTTGATGGTTGAGATGCATAAATAGAACATGTGTTGAGTACTTAAGTTGATTAGCAACTTTTGTGAGAATATTTGTGAAGTTAACAATTGGTCTACTATTTTTATTATAATGCATACTATGTATGCATTGACAAATCTGAGAGATGCTGATTTTTCTGCATGCTTTGAGACTTGCCCCTTTTCTTTCAACAACAAAAGAAATTAAAAAGAATTTTGGAGGAAATATTTTGACCATTACAGTTACCTAATCAAACACATAACAAAATCTATAAACAAATTACAGTTACCTAATCAAACACAATGCAGCTAACCATTAAGAAAAACAATATCATATAAAGAGACAACCAACAACACAATATATAGTGGACACACCACGTTCATAACATTCGACAAATTGAAATCTCAGACTTAGACAAATGAAAAAAGAAAAACTCTAATCATAAGATGTCGAATGTTAACCGGAACAGAAAAAGTTTGATTGAGTGAATAGCCGAATATAAAAGTTACAACAACACACTGATCATCATTTAGGATCAATCACAGCGCCAAATCTTTCTGATTCAAATTATCTTTTTGTTGGAAGTATAATAAGCTGGAAGCTGATCATTGAATGCACCACGGTTAATATAATAACGCCGAGTGTTTTTAATTTCTGAGCGGACCTGTCTTAAGAAGTTTAATTGGGCAGCAACTATAGCATCGTGATCATAATCTATTGGATCAATTAAATGACAGCAATCCGGAGAATCTGCAACTGGCGGACAAGACTCAATTGGAGGAGCCTGAACTGGCGTGTCAACATACTCAAATGAGGGAAGTGGCGGCACATCCATGTCAGTCCAGGTAGGCTGTTGAGTCTGTGAATTTTGGAATGAAGGGGGCTCAAAAGTCATGGATCCATATATGGGGTCAGAAGAAGAGATATTTGACGCGGCATTAAAACCAGTTATAGGGTTATCATATCCATGAAGAAGGTTGGTGTTAAGAATCGGATCACATGGAGTAGACAACATAGGGTATTGTCCATACTGATCAAATACATCCGGGACAGCAGCACTTCTGCTACTGGAAAAAAATCTTTGCTGAACTACTGCACTAGGCATGTATAAGGTATTATGAGACGAATCTGAGCATTGTCTAACCAAGTCGCTAATTGGTTTGTAATCTTGAGAATCAAAAAGTGGTGGCATCATATCTGGGCGGAATTTGTAATATTTAAGGTCCAAGTCAGATATATCAAAGTTGAAGGTTTCTGTTTCATCATGCTGGTTGGATTCATTTGGCAATGTGTCAGCACTTTCTTGACTGTCATTTAACGAATATTTGGACATTATCTCGTCAGGATAAATTGGTAAGCCATCTCGATTCCGTTTCTTAGATCTTGTGTACCAAAAGTTCTTTATCTCGTTATCTGTACGTCCAGGCAGCTGAAAAGAAAAGAAAGAGGACTAAGCAAGGCAAATATACTCGACAGAACATGTAAATAACAAGCTCAGTAACAGAACACATTTAAGTAATAATGTCCAGGAACAATAACTTGATGATCAAAAGTAAGATATATTCAAATCATCATTTGAAGATGCATTCATATTGAGAAAAATGGTATTATATTCCACAAGAAACCAATGCAGGATATCATCTACACATTAATATTAACATAATATACACAAACAAAGTTAAGTTATTAGATATACCATTTTAGCCATATGAGCCCACTTGGTTCCCTTCAGAAAGTGACACTCAATGATTAGGCGTTCTTCTTCGGCAGTAAACGAACCTTTTTTCACTCCTGGCCTCAAGTGATTTGACCATCGGAGACGACAGCTTTTCCCACAGCGAGCAAGTCCTGATTTCTTTTGGACTGCTTTCCAGTTTCCCTCTCCATGCTTTTTAATATGATCTTTCAAAATTTCATCCTCTTCCTTTGTCCACGGACCTTTCTTTAGAGCAACTTCTCCTCTTTGATCAGCTTCTTCCTCCGGTAATATTGACCGGCTAAGCTTTGACCTTTTACCAACATCACTGCCACTTGATAATGACGACACTTTACGTTTTCGCGTCGAAGTGCTACCTTTCTTAAGAGCATTAACTGTTTGATCAGCTTCGATACCTTTCTTAAGAGCAACTTCTCCTCCACCCGCATTAACTGTTTGATCAGCTTCGATACCTTTCTTAAGAGCAACTTCTCCTCCACCCACATTAACTGTTTGATCAGCTTCGATACCTTTCTTAAGAGCAACTTCTCCTCCACCCGCATTAACTGTTTGATCAGCTTCGATACCTTTCTTTAGAGCAACTTCTCCTCCACCCGAGTTAACTGTTTGATCAGCTTCGATACCTTTCTTTAGAGCAACTTCTCCTCCACCCGAGTTAACTGTTTGATCAGCTTCGATACCTTTTTTTAGAGCAACTTCTCCTCCACCCGAGTTAACTATTTGATCAGCTTCTTCCTCCGGTAATACTGACTGGCTACACTGTGGACTTTTGCCACCACCACCCTGTTGTTGCTTTGAAGTACCACTCATGACTCAATATATCTAAAAAGTCACAAAGTTTGAAAATTTTAGCACATAATTAAACATTATTTCTCAAACGTAAAACAAAAAAAAAACCTCTTTTCTTTTCTAAAACATTCCACAATAGCTCTCTTTTTTCATATGCGTTTTCCGAATCAATCATTTACTGTAGAATAGTAGCATGAATTTTGTATATTTCTTTTATAATTTTTCTTTTTCATATTCTAAAGTAGCATGAATTTTGTATATTTCTAGAATAGTAGCCTTACTCTAGAATAGTAAATCCCAACATGATGGCAACCAGGTTTGGAGTTACGGGTCCTGCTGACCCGGTCTGGCTTACTTACAAAAAAGAGAGGAGTAAATCCCTAAAATGCAAGGTTTGAACCCCCATCCCTCTTTCGGAAGGTAACACAATCATCCCTCCATTGCTAACAAACAAACCTATGTGAGAAACGAGTTCATCTACAACAATATCCCTTACCATTATTAAACCAAACTCTATAAAATTAAACTTCTCTTCATCTTCTTCCCGTGACATCGGCGCCTCACACCTCTCTTTTTCTAGGTCACGTGAGCTAACCTCGCTATCAAGTCGTCTCCTTGATGTTCGACGCCATACCAGATGGAAAAAGGGTTGTCGCGCCATGTCCGAGGGCCGACGTCGGCGAAAAATATAATACTCACTCCTCTCGCTCTCTCTCGACTCTAGGTTCCGACAGACAACAACAATGCAACAAATTGTGCGATTGAAAAGAAAACTTGCAGAAATTAAATCAGGTGCGAATTTGCGACCAGTTTTCAATTGTTGCTGATTGGGTTCGTGCCTTCAATCTTTCCGGCGTGTTGTTTTTTTTTTTACTCTGCTCTTTCTGCTCGTAAATATTTATTTTTTCAGTTTTTAATTCTTATTTATAAAGCAAATTGTTAGCGCTAGTTTTTAATGAGTTTAAGACTCATTTGTTACCTTAATTTGAATATTTATTATCTAACTACAAAAGTGTTGAATTAAATCATAGCATTATTAATCTTAAAATTATGAAATAGAATTCTCACAAGGAATAAAATCAAATAGAAAGAAACAATAAACATAAATAATTAACTCTAAAAAATCAAATAGAAAAAAACAATAAACATAAATAATTAACTCTAAATATCTATGGAACCATTACATGAAAAGAAAATTGAAAAGCTCAAAGAAGTTAATAGAGCAATGACCTGGAATATAGGCTAATTGTTGTGAGAGAAACAAAATTCTGATTAATTGGAGAGAATGGAAGTGTTGAAGTGATACTAATTATGTTTTTTAAGGGTGACTAGGGTTTTATATTAATGGGAGTAAACTAAATGGATAAATTAAGATATTTTTTGTGGGCCCAAAGTGTTGACTCCATATTTTTTATTTTTTATTAAAGTTATCATTAATTTAATTATTTTTATTAAAATGCATATAATTTTTTAAATAAAATTTACCTTAAAAACTTAGAAATAATATTAAATATATTTTATTATAAAATTAAAAATATACAAATTTCACAACAATAATACATAAAAAAAATTACATTTTTGATACTTTCTGGCAATAAAACAAAAACCAAAAACCAAAAATCATAGACACGTGTTAATCACATTTCGCAAAAAAAAAATCTCCAAGTTACAATTTTTTCTGAACGTGTTCAAATTATAAAAGAAGGAAATTCAATTTTTTTTTTAGGCATGAAGATGAAAAATGACAGAGGTTCTTGAAACCCATAAAATTCTCAATTCATCCACTTTTTAAGGTGTCAGTAACAATTTTTGTTGCAATAACAAGGATTAAATTAAAATCTACACGGTAATCATGGAAAGATAAATACAAATCCTTAGCATTTGGCATTAGTACACCGTGTTACTACTTTTTTTTAAGTGCACACATCCTATAACTAAGATCAAAGAATAGAATAAAGCACTTGTTAACGCCATTAAAAGAGCACTTGAGCATCTTGGCTAATTAATCTTTTTTAATAGGCTATGATAGAAATTAGATATAAATGCATTAACGAAGAAATGAGCATAGTTTTCTTTACCATTTATATAAATATTATGAGGAATATACTGACTAATTATTTTTCTTAAAGATTAAATTTGTTAAAATAATATAAAGCAAATTGTTAGCGCTAGTTCTTGAATGAGTTTAAGACTCATTTGTTACCTTAATTTGTATATTTATTATCTAACTATATATTTATTATCTAACTATAAAAGTGTTGAATTAAATCCTAATGTTATTCCTCTTAAAATTATGAAATTGAATTTTCGAACAAGGAATAAAATCAAAGAGAAAGAAACAATAAACATAAATAATTAACTCTAAAAAATCAAATAGAAAGAAACAATAAACATAAATAATTAACTCTAAATATCTATGGAACTATTACATGAAAAGAAAATTGAAAAACTCAAAGAAGTGAAGAGAGCAATGACCTGGAATATAGGTTCTGGTTGTTGTGAGAGAAACAAAATTCTGATTAATTGGAGGGAATGAAAGTGTTGAAAGTGATACTAATTATGATTTTTAGGGGTGATTAGGGTTTTATATTAATGGGAGTAAGTTTAATGGATAAATTAAGATATTTTTTGTGGGCCCAAAGTGTTGACCCCATATTTTATATTTTTTATTCAAGTTACCATTAATTTAATTATTTTAATTAAAATGCATATAATTTTTTAAATAAAATTTATCTTAAAAACTTAAAAATAATATTAAACATATTTTATTATAAAATTAAAAATGATACAAAATTCACAACAATAATACATAAAAAAAAATTACATTTTCATAGAGAGTAACATATGACTAATTATTTATCATAATAAAACATGCAGAAATAATATAATAAAACATGCGGAAAATAATATAAATCGTTAAATAAAGAATTATCATAATAATTTATTAAAATCGTTAAAATAGAGAATTAGTTAGTAATATAAATCGTTAAATAATTTATTAAAGATTAAATTTGTTAAAATAATATAAATCGTTAAATAATTTATCATAATAAAACATGCGAAAAAAAAGCATTAAAATAGAGAATTAGTTAGTAATGCAGTTTTGTTCATCTTTTAATTTATTTATTTATGTAATCTTTAGTGACTCTAGTTTTATTCCTTTAATTGAGTATCTTTAACTATTAACATTTTTTAACTATTAACATAAAAAAAATTACATTTTTGATACTTACTGGCCATCGTCACCAGCACAAACAATATCAAGGCAATAGTAACAAGCCAGATACGAATCCTTTCTCGACGGAACATCTGAACTCAAAGTTTTTTTCCTGAAAGAAAAAAGAATGAACATAAGTAATGATTAAATTGCAGGATGAACCACAAGTTCATTATGAAAAAGGATGATGAAGTTACTAGCAGAAGATTTCTAAACATACAAGTTCCCTCAAGTGTTTACAAAGAGCAGACATTGGAAGTTTTCAGATAGTAGTACAGACTGTTTGTAATCCATTCATCCAAATTCATTTAACAGAATGAAATGCATTGATGCTTCAAGAAGAGTGAACTCAAAGACACTAATTCACAAACACATGTTCAAGACACGATTCTGGAAATGAGGGCTCTTCAACTTGCTCGAAGACATGGCGGGATAAAGAAACACTCATCTTTTTGCGATTCCTTCTTCTCGGAGTTCATCCCCATGAAACCTCAACCACGACTCATCCGTCACCAAAAAAAACTCCGTCCGCGAACCACCCGTGCACCGTCGCCATCCAAAAAAACCTGTGAAGAACATGCAAACCGTGAGATGTCATTTTCTAACATTTTAATTTTGTTTTGATTGTTTGATTTGTGTAGGAAAATCGAGATAGAAGGACGAAGAGGAGGAGAACGAAGAAGGGATCGTAGAATGGTGAAGGAAGAAGAGAAGACGGAGGTGGAAGAAGGAAGAAGAGTTGGAGAAGGTAGAAGACGAAGGAGAGAATGAGAGGAGCAATGGCGGAAACGAGAGAGAAGAGGGTTGAAGAGGGAGAGCGACAAGGCCAGCAGCGGACACATGAAGAAGGAGAAATTGGGGATTTTTGGGAGACTTAGGGACATACCCACGCTACAACCCCTCTCCCTGCGTACCACACAACCATCCGCCTACTCTCATCTCCAATTAAGCCCCATTAATCCCACATAACCTCTGGTCTACCCTCTAACCTTTTTTAATTTCTTTAATCATGTTTAAATCCACCGTTAACTAATTAATAATCATTAACTTTTATTTAATTGATTAACCAATTAATTAACTGCTACCAATTCTTAATTAACCGTTTTTTCTGTAAAATTGAACTAATAATCTTTTTCTCGTTTAACTCTTAAATAAATTAACCTATTTAGTTAATTTTTTTTATTAACTCAATTAGCTCTCTAATTTAATTAATTTCTTTTTTTATTCACTTTTTTTATCAATTTTAATAACTTTTTTTTATTTAACATGTTCATTTTCTTAATTCAACTTCTATTTATTTAAATAACTAAAACTATGTTTTTTTTTTAAATATTAGAAAATCTTTTCTTAAATGGGCTAATTTATATCTAATTAATTCACAATAACAACTTTTTATGAAAAAATAATAAACCATTTCCTTTTTTAATAAGATAAAATGAAACATCATGGATATTTTAAGAAACCCTCTTTATTTAAAAGTCACTAATTTATTATTTAAAATTTTTATTTAAAACTAATAAAAATCTAATATAACTTTTTTCTTAAAATTAATCCAACTTTTCTTAAAATCAATTTTATCTAAATTAATCAATTCGCATATAAACGCACTCCCGATCACCTTCGTACCCTCGCACCGATTTACTTTGAATATTTCACGCTCTGCGCTTGGTTCATCTGTTATGCTTTTTTGTTCGTTGTATGGATGTAATCATCAATGTCTTTATTGCTTTATTTATTTCATTTTATTGCATCGCATACGTCCAAAGGAAGAATCTGCGTATGATTTAAAACTTGTGCGTATGCATATCATATTGCATCATAATCCCCATTTGATCCTTGATCTCATTCAAGTTGATCGCTTAAGTTTAGATCCTATCCCATAAGGAGGACCTTTTTCTTTTACAACTTAGAATAAACTTAATCAACTCAAATAAACTATTATTCAAACACATTATAGAATTAGACGCGAGTCATCTTGACCGATGAGATGTAAATCTCTTGCCCCATAACAATACAATCAATATGTAGGATCTTTTTCGCTTAAGAGAGATAGCGGCATACTCGTCGATTAATTCTGAGTGTTTGAGCCTTTCTCTTAAGACGATGCAAAGATCATATCCTATAAATTGTGGTGGTTAAGTCGAGTGTTCTCTCTTAAGATGACAACTCGTCTTTTCTCCTAGAATCAATCAATCAACAAACATTATCCCTTTGGAACTTTGACCAATAATCAATGATTCCTCAAACCCTTTAGGGGAACTACAAATACTCTGATTCCAACACATTAGAGAATTAGACGTGAGTCATCTTGACCGATGAGATGTAAATCTCTTGCCCCATAACAATACAATCAATATGTAGGATCTTTTTCGCTTAAGAGAGATAGTGGCATACTCGTCGATTAATTCTGAGTGTTTGAGCCCTTCTCTTAAGACGATGCAAAGATCATATCCTATAAGTTGTGGTGGTTAAGTCGAGTGTTCTCTCTTAAGATGACAACTCGTCTTTTCTCCTAGAATCAATCAATCAACAAACACTATCCCTTTGGAACTTTGACTAATAATCAATTATTCCTCAAACCCTTTAGGGGAACTACAAATACTTTGATTCCATTCCCGTCAGGATATGTAGGCACAAGATGCGACGTCTTGGCGAGTATACTTAGAAATAAACCACTAGTTATTTTATCCTTAAGCACATAACCCTTAGCAATAAACAACATTAAAACAAGA
Organism: Lathyrus sativus; assembly: GCA_963859935.3. Lineage (NCBI taxonomy): Eukaryota > Viridiplantae > Streptophyta > Magnoliopsida > Fabales > Fabaceae > Lathyrus > Lathyrus sativus. The sequence continues at coordinate 32,365,637 of OZ012739.1, read as the reverse complement.
GATTCCTGTATAGTACTACATAAACTTAGGGTGCTAGCACCTTCCCTAAGTTTAACCAACCCCCGAACCTATAACTCTTTAGGTTTTGCATTGCATTGTGGGTAATTCGATATTTTTCCCTTCCTTTGGACAAATAAAATACCGGTGGTGAACTAAATGAATTAAGATTCAAATTAATTAATAATTTGACATTTGATTCTCACTGCGACAGTAGGGTTCATAAATGAGAGAGCCGATGAACTCTAAGCTTAGGTTCTTGAATGTGACATTGATTGCATTAAGTACTCTTCCCATTGAAGTCGATGGTTTAGGTATCTCACATTGTCTTCAAGACCTTAGATTTTAAGGCAGTTGGAGTCAGGGTATCTTGTTGGGAGCATGGGTCGCTCAGAAAGGATCACAAATTGTTTTCTCTGCTTATCATCCTTGAACATAATGTGCATATCATCCTAGTTCTACATCCTGAAAAACAATGTTAGTAGAGAGTGATGGGATCTGAGACCTGAAACATAAACATCACACAAGTTAGTCTTGTTAAGCAAATAATAAGTGTAAATAATTCACCTTTGACAATAAAAATAACAACAAAAAATAAAAATGGTCGTGGGTTATCTCCCATGCAATGCTTGTTTAACGTCGGTAGCTCGACGATTATGGAATTTAATCAATAGATATGGTAATGGGTGGCTTGATCAGAGTGAGACTGGAGTAATAGTAGGAATGTCTCCTTCATTATAGTGTTTCAACCTTTGTCTGTTTACTATAAAAGGACTACATGAATGATCTCGGATTTCTACTGCCCCAGACCTCAGGACTTTGGTGACCTCATAAGGGTCAGTCCATCTTGAGCGTAACTTACCAGGGAACAGACGCAATCTAAAATTAAAGAGAAGTACAGGGTTTCCTATGTTGAATTCTTTCTTAACAATCTTTTTGTCATGCCATGCTTTAGTTCTTTCTTTATAGATAATGGCATTTTCATAAGCATTGTGACGTAGTTCTTCTAGTTTATGGATGTCGAGAATGTGTTTGTCATCGGCTTCTAAATAGTCCATATTAAGAGCCTTGATGGCCCAATAGGCTTTACGTTCTAACTCAAAGGGTAAGTGACAATATTTTCCATAAACTAACTGGTATGGGGTTGTTCCAATAGAAGTCTTGAAAACGGTCTTGTAAGCCCATAATGCTTCTTGTAGTCTTAGGGACCAATCTTTTCTAGATATTGAAACAGTCTTTTCTAAGATTTGCTTAATCTCCCTATTTGACACTTCTACTTGTCCACTGGTTTGTGGATGGTAGGGTGTTGCTACTCTGTGTTTAACTCCATATTTATTTAGAAGGTTATCAAATATTTTTGATATGAAGTGTGATATGTCATCGCTTATAATGAAGCGAGGTACTCCAAATCTAGGAAATGTGTAGTTCTTGAATAATTTTATGACTACACGAGTATCGTTGGTAGGTGAAGCCACAATTTCTATCCATTTAGACATGTAGTCAACATCTACTAAAATATACTTGTTTCCCATCGATGATGGAAAGGGTTCCATAAAATCTATTCCTTAAACATCGAAGAGTTCTACTTCTTGAATACTTTTTAAGGGAATTTCATCACGTCTCGAGACATTCCCAATATGTTGACACCAGTCACATCTAACAATGTAAGTGCGAACGTTGTGCCATAACATTGGCCAGAAAAGGCCTGCTTAAAGAATTTTGGCGCAAGTCTTAGATGTGCCTGCATGTCCACCATACGGTGCAAAGTGACAGTGTTTGATTATGTTTTCCACTTCCTCTTTTAGGACACAGCAATGAAATATTCTGTTTGCGTCTCTCTTAAATAGGAGTGGTTTGTCCCAATAAAAGTGTTTCACCTCGTGAAAGAACTTCTTCTTCTACTGGTAGTTAAGATCAGGGGGTATGATATCGGCAACTAGGTAGTTTACAAAATCGGCGTACCAAGGTACGTTTGTAATTGCTATGGCATTTTCAATGTTTAATTCTAAGTGGAGGTCGGGGTCATTGTTATGTTTGGTTCTAATTGTTGCTATAAGTCTATCATAAATAAAGTCATCATTTATCGGGACGTGGTATAGTTTTAAGTATTCTAGCCTCGAAAGGTGGTCTACAACCACGTTCTCGGTGCCTTTTTTATCCCGGTTCTCCAAGTAGAATTCTTGTAGCAAAAGGATCCAGCGAAGTAATTTAGGCTTAGCGTCTTTTTTGCTTAAGCGTGATCTGTGTAAACAATAATCTTTGCTCCGACTAGATAGGATCAGAACTTGTCAATAGCAAAAACTACAGCGAGGAGTTATTTTTCGGTTGTGGCATAATTAAGCTGGGCAGTGTCTAGTGTTTTCCTAGCATAGTAAATTACATGAAGTTTCTTATCTTTCTTTTGCCCTAAGACACCACCAACTGCGTAATCGCTTGCATCGCACATAAATTTGAAAGGTTGGCTCCAACCGGGAGATTGCATAATAGGTGCAGAGATTAGTGCTCGCTTAAGGTGTTTGAAAGCTTCAAGACATTTATCATCAAAATTGAACTTGACGTCTTTCATAAGAAGATTGGTTAAGGGTTTGGTTATTTTGGAGAAGTCCTTAATGAAACGTTAGTAGAAACCGGCGTGTCCGAGGAAACTTCGAATCTCTCTAATTGTTTTTGGTGATTGGAGGTTTTATATAACTTCTATTTTGGATTTGTCAACCTCAATGCCTCTTGCGGAAACTATGTATCCTAATATTATTCCTTCAGTGACCATAAAATGACATTTTTCCCAGTTTAGAACAAGATTCACTTCTACACATCTTTTTAGGATTCTGTCAAGGTTGGTTAGGCAGTTTCTAAAACTGGATCCACGTCCCGAGAAATTTTCCATGAAAACTTCCATGATCTCTATTGCGGTGGAAATAGGATATCAAACTATTAATTAGTTTGAATCACAATTCTTGATTCACAGTCGCTCTTTGATTTATCCAAAGGAAAAGGTTAAAAGAGGGAAAACCTATTTTTGCATCATAAACACAATGCGGGGAGAGACCTAGGTAAGGGATTGGTTAAATTTAGGGAAGGTACTAGCACCCTAAACTTTTGTAGTACTCTACAGGACCCTTTTGTTTATTGTATGCTTTTTTATTTTATTATTTGTTTGATGTATATATTGAGCTAAGGGATAAAGTGTCCTAAAAGACCTAAGGGTTAGTCCTAAGTTTACTCGGCAAGATGTCGCATCTTGTGCCTACATATCCTGACGGGAATGGAATCAGAGTAATTGTAGTTCCCCTCGAAAGGGAGGTTAGAAACTTCTTGATTGTGGTCAAGGTTTCAATGGGGAATAAACGTATCTTAAGGACACGCTTACATGGAGTGCGGAGACTCCAATCTCTACGTTGAAATTGTAAATTGAATTAGGGTTAAATTAGGGATTCCATGGCGGGAAACCCTAAAACAGAGTACGACGACTCTTTGACCTAATGCTAGGGTAAAGGGTATTTTGGTCCACGGCGGGACGCCTAGGGTAATCAGGGTTTGGAAAATGTTAAAGGTGAGGACTATTGACACGACAGTCAAACAGTTAGACCTAAACCTTCGGAATGGTGAAATTACGATGAATAAAAATGCAAATGGAAAAAAGTATACGGTAATGAAAATGTAAAGTACTGGAAAAATAATGTGACGATTGCCTCGCAAAAATTACAACCCAGAAACAGATACAGATAAATATTAATCGGAATTTAAATACAATCTGAGGAGAAAATAGAGAATATTGGTGGAAAGGGTTTGACAGAAATATGATAGATAATGAAACAATTAGTATTGAAAGAAAAATGAAATGCAATTTGAAATTAATGTTTTATTACTTTTGAAAAAGAAGTGTGATTTAAATTTTGAAAAAAAAGAAATTTAATTTTAGTTTTTAAAAAAAATCTAGTTTTAATTTTTGAAAAAATATGTTTTCTCTTAATTATAAAAGGTTTTAGTTTTGAATTTTTTTTAAAAAGGTTTTAATTTTAATTTTTAAAAAACAAGTTTTACATAAGTTTTCAATTTATTAAAAAAACAGTTTTTTAGTTTATTATAAAAAATTTGGTTCTTATTTAAAAAAGGTCTTTAATTTATTTAAGAAAAGGTTTTTTAATTTATTTTTTTAAAACAGAGTTTTAAATTCATTAAAAAACACAGAGTTTTAATTTTAAAACAAAAACGAAAAAACTAAAAATTATTATAAAAAAACAAAAACATAAGTAACAGAAATTGGGGTTGGGCCGGAAGTTGGGTGACCAAACCCCAACCCGGCCCGGTTTAATATGGAGAAGAAATTAAAGGAATCCCCCAAAGGGGAACCCTAGACGTCCACGACCGCTTTCCCTACTTGTATGTGTGATTTTTCTCCCTCGGTGCTTCCGTCCCTTCTTCATCTACTCTGGAAAAAAAAACATAAAACAATGAGAAACAAGACACCTGACGGCTCACCCTTAACGGTCTCGACGGTATTATTGATGATTTAAAGGTCGGTGATGAAGTGAACTGAGACTGGAGGTTGATTGCCCGCCGAACGGCGAAGGCGGTCTCCGCGGTGGTTACGGTGACGAGGTTGTTCCTCTGAGGCTTGTTGGTTTGGTTCACGGTTCACGACTTCGAAAGGTGATGATTCTCGCCGTTTCTGGTTGTTTCGCGTTGTCTTCGCGGCGCCGTTTGTTTAAGGTTTCGCTTGGTGAGCTTGTTCTTATTTTTTCCGCCGCTTTTGTGATTACGGCTGCCCCCTTTTGTGTTAGGGTTTATTCTCTATTTATATTCCATTTTAATCTTCGTTTGTGGGCTTGGATATCTTGCTTTTCCGTTGAGATGCTTGTGTTGATTCTGCAGCTTTTTCGGAACTGATTGATAGTGAACTTTGAATGAACGACTTTGTTATGTGTTGTTGCTGGGCTTTTTGAATCCGGACTTTACGTTTATTGATCTATTTTGATGCTTAGATTTTCGGATTCTGTTATCTTTTCTGATATGACTGGATCTGTTCATTGTTCTGTTGGATATGGGTTTTGCAGATGTGATTCGGATACTTGCTATCAGATGCTGGATTTTCAGTTTCGGTTTATTCATGAATTGGTTTTCGGAACTTGAACCTGTTTGGATTTGTTTGAACCTTTCTGAACTGGTTTGATATTGGACTGGTTTGAATTTGATTGACCATTTCTGAACTGGTTTGGTATTGTCTGAATTGGAATTGTTCTTCGGGAACAATCACCTTTCTCCAACCGGCTTTTCGGATAAGCACTTTTCAGCATAAAACTTCTTTTCCTCTTCTTTCGGTTGTCCCGAAAAGGACGGATACTATCGGTTCGACGTCGAGGTCGAGGATTGGAACGGGAGCTGGTTGTGGCATCTGTCGTACCCTCCTGACACCCAGTGATGATACTTCTCTGAGGGTGTCAAAATAAATTCTAACATCTTACCCCGCTGCCCTGTTGTGTCGGTTTTGCAGGTATCGGAAGAAAATTGGATGCTCGGAGAATTGGGCGCGAAAATAAATACTCGGAAGGACTTTTTAGAATTTTAGAATAAAAATAACATGTAATGTAAATTCCTCTTTGTAAATTGTAAATAAAGAAATATCTATGAATAAAATATTCACATTATTTTTCTATCCAAAATACTTTGTCTGATTTTTCTTTCCACGATTTCATCACGAACCGAACAACTCTCGTAATTAAAGAATGTCCGATTAAATTCCAATGGTTTAATGCCTCCAAACAAATTCAACCAATCACAGATTAATCAATTAAATTTGAACCACCAGACTAACTTCACCAAACAAACTCGTATGAATAAATTCCAGGAAATCACTCGAATCAACTTTATCATTCCAGCCTGTGCTGCTCCACTTAAAAACACGATATAACCTTCAATTATAATCCAATATTTCTCAGATTAGACCGCGCCTGATGGTAGAATCGATGATATCCTTGAACGAAGTAAAACAAGAAGGAAGCAGAGAAAACTGATTAACAGTGAAAACAAAAATATACTCCGCATTAAAATTCAATTAGCGTCTCCGATAAAATACCAACCCATAAACCATCTCGGCCCATAAACCTCGATCAACATAAATCACAACCCGAATCCAAATCGGAATTTTTACTGTTTCTTTTCTTTTGAAGTTTAAAAATAGCAGAAAGCAGGGGAAGCATAAAAGTATGCGCCTGTGAAATAACTCATGGAATAAATGCTTGTACCGATTTAAGTGAACCAAAGTTGATGTCTCAACATAATCAAACCCACATGACAAAGCAACATCCCTGAAAGCTACTGACAACAAAAACTCGGCTCCTGAATAAATTACCGTATCTCGAAAACTCGGATGCCAAAATTCACTGTAAATTTCTGTTTATCCTCAAAATAAAGAATTCGGAGACGAAGGTTTTAATTATTCCAAAGAATCCTGGCGACAGCTCATCTTCAAAAACCGTCAGTAAATAATGCATAAATTACCATTTTGCCCTTTTCACAGTTAAAGCGCACCTGATATAATTCCTGCAAAATAAACGGACTACGTAACCTGTTAATAGTTTGCGGATGCAAACATGATAGTGATTGGTTAAATGCAATGCAAAACAATGTAATGGAATGCGAGATGATTCGACTAATCTTAGGGAAAATTTTGAGGTATTACAGTTGCCCCTATTTAAATAGCTACACCGGATGATTTGAGCGGCAGAGACTCGAGAAATCATGGTGGAGGGATTTAAATATAGATAACCGAAAATTTTGCCCTTAGATGAAGCGATATGCAATGCTATGGACAAAACGGAAACCGACTATTGCTGACAATGCCATAAATCTAGTATGATGGAATGATAAATGCAAGGATGCCGACGACACGACTCCATAGGGGACAGACGCGACCGATACACACTAGGTAATACGACACACTGAGTGACAGCACGACACTGGGGAATTTTTTTAAATGATGGCCAACTGGCGCGAACACGACCAATTGTCCCTTTCAGAAAGGGAACGGTACGAACGAGATCCTCAATGGAGATGGCACCGATGAGACGGCCTCCACTGGGGAATATTTGAGAGTAATTAATCAACAGGTTCAGACGTGACCGGTTGATACTCTAGGGTACAAATAAAACTGGATCTGCATGACGGTAGGATCGATTAACAAGATGTTGGAGCATTGAGCAAAGAATAACATCTGAGCTTCTGGAAACTTTCCCTCGTGACAGGATCGAACGGAATTTTCAGGAATTCGTAAAAATATACAGGGTAAAAACCGGCTGTATGCCAAAATAAATGGACTTTAATGGGACCTGTCCTGATAAGCTTCCTCGAGAGAGAACTGTCACTTAACGTTGGAAGGGACTTATATGTCAAACTGGATAAGCTCTCAAATAAAGAGACTGTTGCTTATCTGTGGATAAGGGATTGAAAAATTGATTGATGAGCTCCGTTGGAGGGATTGTCACTCATCGGATACATAAACCTCTTCATATCTAAGGTCGGCGCCCGAAATACGATTCAGATTCTTCTTTTACTTAAGGATAAAATGAACTTCTTCATACTTCAAGGTCGGCGCCCTGAACTCGATTCAGCTCCTTCTTTTACTAAAGGGTAAAATGAACTTCTTCATACTTCAAGGTCGGTGCCCTGATCATGATTCAGTTTCTTCTTGTACTAAAGGATAAAATGAACTTTTTCATACTTCAAGTTCGGCGCCCTGATCATGATTCAACTCCTTCTTTTACTAAAGGGTAAAATTGCCCACAGCGGGACGCTTAAGGATGAGTACGGCGACTCAACGTCTCAAAGTTTTGGAAAAGATATGTCCACGGCGGGACGTTTAAGAATGAGTTCGGCGATTTAACGTCTTAAGGTTTGAATAATATGTCCACGGCGGGACGCCCAAGAATGAGTGCAGCGACTCAACGTCTTAAGGTTTAAATGACATGTCCACGGCGGGACGCCGGAGAAAGAGTACGGCGACTCAACGTCTTAATGTTTAAATGATATGTCCACGGAGGGACGCCCAAGAATGAGTACGGAGACTCAACGTCTTAAGGTGTAGGAAAGGATATGTCCACGGCGGGACGCTCAAGAATGAGTGCGGCGACTCAACGTCTTAAGGTTTGATGTAGGTGACACGCTCCTCGCCTGGGAACTGTTGCTTGTCTGCAAAGGATTGTAAATGCTTTCCTTGAAAGATAGTGCAAAATAAATGCATGTCCAGGTAGGTTCAGTGACCGACGGGACCGAAGTTCGATCTAGAACTGGGCTAGAAGGAACTGCCCAACAAGACTCCATTGAGGAAAGGATCTCACATGGGAACTATCTTATCCTATCGAGGAAAGATAACTGGAATAACCAATGTCCACGAGGGTTGAACTCTGTGGGGATTAGTTGGAAATAAATAGTATTTTATGCTTAGGGCTGACGATCTACTTGGAGAGAGCGGACAACCCAGTTACTCGGCGGTAACGACAAAGGATGACGACAAATAGCCAAACAATGTAGATGATAATGCATGTGCAAAAGTGTATACTAATCTGTATGTTAATGTGTATGAAAATGTCATGCAATGAGTATGAAATGCTTAGGCTCATGCATATGTTGACAAAACAGATGAGGGAGGACAGGAGATGAAATAAACATCTCGACAAGAATACCCGAGGATCTCTGCAACAGTACCTCTATCAGAGGATAGGAAAAGTTGATGGTAGAACCGAATCTGGCTTCAAAGTTATAACTTCCTTGGGGAGAAGATATCATGACTTCCACATGGGGATACGACTTTACTAGAGAGTATGATGTCCTGACTTCAACTGGGGATCCATGGCCTCTGCACGAGGATACGATGTTATGACTTCACGTGAGGGATTGATGTCATGAACCATAATCAGCTAAAGAACTCTTAGGATTAGAGACTTCCGGGGATAAACAAATATCCGCTTCGTGGGGAAGATGTGGAGCTAGGCAGCTTTATGGAGATAGTCTAGCAACTTCCTAGGAAAAGTACCTCGGCTTCCTGGGGAAAAGGTATATCCGACTGGGGATAAGATATATCAAACTTCCATGTGGAGAGTTCATCATACCTACTAGGGAGAAATCAAAATACATTCTTGGGGAAGGTATCTTGACCTCTTGGGGAGAATATGACAGTCTCCTGGGAAGCATTCCTGAGGAAGGTAAGACAATTTCACTGAGGACCAGATAATTCCGCTGAGAATAGGGTTCAAGAATATATATCATCGGGATATCTCTACAGTCTTGAGAGTCATTGGGGATTTATCGGATGGATCTCAAAAGTGTGGACAGCTTAAAGTCTCGCTGGGGACTATCACTGGGAAAATGCTGGTATGACCTCTGTAGCATAGAAAATTACTGGACATTACCAGATTAATCCAAAGTGTCGTCAACTTAAAGTCTCACTGGGGACTGTGTCGGCTTAAAGTCTCTCTGGGGACTGTCAGTTTAAAGTCTCTATGGGGACTGTATTGAGGCGTAGATTCTGCAACGATGAGATTTACTGGGGAATGTAGACCGCCGGGAGTAAACTCCATCGGGCACATGAAGAATGTTGTAAGGCTAGCTTTGACCTCAATGGACTTTGTAGTAGTCGCCATTTTGAAAAAAATATCATGCCCCAGAGTACTTGCTTTGTAAGGAAGATTCATCTCAAGAGGATTTTACAAAGGACATGGAGTTCAATTTTCCCCACTGTTTCAAACTCTTAGAGAGATTTGGTCAGATCTCGACGTAACTGGCTCAGATCAACGGTGTCATAACTGAGTCTTCAAGAAGTAGCTCTCAAGAAAGTCAGGCTTGCATCAACAATCGGCTTGGAATGCCACATGCCCCTATTTAGCAGGATCTGTGACATTTATATGTAAGTTTCTAAGATGTCAGGCAAAACCAACACGCATGAAATGCTGATCTTGAAACTATGAATGCAACATGTATATTTGTCTTGAAATTTTGTTTTTGTTTTGAAAAAGGATATCGCTATAACGCGTGACCGAAGTCACACAGCTAAGATATGAATTTAATTTGTAATGCCAACGGCAAATCGAGCATAGCTCGTAGGAGTCAAGAAACATTATCTTGTTAAGTATGCGTTCAAAAGAATTCCTACTTCAATTAGGTCTTTTAAAGGTTGTATCATGGTTTGGTTCACGGTTTAAGAAACAAAAGATAAGGGCTCAAAGTTATTTGTATCCACCCATTCTTCGTGATGTTCTCCAATCCTATTCAGTTAACATGATACGAGCACTCATCTCTCAATCGGATTTGACATAGTCGAGAACTCATCAAGGCTTTGGCCAATGGAAGTCACTCACCTATTTCCTTTTGTGTTTGATCAACACGACTTTGTTCTTTATTGGGGATTCTTTATTGTAATTCATTGTTTTTATTATATTTTTTCATTCCCTAACTTTTACTGGACGACGTATTTTGGATTTGACTTTGGAGTCCAGCGGGATGCCCCAGTTTTGCCTAAGTCTCCTTCATAGGTTCTGACTTAGCGGGCACATGAAGAATGTTGTAAGGCTAGCTTTGACCTCAATGGACTTTGTAGTAGTCGCCATTTTGAAAAAAATATCATGCCCCAGAGTACTTGCTTTGTAAGGAAGATTCATCTCAAGAGGATTTTACAAAGGACATGGAGTTCAATTTTCCCCACTGTTTCAAACTCTTAGAGAGATTTGGTCAGATCTCGACGTAACTGGCTCAGATCAACGGTGTCATAACTGAGTCTTCAAGAAGTAGCTCTCAAGAAAGTCAGGCTTGCATCAACAATCGGCTTGGAATGCCACATGCCCCTATTTAGCAGGATATGTGACATCTATATGTAAGTTTCTAAGATGTCAGGCAAAACCAACACGCATGAAATGCTGATCTTGAAACTATCAATGCAACATGTATATCTGTCTTGAAATTTTGTTTTTGTTTTGAAAAAGGATATCGCTATAACGCGTGACCGAAGTCACACAACTAAGATATGAATTTAATTTGTAATGCCAACGGCAAATCGAGCATAGCTCGTAGGAGTCAAGAAACATTATCTCGTTAAGTATGCGTTCAAAAGAATTCCTACTTCAATTAGGTCTTTTAAAGGTTGTATCATGGTTTGGTTCACGGTTTAAGAAACAAAAGATAAGGGCTCAAAGTTATTTGTATCCACCCATTCTTCGTGATGTTCTCCAATCCTATTCAGTTAACAGGATACGAGCACTCATCTCTCAATCGGATTTGACATAGTCGAGAACTCATCAAGGCTTTGGCCAATGGAAGTCACTCACCTATTTCCTTTTGTGTTTGATCAACACGACTTTGTTCTTTATTGGGGATTCTTTATTGTAATTCATTGTTTTTATTATATTTTTTCATTCCCTAACTTTTACTGGACGACGTATTTTGGATTTGACTTTGGAGTCCAGCGGGATGCCCCAGTTTTGCCTAAGTCTCCTTCATAGGTTCTGACTTAGCGGGCACATGAAGAATGTTGTAAGGCTAGCTTTGACCTCAATGGACTTTGTAGTAGTCGCCATTTTGAAAAAAATATCATGCCCCAGAGTACTTGCTTTGTAAGGAAGATTCATCTCAAGAGGATTTTACAAAGGACATGGAGTTCAATTTTCCCCACTGTTTCAAACTCTTAGAGAGATTTGGTCAGATCTCGACGTAACTGGCTCAGATCAACGGTGTCATAACTGAGTCTTCAAGAAGTAGCTCTCAAGAAAGTCAGGCTTGCATCAACAATCGGCTTGGAATGCCACATGCCCCTATTTAGCAGGATCTGTGACATCTATATGTAAGTTTCTAAGATGTCAGGCAAAACCAACACGCATGAAATGCTGATCTTGAAACTATGAATGCAACATGTATATTTGTCTTGAAATTTTGTTTTTGTTTTGAAAAAGGATATCGCTATAACGCGTGACTGAAGTCACACAGCTAAGATATGAATTTAATTTGTAATGCCAACGGCAAATCGAGCATAGCTCGTAGGAGTCAAGAAACATTATCTCGTTAAGTATGCGTTCAAAAGAATTCCTACTTCAATTAGGTCTTTTAAAGGTTGTATCATGGTTTGGTTCACGGTTTAAGAAACAAAAGATAAGGGCTCAAAGTTATTTGTATCCACCCATTCTTCGTGATGTTCTCCAATCCTATTCAGTTAACAGGATACGAGCACTCATCTCTCAATCGGATTTGACATAGTCGAGAACTCATCAAGGCTTTGGCCAATGGAAGTCACTCACCTATTTCCTTTTGTGTTTGATCAACACGACTTTGTTCTTTATTGGGGATTCTTTATTGTAATTCATTGTTTTTATTATATTTTTTCATTCCCTAACTTTTACTGGACGACGTATTTTGGATTTGACTTTGGAGTCCAGCGGGATGCCCCAGTTTTGCCTAAGTCTCCTTCATAGGTTCTGACTTAGCGGGCTATATATATATATATATATATATATATATATATATATATATATATATATATATATATATATATATATATATATATATATATATATATATATATATATATATATATATATATATATATATATATATATATATATATATATATATATATATATATATATATATATATATATATATATTTTGTGAACAAGTCATATGACTCCTTTGAAGGCTTGTGACTGCCTCACTCTTTAGGTAGTAGAGGGATAGTCGTTGACTTCTAAACTTCCTAAGATGTTAAGATATAATGGATCCTCGAAGGTTTTCCCTCTTTTGACCTTTTCCTTCGAATAAATCAAAGAGCGGTTGTGAATTAAGAATTATGATTCAAACTAATTAATAGTTTGATATCCTATTTCCACCACAACAGAAAATGGCGACCCTAACTCCTTAGGTAGTAGAGGGATAGTCGTTGACTTCTAAACTTCCTAAGATGTTAAGGATATAATGGATCCTCGAAGGTTTGCTCCGCCTTTTTGAGAGTCCGAGCGCTCAATCAAGTTAACTGAAAAACTACCTTGCCCCAGGTTAAAATAAGGGTTTTAATTTGAAAAAGAAAAAAAACTCCTACTTCAAGGCTCAAAGAGGGTAAAGAGGGATTATCGTCCTTATATCTCCATTGTTTGCGATTTGAAGCAATGCCTTACATCATCAGCAGGTTTCAATTGAAAGCATACGACAAGAGATTTGATGTTTTTGGTTCATCATCCTCCTCCCAATTCTCTATCAAAGCAAGAGATCGGGCAAAATTGGCATTATAAGTTTATGAAAAATATTTTTGTGAGTAAAACGAATGGATTTATTCAAGTCAAACACGCATTGCATTAATTAATCAGAAATAAACAAGTTCATACATGCTAATTATGCTTAATCAAAGGAAACTAAATACATATAAATAAGCAAATGAACTGTCAGACAAATTCCTCTAAATATGTTTATGAAGTCTTTGCATCTGAGACTGGCACAGTAGTAGTGATTTCTTCTGGCGGAGCCTCACTGGACTGAGTCGCCTCGCTTGCCCCAGCTAGATCTATCAATGCTTCAGTATCAGTCTGCGAATCTTCCTTCAGACTACCTTTCCCTGATTCTTGGTTGATCGGGGTCACATCATCTTGAGGATTGCTGAAATGAAATGGACTAGGCTTCTGAATAACTACCGGCTTCGGTGGGTTCACTGTAGAAGTAACTGGCTGAGATATGTTGAAAACCTTGAGAGGATTCTTGACCTTTGGCTGAGGATCATCGAAAGACAATATCTTCCTTTCCAACAAATCTCTGACGATATCCTTCAGAGCATAGAAATCTTCCAAATCATGCCCGGGTGCCCCCTCATGAAATAAACAATGAGTGGCGGTGTTGTAATTGGCAGGCAAAGGATTACGAGGCGGATCCATTGCTCGGTAGTGATCAAACCTCGTTACACTAAATAAGGATACAACTCGGTGAACGTCATTGGGATCGGAGGACAAGGCTTGTATTGTCTCTTAATCGGAGCATTCTGACTAGGTGTCTGATTCTTAGGCTGTTAATAAGCAGGAGCATTGGGCGCTCGTTGACAGTTGATAGGAGCTTGTGCAGGCTGATAAATAGGAAATTGAGGACTGAAAGGAGGTGCAACAGTAGCTACATAGGGTTGTGGAGCATACTGAACCGGATAACCTTGAACATAATTTTGCTGATGTTGAAGAGCATCCATCAAGAGATTTCTTGGACGTGTAGCTCTTCCATGGTGGTCAAAACTCAGAGTTTTGCACTTCGGAGGAGTAACTCGTTGAACTGGTGGAGCGATGGTAGGATGCACCAAATTGGATTGACGACCTTGAGGCGGTATGTTCTCAATGTTAACAGCTGGTTGAGGATCCACAACAGTGCTGGTAATCTCAGAAACAATGGTAGGTTGATTATCCATCTTTGCATTGATAACCTGGAGTAATTCCATAAATCGTCCCTACATTCCCTCGAAGGTTTGCTAGCTCGTTGTTAACGCGATCCATCTCTTGAGCGTGTTCTTCCATCCTTCTTCGAGATTGAGCTCTAGTATTGTATCGACTCAGGGTGACGAAACTGGAAGGCGAGAGAACCGAGTATGAGAAAACCGGGAGACACATGAAATGCAAAATATGATGCAAAATGAAAATGAAATGACTTCATGGAATTCAAATATTTACAAATGTTGCTGAATAACGAAAAAAAAATTATTAATTGAAAATAAATGGATTACAATCAAATATAAAGTTTTTAAATGGAAACAACTAAGCAAAAGCTAATAATGGCCCTAAGGAAGCATTATCCACAACTTTGACGAGTAGGGGGAGAATCGGAGGAAAATAAATCATGGTAGAGTCTTCTCTTCTTGTCAGAAAGTGCCTTCTCGTTCCTTAACTGAAGTTGTTTCTGAAGTTCCTCGTACTCACTGACCATCACATGGTATTTGTTCTTCCATGTTTCCGCTTCATGTTGAGCTTTCTTCAAAGCGATCTTCAATGTTTCAGCCTCGGACATGAAATATTGGACAGGTTCCTCTCTCGGAGGCAAAGGATCTTGGCGAGGATAGGGCATCTTCAATTTGATATCTCTTTCTCGGACCCACTGAAGATAAGGCTCCATGGAAATGCAATTTGGCCTACCCATACTTTCTCGACCTTTCCTATGCAAGTGTCCCTAAGAAGATATAATTTGATCCTGAAGCTCTTTGTTGACTTCGAAGAAGATCTTGTCTACGTAGATACTTTTAGGCGGTTCTTTTAAGGGATACCCTAACTGCCGGCGAGCTAGGACTGGATTGTAGCTAATTCCTCCATTAAAACCGAGTAAAGGCATGTTAGCGAAGTTTCCACAACCATCAATGACTAGTATTCCATCGTACATGCGATTATACCAATCAATATCGGAGTGAGTTAAGGCCATAACCCTTTGTGACCAACGTCCTTGAGTGGGACTCCAAAAAGGACCGGACTTAGGCAAGTGCGAAATAAACCACTTGTACAATAACGGCACACAACAGGTAATCACCCCTCCACCATGGAGGTTTCGGAGATGGACTGAATGATAAGCATTACCCAATAAGGTCGGTACTGGATTCCTTTGCATGAAGATCTTGATAGCATTAAGGTCCACAAATCCTTCAAAATTAGGGAAAAGCAACACTCCATAGATAAGCAAGGCAAGGATCGTCTCAAAGGTAGGCATGCTCAAGTAATCAGCATAATATTGGGCCTTCTTGATTAGGAACTTCGTAGGTAACCCAAAGATTTCACCTTTATGAGTCATATTCTCCGTAATGTCAGATACCTTCAAACATGTGGCTTTAGCAATATCCTGTTCTTTAGGGTCCTTCTCCAAGAAAGGGAAGGGAGTCTTATCCAAAATAGGCAACCCTACAAGCTGAGAATATTCTTCCAAAGTAGGTAATAGCTGATAATCAGGGAATGTAAAGCAATGGTAGTAAGGATCGTAGAATTGTAGCAAAACCGAAAGAAGTTCTTCGTTCATTTTATATTCCAACAGCGATAACAACCTTCCATACCGGTTACAAAATCCTTCTCGATCTTGGACTAAGGATCCTAGCCTCCTTAGGTCATCTAGCTTAGGACTTTTAAAAGTATATTTCAAAGTCTTTCTTCTATTGTAATCCATAATCCTGCAATATTCATAAATAAGGCTTGAATTCCATGAAATGTAATGCAATGTAATGTTTTAATGGATGCAATGCACATAAACAAAGTCCTAGGTTAAAGGTATGTGCAAGGAGTTAGGGTCTACCCATCCCCATAGGGTATGTACTAAGGTTAGTTGTACCTGCAGAACAAGGTTCTAAGAAGTGCCCAAAGTCATTGGTCAATCCTTCGGATATTATCAACTTTCTGACTGACTCAAGGGTCAATAATATTCTTTAGATAACCTCTTTTGAGTGTAGTATCGCGTAGCAACCATTGTAGGACTACTCCCACATAGTTCCCACACCATGTCCTATATAAGGCCAAGGTGGTGTTAAGGTAACTACGATCCTCAATATCACATACTCCAATTGAAAATAGTAAAAGTTTTCACGACTAACTTGATCAACCGAACCATTTTCGAAAGGGTCTCAACTGAGCGGTGATTCTCGAGTCAACTTGGTCGGGACTCACTCCCAGCAAGTCTCGTCGAATATCTCACCTTCCTATAATAAGGTCACTCAAGTCCGGGTTAGGACTTATCTCGCAATAACAGGGTACCCCCTAAGCAAGGCACAATAATAATATATACAAGAGAATAAATAATGAAAAATATCATACAATAAACAAAATAGGGATAACCCTTAAAAGTTATGGCGATTCCCCAATGAAGTCGCCATTTTCTGTTGCGGTGGAAATAGGATATCAAACTATTAATTAGTTTGAATCACAATTCTTGATTCACAACCGCTCTTTGATTTATCCGAAGGAAAAGGTCA
The DNA here is from genome assembly GCA_963859935.3 of Lathyrus sativus. Taxonomy (NCBI): domain Eukaryota; kingdom Viridiplantae; phylum Streptophyta; class Magnoliopsida; order Fabales; family Fabaceae; genus Lathyrus; species Lathyrus sativus. The sequence goes on along the minus strand of OZ012739.1, from coordinate 32,348,704 downwards.
AAAGAGGGAAAACCTATTTTTGCATCGTAAACACAATGCGGGGAGAGACCTAGGTAAGGGGTTGGTTAAATTTAGGGAAGGTACTAGCATCCTAAACTTCTGTAGTACTCTACAGGACCCTTTTGTTTATTGTATGCTTTTTTATTTTATTAACTGTTTGATGTATATATTGAGCTAAGGGATAGAGTGCCCTAAAAGACCTAAGTTTTAGTCCTAAGTTTACTCGGCAAGACGTTGCATCTTGTGCCTACATATCCTGACGGGAATGGAATCAGAGTAATTGTAGTTCCCCTTGAAAAGGAGGTTAGAAACTTCTTGACTGTGGTCAAGGTTTCAATGGGGAATAAACGTATCTTAAGGACACGCTTACGTGGAGTGCGGAGACTCCAATCTCTACGTTGAAATTGTAAATTGAATTAGGGTTAAATTAGGGATTCCACGGCGGGAAGCCCTAAAACAGAGTACGACAACTCTTTGACCTAATGCTAGAGTAAAGGGTATTTTGGTCCACGGCAGAACGCCTAGGCTAATCAGGGTTTGGAAAATGTTAAAGGTGAGGACTACTGACACGACAGTCAAACAGTTAAACCTAAACCTTCGGAATGGTGAAATTACGGTGAATAAAAATGCAAATGGAAAAAAGTATACGGTAATGAAAATGTAAAGTACTAGAAAAATAATGCGACAATTGCCTCACAAAAATTACAACCCAGAAACAGATACAGATAAATATTAATCGGAATTTAAATACAATCTGAGGAGAAAACAGAGAATATTGGTGGAAAGGGTTTGACAGAAATATGATAGATAATTAAACAGTTAGTATTGAAAGAAAAATGAAATGCAATTTGGAATTATTGTTTTATTACTTTTGAAAAATAAGTGTGGTTTAAATTTTGAAAAAAAAGAAATTCAATTTTAGTTTTTAAAAAAAATCTAGTTTTAATTTTTGAAAAAAAAATGTTTTCTCTTAATAAAAAAAGGTTTTAGTTTTGAATTTTTTTTAAAAGGTTTTAGTTTTGAAAAAGGTTTTAATTTTAATTTTTAAAAAACAAGTTTTACAACAGTTTTCAATTTATTAAAAAAACAGTTTTTTAGTTTATTATAAAAAAATTGGTTCTTATTTAAGAAAGGTCTTTAATTTATTTAAGAAAAGGTTTTTTAATTTGTTTTTTTAAAACAGAGTTTTAATTTTAAAACAAAAACGAAAAAACTAAAAATTATTATAAAGAAAACAAAAAGATAAGTAACAGAAATTGGGGTTGGGCCGGAAGTTGGGTGACCAAACCCCAACCCGGCCCAGTTTAATATGGAGAAGAAATTAAAGGAATCCCCCAAAGGGGAACCCTAGACGTATGCGACCGCTTTCCCTACTTGTCTATGTGATTTTTCTCCCTCAGTGCTTTCGTCCCATCTTCATCTACTCTGGAAAAAAACACAAAACAATGAGAAACAAGACACCCAACGGCTTACCCTTAATGGTCTCGACGGTATAATTGATGATTTAAAGGCCGGTGATGAAGTGAACTGAGATTGAAGGTTGATTGCCCGCCGAACGGCGAAGGCGGTCTCCGCGGTGGTGACGGTGACGAGGTTGTTCCTCCCAGGCTTGTTGGTTTGATTCACGGTTCACGACTTCGAAAGGTGATGATTCTCGCCGTTTCTGGTTGTTTTGCGTTGTCTTCGCGGCGCCGTTTGTTTGAGGTTTTGCTTGGTGAGCTTGTTCTTATTTTTTCTGCCGCTTTTGTGATTACGGCTGCCCCCTTTTGTGTTAGGGTTTATTCTCTATTTATATTCCATTTTAATCTTCGTTTGTGGGCTTGGATATCTTGCTTTTCCGTTGAGATGCTTGTGTTGATTCTGCATCTTTTTCGGAACTGATTGATAGTGAACTTTGAATGAACGACTTTGTTATGTGTTGTTGCTGGGCTTTTTGAATCCGAACTTTACGTTTATTGATCTATTTTGATGCTTAGATTTTCGGATTCTGTTATCTTTTCTGATATGACTGGATCTGATCATTGATATGTTGGATATGGGTTTTGCATATGTGATTCGGATACTTGCTATCAGATGCTGGATTTTCAGTTTCAGTTTATTCATGAACTGGTTTTCGGAACTTGAACCTGTTTGGATTTGTTTGAACCTTTCTGAACTAGTTTGATATTGGACTGGTTTGAATTTGTTTGACCATTTCTGAACTGGTTTGATATTGTCTGAATTGGAATTGTTCTTCTGGAAGACCGGCGTTAAGGTCCAAATTTTGGGCAAACCGTCTTTCGGGAACAATCACCTTTCTCCAACCGGCTTTTCGGATAAGCACTTTTCGGCATAAAACTTCTTTTCCTCTTCTCTCGGCTGTCCCGAAAAGGACAGATACTACCGGTTCGATGCCGAGGTCGAGGATTGGAACGGGAGCTGGTTGCGGCATCTGTCGTACCCTCCTGACACCCGGTGATGATACTTCTCTGAGGGTGTCAAAATAAATTCTAACATCTTACCCCGCTGCCTTGTTGTGTTGGTTTTGCAGGTATCAGAAGAAAATTGGATGCTCGGAGAATCAGGCGCGAAAAGAAATACTCGGAAGGACTTTTTAGAATTTTAGAATAAAATTAACATGTAATGTAAATTCCTCTTTGTAAATTGTAAATAAAGAAATATCTATGAATAAAATATTCACATTATTTTCTATCCAAAATACTTTGTCTGATTTTTCTTTCCACGATTTCATCACGAACCGAACAACTCTCATAATTAAAGAATGTTCGATTAAATTCCAACAGTTAAATGCCTCCGAACAAATTCAACCAATCACAGATTAATCAATTAAATTTGAACCTCCTGACTAACTTCACCAAACAAGCTCGTATGAATAAATTCCAGAAAATCACTCGAATCAACTTTATCATTCCAGCCCGTGCTGCTCCACTTAAAAACACGATATAACCTTCAATTCTAATCCAATAATTCTCATATTAAACCGCGCCTGATGGTAGAATCGATGATATCCTTGAACGACGTAAAACAAGAAGGAAGCAGAGAAAACTGATTAACGGTGAAAACAGAAATATACTCCGCATTAAAATTCAATTAGCGTCTCCGATAAAATACCAACCCATAAACTATCTCGGCCCATAAACCTCGATCGACATAAATCACAACCCAAATCCAAATAGGAATTTTTACTGTTTCTTTTCTTTTGAAGTTTAAAAATAGCAGAAAGCATGGGAAGCAAAAAAGTATGCGCCTGTGAAATAACTCATGGAATAAATGCTTGTACCGATTTAAGTGAACCAAAGTTGATGTCTCAACATAATCAAACCCACATGACAAAGCAATAGCCCTGAAAGCTACTGACAACAGAAACTCGGCTCCTGAATAAATTACCGTATCTCGAAAACTCGAATGCCAAAATTCACTGTAAATTTCTGTTTATCCTCAAAATAAAGAATTCGGAGACGGAGGTTTTAATTATTCCAAAGAATCCTGGCGACAACTCATCTTCAAAAACTGTCAGTAAATAATGCACAAATTACCATTTTCCCTTTTCACAGTTAAAGCGCACCTGATGTAATTCCTGCAAAATAAACGGACTACGTAACCTGTTAATAGTTAGCAGATGCAAACATGATAGTGACTAGTTAAATGCAATGCAAAACAATGTAATGGAATGCGAGATGATTCGACTAATCTTAGGGCAAAATTTGGGGTATTACAATCTCGTCAAGGAAATCTGTAAAGATTGACATCATTCAGCATTGGAAAGTATTCAGGGTGTTGTTAGATGCCAAATTTTGCTTATTTGAGATATCAAATGTGGGAATCTTTCACTCCTTTTTGTCGAGAAAGTGTTCAAAATCACCCTTGCTTTTGTTGATTTGCAATGTTATGTGAAATGATCTTGGTACCTTTAATTTGTGTGTTATTGTGCAGTAATCAGGCATGAAAGAGTAGAAATTGAAGACACAAGAAAGATGGCAAAGGAATCAAGAAAGAAAGCAAACAAAGGCAAGCTTGCTAGGAGAAGCATTGTCGAGTGAGGTAGCGAAGCATTTGCTAGACAAGCATGCAACGAGCTGCCAGTGAACACTCCCATACTTGGACAGAATCAAAAAATATCAGCATTCGTTATGGCGAGGAAGATAGTGAAGTACTTGCTAGGCGAAGCACCAGCGAGCAAGTAGCGAACACTTCCAGTAGCAAAAAGACCAACATTCACGGTGGCGAGAGAGGTAGTGAAGTGCTCGCTAGGCGAAGCTGCAACGAGCCAGTAGCGAACACTTCCAGTAGCAAAATGACCAACATTCGTTGTGGCGAAGGAAGCAGCAAAAGCTTCTCCTAGCGAAGGATTGCTCACCTAGCGAATAGATGCAAACTTGTCTGGGTTGAATCCTCTAGATGCAGGCTCTTCTGGTGACTTATTTTGGGGCTCACTAGGCGAACCATTCTGCTCGCCTAGCGAGCATGACAACTCAACAACCATTTCTATAAGTAGTATGGGCTACTTTTTGGAACATATCATATTTTTACTTGTTTTTGCTGCAGAGGTGATTTTTGTGCCCTAGAAAACCAATTGTTTCATTCTCCATCATCTCTTGACAATATTTTCCAAAAAGAAGGTGGATTCCCATCCAATCTCGATTCTTCGACTCGGATGTTGATCAACCTTCTCCCGAAACTTTTTGTTCAAGCTATCATGGAAATGAGTAGCTAAATCCCTCTCTTGTCAAGGTTAGAAGTAGTTAGTTCAGATTTTATGTATTCTTCTTAATCTATTGTATGTGAACAAGTTGTTATTCAATATAGATGAAGTTATTTGCTACCATTTGTACATTTATGATTTGGTTTGTATTAGAGATAAACCTTCCAAGTCTTGACCTAATATCTTCATCTATCAACTATACAAATGCTAGAGATAGATTTGGAAGTTGATATCCGCTGTGTTAGTCTTAATGCTTATTATTTCGAGTGTTAGGTAGAGAGATCATTTAACGGTCGAAATAATATTTTTCATGAAATTGATTTAGAGATGAACGCTTTTGCGAGGATACGCGGTTATGTTGGGTAGAACTTCGTTCACATATTCGATCGATTAGATACATTTAGGACGGACTAACGAACCCTAATCTTGAGATGCTTTTATCAAACTTAAAGACCGATTTTTATTCCGCTTTTACTTTTGCAAACTTTTTTTACAAATATTGATACCATTCTAAAAACCACCTACTCTTAAGTTACTAAACCGTTGAACGACACGCATATATTCACTTCAATCTTTGTGGATACGATAAAACACTTCCGAAAAATACTTCTAACAAAATGGCGCCGTTGTCGGGGATTGGTGTTGAGATTTTGAAGTGCATTGCAATGGTTCTATGTTTTTAAGCTTTGTATATTTTGTATATATTTGTTTCTTTTTATGTTTTTTCTAGTGTTCAGGAATGACGAAAACTCCTTCTAGAGTGGTTCCTATTGTTATAAAAGCATTCAATGAAGCTTCGACCGAGTTTGGATGGCAATGATAGTATGAAACAAGTGAATGTTGTCAAGGTACATGTTTTCCTTTATTTAGAATTTTAGAATGCTTAAGAACTTAAGTCTTCGTGCAAATGAAATTTGTTCTTTTGGTAACTTGTTTGAATGATTGTTTCACTTAGGACCAAAAACCACAATTTGTGAGAAAGCTTCCATTGTTTACTAAATGCTGGATTTCTGATAAACTTTGTTGATTCATGTGATTCATGTTTTATCTTCTTATCATTGTGAATTTGTGGAAGCATTAGAAATGATAAAGACCCTTGTTTTTATTGAGCATAACCATGTCCAAATGCAACTTACCCGTGAGTAGAGAGAATTCGTTAACCCCTTTGAGCCTAAACAATGTGAATCTCATTCTTAATTTTGTGAGATTCTAAAAATTTTCTTGAACCCTTGAATTTGTTTTAATTGTCTTCTTTTCCATAAAAAGCCAAGAGCATTCACTTGAGGATTGAGTAAAAGTTAATTTGGGGAGAATGAAAAAGAAAGATGGTAGATTGCTACAACTTTTGAAAAATTCAAGCAAGCACCAAAAATATTGTGTGAATATGAAAAAAGAAAAGAAAAAAAAAGAAGAAAAGAAAAAGAATGCTTGCTTGGAAAAGAAAAATAGTGAACGAATAAGTTGTGAAATAAATTTGGGAAGGTTTGCAATTAAGAAATGAATGGAATGAAGTTGAGATGTGTAAATAACGTGTACGGTGAATGCCTATTTTGCATCGACAGTTTCGTTTCAATGGCCTTAGAAATGTCCCTTGTTTGTAAACCCGACCAAGCTACAACCTTAAAGACCTTAGTGATCTTCTTGCTTCCATATTTTTGCTTTTGATTGTTAGATTTTGTATGAATTAAATTGATATTGGCATTGTTTGTTAGTTGAGTGAAATTGTCCCTGCGGTTGCAAACGCGTAATTTCTTCAATCCTTATTCGAAGAGGAGAGTTAGAGTGATTCATTCACGAAAAACATAGTTGTTGATTGATACATGACTTTATATTTGTTTTAAGAAGTTAGTTCTTGTGCATTGTTTGATTCATTGCTTGTTGCATCATTTGTGTTTGAGCCAATTTTATCCATTTTTGGGTGAATCTTAATCTTGAGCAAATCCTCTTGTTGTGAAATGAGAGGCATACTTTTCTTGAGGACAAGCAAAAAGCTAGTTGGGGCGAGTTGTTAGATGCCAAATTTCACTTATTTGATCTATCAAATATTGGCATCTTTCACTCATTTTTGTCAAGAAAGTGTTGAAAACCACTCTTGCTTTGTTTGGTTTGCAATATATTGTGAAAATCTCTTGGTACCTTTGATTTGTGTGCTATTGTGTAGGAATTAGGCATAAAACAATTGAAAAGTAAGAAACAAGAAATGGGCAAAGGAACCAAGAAAGAAAGCAAACAAACAGCAAGCTCGCTAGGTGAAGATGCAGCGAGGGAGTAGCGAGCACTCGCTAGGCGAAGGCGCAGCGAGTCTCCAGCGAACACTTCCAGTGGCCAAAATGCTGTCACGCTCGCTAGGCGAGCAGATAGCGAAGAGCTAGCGAATAAAACCATTCTTGCTCGCTAGGCGAGCAGGTAGCGAACGCTCCCAGAATTGGACAGAACCAAACGTTCGCTAGGCAAAATCAGAGCGAAGGCTTCGCTAGCTGTTCGCTAGGCGAACATGACAGATCCTGAATGTGTATTTAAGTGTTTTTCTTGCTTTTTTAGGTCATAACTTGATTTTGTAACATTAGATACATCAGAACTTATCTCTCTTCATTTCTTCTAGAGAGAGAAACACAAAACCCTAAGAGGGAGGAGGTAAGATCTTTGATCTCTTGTTGGGGTTTGGATGTAATCTTTTGATACCTTATGTATTTCAGCTAATTTATGTTTGTGAACTAGTTTTGGTTCTCTATGGATTGATTATATTTGATTATGTATTTGTGGGTCTTGACAAAACCTTTTCACATCTTTGATCTCATATTTTCTTCTATCAATGAACAAACTTTTGACATGGTTTTGATGTTGATATTCATTGTATCTTCTATGGTGTTGTGTTGATTAAGTAGCATGGGTAGCATGGGTAGGATCAATATGATATTATGTGGGTATGTGATAATAGTGATGAAGAACGATGTTTTTAACCATTTGGCAAACTAGATGAATACATGTAAAAAAGGGTTAAGCGTGTGTAAGTATTTTGATCATTGTGTTATATGCAAAACAATTGTTTATTCAATATAGGTGTCGTATTTGTTTACCGGTTTATATTTGATTTGAATAGTGATAGAGATATACTTTTCAGATCTGGATCTAGGACGATTACCTGTTAGGTCCTAAATGCTAGAGATAGGTTTAGGCTTAGCATTTGCGTGAGTATCAGTTCGTAATGCTCTGTGTTGTGTTTTTGTTGGATGGGAGATCACCAATGAGACAACATGGTTGTTCTCTCGACGCTGCATTAGAGATAAGCTTTGTCGTGGGTGATACGTAAGGGTATTAGACGAATGATTGCGTTGTGTTTAATTTGATCAGAAGAATGCATATGTTATCAATTGATGAAATCCAATCCCAACAAGACTCCGTTTATATTTCAGTTTTTACTTTATATTTTCGTCTTTATATTTTCGGTTTTTATCCATGGTTCTTTGAACCTTTTAAACCAAACCTTTTGAAAACAAGCTTAGAAATATGGAAATCGTTGAACGATGTTCATATCGCACTAATCCCTGTGGAGACGATAAAACTGGGTACTTAATATTTTTTGCTTGCTGCTTTACCGCACCAACAGGTGTTGAATAGTCTAAATGGCATTTGTTGGTATGCAAATGTTCCATATGGACAAGTAAAGGTTGTTTTCTCTTGATCATCGGGGTGAATAGGAATTTGGAAAAATCCCGAATATCCATCTTGGTAGAAAAGAATGTCTTGCTAGACGTTAAAGCATTTGGTCTATGAATGGAAGCGGGAAACGATCTTTCCTAGTTACTTTGTTTAGTTTTCTATAATCAATACACATACACCAACTATTTTTTATACACTTAGCTATTTGTTCTCCTTTTTTGTTTTCTACGATTGTGACACGTTCCTTTTTAGGAACCACATGTACATGGCTCACCCATTTACTATCATAGATTTGGTATATTATTCCAGACTCTAATAACTTTAACACTTCCCTTTTCATAATATTACTCATTATAGGATTTATCCTTCATTGATGTTCTCTGAAGGGTTTAGAGTCTTCCTCCAGTATAATCCGGTGCATACACACGGAAGGACTTATCCCTTTGATATCGGAAATGTTATAGCCTAGAGATGAGGGATATTTTCTCAAAACATATAAGATTTGATTGGTTTCTTTACTATCTAAGGTGGCACTGACGATAACTAGATGATTTAGTTCTTCGTCCAGGAACTCGTATCTCAGATTCTTAGGTAGTTCCTTAAGTTCTATTGATGGTTTCTTAGGACAAGGCATATGATCTAGGGTAAGTGCCAAGCATTCGTAAAGGATGTCATATATATAAGGCTCAGTTTTAAATCCTTCGTCTTCCTTTATAGGAGTTGAAGGTAATTTAATCATTTCAACTTTATCTACTTGGTCTAATTCTCTCATGCATTCATCTATGATATTGATAGTGTAACATTAGTCATCTATGGCTGGTGCCATCTGGAATTTGGATAATATGAATTCTACTTTTTCATCACCTACTTCAAATGTCATTTTTCCTCTCTTGACATTTATTATAGCTCGGTTGTCGATAAAAAGGGTCTACCTATATAGCACTGTTGGATTTCAAGGTGTCGGCCAATTGGATAAAAACTTTCAGGTGTTAGTTCAAGTTCTCCGTAGGAAGACCTGCGAATTGGATCTATTGCACTAATTGTAACAGAGAAGATTTTAATTCAAAGTTATTAGCTGGTATAGTTGGGTTTACTATACTAGAGTGGGATTCTTCTTTAGATGGTAAAGTGAAATCCTTAAGCATTTTCTCGCTCTGATCTTCTGCCATTGCTATTTTAAGTCTTTAGAGAAAAAGACGAGCTCGGGCGTAATGTTCAGATTCTTCTATTAGATCAACTAGGTTTCCGGTGCTGCAAGTTCTTCACATTGACCGGCTAAAAGGGTGCTTTAGTCTAGACGGTGTAACAACAAGGTACGAAATTTGACGAACTTGGTCCTCGACAACGGCGCCAAAAACTTGATGTGTGCTATTTGTAAGTAGATGAAGTACGTCAGAGTAATATAAAAGATTATCGATCCTATAGAGAATAATGTCAATCTATCGATTACTATCGTTATGGTGTTTATCTAAAGCTAATGAAAATAGAGAGTATTTCGCGCAGAGAAAATAAAAATTAAGGAATGAATTTAAATTCAAAATAAAGGTATACCGGAATGTAATTCCCATCGATCAAATAGTACTTCTATCATCTAAGTAGTAATACTTATGGGGAAATATTTTCTTCCTTGAAAAAGAGTTAATTAAAAAGGAACCATCGCGTTAGCATAATCGGAGTCGGACCTGATCTTTAATCTATACCAGCCGCTCACACTAAACAAGTTGTATCTTGTGTTAAAGTGAAGAAGTTCTTCTTTATATAACTACCTCTAGGAATCAGTTAAAAGGTGTCTTTGATTGGAAACTTTCAATATCAAAGGGTTTCCGGCATATGCTCGGCCATTCGGATCCTAAATCTATAAACGTGTCCGAGAATAATTTAAAATCACTTTCTAATAATATCAAATTTTCCTAATTAATTAATAAAGCGCTTTCGCTGTTTTTACCAATTAAAAACTAACCAACTCTTATCTAAAGTGTCAGACGATTTTCGATCTTACCCGACATAGTCACAATTATTACGTAAACAGAAACATGGTCCCGTTTACATAATGGCCGATCAATTTAAGTTCAAAAAAGTTGCATTAAAATCCAAAACAACCCTTGAAGTCTTTCTACAAATACAACATGTGGAGTACCATCGAAACAACAACCCTCACATCCCAGCACAACAGATTTAGGTGGACATGACGGTGCTAAACATAATAAATAATTTGCTTGCAGAGTAAATCATTTAGGAGAATAAAAAAATGTGCGTGATTGGTTTTCGAACGAACGAAAGTGTCACCCTTAGGTTCAGTTCAGAAAACGAATCTTGGAAATAAAAGCGATATGTAAATCGTGCGGGAAAATAAGTGTGTGATTGGTTTTCAGAAGAACAAAAGTGTCACACTTGAGTTTACCTTTAGAAAAAGAATCTTGGAAATAAAAGTGATATGTAAATCGTGCGGGAAAATAAATGCATGATTGGCTTTCAGAAGAACAAAAGTGGCACGCTTGAGTTCACTCTTAGAAAACGAATCTTGGAAATAAAAGACAATAAATAAATCGTACGATAAAGGCGTGATCGGTTTCCAAGGGTAAGAACCAAAGTGTCACTCTTAGAAACAGATCTCTAAAATAAAAAGCGATAAATAAATCGTTCGAAAATTAAACAAATTAAAGCAAGGCGGAAAGTAAATAATGAAAGTACGAGTAAAATAAAATCTACTCCAAATCGGAGACTTGAATCTGGTATAATGCTGGAAAGTAAAATGACGTCAAGATTAAAGTTCCTATGATATGATGCTCAAACCTTAGCTATAACAATGGTGCGATAACCCTTCGATGTGACGGTTTATCGCTTTAACTCTGAATATATGCCTATGCTGAGAACTAAGACTGGATTCCTAAAACTAAAGATTTAGGTCTTATTTATAGTGAAAAAATACCTTGGAAGTTACGTAGCTTATTCAGAAATCATGTGGAGGAAAAATCTTTGGTCATGGCATCATGCTCAAGTCGTCCTTGACCGGACCACCCAATACACAGATGGCGCCCGCCATCTAGACATGGCGCCCGCCATGTGTACAAATGGTGGTGGACATGGTCAAGTGATGGTTAGAACGTGGGAGAAACCTTACACGTCATGGCTACCCTTATGGCCAATGCCATGTGGAACACCGTGTGTGTAATTTTCGCCCTAAAACTCTATTTTCTACTCTTTTCGCTCCATTTCTTTGTGGGAGACTCTTATTAGGAAATGTACCTGAAAACAAGATAAAACACAAGTATAGTGCAAGAAATAACAATTAAACAACAATAAACATGTGCAATCTGAGCCAAATATGCAGTGTGTTTTAGTGTTATCAGATTTGATGGAGAGAAGTCGGCGGAATCATGATACATAATCAATGACGGAGTTTATTGAAGCTCAAAATGAATATAATAAGTTTCTCATTAAGGAGGATACATATTGGAAACAACGTGCGAAGATGCACTGGTTAGGCGACGAAGATTTTAATACCAAGTTTTTTCATATGTCGACCACAGTTCGTAAGGAATTCTCAAAAATCACCATGTTGCAGCAGGATGAAGGGATAGAGGTGACATACCAGGTTGGTATATGCGATATTGAGAGAAGTTACTTCGAGGAGCTTTTTGTTGTTAAAGCTAGTAATCAAGAAGCAGTGCTCTCTCTTATCCAGCCAGTAATAACAGAGGAAGTTAGTAATATGCTGATAACCTCTCTATTCATGGAGGAATTATATAATGCCTTAAGGGAAATGCATCCTAATAAATCTTTGAGTTTGGACGGTTTAAATCTTGCGTTCTATCAAAAAATTTAGGACTTGTATGGTAGAGATATTTTTGAGGCAGCCAAGAGTTAGTAGGATAAAGGATTCTTCACATCGTTGCTTAATGATACGAATGTTTATTTGATTCCTAAGATTACCAACCCTCGTGATATGAAGGATTTCCGCCCTATATCCTTATGTAATGTGATCTATAAACTTGTGTCTAAAGTGCTTGCTAATAGATTGAAAATGACGTTGGATATATGTGTATCAGAGGAATAATTGGCATTTATTGAGGGTCTTTATATCCTTGATAATGCGATGATTGCTATAGAGTTCATCCATGCTCTTAAGAGAAATGCTAAACGTAGGAAGGCTCATTTGGCTCTTAAGGTGGGCATAATTAAGGTGTGCGATATATTGGATTAGGGTTTTCTCTGTGGTATGATTTATAGAATGGGCTTTGCTAAAAGATGGATTCACTGCATGATGATGTGTGTCTCCCTGGTGCATTATATCGTTCTTGTTAATTTGAATAAATTTAGACCGATTGAACCAGGGTGTGGATTAAGACAAGGGGACCCACTGTCCCTTACCTATTTATGTTGGTGTTAGAAGCCCTTACGACTCTTATTAGGGGAGCAATGGCTAGAGGTGATATCCATGGAATCCAAATTTGTAGAGGGGCACCCACCGTGCCCCGCCTTCTTTTTGCTGACGACTGCTTTTTATTTTGCAGGGCTAACCTCACCAAAGTTAGACATCTTATGAAGTTGCTCGGTACTTATGTTGAGGCCTCGAGGTGGAAGATTAATTTGAATAAATCTGAAGTGTTTTTTAGCAGAAACATAAGTAACTCGACCAAGGAAGATCTTGTCAGCATTATGGGATTTCGTCATGTGTTGGGAACTTGAAAGTATCTTGGTTTGCCCTCTATGATAGGTAGAAGTAAGAAGTCAACCTTCTTTTATATTAAGGATCGCATTTGGAACAAAATTAATTCCTGGAAAGGTAGAGCTTTATTAAAAGCATGGAAGGAAGTTATGATAAAATCGGTGCTCCAAGCTATATTATCCTATGTTATAAGCTTGTTTATCCTCCCAGATGCAGTTTGTAATGATATTGAGAAGTTGTTGAATTCCTTTTGGTGGGGGGGGGGGGTGAGGGAGCAATAATAAGGGTATCCACGGATGGCCTGGGATAAGCTGGCTTGTCCCAAGAAGGAAGGACAATTGGGTTTTAGATATTTTAAAGCTTTCAACATGTCAATGGTTGCTAAACAAGGGCGGAACTGTCATACCCCAAATTTGTCCTACCTTTTTCAAATTTTTCATTCGCCCGACTTTATTTTTTAATTTGCATTGCTTGTACAACTTAACGTATTTTTTTTTACCTTTTTACCCAATAAATTTGTGACATGTGACATTTATTTTATTTTATTTTTATTTTGTTATTATTTTTATTTATTTAGAAATATTTTAAATAGAAATAAATTTTTATTTTAGTTAGAATAGTTTTTTATTTATTTATTTATTAACTTGTTAAAAATAGTTTATTTTTTAGATTATAGATTTCATTAGATTTAAATAGTTTTTAGATATTGATATTATTTTAGAGTTTAATAGAGTTTATTTCTTTAATTAGTATAATTGTTAGAAATAATTTATTTTTAAATATAGACTTTTTAATTATTTGTTTATAAAATAGTTATTTTATTTTAAAATCTAATTTTTAATAGGAGTATTTTTTTAGTTTTGATTATTAGTTTTGTTTTAATTAGGTGTAATTAAGTTAGCATTAATCACTATTTAATTATTATTATCAGCATTTTAGTCAAATTAACCAAATTAATTAGTTTGTGCCATGTGTCAAGTTTCGGTGGTATATAACCACTATTCATCATCCCTTTCAGAGAGAGCCAACCCTAGACGTCAACCCTAACCAGCCGTCACTCATCACCTTCAATCACCTTCTTCATTTTCGTTCACCATTTTTGAACATTCTTCAAAAACTCAGATTCTTCAACCAACAAGCTTCGAAAACCATACGAAGCCGCCACCGTTTCCATTCTCGACGGCTCACTTTCGCCCCGACATCTCCCTCAACTCCGTTTTTCTCTGAACTTCCATTAACAACCTTCGAAGCTCACCTTCTTTTACCCAAAATCACGAACTCGAAATTCCATCCAACAACACCATTTCCTCAAATCTTCCGTCAAATCACCAACATCACCTTCCATCTTCGGAAATACCATGGAAACCCAAACAAAGCTTCGAACTTCAACCATCTAGAACCTCTTCACTCTTCTCCCTCACTGAAAGCCCAGCTCGTTCACCCTTAGCTGTCCGTTCTAACCATCAATCACCACCATTGATAGAGCTATAATAGGTTTGTGAAGCTCCGCTCATTGTAATGTCCGAAATGTTCACAACAACAACGTTCTGTTCGAAGCGACCTGTGATTCCCCTTCAACAAAGAGCTTAAGTCACAAGTCTTCAACAACTTCATCATCGGCAACAAGCTCTATTCGCTGTTTAGCTTCATCTCAGCGTTCGCCGCGTGGTGGTGTGGGTTGAGTGCGATTTCAATAGCGGTCAAGATGCTCTGAAGAAGCCGAATCGATGAACGATGTGATGCTACATTACTGTTGTGCTCGATTCATGTCAACTACACAATTCTGAGAGTCGTTGTTTCCGCAAGAGAGCAACGACACGGTTTCGACTTCATAACAATGATTCCAACAACATTGTTTCATCCTCACACAGACTGTTAACAGCTCGTTCTGTTCAATGACGCAAAACGGTTCATCATCGCATTTCACGATTTGATTTTGTTGCTGTTATTATTGGCTTATACTTCAACCACAAAGCTAGTGTTTGGAGGGTTGTCTAAGGAGGATGCATTTCTGATTCATTTCAAACTAACCACGGTTCGGCTCCAACGTCATGCGTCAACGTCATACGTGAATCAAAACATATTGATTTCGTATATCCTCTCCTTCAAGTTAAACAGGTCATGAACCATTGCTGTTATGCTTGAGTCTCACACCGCGCGCAATAGTAACAGTCTTACCAAGCTGCCATATTTGTAAATGGTTGCACATTGAGGTTCGAGAACCCAAGACGGAGCCAAACTCGCAGAAAACAGCATAGCAGTAACATCTTAGCAAGATCAAACATAAACTGATCTAACCAACACAGCCTGACTCATCAACGTCACGATTCACCATCCTCATCCCATCGACCCTCTGCTCTTTCACTAGTACCATAACAACGTTTCACAATATCACTCGACATCGCCAAGAAGCTCCTTGTTTCAGAGACGCAGCTATGACCCTCGAGATTCAACGATAAATCCAGCAACAAACACAACTTTGATTTGAGACAACAACTCTTAATATTGGGTAACAGTTTCGATCCAAATATATCTTGATTCCTACTAGACTTGTTTTTGTTTATCATTTACATTCCTACAAATTTTTCTGGACCGTTTTGATGGTGTGATATGGTCGCAATGATAGGCGCATAGTACTGCTGTAGTTCATTTTTGCGGCTGTATGCATATGAATGTTGTTCTGGTTTTTTTTCCAAGCTGGTTTAAATGTTAATGTTAATGGCTTTGGATAGGGTTATCTTTATGTATCTTAGTTCTGTTTGTGTTAGCATCGTGATACGCCGCTAGCTTACGTTTGTTGTCCTGCCCATGTCGTGTTTGCCTCGATATTGTTTTGCTTACTGTTTTACTTTAATTTTTCGGTTTCGATTGCGTAAGAATCTCGATGGCATAAGGATGTTGGATTGATTTTGTTTATGTGCATTATATTAAAAGTTTTGTTCATTTGAGATTCCATATCACGGTAATGACATCCGGTTTTCATGTTATATTATGTGGATTATTTGCTTCAGAGTACAAATCTGTTTCGATTCGGTTGATAATTTGAGGATTGTTGTCGCATATGTTCGTGAAAATTAGTGTTCGATGTTGTTGTTATACTGCATTTTGATTCAGCTGAAATTTTGGTGCAAATTATAATTGTGCTTTGTGTTTGAATTGTTGCGTTTGCGATTGGATAACGTCGGCAACATAGTGGTTTTTTTATTGTAATTATGTTTGACTGTGTATTTACTCCCTTTCCGATTCAATCACACTGTTCTGTCTTGATTACTTGCTTCCGATTACGCATTTGATTCAAATAAGCGGTTTTGTGAACATTGAAATAAGTTGTGGTCGATCAATACGTGTTTTTGCCGCTACTTAACTTCATTTTTGAACTATTGTGGATGTTTGTTTATATTTTGAATTGGTAGAAGTTCCTGATAAATACATGATAATTGTTGTTTCTTGTTGGAAGTTTTGTGTTGAAAATTAATGTGTGATGTTAAAAAACCAATGGCCATGGTTTAAAAAAAATTTCATATCATATGGAAAGGCATTACAATGCCCTCAGGATATTGCGGTCGCTATTATTTGAACCTTGTTTTCCTTGTCGGTTTTGAAAATCAGGAAGGGATGGTGCGCAATGCATCTCTTTTTCTTTCTGTTAATTTCCTTTTCCTTACTTTTACTTTGGGTCCAATTGTTGACATGGTATAAATCTTTATACACTTTACCACATTCCATCTGATCAATTTAGTTTTTTTAATTATTAAATTGAGTATGAAGTGTTTTATTTGGTTAAAATTTATTTTATCAAGTGTTTTATATCTATTTATTTATTTATTTATCTATTTATTTTATTTGGTTAAAATTTATTTTATCAAGTGTTTTATATCTATTTATTTATTTATTTATCTATTTATTTTATTTGGTTAAAATTTATTTTATTTGTTATTATATTGTACACGTTAAAACGCAAATTTAAGTCTCGATTCATATCGAGCATTTTCTCAAATCAAATTGAAAACACTTAATAACACAATTTCAATAAAAGATGAAAAAGGGAGAGTTCAAAGTCTTTGGTTCTCTCTCCCAATTGTTTGGGTCCGAGAAGTCTTTCTTAAGCTCGAACAATTGTCTTCTAAAACCATAAACAAATTCAAATATATTTTCTTAAATACATAGATGAAAAAGAGAGAGTTCCAAGTCTTTGGTTCACTCTCCCGATTATTTAAAATCTGAGAAGTCTTTCTTGAGCTTTGAATAATCGTCATCCGATTAATACATTCTAATCATATTAAATATCTTTCATAATATTAGATGAGAAAAGGAGAGAGCTCCAAGTCTTTGGTTCACTCTCCCGATTACTTGAGGTCCGAGAAGTCTTTCTTAAGCTTCGAGTAATCCTCATCTGTTAAAATATTTTAACCACATCCTATCTTTCAAACGCCATTCAAACAATTCCTTTGGCGATGAAAAAGAAAGTGTTCCAGGTCTCTGGTTCGCTTTCCCGGTTACTTGGGTCCGAGAAGTCTTTCTCAAGCTTCGAGTAATCGTCATCCGATTCACTCACTCGTGCCCACTTCCAACTCTATCCTTTTCGTATTTAAGGTTGAAAAAGAAAGTATTCCAAGTCTTTGGTTCACTTTCCCGATTACTTGGGTCCGAGAAGTCTTTCTCAAGCTTCGAGTAATCGTCATCCGATTCACTCACTCGTGTCCAATTCCATTTACACTTAGATGAAAAAGAGAGAGCACTGAGTCTTTGGTTCACTCTCCCGATTACTTGGGGACCGGGGAGTCTTTCTCGAGCTTCGAGTAATCGTCATCCGATTAACCCACTCGAACCACATTTTATCCTTTCGCATTTAAGGTTGAAAAAGAGAGAGCTCCAAGTCTTTGGTTCGCTCTCCCGATTACTTGGGTCCGAGACGTCTTTCTTAAGCTTCAGGTAATCGTCACCTTTAGCTAAACTTTTAATACACCTAACCAATCTCTTTCTCGCCCTGTGCAACCAATACCTTATAACCTATTGAAATCTATCCTCTTTTCCAAACCAAAAATACTTAACCAATCAAACTCTATTCGCCCTCGTGCGATCCACAACTCATACCCACCTTTTATCAAGAACATTGTTTAGTCCCTTCTTCCATGCATAACAAACTCGTGCTTCAGCCTCCCCTAGCGAGTAGACAAGCCAACATTTAGCAGTTAGAATGCGACCTAAACTCTCGTTCATTCCAAACACAAACCTTTTAGCAAACTGTAAGCCGAACTACGGCTGCTCTGATTCTTCATTCTCTTCTGAATGTAAGATACGTAGGCACAAGATTGCGATGATCTTGGCGAGCACAATCCCTTCTTTCTCCCGTAGTCCCACGAACTACGAATGCTCTGATTTTCCACTTCTTACAAGTGAAGATACGTAGGCACAAGGGCCCCAATCCTTGGCGAGCACCCTATCTTAATAACCACCCCCTTTTCCTATTAGCAAGCAAATCCCTTTAGAAGATACACAAACATAGTTAACTTTCTCTCGCGAATCGACTCAAGAGATTCCCGTTGAGTACAACGGATGTAGAGGGTGCTAATACCTTCCCTCTATGTAATCGACTCCCGAACCTAGAATATTGGTTGCGATGACCATGTTCTTATCCCTTTTAAGGTTTTATCGATATTTTCCTATTCCATCCTTGGAATGAATAAAGTTCGGTGGCGACTCTGTTTCGAACAGTATTTTCCGCGTCCATCACGAGGATCATATTTTTCGAGGTACGACAGATGGCGACTCTGCTGGGGAGAATATGCATAGCCCTATGCTAGAGAGAGTCAAGCCTAACTTGACTCGATTTGCAAGAGCTAGATCCGCTTATTTGTGAATTTTCTTTTATTTGTTTTCTTGTCTTATTTATTTGCTATTTATCTGCTTGCTTTTATATATTCTATTATTATTCCTTGTGATACTATTGGGGTTCTGATTGAGGGAACTTTGTGAGATGGCTGTACACCCGAGTCCGAGAAAAAAACATAGGATTAGAATGGTGGTTGTGTAGTGGAATCCCTCGAGGAGTCTTTCTCGTTGGGAGGAAGCGAAAACCCCGCTTAGAGTTGATTCACCTGAGGATGTTGCTGTCATGGTGAGTCTTTGCCATGGCAATGATGTTTTTGAGTTTGAATCTATAACTCTAAGGACCTTTTACCCTCAAACCATGGTGGTTGGTAGTGTTAACTCATGAGGGTCACTCCTTTTTGGGTTGATGCGAACGCCCCAATCAGATGAGATCCCTTGAACGTATCGTTATTCTGACAATGATATTTTCAACCTCGATCTATGACTCTGAGGTCCCTTTAAGAAACCTTGGATTCGATGGTTGTGTAGTAGAGACTCGCGAGGAGTCTTCCTCGTGGGACGACGCGAAAACCTCACCTAGAAGAGATCCTTCAAGGGTATTATTATCAGATGAGTCTTTGTCATGGTAATAATATCTTTGAAAAGATCCATGACTCTAGGCACTTATCCATTTAGAGCCTACCTATGGGGTTCCTTTAATCGGAGATATATGTTATTTACCCGTTGTTCTATCTGACCTCATAGTGTGATTGAACCTGTGATCCTGTTTGTGCTTACATTGCATTTGCATATCATTGCATCTGCATTTCATTTTCATTGCATATCATCTTCTAAAACCAGAAAGCTTATCCATCCTTTGTCCATAACCCTCAAGTGATTTCTCGACACTCATACTAAACTGGTGGTAGCCGCAAAGAAGTTGAAGCAAGTTTAAGCAAAGTCAAGAGGAGCACAAACAACTCGAAGAGCTATTCAGACTAATCAAGTGGAAAACTCAGGTTTCTATGTCAGAGGATAATTTTCAACATGTTAGGATGGAGAACCTTAACTCCTCATCAGGTTTCACTATGTCGACCAATCCCTTGTATGATCATCTGGATAGTTGTAATATTGTGCCAATAAATATTCCTGCTCAGTCTCAGATGATGCCATTGACTAAGTCTATGGAGGAGAGGTTTTGTGCCATTGAAGAAAAAGTTCAAGCTTTGAAAGCACGCGATAATTCTGGACTCGATGCTATTGATATATGCCTTGTACCAGACCTAGTAATTCCTTCGAGATTCAAAGTACCTAACTTCCAAAAGTACACTGGTCTTAGTTGCCCGAAGCGTCATTTGGTAATGTTTTGCCGAAATATGACTTATCATGTCCTTGATGACAAGTTGATGATTCATTGTTTTCAAGACAGTTTGAATGGAGCATCTTTGAATTGGTACATGGATTTAGAGAGAAGTCGCATTCAATCATGGAAGGATTTATCCAATGCTTTCCTAAAGCAATATGAGTATAATTTGGACATGGCTCCCAGTCGCACGCAGTTGCAAAGCCTATCTCAAAAGAGCGATGAATCCATTAAGGAATATGCACAACGGTGGAGAGAGTTAGTAGCCAGGGTGCAACCACCACTCTCGGACAAAGAATTGATTGACATGTTTTTGGACAGCCTGCATGAATCTTATCATGAAAGAATGGCTGGAAGTGCATTCTTGAGCTTCCCTGACCTTATAATAGTAGGAGAACGCATCGAGAATTACCTTAAAACTAAACAAATCCAGGATGCCTCGAGCAACCAGACGGGTGAGACTGAATCCTTTACCAATCCTCAAGAGGAAGAGGATAATGAAATTGATGTGGTCATAGCAAATGTCGAGTATTCTCAAGGTGCACCAGAAAAACTTTATGGTTCATCATCTTCTCGACAATTACCATTGTCTGCGCCATATCATCATTATAGGCGACCAATCAGGCCTATGGCACCATACCAAAAACCCTGGGTTGCTCCTCATGCAAATCAACAAACCCGTGGCCGAGGTTATCAGAACCAGCATCAGAATCAGCATAGGCCTCGAAATAACTTGGAAAGAAGGACTGCTCCTCTTCATCTAGTTCCTATGTTGTATAGTCAGCTTTTGTCGCATCTGGTCTGAAACTCGCTGGTAGAACCCAAAGCTATTAAGCCTTTGCCAAAACCATACCCGCCTGGGTATGATCCCAATGCTCGTTGTGGATATCATGCTGGATCAATGGGACATTCAACTGAGGATTGCAAAGCTTTTCAAGCCAAGGTGCAACAGTTGATTGACAGGAAGTACATATCCTTTCCAGAAGGAAATTTGGTTGTGCACGTTAGCTTCGCGCCGAAATGAGTTGCAAGACTTCAAGAGGCATTTGTTAAATCCCATGGTCAGGACAAGAAGCCATCCTCAACGCTGGCAACTTCAGGACATTGTTTACCATTTGCATTTGTAATTTCTTTTCTGTTAATTGCTACTTGCTTTTAAACATTGTCGTTTATTAATGGTATTGTTAATGTGATAATTATGCATGTTTTGAACAAGTTCATTCGTATTCACTCACATTTTTTTGTTTATCGCAAAAAAAAAATCACAAAAATATTTCACTTCACTTCCTTTATCGCACTGCTGTTTAGCAAAGATTTGAGGGAGGATGACGAAAACTAAATACCCATAATTGTTGATAGTATGCTTTTGGATAAAATCCTGCTGATGATGTACAAACATTGTTTCAAATCCCCAAACACCGGAGAGATAAGGAGTTAGTCCCTAGTCAACCACTTCGAGCCTAGAAGTAGGAGTTTCCTTCGGATTGCTAAACCCTTATGCTTAACCTGGGGTAGGGTAGTGTTCAGTTAACCTGATTACGCACTTGAATCACGAGGCAAAATCCAAAAGTCATGACGATTCATCAATGACCAATGACTTGGCAGTCACAAGTCTCTAAAAAAATCAAAAGCCTGCTAAGTCGAACACCTCAAAAGGAGACTTAGGCAAAAATCAAGGCAATCCCGATGGATCTGACAAGTAAAGTCAGTCCATGCAAAAGTTAGGGATGAAAAACAAAACCAAAAAGAGGTCCTCAAACCCTCAACAAAAACAAAATAAGATTCAGTGGCCACCCAAATCAAGGGGTTACTAACATCCATCAAAATAAGGTGGCTGCCATTTTAAGCAAACTTTGAACCATCAAGTTTACACCGTCAAGGAGGTGTAAAATTAACTGAACATAGGTATGGAGATCATTACGAAGAAGGGGTGGGTACAAATCATACTTTGAGCCCAATATCCTTTGTTTCATAACCGTGAACCAGACCACGATACAACCCTCAAAAGACCTAATTGAGGCGGGTTTGTTCTGAAAGCATAACTACAGCAAGGTTGCGTAAACTGACTCCTACATATTTGCTAATCTTCTGTATTAGTGTCATATTCTTGCTATATCTTTCACACCAATTAAATCAGCATTGCGTTTGGATTAACAGTCCATTCGTCACACACTATCACATCACTTCTAATAAATGGTCTTTTCAAAACTTACATGAATGTCGCATTAAAATTACCATTTTTAAATGAACAATTCTAGCTGTAAATCAGTACTTGGCATAATGGAATCCCAACGAAGAGCAACCAAAGAAGAACTTGATCATTCACTGATACTGGCTTGAATAGAGAAATTCTCATAACCGATCTGAGGCAAAATCTTCCGAAGTTCAAACAGGGGAAAACCATCGCGAAATCTAGATGCTGGGGCAAATGGGTTTAAGCCCTATCTTGGTATAATCACTGCCAAAGTTCTCATCCTAGAAGAAATCCTTCAAATACCCGACAGACTAGGGCAGACCATTTGAACCGGGATATATTAGTTGAACATGGGTCATTTCCCTTTATGCTTTCAAATTGGTCAAGCTGACCATGCCAGAGACCAGCAATGGTTGAGGTCAACGAACGTCAAAAGCCTTGGGGCAGAGCGAAAGTACGACTAACATGCATTAGTTAAGTCGCTACGCTCGCACAATCCATATGCATTGGTTAAATCGCTCTGCTCGCTCGAGTAACATGCATTGGTTAAGTCGCTACGCTCGCGCAGTCAACATGCTTTGGATAAGTCGCTACGCTCAACATTTGTAAGTCGTCATGACATATTAGCTAGAAGCTAGGTTCTTACCAGAACGAGTATACCACTTCTGCAAAGGATCCAACTAGGGGCAGGCTACCCAGAATTTCTCTTGAGAGTCCCTCCAACGCTCAATCAGCACAAGTTATGTCGCTTCGACGCTCATTCTGTGGCAGAATACCTCAGGAATAATTACCTCAAGGGTCAGTTAATCAAGGTCAAAACCCTTCCTGACTAAAATTTGGAACAAACCATCTCGAGACCATCTCATGGTATATCTGCTTCCGAATTCCATTCATGACTTGGAATTTTGGAACAAACCATCTCGAGTTCATCTCATGGTACAATTATTTCCAACTTCCTTTAACGACTTGGAATGCTGGGGCAAGCCATCTAGAGTTCATCTCATGGTACGACTGCTTCCAATTTCCGTTCAAGGAAAATTTCTTCATAGACCCAGACTGGGGCAAGTTGAGCTACACTGGGGCAGTTAGTCAAGCAAGTTTATTCTCGTCAACAAGAGTTGGGTGTCGGGGAATCATGCCATCACCCCACCAAATAACCTTAACCTCCTGAAAGAGCCTCTCTGTCATTGGGTTTCATCCCCACGACCTGGACCTGATACCTGTCAGAGCTTTGTAACCAAAATTAAACTTCCAAAGTCCAGTTCCCGTCTGGCAAACTTTTTAAAGTCCAGTTCCCGTCTGGCAAACTCCTTAAAGTCCAGTTCCCGTCTGGTAACATTTTTAAAGTCCATTTCCCATCTGGCAAACTATTTCAAAGTCCAGTTCTCATCTGGCAAATCATTTTAAAGTCCAGTTCCCGTCTGGCAACCTTTTTAAAGTCCAGTTCCCGTTTGGCAAATCATTTTAAAGTCCAGTTCCCGTCTGGCAAACCATTTTAAAGTCCACCCCGTTGGCACCCTCATGAAACTAAGGCCCAACTTCGTTTGGCACCTACCAAAGTCCACCCCTGTTGGCATCCTCAATAACCAAAGTCCAATCTCATTTGGCAATTACAGTAACTAAAGTCCGAATTCATTTGGCAATTACCAAATCCAGTCCCTGGTGGTATTCCCACCGGAAGTTCATCCCGAACATACCTGATCATGTGCATTGTCATAAGCATGGCATATGAGATAATATCATAATTAACACATCATTTGCATACGCGTCTTACACTTCCTAGCAGTTGCATTTTTAGTTGCATGTTGGTGCATCCTAACACATAGCATTACTATCTCCATTAACATAGCATGGCATAACAGCATAGCAGGATCAGGATCAGGTCGCAAGCATCTTGGCCAGTCCTTCATTAAACATTTATGGTATGGCTCCGAAAAGAGTGAATACCTCGCAAGTTTAAGGAATTCTGCTCCCCAGCAAGTCACTCTCCAACCATGCAGTTGATAATGATAGTCCCCAACAACTTTTGCTCTTATAGCTCCCCAAGCAGAGGATATCTTTGAAACGTTTCCCGAAGACTTTTCCCCTGGAGAGTCTGGATAACACTTTTCCTCTGATAGGAATTTGGGTCAACTATTCCCCAACAACTTTATCATCCGAGATACTACTTTGGTATCGCGAAGAACCCTATTGGATAAGAGACTGCTTCGACCACCTGAAGAAATCTCATTTGTGTTCCGAGATACTGCTTCAATATCGCGAGGAATCTTATTGGATAAGGGACTGCTTCGACCACCCAGAGAATATCAGGTTATCTCGTTCATCTTTTGCATCACGCCATCTCGTTCAGGTATATCCTAATCTCTGCACTTTATTTACTTGTCGGACAAATCTCGGGGTCTTCTTGTATCTAATTGACTTCTACCCTAAAATGAACGCCATGCAGTTGTTCATTCCCTCATGTTCAAGTCAATTAGATAGGGGCATCTGTCATACCCCAAATTTGTCCTACCTTTTTCAAATTTTTCATTCGCCCGACTTTATTTTTTAATTTGCATTGCTTGTACAACTTAACGTATTTTTTTTTACCTTTTTACCCAATAAATTTGTGACATGTGAAATTTATTTTATTTTATTTTTATTTTGTTATTTTATTTATTTAGAAATATTTTAAATAGAAATAGATTTTTATTTTAGTTAGAATAGTTATTTATTTATTTATTTATTAACTTGTTAAAAATAGTTTATTTTTTAGATTATAGATTTCATTAGATTTAAATAGTTTTTAGATATTGATATTATTTTAGAGTTTAATAGAGTTTATTTCTTTAATTAGTATAATTGTTAGAAATAATTTATTTTTAAATATAGACTTTTTAATTATTTGTTTATAAAATAGTTATTTTATTTTAAAATCTAATTTTTAATAGGAGTATTTTTTTAGTTTTGATTATTAGTTTTGTTTTAATTAGGTGTAATTAAGTTAGCATTAATCACTATTTAATTATTATTATCAGCATTTTAGTCAAATTAACCAAATTAATTAGTTTGTGCCATGTGTCAAGTTTCGGTGGTATATAACCACTATTCATCATCCCTTTCAGAGAGAGCCAACCCTAGACGTCAACCCTAACCAGCCGTCACTCATCACCTTCAATCACCTTCTTCATTTTCGTTCACCATTTTTGAACATTCTTCAAAAACTCAGATTTTTCAACCAACAAGCTTCGAAAACCATACGAAGCCGCCACCGTTTCCATTCTCGACGGCTCACTTTCGCCCCGACATCTCCCTCAACTCTGTTTTTCTCTGAACTTCCATTAACAACCTTCGAAGCTCACCTTCTTTTACCCAAAATCACGAACTCGAAATTCCATCCAACAACACCATTGCCTCAAATCTTCCGTCAAATCACCAACATCACCTTCCATCTTCGGAAATACCATGGAAACCCAAACGAAGCTTCGAACTTCAACCATCTAGAACCTCTTCACTCTTCTCCCTCACTGAAAGCCCAGCTCGTTCACCCTTAGCTGTCCTTTCTAACCATCAATCACCACCATTGATAGAGCTATAATAGGTTTGTGAAGCTCCGCTCATTGTAATGTCCGGAATGTTCACAACAACAACGTTCTGTTCGAAGCGACCTGTGATTCCCCTCCAACAAAGATCTTAAGTCACAAGTCTTCAACAACTTCATCATCGGCAACAAGCTCTATTCGCTGTTTAGCTTCATCTCAGCGTTCGCCGCGTGGTGGTGTGGGTTGAGTGCGATTTCAATAGCGGTCAAGATGCTCTGAAGACGCCGGATCGATGAACGATGTGATGCTACATTATTGTTGTGCTCGATTCATGTCAACTACACAATTCTGAGAGTCGTTGTTTCCGCAAGAGAGCAACGACACGGTTTTGACTTCACAACAATGATTCCAACAACATTGTTTCATCCTCACACAGACTGTTAACAACTCGTTCTGTTCAATG
Organism: Lathyrus sativus; assembly: GCA_963859935.3. NCBI lineage: Eukaryota > Viridiplantae > Streptophyta > Magnoliopsida > Fabales > Fabaceae > Lathyrus > Lathyrus sativus. Next base: position 32,322,321 of record OZ012739.1, on the reverse strand, counting down.
ACGCAAAACGGTTCATCATCGCATTTCACGATTTGATTTTGTTGCTGTTATCATTGGCTTATACTTCAACCACAAAGCTAGTGTTTGGAGGGTTGTCTAAGGAGGATGCATTTCTGATTCATTTCGAACTAACCACGGTTCGGCTCCAACGTCATGCGTCAACGTCATACGTGAATCAAAACATATTGATTTCGTATATCCTCTCCTTCAAGTTAAACAGGTCATGAACCATTGTTGTTATGCTTGAGTCTCACACCGCGCGCAATAGTAGCAGTCTTACCAAGCTGCCATATTTGTAAACGGTTGCACATTGAGGTTCGAGAACCCAAGACGGAGCCAAACTCGCAGAAAACAGCATAGCAGTAACATCTTAGCAAGATCAAACATAAACTGATCTAAGCAACACAACCTGACTCATCAACGTCACGATTCACCATCCTCATCCCATCGACCCTCTGCTCTTTCACTAGTACCATAACAACGTTTCACAATATCACTCGACATCGCCAAGAAGCTCCTTGTTTCAGAGACGCAGCTATGACCCTCGAGATTCAACGATAAATCCAGAAACAAACACAACTTTGATTTGAGACAACAACTCTTAATATTGGGTAACAATTTCGATCCAAATCTATCTTGATTCCTACTAGACTTGTTTTTGTTTATCATTTACATTCCTACAAATTTTTCTGGACCATTTTGATGGTGTGATATGGTCGCAATGATAGGCGCATAGTACTGTTGTAGTTCATTTTTGTGGCTGTATGCATATGAATGTTGTTCTGGTTTTTTTTTCCAAGCTGGTTTAAATGTCAATGTTAATGGCTTTGGACAGGGTTATCTTTAGGTATCTTAGTTCTGTTTGTGTTAGCATCGCGATACGCCGCTAGCTTACGTTTGTTGTCTTGCCCATGTCGTGTTTGCCTCGATATTGTTTTGCTTACTGTTTTACTTTAATTTTTCGGTTTCGATTGCGTAAGAATCTCGATGGCATAAGGATGTTGGATTGATTTTGTTTATGTGCATTATATTAAATGTTTTGTTCATTTGAGAGTCCATATCACGGTAATGACATCCGGTTTTCATGTTATATTATGTGGATTATTTGCTTCAGAGTACAAATCTGTTTCGATTCGGTTGATAATTTGAGGATTGTTGTCGCATATGTTCGTGAAAATTAGTGTTCGATGTTGTTGTTATACTGCATTTTGATTCAGCTGAAATTTTGGTGCGAATTATAATTGTGCTTTGTGTTTGAATTGTTGCGTTTGCGATTGGATAACGTCGGCAGCATAGTGGTTTTTTATTGTAATTATGTTTGACTGTGTATTTACTCCCTTTCCGATTCAATCACACTGTTCTGTCTTGATTACTTGCTTCCGATTACGCATTTGATTCAAATAAGCAGTTTTGTGAACATTGAAATAAGTTGTGGTCGATCAATACGTGTTTTTGCCGCTACTTAACTTCATTTTCGAACTATTGTGGATGTTTGTTTATATTTTGAATTGGTAGAAGTTCCTGATAAATACATGATAATTGTTGTTTCTTGTTGGAAGTTTTGTGTTGAAAATTAATGTGTGATGTTAAAAAACCAATGGCCATGGTTTAAAAAAAAATTCATATCATATGGAAAGGCATTACAATGCCCTCAGGATATTGCGGTCACTATTATTTGAACCTTGTTTTCCTTGTCGGTTTTGAAAATCAGGAAGGGATGGTGCGCAATGCATCTCTTTTTCTTTCTGTTAATTTCCTTTTCCTTACTTTTACTTTGGGTCCAATTGTTGACATGGTATAAATCTTTATACACTTTACCACATTCCATCTGATCAATTTAGTTTTTTTAATTATTAAATTGAGTATGAAGTGTTTTATTTGGTTAAAATTTATTTTATCAAGTGTTTTATATCTATTTATTTATTTATTTATCTATTTATTTTATTTGGTTAAAATTTATTTTATCAAGTGTTTTATATCTATTTATTTATTTATTTATCTATTTATTTTATTTGGTTAAAATTTATTTTATTTGTTATTATATTGTACACGTTAAAACGCAAATTTAAGTCTCGATTCATATCGAGCATTTTCTCAAATCAAATTGAAAACACTTAATAACACAATTTCAATAAAAGATGAAAAAGGGAGAGTTCCAAGTCTTTGGTTCTCTCTCCTAATTGTTTGGGTCCGAGAAGTCTTTCTTAAGCTCGAACAATTGTCTTCTAAAACCATAAACAAATTCAAATATATTTTCTTAAATACATAGATGAAAAAGAGAGAGTTCCAAGTCTTTGGTTCACTCTCCCGATTATTTAAAATCTGAGAAGTCTTTCTTGAGCTTTGAATAATCGTCATCCGATTAATACACTCTAATCATATTAAATATCTTTCATAATATTATATGAGAAAAGGAGAGAGCTCCAAGTCTTTGGTTCACTCTCCCGATTACTTGAGGTCCGAGAAGTCTTTCTTAAGCTTTGAGTAATCCTCATCTGTTAAAATATTTTAACCACATCCTATCTTTCAAACGCCATTCAAACAATTCCTTTGGCGATGAAAAAGAAAGTGTTCCAGGTCTCTGGTTCGCTTTCCCGATTACTTGGGTCCGAGAAGTCTTTCTCAAGCTTCGAGTAATCGTCATCCGATTCACTCACTCGTGCCCACTTCCAACTTTATCCTTTTCGTATTTGAGGTTGAAAAAGAAAGTATTCCAAGTCTTTGGTTCGCTTTCCCGATTACTTGGGTCCGAGAAGTCTTTCTCAAGCTTCGAGTAATCGTCATCCGATTCACTCACTCGTGTCCAATTCCATTTACACTTAGATGAAAAAGAGAGAGCACTAAGTCTTTGGTTCACTCTCCCGATTACTTGGGGACCAGGGAGTCTTTCTCGAGCTTCGAGTAATCGTCATCCGATTAACCCACTCGAACCACATTTTATCCTTTCGCATTTAAGGTTGAAAAAGAGAGAGCTTCAAGTCTTTGGTTCGCTCTCCCGATTACTTGGGTCCGAGAAGTCTTTCTTAAGCTTCAGGTAATCGTCACCTTTAGCTAAACTTTTAATACATCTAACCAATCTCTTTCTCGCCCCGTGCAACCAATACCTTATAACCTATTGAAATCTATCCTCTTTTCCAAACCAAAAATACTTAACCAATCAAACTCTATTCGCCCTCGTGCGATCCACAACTCATACCCACCTTTTATCAAGAACATTGTTTAGTCCCTTCTTCCGCGCATAACAAACTCGTGCTTCAGCCTCCCCTAGCGAGTAGACAAGCCAACGTTTAGCAGTTAGAATGCGACCTAAACTCTCGTTCATTCCAAACACAAACCTTTTAGCAAACCGTAAGCCGAACTACGGCTGCTCTGATTCTTCATTCTCTTCTGAATGTAAGATACGTAGGCACAAGATTACGATGATCTTGGCGAGCACAATCCCTTCTTTCTCCCGTAGTCCCACGAACTACGAATGCTCTAATTTTCCACTTCTTACAAGTGAAGATACGTAGGCACAAGGGCCCCAATCCTTGGCGAGCACCCTATCTTAATAATCACCCCCTTTTCCTATTAGCAAGCAAATCCCTTTAGAAGATACACAAACATAGTTAACTTTCTCTCGCGAATCGACTCAAGAGGTTCCCGTTGAGTACAACGGATGTAGAGGGTGCTAATACCTTCCCTCTATGTAATCGACTCCCGAACCTAGAATATTGGTTGCGATGACCATGTTCTTATCCCTTTTAAGGTTTTATCGATATTTTCCTATTCCATCCTTGGAATGAATAAAGTTCGGTGGCGACTCTGTTTCGAACAGTATTTTCCGCGTCCATCGCGAGGATCGTATTTTTCGAGGTACGACAGGAACCTGTTGTCTAAGCCTTAAGCTCTTGTTTCTAGAATCTTCAAACCAAGGTACTTCCCTATAATATCTTTCTTTGAAGCTAACCTTGGTTATAATCCTAGTTTTGTATGGAAGAGTATTTGGAAGTCAAATGATGTCTTATCATTAGGATACAGGTAGAGCATTGGGGATCGAAGTCACATCAGGGTTATGCATGAGCCTTGGATTAGGGAAAAAAGGGATGAGTGTCTGAGTGGTCCCTATAAACAATGTGTGTATGACATTACTTTTAGAAATCTTATGCTACCTAATGTGAAACAGTGAGATTTGAGGATTATTAGGGATCTATTTACTTGTGCAGAGACCGAGGAAATATTACAGGTACCTCTTATGGAGGAGGTCAAGGAGGATATGATGATTTAGAAGGATGAACAAAATGGAGTCTATAGTGTGCATTCTGGTTATAGGTAGAGGTGTGCAAAAAAACTGGTTCACAAGAACCACACTTAAAAATATGGTGCACCAATTTCAAAAGTCCATATTATTTGTGATCTAACCTGATCAGAAGGGGATCACGGGCTGGCCACACGCTGTTGGACTGCTGCTTGCTCACCGGTGATGAGGAGGAGAAGGGGGGTGTACCTACAAAACACTCTGATGCCAAAGTGAGGAGTTGGGCAGAGCGATGGCAAAGTACAGAAAAAGGGGTAAGAAAATGTGTTACCTGACCCTCTTGAGAAAGAGGGTATTTATAGAGAGACCCCAGCGCTGGGCCAACGGTCACTTGCGTTAGGCTGGATTGCCAGGCCCAACCCAGGTGACTGCTAGGACTTGCGTGGCGTAGTGAATACCAGGACGTGGTCTTCGCCCTAGTCCAACTGCTCCTTGATCTCCGGAAAGTGGGTTTGACCTGCTCTTTTGGAGGTGGGCAGTTGGTTGATGATGTGTCCCCGCGGAGGGGGGCACGTGGAGAACGTGCACCGGGCACGTTGTTCTCCCCGCGGAGGGGAGCTCGAGAGGTTCCCCGGAGGCAGGTTGTTCTCCCCGCGGAGGGGAGAACGCGAGGATGTGGAGGAACCAAAGGTCTTTGCTCGACGGACCATGGTGTGCCCTGTTCTGTCGACAAGAGAGGATGTTGAGACTTCGTCGGACGCGTCGTCCATCCCTGGGGGAGCGTGCCCTGCCCGTCCTATGGGGCGCGTGTGCCCGGTCGGGCTAGTTCACTTACTGGGCCATATGTGGTATTGGGCTGGACCGAGGTTGGGCCCGGACCAGAACAGGAGCCCCCCAAGTCGAAGCTCTGGGGGAAAGAGCGAGGACTTAAGGTCGCCGTGTCGGGGAGAGAGGTAGCGAAACAGGAGGTTCGTCGGGTTTGTGCACGGTGGAACGGGAGCTTGCGCGGGGGTCTCCCATCGCCGGCAGAGCGGGGTGAAAGCAGGTGAGGGGACGCGACTGTCAGGTTGCCGCCACGTGTCGTGCGCTAAGTGGTCGTAGGGGCGGCTACCCTAGGCCATTAATGAGCCTAGCATCGCTTTGAATCCCGCACCGAGTTATAAATATGTGGGTCCCCGCTCATTTTTCTACTTTCCATCTTGCTGCCTTACCTGCGAAGCTCTGATATTCTTGCTCGTCCGCTGTTGCCGCCGATCACCGCCCCACCGTTTGGTTCTTCCTCCCGTTCGCCGCCGTTACAAGTGAGTTTTTCTTTCCCTCCTTCTTTTATTTCTGCCGTTTGATTAGGATGTGTGATCGGGGCATGATGAATGCCCCGAGGAGAGACACAAGATCCGCCGTATCTGGCGGTTTTCTGATGAATACCCCGGGGAGAGTTGGTTGTTCCGGTGAATGTCCCGAGGACGGGGGCTTTCTCCGATGGATGCCCTGGGGACGCGCGCTTTTTCCGATGAACGTCCCGAGGAGGGATGATGGATTGGCCCTTAAACGCCCCGTGGAGGATCGGCGGGGAGCACCTGTTCGCTCGTCGTTCTCCCGCCTTTGTCGCCCTTTCACTTGACCTGCGGTGGAAGGGTGGATTTAATCTTGGCTATCGAATTCACCGTTGTCCTCTGCTTTTTAGGTGTAGATGTCGGCCTTGGTACCGGGGACGATGGTCGAAGATAATGAACTCGAGGTCCCGGATTTTGACGAGCGTGTCGTCCCGGTCGAGGAATGGGTGGCCGAAGAGCCTCTGTCCACCCCGTCCTGCTTCGTGGCCGACGCGTCCGATGTCTACGCCACCGTCGAGGACACGCCTGAAGGGGATCCGCAACATTGGCAGGTGTACCGCCCGAAGGAGCACCATCGCATCTGTTCGCGATATGGGCGGCGAATGTTCCCCATACACGAGTTCTACTTCAAAGAGGCTCGGCTCAGGTTGCTGTTCTCCGCCTTCCATCTGGGGCTCTTCGATTGGTTACGCTTGGCCCCGTCCCAACTGCACCCCAATGCTCTGGCTTTTATCTGTGCTTTCGAGGTGGTGTTCTTCTATCTCGAGGTGGAGCCCACGGTGCCGTTGTTTTTTCGCATCTTCCACCTGCAACGCCAGTCGGTGAACGACCGTCAGGGATGGGTCTCGTTTAAGCAGCCGACCAAGCTCTTCAAGGCGTACAGCGATTCCGTTAAAGATTTCAAAGGCCGATTCTTCCTCGTGAAACCGATCACTCAGCAAGGCTCAGATACTCTTTTTGCCGAGGGCGAGCGAATGGTAGACGGCCAGCGGTTCCTCGCGTGGCTCCCCAAGGTACATCTGTTATGGACCGCGGAGCACTTCAATCGTGGCACGGATAGGTATATAGTACGAGCGGGGACCCTCAACGAGAAGGATATGGCCGCTTATATGAAAATAGTTGTCTTTGTGCGGGATCTTCCCCCGTCGAAACTGGTGACGCCCGATGGTCGGTACATCCTCGACGCGGAGGGGAACGTGCGAACCAAGAAGCGGCTGATTAACACTAAGACCCTGCTCGGTTGCGCCACTGAGGCGCCCGCTCTGGACTATCTAGGTAGGTATGTTTCTTTTTTCCCCGTGATCGGGTGTTCTGGCCGTTGCTAACTCTTTCTTTGTTTTTGCAGCGAACATGTCTTCCGTCGAGGAGCGAGTGAAGAAGCTGCGCGCTTCAAGGAACGCCGTGGTCCCGAAGACGCGGGTGAGTCAATTGGTCGGGCAGGAGGCTGTGACGCCGGGAGGCCAGAGTTTGTCTTCTTCTCCTCAAGGGAGTCAGTCTCCTACGTCTCAGGGAGCAGCGAAGAGGCCGAAATCCGAGGAGCCCAGCGGTTTGATTGATCTGACGGCCGGCTCGGCCGAGGAGGGTTACGTCGTCCCGCCGTGCCATCAGCATCCAGGCTATTTTCACGGTGCCCGATCTCCTACCATTTCTGCTGGGGAGGTGAAGGCCGTCCGGGAGGCCGATCGAGAGTCTCGTCGACGTATCCTCGCGGAGGATTTAGCCGCGATGATGCGGACGTTCACGACGGCCCTTGTGCTGAACGAGGAGGGCTGCTCTGCCGCTGAGTTGTCCAAATTGCAGGGGGACCTTACCTTTATGCAGTCGCGTCTGGCCAAGCTTATTGAGGAACTGGAGAAGAGTCAGAAAGATGTTGCTGACCAACGCAAACGAGCGGAGGGCGCTGAGGGGAAAGTGACCTCGATGGAGAAGTTGGGGGCGACAACGGCCGAGGTGCAGGCGCTGAAGGTTCGTATGGAAGTCCTGGACAGCGCGCTTCGTCCGACCGAGGACGAGACAGAGGAGGACCAGTGGTTGATCACACGTGCTGATCTGGTTGCCCGGATTCGGGTGCTGGAGGGCGATTGTTTGGAGGCTGTCGAGGTCGGGTTCAAGAGTGCTGTCGCGCAGATCCAAGTTGTCAACCCCGGCGTCGCGCTGGTCGTGGATGGGATCGGGCCGTATCACGAGATCGTCGGCGGGAAGGTGGTCGACCCCGAGCTTGTCGTTCCCGAGGAGGTCCCCGTGGTTGCTGATCAGGAGGGCGAAGTGGCATAGGTTCCCGGGCCTGAGTGCTCGTTGTTTTTATGGCCTGCGTGCCGACGTTTTATAACTTGTTTTTCTTTGGGCCTGCGTGCCTCGTTTGTGTAATATTAACTACTGGGCTGGTGCCCGCTTTTGCTTAATATATTTTTGTGAATTTTCTAAGTGTGCGCTCGGTATTTGCATGATGTTTATGCTCGTTTTTTCGTATTTATTTGTTTGCTTGAATGATGTTTGATGTGCATGCTTCGATATGCTCTGGGCCTGTCCGGGTGTTAGCTCGACAAACTTGTTACCGGTGGTGAAGGGAACCGGCCGATTTGGCCGGCGATGCGGCCGGACCGTTTCGGGGGTAGTTCTCCCCGTGGCGTGGCCGTCTCATCGCGAGCTGGGTGTCTTGCCGATTTTGGTACGGCGGCGGGGAATTTCGGTCGAGGTGTTCCCCGCCGAGCGAGGCCGTCTGCCCGCGCACACAAGAGGCAGGGCTTGCTTTTCTCTGGTCTCTAGTGGACGCGTGGGAGTGCGGTGGTACCATGTCGCCCCCCAGTGGCCGGGACGATGGGTCGTCGCGGGCAATGTTCTAACTGTAGTACCGCTTAAGTTTCGCGGCGTTCCATGGTCGAGCTAGTTGTTCACCGTGCAGGTTTTCGAGGTAATAGGCCCCGTGCTCCGTTTTATCACGGACGCGGTAAGGGCCTTCCCAATTCGCAGCCAGTTTTCCCTCGTGGGAGTCTTTCTGGTTTCTGCGCAAAACTAAGTCGCCCGTTTGAAAGTCGCGTTTTAGGACTTTGCTGTTGTGGCGAAGTGTGACTTGTTGCTTTAGCCGGGCTTCTCGGAGGGCTGTCCCTGAACGGATTTCCTCGACAAGGTCGAGCTCTTCTCGTAGGGCACCGTCGTTGTTGTCGGTGCCCAGGGGAGCTTCCGTTCGTCGGGATGGTTCGCGTATTTCGACGGGTATCACGGCCTCGGTTCCATACGTGAGGCGAAATAGGGTTTCCCTCGTGGTTGAGTGGGGAGCGGTGCGGTATGCCCAGAGGACGCTGTGGAGCTCTTCGACCCATGCTCGCTTTGCGTCTCCGAGTCGTCGTTTGAGTCCCCTGAGTATGACCCTGTTCGCGGATTCTGCCTGGCCGTTTGTCTGAGGGTGCTCGACCGAGGTGAAGTGGTGTTTGGTGCCGAGCTTGGTGATGAAGTCGTGGAAGTTTTTGTCCGTGAATTGTGTGCCGTTATCGGTGACGATGGCGAGTGGGACCCCGAATCTGGAGAGGATGTTGCGTTTGTAGAATCGGAGTATGTTGTGGGCCGTGATTTTGGCCAGAGCTTCGGCCTCGATCCATTTGGTGAAGTAGTCGACGCCCACGATGAGGTACTTGTTTTGGTAGGATCCTAAGGGGAAGGGCCCGAGGATGTCCATCCCCCACCAGGTGAATGGCCATGGGGATGAGAGGGATGTGAGGTTGGTTGGGGGGGCGAGGTGCATGTCCCCGTGTCGTTGGCATTTGTCACATCATTTGACGTGTTCCTTCGCGTCTGATTGCATCGAGGGCCAGTAATAGCCTGCTCGTAGGGCCTTTCGTGCTAGGGATCTTCCGCCGAGGTGCTGCGCGTTGATGCCTTCGTGGATTTCCTCTAGAACGGCTGCGCTCTGGGACTTATCTATGCATTTGAGGAGTGGGATTGCGAAGCCTCAGCGATACATCCGTCCTTCGAGGAGAACGTACGAGCAGACATGTCGTCTGGTTGCGCTAGCTTCTTTAGGGTTGGCCGAAAGGTGGCCGGTGTTGAGGTAGGCGTGGAGTGGGGTCATCCAGCAGTCAGTATCCCCGACGACGTTGATGTCGAGGAGGGTAGTGGTCGCGCTGGTACTCGGTTGAGACAAGACTTCTTGGATGACCGACTTGTGGCCGCTTCGCTTTTTGGTGCTTGCCAGCTTGGAGAGGATGTCGGCGTGGGTGTTCTGCTCGCGCGGGACGTGCTGAATCTCTGCTGTGTCGAAACCTCGTAGTTTTTCGGTGATGAGCGCGAGGTATTCGGTGAGGTTGTCGTTATTCGCTTGATATTCTCCTCGGACTTGCGAAGCGACGAGCTGGAAATCGGTGTAGATTCAGATGTCCCTGGCTCCAAGGTCAGATGCCAAGCGAAGGCCGGCCAGAAATGCTTCGTATTTGGCTTGGTTGTTGGTCGTCGGGAAGGCCAGCGTGAGGGAGACTTCAATGAGGGTGCCTTCGTCGTTGTCGAGGACGATGTCGGCGCCGCTCCCCGTGGAGTTGGAGGAGCCGTCCACAAAAATGGTCCAGATATGGTTCCTGGCGGTGGGGTCGGGTGGCGGGGTCGTCTCGGTGACGAAGTCAGCCAAGGCTTGAGCTTTGATGGCATGCCGACCCTCGTAGGTGATGTCGAACTCAGAGAGTTCTAGTGACCATTTCAGCATGCGTCCGGCCATGTCGGGGCGGCCGAGGAGCTAGCGGATGGGCTGATCGGTGCGGAGCACGATGGCATGTGCGACAAAATAATGCTGGAGTCGGCGCGCTACTGTGATGAGGGCTAGGGCGACCTTCTCGATCAGCTGGTATCGGATTTCGGGGCCGTGGAGGGCTTTGCTAGTAAAGTAGATGGGCTTTTGGCCCTCCCTGACTTTGCTGACGAGGACGACGCTGACGGCTTCGTTAGCCACGACCAGATATAAGTATAGGGTTTCACCCGTCACGGGACGCGTCAGCGCTGGTGGTTCGGACAAGACGCGTTTGAGGTGGCAGAGGGCTTGCTCGCATTCGTCCGTCCATTCGAACTTGGTCTCCTTCCTGAGCAGTTTGAAGAATGGGAGGGCGTGCTGGTGTCGTACCTCGAAAAATACGATCCTCGCGATGGACGCGGAAAATACTGTTCAAAACAGAGTCGCCACCGAATTTTATTCATTCCAAAGAAGGAATAGGAAAATATCGATAAAACCTTAAAAGGGATAAGAACATGGTCGTCACAACCAATATTCTAGGTTCGGGAGTCGATTACATAGAGGGAAGGTATTAGCACCCTCTACGTCCATTGTACTCAACGGGAACCTCTTGATTCGATTCGCGAGAGAAAGTTAACTGTGTTTGTTTATCTTCTAAGGGGATTTGCTTGCTAATAGGAAAAGGGGGTGATTATTAAGATAGGGTGCTCGCCAAGGATTAGGGCCCTTGTGCCTACGTATCTTCACTTGTAAGAAGTGGAAAATCAGAGCATTCGTAGTTTGTGGGACTATGGGTAAAGGTTTGGGAATTGTGCTCGCCAAGATCATCGCAATCTTGTGCCTACGTATTCTCATTGATAAATGAGAAATCAGAGCAGCCGTAGTTCGGCTTACGGTTTGCTAAAAGGTTTGTGTTTGTAATGAACGAGAGTTTAGGTCGCATTCTAACTGCTAAACGTTGGCTTGTCTGCTCGCTAGGGGAGGCTGAAGCACGAGTTTGTTATGCGCGGAAGAAGGGACTAAACAATGTTCTTGGTAAAAGGTGGGTATGAATGGTAAGTCGCGCGAGGGCGAGAAATAGTGTTTGTAAGTATTGGGATATTTAATTAGAGGTGACGACTACCTGAAGCTTAAGAAAGACTTCTCGGACCCAAGTAATCGGGAGAGTGAACCAAAGACTTGGAGCTCTCTCTTTTTCAACCTCAAAGGCGAAAAGATAGAATTGAGTATGGTTTGAATAAGTTGAACGGATGACGATTACTTGAAGCTTAAGAAAGACTTCTTAGACCCAAATAATCGAGAAAGTGAACCAAAGACTTGGAACACCTTCTTTTTCATCGTAAAAGGAGTTGTTTGAGCGATGTTCGAAAGATAGGATGTGATTAAGGTATTTTAACAGGTGAGGATTATTCGAAGCTTAAGAAAGACTTCTCGGACCTCAAATAATCGGGAGAGTGAACCAAAGACTTGGAGCTCTCTTATTTCCTCATCTAATGTTATAAAAGATATTTAATATGATTAGAGTGTATTAATCAGATGACGATTATTCAAAGCTCAAGAAAGACTTCTTGAATTTTAAATAATCGGGAAAGCAAGCCAAAGACTTGGAACACTCTCTTTTTCATCCTGGGTGTTTAGAAAAAAGTTTGAATAAGCTTATCGTTAGAAGGGTTTTTTAGAAGACAATTGTTCGAGCTTAAGAAAGACTCCTCGGACCCGAACAATTGGGAGAGAGAACCAAAGACTTGGGACTCTCTCTTTTTTCATCTAATATTGAGATTGTGTTTAAATAGTTATTAAGTATTTTAGTTTGATTTAAGAAAATGCTTGATATGAATCAAGGTTTGAATTTTACGTGTGGAAAGAGCAAAGTGGGATAGGAGGTCCTACGGTATAGGGTAAGGTCGATGGCGAGGTCAAAGCACTCGACTTACAAGGATGGGAGGATTTGATAAGATTAAGTGCTAATGAAAGTTGATGATTAATTACACTTGTTTTAAGATACTTGATGTTGGATCAAGTTTGGAAAAGAATTAGATTTTAATTTTATACGTAAAGTGTGTAGCAAGCATCGTTGTACAAAGCCCAAGAGGAGGCTATAAGGTCGATGGCGATCGTAAAAAAAATCGGCTTACAATGGTATATGAAAATGGGCTTGACATTAAGTCGAGATATTAGTTTGAAAATAATTGGTTTGAGCATGTAAACAACATAAATGTAATTGAAGTATAATAATAAAGCATACACAAACATCACACAAAAAGTCATAAATTAAATAAAAATGGGGATATGTTAATCAAGGCATGTTAACTTAATTAAATCCTAATTATCTAAGATTAGTAAAAGAAAAGAAATTAAATTGATTTTTTTAGATTATTTTAGACTTAAAGAAAAACAAATCATTAAGATAATTATTACATTAAAATAAAATATTTTATTTTGTCCTAGGATGTAAAAGAAAGTGCCAATTTAAAACAAATCATCAAATTTAAACTAATTATTTAATCATTAAGCAAATTAATTTTGAATTAAGTAAAAATATTTTAATAAAAATATTTTCAAATTGATAGAAGTTCAGAAATTATTAACATAAAAATAAATAACCTTTTTTGAAGTTCTCTAGTCTCTTTTTGGAAAATATTTAAACTAAAAAAAAAAGATTAATAAAAAATAAAATAAAAACAAAAATAAAACAGCAAAATAGTTTCCCTCTCACCGCTCTAACCTCGTTTTCTCACTCTCAGATCCTCACCACCAACGTCGAAGAAGACGGTGGCCGCCGCCGTCCTTCGCCGGTTTACCACTACAAAACCCCAACAATCCTACATGAACCCTAACTAACAACACACCCCCAAAACGAAACCGAGCTTGGATTCCCCTAAAACTCAGCCATACTCTCGAATCTAAGCCATTCAGAAATGAAATCCTAGTTCTTCAAATAAATCAAAATCGCACAGACCAACAAAATCGAGTCATGGAATGTCCAACAACACAAACATCAATAAAGGAATCATGTTTGAAGCGAAACGAGATTTAAGAAAATGCTACCTCTTGAAGATTCTTTCTCGAAGAGCTTCAATGCGATCCCAGGTACTTGTTTCTGATCCCTTCAGCTTCTTTGCTTTATGACGAGTTTGTAGTTCAATACTCCTGAGATAATTTTGGGATTTTTTATGAAAATATTTTGGGTTTTTTCTTTCAAATTTTTTCGCCTCCTTTCTGCCGCCGGTAGTTGTTTTTAGGTTTTTTTCCTCCTCTTTCTTTTGAATGAACAAAGTGCTCATATATAGACTGATTAGGATTAGGGTTTTTCCTTGTACAAAACCTCTGGGTGAAAAAGAAGCATGATTTCAGAATGCCTTTTTGTCATTCCTTGTTTGTTAACTCTTTTCTGGGAATGTTTGTCTTACTCATACTTTTACTGCAAAGAGATACCCTTTTACCATGAATTTTGAATTTTTACTGCGTGAAAATAACCTAACTGTTAACTCTTGCTTTGTAACAGGTTCTGTCTCTTTATAGTGTGCAATGAATAACTTAGAGTCACATTTTCCTGAACTCTGGTCAGCAGGTGGTGCCATTAGAATGCTTGGAGAGAATCCTTCTGTTGCCAAATCAATTGCTGGAGTTGTTGAAACTGTAAAAACTTGTGATGGTTCAAAAGATTGATCTGAGCAGCAGCTGCCTGAGAAGATTGTCTTGATATTTGGAGGAATTGTCGTTGTTGCAAAAACGAAGGTTGATCACAATGCTGGGGCTCCATTCTGACTGGTGCCAGAGATCTCATTGCTGGAATTTGTTGTTGTTCCAATTTCATTGGAAGAAGATTCCTCATTGATTGTAGCTGTTGCTGTCCAAGTTGGTCGTTGTCGCCTTGGATCATCATTGATGAGCTAGCATATGAATTCAGTTGTTATTGAGATTCAGGAAAAGGAAAAGAAGAAGGTGAGGTTAAAGTATTGTTGGAGGGGAAAAAATGGATAACAGGTTTATGATCTAAATTTGAGGGTTGAAAAGTGAGGTTGATACAGGATGTGGTGGTTTAGATGAAAAGTATTTTCTGTTTGGGGTTGAAGGATCTGAAAAGAAAGTTGCTGGAAGGTTATTGGTTTGAGAGGAAGGCGTTGAGGTTGAGTTTGTTCATGACTTCTACACGGGTGAGCATGGCATTGTTGCTTGTGTTGGTTGGAATCTTATGGATTTTTCTTCCTACTATATAGAACATGTTTAATGTTTTGCAGAGTGGCTATCTGGAGGGGCTCAGGTGTGTAGAATTTCTGGAGGTGTATGTGTTGTAGCAGGATGCATAAAGTCTGGGTTATGTAGTTTTACAGCGGTCGGTTCTTGTATAACAGGTTTGCAACAGGCTTGTTTGTATCAGTTCAATTTTCACGGATGGTGGTGGTTGAAGAAGGTGAGTTATGAAGTTTGAAAGTTTAAGTTTTTTTCGTTGTTCTGTTGAGTGGTTACAGTGGTTCGAAGAACGGTTTATGAGAGTTGGGGTTTTCAGTTTGGTTGGGAGATGAGGGCTGAAAGTTTGTGAAGGTGACAATGGTTCAGTGTGGGTTCAACATATTGGAAAATGCGGATGTTGAGTTAGGAGTTGTTGGTGAGAACATCTATGTGTTACGTAACAAATAGAGCTTGTGGCAGTGAGATGACTGTATGAACGTATCCGCGGAGGAAAGTTGAAGCTAGCTACGGTAGTGGGAGAAGTTTTGTCACATTTGAAGTGTATGTCTATTAAAGATGATGATATTGAGGGTTGAGGAAAGGTCAAAGCTTGCTCTGCTGCTGTTAACAAAAATGGCGAATCGCAAACTGGTGGAAGACGGCATCATTCGTGGTGTATCTAAACATGTAAATTTAATTACCAGCTTCTAATATCCTCAGGTTTTCAGAAGAGTGACCGTGAATTGCTATGATGGTCTATGTTTGGGAAGAACGTCGCAGCTGGTTTTTTTGAATTGATTTCAGTGTGCTTCTGAAAAGTACAAGTAATGGAGTGTATCAATTGGAGGAAAATGATGCATATTTGTACATGAATCATGGCTGTTGGTGTGGTCAGGCAAGTTATTGTGTGGCATATGGTTTGGCTATGAGGTTGTGGTTTTTTGTATGTCCTTTTCAACTTCTGTCTCGTACTATTGCTGCCTGTCTGATGTAGTGGGATAGTTTGGTTTTCACTGAAGGTTGCAGCAGGTTTGTATGTTGGTGAATCGTTTGCCTCCTGTTGTAAATTCTGGTTGTTTGTTTTTTTAGCAGGTTTTATAATATGGTGATGAATTGTCATATGGTAATGAATGAATCTTTTTTTTCTTGTGCAGCATGGCCGGGTGGCGGTTATACAAGTAGGGCGCAGCAGGTTTGTACGGTTTGTCTTGAGGTAGAAGCAATATGTTCCCGTTTTGGTATCGTGGTGGAAAGTTGTGTGGAATTTGTTAGCTTGAGGTAGTATGCTAGTGGCTTAAGATGTGGTTTGTCGGAGGGAGTATACTTACGACAGCGTATGGGGTTGTGAAGAGTGGGAGATGATTACAAGGTTGATGGATTGTGGCAGTTATTATGGAGGTTATGTTGAAACCATGTTGGGTTTTAGAAGATGGCAGGTGAAGTTTTGGTTTGTTTTATTTATCAAGACGAGAAGTGATGCCATGAATGCGTTAGGGAGCAGAGGTTATGAAGTGTTGTTGAATATGGTGTTTGTTTTGAAGCAGTTAACGTTGAATGAAGAAGATAGCCAGAAACCGAGTCGGTGAGATGGTTTGTTGAAGTTTGTTTGGCGCTGTTGTACCGTACAGACAAAATCTCTAAACTCTCAATCTTCCCTACAGCTTCTGGTAGGGCTTTAAGCCGATTATAGTCAGCGTGAAGCTCTCTAAGAGAAGAACAATTACCAATGGAACGTGGAATTTCATCTATATCATTAGTTTCCACATTCAATACTCTAAGGTTAACAAGTGACCCAATAGCACTGAAATTAGATTTGAACTCAAATCAAGCTCCTCGAGACGTATCAATCTGCGTAAAGCAGCAGGTAAGGTTGTTAACTGGTTTCCCCTCAGAATTAGATACACCAGATTTAAGTGATTTCCAACAGAATCAGGAATCTCTGTGATCCTATTGGAATGCAAGTCCAATTTCGTAAATGATGAAAGGCCTCTAATTGCTGAAGGTATAACCACCATCTTATTCTCTGATAAATCAAAGGTAATCAAACTAGATAACTTTCCTATTGAAACAGGTAGCCAGTCAACTTGGTCCATCAGTTTTCCCTGGAGCATGAGATCTCGAGTTCCTTTCTTCGCAGAAACCTCAATTATGCCAGCAAGTTTGATCAAACTCGACTTATCACCATCTTGACCTGCTTTTCAGAAGAACCGGAACCAGAAGTCAAATTCTTCGATAAACTTGTCGAAACCGCGGAAGCAGAACCATTAGGATAAGCAATTCTCCTAGAATTCAAAGCGGCAGTAGAACCACTTGAACCACTTGGAGACGAAACACAATCAGAGGCTCTCTGAATCAATTTGTCAAACAGTGAAAGAACATTCTCAAGATCAAAAAGCTTCAAAGCTTCCCTCTTCTGTTCATTACTCTGAAAAAAAACACATAATTCCTGTGCATCTCTAACAAAATCATGAAAGGCTCATCCGACACATCATTTCCTTTCCTTTGTTTCTCTGGCGCGTATACGGTTTCTTTCGCGTTTTCTGTCTGGCTGTTTTGCAGGTTATTTTGTAATACTGGAGTGGTGAGGCAGTTTTGTACAGCTTGGTGTAGCGGGGTGGATTGCAATTCGTAACAATTTTGGATGGTTTTTTTTTTGGTCTGTTGAGTGGTACGAAATTGCAGGGCTGATCGGTTCATGATGAATTGTCTTGCACGTGGACCCGTTTTTTTTTTTTGCCGGCAATAGCGCTTTGTATAGGCAAATGTTGGCTATTATTTTTCTGAAGAATCCTCGTACAGTATGTGGGGCGGTTCGTTTTGTACGTGACGAAACTGCTAGAATAAATTTTATCTTTTTTTACAATTTTCCCTTCTCCTGTTCTTGCAGCTTTCCTTCTTTTTCAATTGCTTTACAATCATAAATGGCTTTGTAATTTGAATTCACAGCATATGTGATGTTGTTATGGGCTAACTTTTTGGCAATGTGTAATCATGAATCATGAGAGACCACCGATGCAATTTGAAGTATATGGGCCGGATGGTGACAACTTCTTCTTTGTAATGATTATTTTTGGTAATGTTATCCAAATTTTCACTATCAAGTACTGCAAATTGGGGATGTGCCCACCTTTTGAAACATATTTCGGAACTAAACTCTCAAGAAAAAGCATGATAGATTTCTTATTGAGCCACACCATTCGAAATGAAATTGGAAATTGGAATTTGTAACTTGGGCACAGATTTAGAAATTGATCATGAGTTTGGAATTTAAGACCTTAAATTGAATCAAATTGAAATTGGAACTTGAAACGAACTTTTTATGGACATGAACCCAGCTTACTTTGGAGTTGAATTAGACAAGGATTCCTATCTTTTGATATTTTCCTTTGTTGATAGGCTTACATAACAATTAACATTTGAACTTCTATGTTGGATCCAACATCTCTAATTTCCCAACATATACCCTTCTTGAAGTACTTATTTGAAACTCGAACCGATCCTTAAAAAGAATGCAAACCAATATTGAATCAACTTTCTTGATATGATATTAAACATGAATCAAACTTGGATCTTGAATGAATTAGAGTTTTGAACCAATAAAAACCATTAACAAATAAATCTCTGAAATTTTCATTTGCAATACTACACCAAACTTTCACCATGCATCAAAAGCTCATTCAGCAACATCCCACTCAAATCATGCATATCTTGACCTTAATAACAAAATAGACCCCCTTATGACTGATGAATTAGGTCAAACCTGAACTTCCACATATACTTCACTCATTCCTGACTTACTGAACCTCAAGCAAAACCTGATCCAATTCAACTCAATCTTATGATGGGAGCAACATATTCTTTTGATTTTATGGATAACAGTTGATGGATGGGTATACAAATGCAAGTTATATACAGGGTAGGACAAATTTAGGGTATGACAGATTCCCCTATCTAATTGACTTGAACCCAAGAGAAGGAGCTGCTGCATGGAGTTCATTTTAAGGTGGAAGTCAATTAGATACAAGAAGACCCCAAAATTTGTTCAGTAAGCAAGTAAAATGCTGAGAGGTAAGATATACTACAACGGGATGGTTGGATGCAAAAGATGAATACGAAAACTTGAAATTCTCTGGGTGGTCGAAGCAGTCCCTTATCCAATAAGGTTCTTTGATGATACCAAAGTAGTATCTCTAAACACATGAGATTCTTCGGGTGGTCGAAGCAGCCTCTTATCCAATAAGATTCTTCGATGATACCAAAGCAGTATCTCTGAACACTTGAGATTCTTCGGGTGGTAGAAGCAGCACCTTATCCAATAAGGTTCTTCGATGATACCAAAGTAGTATCTCTGAACACTACTTGAGATTCTTCGGGTGGTCGAAGCAGCACCTTATCCATTAAGGCTCCTCGATGATACCAAAGCAGTATCTCAATTAAAACTTGAGATTCTTCGGGTGGTCGAAGCAGCACCTTATCCATTAAGGCTCCTCGATGATACCAAAGCAGTATCTCGATCAAAACTTGAGATTCTTCGGGTGGTCGAAGTAGCACCTTATCCATTAAGGCTCTTCGATGATACCAAAGCAGTATCTCGAACAAAACTTGAGATTCTTCGGGTGGTCGAAGCAGCACCTTATCCATTAAGGCTCCTCGATGGTACCAAAGCAGTATCTCGATCAAAACTTGAGATTCTTCGGGTGGTCGAAGCAGCACCTTATCCATTAAGGCTCTTCGATGATACCAAAGCAGTATCTCGAATAAAACTTAAGATTCTTCGGGTGGTCGAAGCAACACCTTATCCATTAAGGCTCCTCGATGATACCAAAGCAGTATCTCGATCAAAACTTGAGATTCTTCGGGTGGTCGAAGCAGCACCTTATCCATTAAGGCTCTTCGATGATACCAAAGCAGTATCTCGAACAAAACTTGAGATTCTTCGGGTGCTCGAAGCAGCACCTTATCCATTAAGGCTCTTCGATGATACCAAAGCAGTATCTCGAGCGATAAGTTCTTCAAGAAACTTTTTAAGATAACCTCTGCTTGGGGAGCCATAAAAGCAACGGTCGCCGGGGACTATCATTATCAACTGCATGGTTGAAAAATGACTTGCTGGAGATTAGAATTCCCTGAACCCGCGGAGTAACAACTCTTTTCAGATTCACTACTGCCAACTTCACCGGAGGACTGGCCAAGATGTTTACAAACTGATCCTGGATCCTGCTATGTTGTTATGCCATGTTAATGGTGATGGCGGTGATATGCGTTATGATACATAAACATGCAAGATGCGAATGCAAATGATATGCTAATGCTTGATATGACTATGATATGATGTGACGTTGTATGTCGTGCTTATGATAATGCAAATGATCAGGTATGTTGGGGATAAAATCTTGTCAGGGGTATCACCAGGGACGGGAGTTGGTAGTTGTCGAATGGATTTGGACTTTATTGTGAGGAGGATTCCATTAAGGGTGGACTTTTATTGGTTGCCAATGAAGACTGGACTTTATAGGGTAAATTTGAGATGCCAACAGGAGTGGCTTTTTGTAGTTGCCAATAAAAGATTGGGCTTTCTGTGGGGATAGTGATAGGGTTAGACTATTCGACATCCTGGATTTAGATACTCCATGACGACCGGGGGAACTGATTGCCCCAATTTAGTTCTTGAACTCGACGCTGGGGGAGCTACCTCATATAGCCCCTATAGAAAGGCAAGACTTTTCATGATGACAAGCCTGGATAGCTGACGACTAAATCAAAGCTTCTACCTGTTGACATTTTTCTTGGAGACCATCTATTTTCCCCAATGTCTCCAAACATCAAAGCAAACTCCCTACCTTGTCAAAAGTTATATTTTATTTTTATTATTTTTATTATCATATTTTTTTAGCTGAAGTTTCGAACACAAGTTATCAAAATAAAAATTAATTTGCAAAAAACCGGATAAAGTAAAAGAGTGAGCATAATTTAATTGAGAAATCTCTCTTTATATTGATTTGTCCCTTGAATGGATGAGTATACAGAGATGTAATCCCTTAATGAGGTGATTACAGTGCAAGAAAAACATAATGGCAAAAAATCAGAGTTCCTTTGAGTTTTGACACTGCTATAATCCCTATGGCTTTGGAAGTCTTCAACACCTTGCTTCGTAGAAAGATGGCCGGATCAATTATGTCTCTTGATTATGCACTAGGGTCGAGTGATCATGCATAATGGATACTTTGCCTTGGAATTTTGCCCCTAAATTTTGCCTGGATCGCCCTTTCGGGTTTTCAATCCACCGGGACGCCCTTTTTTGCCTGAGCCGCCCTTTCAGGTTTTCAACTCAGCGGGCCTATTCTTATTTTATCCCTAATTTTTGCCTGAACCGCCCCTTCGGGTTTTCGGTTCACCGGGATAGCCAATTTTGCCTAAGTCGCCCTTTCGGGTTTTCGACTTAGCGGCCTTATTATTCCACTTTTTTAGGCAAAGTATCGTTTGACCAAATCTGCATTCACTGGATAAGGTAACTCCTCCCCATCCATGGTTGCGAGCTTTAGGGCACCCCCAGAGAATGCTTCTGTTACCACATACGGGCCTTCATAGTTTGGCGTCCATTTGCCCCTAGATTCATTATACATAGCCATGATCCTCTTGAGTACTAAGTCTCCTTGCGTGAATGTCCTGGGATGCACTCTTTTGTCGAAGGCTCTCTTCATTCTTCTCTGGTAAAGCTGGCCGTGGCATATGGCTGTCAAGCGCTTTTCCTCAATGAGATTAAGTTCTTCAAACCTCGTTTTTACCCATTCGGCTTCATCAAGTTGAGCTTCCATTAAAACCCTCAGAGAAGGGATTTCAACCTCTATTGGGAGAACTGCCTCCATGCTATAAACCAACGAGTAGGGAGTTGCCCCTGTTGAAGTTTGTACGGAAGTACGGTAGCCGTGTAACGCAAAGGGTAACATCTCGTGCCAATCTTTGTATGTGACCACCATTTTCTGGATGATTTTCTTGATATTTTTATTGGCTGATTCTACGGCTCCATTCATTTTGGGTCTATATGGTGTCGAGTTATGGTGTTCTATTTTAAAACTGGCGTACAACTCGTCCATCATTTTGTTGTTGAGATTCGACCCATTGTCAGTAATGATGCGATTGGGCACTCCATATCTGCATATGATGTTGTGTTTCAAGAAGCGGGCGACTACTTGCTTAGTAACGTTGGTATACGAAGCAGCTTCAACCCACTTGGTGAAATAGTTTATAGCCACAAGTATGAAGCGATGTCCGTTTGAAGCTTTTGGTTCAATCATCCCAATCATGTCTATTCCCCACATGGAGAAGGGCCATGGTGAGGTTAAGACGTTCAATGGAGTGGTGGGTACATGAATCTTATCAGAGTATATTTGGCACTTGTGACAAGTTTGGGCATGATGGTAACAATCTGCTTCCATGGTAAGCCAATAATAGCCCACCCTCAATATTTTCTTTGCCATGGTATGTCCATTCGCATGAGTTCCAAAGCAGCCCTCATGAATTTCCTTTAGAATCTGTTCAGCTTCACGTTTCTCCACACATCTAAGCAAAACAGTGTCATGGTTGCGCTTGTACAATACATTTCCGTTGAGGAAGAAGTTGGATGCCAATCTTCGCAAAGTTCTTTTGTCGATACCCAGGGCTCCTTCAGGATATTCGTGTTTTTCAAGATATCGCTTTATATCATAAAACCACGGCTTTTCATCTGCGTCTTTATCAGCAGTCAGACAATGTGCGGGCTCTTCAAAGCGGCGCAAATCAATAGATGGTCTATGATTTGGCCATATCAACTTGTACATGGATTCCAGAGTTGCCAAAGCGTCAGCCATTTGATTCTCTTCTCGAGGTATGTGAGCAAAAGTGATATCATCGAATCGGGGAAGCAATTTAGCCACATAATCCCGGTATGGAATTAGATTTTCATGCTTGGTATCCCAATCGCCTCTTATCTGGTAAATTACTAGAGCAGAATCCCCAAACACATCGAGAGTTTTGATTCTCAAGTCAATGGCTTCTTCTAGCCCTAGTATACATGCCTCATACTCTGCTATATTGTTAGTGCACGGGAAGCAAAGCTTGGCCGTAAACGGCAAGTGAAAATTTTTGGGAGATGTAATCACTGCCCCAATTTCGTGCCCATAAGAGTTAGAAGCACCATCGAACATAAGAGTCCATCGCTCCCCTGGTTCTGGCCCTGGCTCTTCGTAATCTATTGCCATCATGATATCCTCATCTGGAAATTCAAATCTCAAAGGTTGGTAGTCTTCCACCGGCTGAGGGCCAAATGATCTGCTAACACACTGCCCTTTATAGCTTTCTGAGTGGTGTATTGGATGTCGTATTCAGATAGAAGCATTTTCCACCGGGCTATCCTACCGGTGAGAGCAGGTTTCTCAAAGATGTATTTGATTGGATCCATCTTGGAGATTAAGTATGTGGTGTGCATCAACATATATTTTCTGAGTCGTCTAGCAGCCCATGCAAGTGCACAACAAGTCTTCTCAAGCAAAGAGTATCTAGTCTCACAGTCGTTAAACTTTTTGCTGAGATAGTATATAGCATGCTCTTTCTTGCACGTATCATCTTGTTGTCCTAATACGCAACCCATGGACTCTTCTAGCACAGTTAAGTACATAATGAGCGGCCTTCCGGGAACTGGTGGTATCAAGATCGGTGGTTCTTGCAAATATTCTTTGATTGCTTCAAATGCCCCTTGGCATTCATCATTCCACACAACCGGCTGATCTTTCCTGAGTAATTTAAAAATTGGCTTGCAAGTGGCTGTGAGATGTGAAATAAATCTTGCAATATAATTCAACCTCCCTAGAAATCCACGAACCTCCTTTTCGGTCTTTGGTGCAGGCATGTCCTGAATCGCCCTTACTTTATCAGGATCCACCTCAATCCCTTTCTGGCTTACGATAAAGCCCAACAACTTTCCAGACCGCACCCCGAATGTACATTTGTTGGGATTAAGTCTCAACTTGAACTTCCTCAGTCTGGCGAACAACTTTTCCAGATTACCCAAATGCCCCTCTTCAGTCTGGGACTTAGCAATCATGTCATCAACGTACACTTCGATCTCTTTGTGAATCATATCATGAAAGAGTGTTGCCATTGCACGTTGGTATGTTGCCCCAGCGTTCTTTAACCCGAATGGCATTACCTTGTAACAGAATGTGCCCCATGGTGTAATGAACGTGGTATTTTCCATGTCATCTGGATCCATCTTAATTTGATTGTAACCAGAGAATCCATCCATGAAGGAAAAAACGAAGAACTGTGCCGTATTATCTACCAACACATCAATGTGAGACAATGGAAAATCATCTTTAGGACTTGCTATGTTTAAGTCGCGGTAATCCACACACATACGGACCTTTCCATCTTTTTTCGGTACGGGAACGATATTTGCAACCCATTGCGGATATTTGGCCACTGCTAAGAAACCTGCATCGAATTGTTTTTGGACCTCATCACGGATTTTCAGAGCCATATCAGGGCGAGTTCTTCTCAACTTCTGCTTGACGGCATGACACTCTTCTTTGAGTGGCAACTTGTGTACAACAATGTTCGTATCTAGACCAGGCATGTCCTGATACGACCATGCGAATACATCAGCATATTCTCGGAGGAGCCGTACCAGCTTTACCTTGACAACATCTTGAAGAGATGCTCCAACCTTTATCTCCCTTTTATTTTCTTCTGAACCCAGGTTGATAACCTCGAAATCCTCTTTATGCGGCATAATGACCTTCTCTTCTTGCTGCAGCAACCTAGCCAATTCGTTGGGGAGCTCATTCTCGTCTTCCTCATCCGCTCGGTATATTGGACAATCAAAATCATAAAGGCCTACAGCAGTGTCGATATCAAGGACCTCGGTAGTGTCTCTGCATGTTTATGATTTATGCAGCTTATTTAGGAAAGTGAGTGCGAGAAAGAAATGCCGTTAATTATGAAAAAAGTAGGAAAGAAAATGAGCAAAAGAATTGAATGCAAATCAAAATTTATTCACGTTAAACATGTTTCGAAACATCAGGGGGCCCGATATAAAGCTCCACTACGCCTTGGGCAGAGCGTAGGGTTTTTGAAAATCAATTAAAACTTTACTTTTGAAGAGGGAAAAACTGGGGTATTTCGATGGTCTTCCAATTCTTCAATTCTTCACCAGGTTCGGCCTGTCGGATCCAGCTTGCGGAGGCTTCTTTGTCATCCACCCCATCTTCAATTACCATGGCGGAGGTATGGTCGAAGATATGCCCAACGCTCTTGAAGACTTCTGCTACAGGAGGAATCTGCTTCTTGCCATATGCAATTGTCACAGTGTTAGATGAAGGATGGTATCCTAGCCCGAATTTGTCGAACTTTTCAGCTACTTCCACCATTTTTCCCCAGCCTTGGGCGTTCCCTTTGTCTACAACCATCTTAGCTTCTTCATAAGATGCCATTGTTGATCTTGAACTCTGACCCTCTGAAATTCGCTGCACTGCTAATGTATTCACCATTTCGAAAGACTGAAAAGGCGTTTCCACCATTTCCCCTTCAACTTCAATGTACCTGAAGGATGTTAAGTGGCTAACCAAGATATCCTCCTCTCCTCCAATCTGAACTACTTTGTCATTACTGACAAATTTTAGCTTCTGGTGAAGGGTGGAGGTAACAGCTCCTGCATAATGAATCCAAGGTCTTCCTAATAGACAGTTGTACCCTGGATAAATATCCATTACTTGGAAAGTGATAGTGAAGACAGTTGGCCCGATTTTTATTGGCAAGTCCACATCGCCAATCACAGCACGCCTGGAACCATCAAAAGCTTTGACTACCAGAGCACTTGGCTTCATGCTAACTCCTTTTACTGGCATTCTCTCCAGGGTGACCTTGGGAAGCACATTCAAAGAAGAACCTGTATCCACTAAGACTCGGGATATCAATGTGTCTTGGCACTTGATAGAAATATGGAGAGCTTTATTGTGGTTTCTCTTCTCTGCAGTCAAGTCATCATCATTAAACCCAAGAAAGTTTCCGGTTGTTACGCTAGCTATCACATCATCGAACTGGGCTACGGTGATGTCTTTAGCAATATGCGCAGCGCTCAACACCTTCATTAAAGATAACCTGTGGGCCTCTGAATTAAGTAACAACGAGAGCATGGAAATTCTGGCAGGAGTCTGGTTTAGTTGATCAATCACTTTGTAATCACATTTTCTGATGATCTTCAAAAACTCCTCAGCTTCCTTTGGTGTTACTGCTGCCTTTGGTGATGACACCTCAACAGGTGGCTCAACACTTGGTAGTTCAATTGTAGCTTTTTCTTTACTTCTAGCTGGCACTTCCACTGGTTTGGCGGCAAATAAACGACCGCTACGGGTCATCCCACTAGGCCCCACAACAGCATCGCATTTGGCAACGTCATACTCAATCACTAGTCTCTCTGGCCTCTGTTTAAAAACTTTGGGCTCAGATTCATTGACAGAATATTCTATTACCACTGGAGCTGGTCGCGCTGCTCTTTGTCTATTGACGTCATCTTCATCATACTGCATAATCACGGGTGCTGGTCGGGCGGGCCTCTGTTGAAAGGCTTCCGAAGGATCATACTGTAAGACTACTGGTGCTGGTCGAAGTCGCCTTGTCGGATAAGCACTTGTTTCATCATACTGAATATCAATAGCAGACACGTTCGAATCTCTTTGTTCTATTTGTATTATCCCATGCTCTAAGAACCTTTGCATATGTTTCTTTACCATTTCGTCAGTCAAATTCTCCACTTCTTTTTGGGGAATCATCCCACTTTTCTTCAATTGTTCTCCGATAACGGCCATCGGAGTACGGACATCTTCAACATTCGTAATCAGTCTCAAACCACTATTTTCTTCCACAGCATTGACAGAAGGACCTCCATGTTTAGGTAACGGATCCTTCGTAATGTTGGCACCTCTAGGTGTAAAAGTGAGATCTTTGGACTCTATCAAATCCTGCACCCTGTTTTGAAACGCATAGCAGTTGTCTATGGAGTGTCCAGGGGCTCCCTTATGAAACTTGCAATGGGCATTCGCATTGTACCCAGGGGGGTATGGAAAGGTTGCTGGACGTAAATCTCGCAACGTTAAGTGTCCACTCTGATTTAGCTGAGCAAAGATCTGCCCATATGACATAGGCAGTGGGTCAAGTTGTCTTCTTGGCTGTCTCGGCCTTTGTTGTCTTTGAGCCGGGGCATTCTAATATTGCGGTGGAGGAACTCTCTGATAATTCTGCTGCTGATTCTGCTGTTGAGCTGGTTGTTGATAAGGAGCATGGGCTACTGCAGCTACCTATGGATATTGGATGTTCACTGGAGCTCTATCTCCTCGTCCTCTCATCATGGCATTAGTTTCATCTTCCCTTTTCTTCACAAAAGGATTCCTCCCCCCATTCATCGGGACCGCAACCTTGTTCTTCTTCAAAGTACTCTCGATTCTTTCACCTACTGACACCACTTCAGCAAAGTTAGGGAAACTGGACCCGAGCATGCGGTCCAAGTATTGAGGTTGTAGAGTTCCCATAAACATGTCAGTTAACTCCTTAGTCAGCAATGGTGGTTGAACACGGGCAGCCAACTCCCTCCACCTTTGGGCATACTCCTTAAATGACTCATTATTACGTTGAGTCATGTCTTGCAGCTGCGTGCGATTCGGTGCCAAATCAGTGTTATACTGATAATGTTGTGAAAACGCATCTGCTAGATCTCTCCACGTACTGATTTGTCCTTTTTCTAACTGCATATACCATTCCAATGATGCCCCACTGAGGCTATCTTGTAAGTAATGTATTAAGATCAAGTCGTTATCAATGTGAGCTGCCATCTTGCGACAGTACGCTCGCAGATGGGTTTTGGGGCAACTGACCCCCTTGTACTTCTCAAAGTCTGGGACTTTGAATTTCTTCGGTATCACCAATCCTGGTACTAGGCACATGTCAACAACATCCAACCCTGGAGTCTTCTTGATTTCCAATGACTTGATTTTCTCTTCAACAGTTCGTAGTCTATCTGCAACAAAGTCATTAGTAGCCCCCATATTGTGTTGAGGAGAAGGTGGTGGAGGTTGGTAGAAAGCATCATATTGTTCGTCCATGTCTGCTTCAGAACCCTGACGCGCGGATATGGAACGGTCAACAAGGTCTACGTGGGGAGTTTTAACAATCCCAGAAGTTCCTATATTGTCAGCCATTTTCTTGGCATCAGCAAAAGTCTCAGCATTGTTTTCTTTTTGGGCTAGCGTCAGCATTGTCTCCAGCAACTGGTTCATCTTCATCTTGAGAGCTTCGATGTCACCTCTCATAGTGTTCTGAGTCTCTTCCATCTGCTCCAGCATCATTTGGTAATTGCGTCGAGTTTCGTAACGGTGATGAATAGTCAGCTTAACTCAAATCTGGTACGCAAAGGGTATAAATTTAGAATCGTGCGGCGTGGAAAAAGACGTGTTCCATGATATGCAAGATGATATGCATTTGTTTTTTCAGGGAATTCTCGAATTAATTGCTTAACATACACAAGAATATTGAGAACAATTTAAACCACATTCATTCATAGAAGGATAATATTCATGTGATACAAAAAAGGAAAATCATTCAAAATACAACCCATAATGTTTGATTAATAAAAATAAACGAACTTCAAACTCTTGGCCTTTGGGCTTCACGTTCTTTTAACTCCTCTTTGAACCTGCCCAACATGTCCTTGCACGTGCACAGAAAGTCGCAGATACTGTGGGGAGTAGAATCATCCATCGCTTCCATAGCATCCCTATGCTTCCAAACCAGATCTTTGGTCAACCAGTTGCAGAACTCGATTAATCTATTGAGTTTGTTGCAATACATGTCCCGATCAGCTATCAGTATATGGATGGACCTCTCATAACCTTTAAAATCACTAGTCGTTTTCTCTCTTGCAGCAGACCACACGGCTTTATCTGCTAAGACATCTTTTATTTGCTGCTTCAAGTTAGCTGCATAGTCTTTGACGGAGTTTAACTCTATGCATACCTTGTCCCAATCGGCAGTTTTAGCCTGGGCAACCCTTAAAGCCCCCTCTTTGAGCCTTCGTTCCTCTATTTCAGCAGCTCTTGACTGGCGCAAAGCAGTGTCTAGCTTATGGATCTCTGCTCCCATCTCCTCTCGGATTGTCTTGTTTCTTTTGGTAGCCGCAAGCCAACAATTTTCATTTTGAACACATTTCTTCCTGACACTGTCTAATTCTTCTTTCAGGCCCCTCACCCTGCTATCAGACTGATCAAGACATACCTTAACCTTTTTCATTCGATGCTCTTCTTCATCAGCTTTCTTCCCTACTGCCTCTAGCTGGGAATTCTTGCGCTGGAGCTCCCACTTCATATCATTTTTCTCTCTGGTGACTTCTTGAAGTCTCACCTCAAGGTTCTCGTTTTCTTTCAACAATTTGGCTATGGTAGCTTAGAGGTCTTCAGCTTCTTCTATTGGAATATGAGTAGGTTTAGGTTCAGGCACAGGCTCATATACCTTTTCTTTAAAAGGCATTTTGACCTCATTGGCCCTCTCCCTAACCCATACAAAGTAAGGCTCTTTAGTTATACCATTTCTTCTTCCCAATTCACCTCTTCCCTTCTTCTTAATGGTCTTCCAAGCTCTTGTAATCTTTCTGAACAAATTAGGGTTCTTAGACCCTAAGTCGTGCATCAAGAAGGCTTCAAGGTCATTTTCCTTAGGAGGTG
The DNA here is from genome assembly GCA_963859935.3 of Lathyrus sativus. NCBI lineage: Eukaryota > Viridiplantae > Streptophyta > Magnoliopsida > Fabales > Fabaceae > Lathyrus > Lathyrus sativus. Next base: position 32,293,122 of record OZ012739.1, on the reverse strand, counting down.
CTACCATAGGGTACCCAAGCTGCCTAACTGATAACATCAGATTAGAGTTAATACAGCCTCGAGTTCCTATTAGCGGGATATTAGGAAATTCACCACAACTAGTGATAACTTCCTCAAAGTCTAGTGAATACCAAGAGAGATCAGCAGACCTAAGCGACACCATCCTTTGAGCCCAACTATCATCGGCTCGATCGACAAATGGTCCCTTAGTAGGCATGTGCAAATGCAACCACTGGTACAAGAGAGAGGCGCAACAAACAATAGAGCCACCTTTCCTATCACTCCTCCAACTCAAGTAATAGAAGACATCAGCCAAAAGGGTTGGCACAGGATTTTTGGTTAAGAACACATGAATAGCTATCACGTCTACGAAATCATCTATGTTAGGAAATAAAATGATTCCATAAATAGCTAAAGCCACCACTGCATAGCAAGCATCCCAACTTTGGGCCTTAATAAGTGCATCCGCTTTGTTTATAAGGAACTTGAGAGGAAGTCCTTTAACTCCACCTTTAGCTTTCCAATTATCAGTGATGTCCCTCTTATGCATGTGAAGTGCATCAGCAATTACTTCGTCTTCTAAATCTTCCTTCACTCCCACAAATGGCAATTTATCCTTCATAGGAATACCCACTAGTCTCTCAAATTCTTCCAATGTTGGCGCCAGCTGAAAATCTTGAAACGTGAAGCACCTTAAAGGAGAATCGTAGAATTGGGCCAAGGTGATAAGTGCCTTAGAATCCACGTCTTGCATTAACAGGCGAATAATCCTGCCATAGTCCTTTGTAAAGTTAATTCTGAACACAGCGGGGATACAAGAAACCAAACTGCGCAAGTCTTCCAATTTTGGTCTCTTGAAGTTGTAAGGAAGTGGGCACCTGACGTTGCTTCCCATAATTCCTGTATGTTGACAATATAATTCTTAAATTCCCTGAAAATCAAAATGTAAATGTTATGGTATGAGTATGATGCAGATGCAAGGACGGAAGTAACCAAAACAAAATCTGAAGTTAAAAGTTCTCTGATTTCTGAAATCCCATGGGTAGGTTCTATACGGGTAAGTGCCTAGAGTCATAGGTCCTTCAAAAAAATATTATTGCTAAGGTGAAGATTCATCCTACAATAATACCTATGAAAGAGTCTCTTCTAGGTGAGGTTTTCGTGTCGCCCCACGAGAAAGACTCCTCGTGAGCCTCTACTACACAACCAACGAGTCCAAGGTTTCTTAAAAGGGACCTCAGAGTCATAGATCGAGGTTGAAAATATCATTGTCAGAATAACGATACGTTCAAGGGATCTCATCTGATTGGGGAGTTCGCATCAACCCAAAAAGGAGTGACCCTCATGAATTAACACTACCAACAACCATGGTTTGAGGGTAAAAGGTCCTTAGAGTTATAGATTCAAACTCAAAAACATCATTGCCATGGAAAAGACTCACCATGACAACAACATCCTCAAGTGAATCAACTCTAAGCGGGGTTTTCGCTTCCTCCCAACGAGAAAGACTCCTCGAGGGATTCCACTACACAACCACCATTCTAATCCTATGTTTTTTCTCGGACTCGGGTGTACAACCATCTCACAAAGTTCCCTCAATCAGAACCCCAATAGTATCACAAGGAATAATAATAGAATATATAAAAGCAAGCAGATAAATAGCAAATAAATAAGACAAGAAAACAAATAAAAGAAAATTCACAAACAAGCGGATCTAACTCTTGCGAATCGAGTCAAGTTAGGCTTGACTCTCTCTAGCATAGGGCTATGCATATTATCCCCAGCAGAGTCGCCATCTGTCGTACCTCGAAAAATACGATCCTCGCGATAGACGCGGAAAATGCTGTTCAAAACAGAGTCGCCACCGAATTTTATTCATTCCAAAGAAGGAATAGGAAAATATCGATAAAACCTTAAAAGGGATAAGAACATGGTCGTCACAACCAATATTCTAGGTTCGAGAGTCGATTACATAGAGGGAAGGTATTAGCAGCCTCTACGTCCGTTGTACTCAACAGGAACCTCTTGATTCGATTCGCGAGAGAAAGTTAACTGTGTTTGTTTATCTTCTAAGGGGATTTGCTTGCTAATAGGAAAAGGGGGTGATTATTAAGATAGGGTGCTCGCCAAGGATTAGGGCCCTTGTGCCTACGTATCTTCACTTGTAAGAAGTGGAAAATCAGAGCATTCGTAGTTCGTGGGACTACGGGTAAAGGTTTAGGAATTGTGCTCGCCAAGATCATCGCAATCTTGTGCCTACGTATTCTCATTGATAAATGAGAAATCAGAGCAGCCGTAGTTCGGCTTACGGTTTGCTAAAAGGTTTGTGTTTGTAATGAACGAGAGTTTAGGTCGCATTCTAACTGCTAAACGTTGGCTTGTCTGCTCGCTAGGGGAGGCTGAAGCACGAGTTTGTTATGCGCGAAAGAAGGGACTAAACAATGTTCTTGGTAAAAGGTGGGTATGAATGGTAAGTCGCGGGAGGGTGAGAAATAGTGTTTGTAAGTATTGGGATATTTAATTAGAGGTGACGACTACCTGAAGCTTAAGAAAGACTTCTCAGACCCAAGTAATCGGGAGAGTGAACCAAAGACTTGGAGCTCTCTCTTTTTCAACCTCAAAGGCGAAAGGATAGAATTGAGTATGGTTTGAATAAGTTGAACGGATGACGATTACTTGAAGCTTAAGAAAGACTTCTTAGACCCAAATAATCGAGAAAGTGAACCAAAGACTTGGAACACCTTCTTTTTCATCGTAAAAGGAGTTGTTTGAGTGATGTTCGAAAGATAGGATGTGATTAAGGTATTTTAACAGGTGAGGATTATTCGAAGCTTAAGAAAGACTTCTCGGACCTCAAATAATCGGGAGAGTGAACCAAAGACTTGGAGCTCTCTTCTTTCCTCATCTAATGTTATAAAAGATATTTAATATGATTAGAGTGTATTAATCGGATGACGATTATTCAAAGCTCAAGAAAGACTTCTTGAATTTTAAATAATCGGGAAAGCAAGCCAAAGACTTGGAACACTCTCTTTTTCATCCTGGGTGTTTAGAAAAAAGTTTGAATAAGCTTATCGTTAGAAGGGTTTTTTAGAAGACAATTGTTCGAGCTTAAGAAAGACTCCTCAGACCCGAACAATTGGGAGAGAGAACCAAAGACTTGGGACTCTCTCTTTTTTCATCTAATATTGAGATTGTGTTTAAATAGTTATTAAGTATTTTAGTTTGATTTAAGAAAATGCTTGATATGAATCAAGGTTTGAATTTTACGTGTGGAAAGAGCAAAGTGGGATAGGAGGTCCTACGGTATAGGGTAAGGTCGATGGCGAGGTCAAAGCACTCGACTTACAAGGATGGGAGGATTTGATAAGATTAAGTGCTAATGAAAGTTGATGATTAATTACACTTGTTTTAAGATACTTGATGTTGGATCAAGTTTGGAAAAGAATTAGATTTTAATTTTATACGTAAAGTGTGTAGCAAGCATCGTTGTACAAAGCCCAAGAGGAGGCTATAAGGTCGATGGCGATCGTAAAAACAATCGGCTTACAATGGTATATGAAAATGGGCTTGACATTAAGTCGAGATATTAGTTTGAAAATAATTGGTTTGAGCATGTAAACAACATAAATGTAATTGAAGTATAATAATAAAGCATACACAAACATCACACAAAAAGTCATAAATTAAATAAAAATGGGGATATATTAATCAAGGAATGTTAACTTAATTAAATCCTAATTATCTAAGATTAGTAAAAGAAAAGAAATTAAATTGATTTTTTTAGATTATTTTAGACTTAAAGAAAAACAAATCATTAAGATAATTATTACATTAAAATAAAATATTTTATTTTGTCCTAGGATTTAAAAGAAAGTGCCAATTTAAAACAAATCATCAAATTTAAACTAATTATTTAATCATTAAGCAAATTAATTTTGAATTAAGTAAAAATATTTTAATAAAAATATTTTCAAATTGATAGAAGTTCAGAAATTATTAACATAAAAATAAATAACCTTTTTTGAAGTTCTCTAGTCTCTTTTTGGAAAATATTTAAACTAAAAAAAAAGATTAATAAAAAATAAAATAAAAACAAAAATAAAACAACAAAATAGTTTCCCTCTCACCGCTCTAACCTCGTTTTCTCACTCTCAGATCCTCACCACCAACGTCAAAGAAGACGGTGGCCGCCGCCGTCCTTCACCGGTTTACCACTACAAAACCCCAACAATCCTACATGAACCCTAACTAACAACACACCCCCAAAACGAAACCGAGCTTGGATTCCCCTAAAACTCAGCCACACTCTCGAATCTAAGCCATTCAGAAATGAAATCCTAGTTCTTCAAATAAATCAAAATCGCACAGACCAACAAAATTGAGTCATGGAATGTCCAACAACACAAACATCAATAAAGGAATCATGTTTGAAGCAAAACAAGATTTAAGAAAATGCTACCTCTTGAAGATTCTTTCTCGAAGAGCTTCAATGCGATCCCAGGTACTTGTTTTTGATCCCTTCAGCTTCTTTGCTTTATGACGAGTTTGTAGTTCAATACTCCTGAGATAATTTTGGGATTTTTTATGAAAATATTTTAGGTTTTTTCTTTCAAATTTTTTCGCCTCCTTTCTGCCGCCGGTAGTTTTTTTTAGGTTTTTTTCCTCCTCTTTCTTTTGAATGAACAAAGTGCTCATATATAGACTGATTAGGATTAGGGTTTTTCCTTGTACAAAACCTCTGGGTGAAAAAGAAGCATGATTTCAGAATGCCTTTTTGTCATTCCTTGTTTGTTAACTCTTTTCTGGGAATGTTTGTCTTACTCATACTTTTACTGCGAAGAGATACCCTTTTACCATGAATTTTGAATTTTTACTGCGTGAAAATAACCTAACTGTTAACTCTTGCTTTGTAACAGGTTCTGTCTCTTTCTAGTGTGCAATGAATAACTTAGAGTCACATTTTCCTGAACTCTGGTCAGCAGGTGGTGCCATTAGAATGCTTGGAGAGAATCCTTCTGTTGCCAAATCAATTGCTGGAGTTGTTGAAACTGTAAAAACTTGTGATGGTTCAAAAGATTGATCTGAGCAGCAGCTGCCTGAGAAGATTGTCTTGATATTTGGAGGAATTGTCGTTGTTGCAAAAACGAAGGTTGATCACAATGTTGGGGCTCCATTCTGACTGGTGCCAGAGATCTCATTGCTGGAATTTGTTGTTGTTCCAATTTCATTGGAAGAAGATTCCTCATTGATTACAGTTGTTGCTGTCCAAGTTGGTCGTTGTCGCCTTGGATCATCATTGATGAGCTAGCATATGAATTCAGTTGTTATTGAGATTCAGGAAAAGGAAAAGAAGAAGGTGAGGTTAAAGTATTGTTGGAGGGGAAAAAATGGATAACAGGTTTATGATCTAAATTTGAGGGTTGAAAAGTGAGGTTGATACAGGATGTGGTGGTTTAGATGAAAAGTATTTTCTGTTTGGGGTTGAAGGATCTGAAAAGAAAGTTGCTGGAAGGTTATTGGTTTGAGAGGAAGGCGTTGAGGTTGAGTTTGTTCATGACTTCTACACGGGTGAGCATGGCATTGTTGCTTGTGTTGGTTGGAATCTTATGGATTTTTCTTCCTACTATATAGAACATGTTTAATGTTTTGCAGAGTGGCTATCTGGAGGGGCTCAGGTGTGTAGAATTTCTGGAGGTGTATGTGTTGTAGCAGGATGCATAAAGTCTGGGTTATGTAGTTTTACAGCGGTCGGTTCTTGTATCACAGGTTTGCAACAGGCTTGTTTGTATCAGTTCAATTTTCACGGATGGTGGTGGTTGAAGAAGGTGAGTTATGAAGTTTGAAAGTTTAAGTTTTTTTCGTTGTTCTGTTGAGTGGTTACAGTGGTTCGAAGAACGGTTTATGAGAGTTGGGGTTTTCAGTTTGGTTGGGAGATGAGGGCTGAAAGTTTGTGAAGGTGACAATGGTTCAGTGTGGGTTCAACATATTGGAAAATGCGGATGCTGAGTTAGGAGTTGTTGGTGAGAACATCTATGTGTTGCGTAACAAATAGAGCTTGTGGCAGTGAGATGACTGTATGAACGTATCCGCGGCGGAAAGTTGAAGCTAGCTACGGTAGTGGGAGAAGTTTTGTCACATTTGAAGTGTATGTCTATTAAAGATGATGATATTGAGGGTTGAGGAAAGGTCAAAGCTTGCTCTGCTGCTGTTGACAAAAATGGCGAATCGCAAACTGGTGGAAGACGGCATCATTCGTGGTGTATCCAAACATGTAAATTTAATTACCAGCTTCTAATATCCTCAGGTTTTCATAAGAGTGACCGTGAATTGCTATGATGGTCTATGTTTGGGAAGAACGTCGCAGCTGGTTTTTTTTAATTGATTTCAGTGTGCTTCTGAAAAGTACAAGTAATGGAGTGTATCAATTGGAGGAAAATGATGCAGATTTGTACATGAATCATGGTTGTTGGTGTGGTCAGGCAAGTTATTGTGTGGCATATGGTTTGGCTATGAGGTTGTGGTTTTTTGTATGTCCTTTTCAACTTCTGTCTCGTACTATTGCTACCTGTCTGATGTAGTGGGATAGTTTGGTTTTCACTGAAGGTTGCAGCAGGTTTGTATGTTGGTGAATCGTTTGCCTCCCGTTGTAAATTCTGGTTGTTTGTTTTTTTAGCAGGTTTTATAATATGGTGATGAATTGTCATATGGTAATGAATGAATCTTTTTTTTCTTGTGCAGCATGGCCGGGTGGCGGTTATACAAGTAGGGCGCAGCAGGTTTGTACGGTTTGTCTTGAGGTAGAAGCAATATGTTCCCGTTTTGGTATCGTGGTTGAAAGTTGTGTGGAATTTGTTGGCTTGAGGTAGTATGCTAGTAGCTTAAGATGTGGTTTGTCGGAGGGAGTATACTTACGACAGCGCATGGGGTTGTGAAGAGTGGGAGATGATTACAAGGTTGATGGATTGTGGCAGTTATTATGGAGGTTATGTTGAAACCATGTTGGGTTTTAGAAGATGGCAGGTGAAGTTTTGGTTTGTTTTATTTATCAAGACGAGAAGTGATGCCATGAATGTGTTAGGGAGCAGAGGTTATGAAGTGTTGTTGAATATGGTGTTTGTTTTGAAGCAGTTAACATTGAATGAAGAAGATGGCCAGAAACCGAGTCGGTGAGATGGTTTGTTGAAGTTTGTTTGGCGCTGTTGTACCGTACAGACAAAATCTCTAAACTCTCAATCTTCCCTACAGCTTCTGGTAGGGCTTTAAGCCGATTATAGTCAGCGTGAAGCTCTCTAAGAGAAGAACAATTACCAATGGAACGTGGAATTTCATCTATATCATTAGTTTCCACATTCAATACTCTAAGGTTAACAAGTGACCCAATAGCACTGAAATTATATTTGAACTCAAATCAAGCTCCTCGAGACATATCAATCTGCTCAAAGAAGCAGGTAAGGTTGTTAATTGGTTTCCCCTCAGACTTAGATACACCAGATTTAAGTGATTTCCAACAGAATCAGGAATCTCTGTGATCCTATTGGAATGCAAGTCCAATTTCGTAAATGATGAAAGGCCTCCAATTGCTGAAGGTATAGCCACCATCTTATTCTCTGATAAATCAAAGGTAACCAAACTAGATAACTTTCCTATTGAAACAGGTAGTCAGTCAACTTGGTCCATCAGTTTTCCCTGGAGCATGAGATCTCGAGTTCCTTTCTTCGCAGAAACCTCAATTATGCCAGCAAGTTTGATCAAACTCGACTTATCACCATCTTGACCTGCTTTTCAGAAGAACCGGAACCAGAAGTCAAATTCTTCGATAAACTTGTCGAAACCGCGGAAGCAGAACCATTAGGATAAGCAATTCTCCTAGAATTCAAAGCGGCAGTAGAACCACTTGAACCACTTGGAGACGAAACACAATCAGAGGCTCTCTGAATCAATTCGTCAAACAGTGAAAGAACATTCTCAAGATCAAAAAGCTTCAAAGCTTCCCTCTTCTGTTCATTACTCTAAAAAAAACACATAATTTCTATGCATCTCTAACAAAATCATGAAAGGCTCATCCGACACATCATTTCCTTTCCTTTGTTTCTCTGGCGCGTATACGGTTTCTTTCGCGTTTTCTGTCTGGCTGTTTTGCAGGTTATTTTGTAATACTGGAGTGGTGAGGCAGTTTTGTACAGCTTGGTATAGCGGGGTGGATTGCAATTCGTAACAATTTTGGATGGTTTTTTTTTGGTCTGTTGAGTGGTACGAAATTGCAGGGCTGATCGGTTCATGATGAATTGTCTTGCACGTGGACCCGTTTTTTTTTTTTGCCGGAAACAGCGCTTTGTATAGGCAAATGTTGGCTATTATTTTTCTGAAGAATCCCCGTACAGTATGTGGGGTGGTTCGTTTTGTACGTGACGAAACTGCTAGAATAAATTTTATCTTTTTTTACAATTTTCCCTTCTCCTGTTCTTGCAGCTTTCCTTCTTTTTCAATTGCTTTACAATCATAAATGGCTTTGTAATTTGAATTCACAGCATATGTGATGTTGTTATGGGCTAACTTTTAGGCAATGTGTAATCATGAATCATGAGAGACCACCGATGCAATTTGAAGTATATGGGACGGATGGTGACAACTTCTTCTTTGTAATGATTATTTTTGGTAATGTTATCCAAATTTTCACTATCAAGTACTGCAAATTGGGGATGTGCCCACCTTTTGAAACATATTTCGGAACTAAACTCTCAAGAAAAAGCATGATAGATTTCTTATTAAGCCACACCATTCGAAATAAAATTGGAAATTGGAATTTGTAACTTGGGCACAGATTTAGAAATTGATCATGAGTTTGGAATTTAAGACCTTAAATTGAATCAAATTGAAATTGGAACTTGAAACGAACTTTTTATGGACATGAACCCAGCTTGCTTTGGAGTTGAATTAGACAAGGATTCCTATCTTTTGATATTTTCCTTTGTTGATAGGCTTACATAACAATTAACATTTGAACTTCTATGTTGGATCCAACATCTCTAATTTCCCAACATATACCCTTCTTGAAGTACTTATTTGAAACTCGAACCGATCCTTAAAAAGAATGCAAACCAATATTGAATCAATCTTCTTGATATGATATTAAACATGAATCAAACTTGGATCTTGAATGAATTAGAGTTTTGAACCAATAAAAACCATTAACAAATAAATCTCTGAAATTTTCATTTGCAATACTACACCAAACTTTCACCATGCATCAAAAGCTCATTCAGCAACATCCCACTCAAATCATGCATATCTTGACCTTAATAACAAAATAGACCCCCTTATGACTGATGAGTTAAGTCAAACCTGAACTTCCACATATACTTCACTCATTCCTGACTTACTGAACCTCAAGCAAAACCTGATCCAATTCAACTCAATCTTATGATGGGAGCAACATATTCTTTTGATTTTATGGATAACAGTTGATGGATGGGTATACAAATGCAAGTTATATACAGGGTAGGACAAATTTAGGGTATGACAGCTGGGCGGACTTGGCAATGAACCGGGAAAGGGAGGCGAGCACGCCGTTGAGGGATTGGATAGACTTCTTCGTGGTGGGCATGGTGATATTTGAGAAGGCGTGGAATTTGTCCGAATTGGCTTCGATCCCCCGTTCGGTCAAGTAGTAGCCAAGGAATTTACCGGCGCAGACGCCGAAGGTGCATTTCTGCGGGTTGAAGCGCATGCGGCACGACCTTGCGGTTTCGAAGACCTTCCGGAGGTGTGCCGTGTGGTCGTCCTCCGTGCAAGATTTGACGATCATGTCGTCCATGTATACTTCGAGCATGTCGTCGATTTCGTCGTGGAAGACACTGTTCATCATCCGTTGGTACGTGGCCCCGGCGTTTTTGAGGCCGAAGGGCATTACGTTGTAATAGTAGTTGCCCGACGCCATCATGAAGGCCGTGCTCTGTTTATCGTGCTCGTCCATCAGGATCTGATTGTATCCCGAGTAGGCGTCCATGAAGGACAAGAGCCTGAAGCCCGCGGAGTTGTCGACGAGCTTGTCGATGTTGGGGAGGGGGTAGGCGTCCTTAGGACATGCCCGATTGAGATCAGTATAGTCAACACACATGCGCCATTTTCCATTATTCTTTTTAACGAGTACAACATTGGACAGCCAGGTTGAATACCGGGCTTCCGAAATAAAGTTTGCCTCTAGGAGGTCTTTTACAGCTTTTTCGGCTACTGCCGATTTTTCGGGGGACTGGCGACGCCGGCGTTGCACAACGGCCTTTGCGGTCGGGCTGATGGATAACTGGTGGCAGGCAACCTCGGGGTCGAGGCCAGGTATTTCTGCGGCGCTCCAGGAGAAGAGGTCGGCGTTCTTGCGGAGGCAGGCTTGGAGTTGTCGTTTCGCGAGGTCTGGGAGTCCGGCGCCGATCCTCACGGTTCTGCTTGTGTCTTCCCCGAGTGGGATGAGTTCGAATTCTCCGTCCGGGATGGGGCACGCTGGGTGGGAGGACTGCCCGTTGACTTCGCTGGTCTTTGTTTCGGGGTCGTGCTCGTCGGTGAAGCGACTGTCGAGTTCCACGGATCCGACTAGCTTCGTTGGTTTGCCTTTTGGTGTTGTGATTGGAGTTGTCCTCTTGGTCGCTGGAGCGATGGAGTCTAGGCCTTTCAGCGCGGCCTCAAAACACCTTCGGGCAGCCTCGATGTCTCCGTTAAGGGTCACCACGGTCCCCCGTCTTGTGTAGTATTTCATCTTTAGGTGGACGGTGGAGGGTACCACGGTGAGTTCTGCTATCGTTGTCCTGCCCAGCATGCAGTTGTAGAGGGATGGGCATTCGATGACTAAGAAGCGGATGCTGATTTCTCTGGCTGTTTCCTCTTCTCCGAAGGTGACTTTCAGCTCCACGTACCCCCAAGGTCTCGTCGTCGTCCCGTTGAACCCCTGAAGGTCGGAGCCTATGTAAGGGGAAAGGTTAGATTCGTTGAGTTGGAGATTTGTGAACAGGTGCGCGTACATGATGTCAACCGAGCTTCCGCCGTCGACGAGGAGGCGCCTGACGTCGAAGTTCGCCATCCGTGCACGGATGAGCAGGGGAATGTTGGAGTTGGGGGATCCCCCGGGGAGTTCCTCGAGGTAAAATGTGATCGGGTTGGATCGGCCTTGGAATTTCTCGAGCGTGCTCATTTTACCGGAGTTGTTCGCGATAAGCTCGTCAAATTTTCTCTTCACGGATCCTACGGACAGACTCCTTGTGGCTCCATCGGAGATGACCATGGCTCTGGCGAAGTATTCCCAGCGGCTGGTTGGTCGGATTGGCTCGTCGATTAGGTCGGGTCCTTCGGGAAGACCGAATTCTCTGTCCGTGAACCAATCCTCGGGGCGGCTGACACACAGCGCGACCTGGAGCTTGCTGTTGTCCTCTGGAAAGGGAAGTTCCTCGACCTTCTTGGCCTCTGGGGCCTCTTGCCTCGGTGGTTCGCCTCCTCGGGTGTATCTCTTCAGGTGACCGTCTTTGATCAGAATTTCGATCGCGTCCTTGAGATGAATGCAATCTTCTGTTACATGCTCGTGGCTCCTGTGGAATCGGCAGTATTTCGATTTGTCCATATTGCGTTTGGGGGGTGTCGGTCGCGGAAACAGACACCTCCCTGTACGAATTCGGTTTTGGCGCATTCGGCCAGTATGCGCTCGCGAGAAGCGACTAAGGTCGTGTACTCTGTGAATCGGCCGGCAGGGCCGCGCGGTTCGCGTTGTTCGCGGGGGCGGTCTTCGCGACGGCGGTCCCCTCCCCGTCGATGGCTCGAGGCTCCGTCGTATCGGTGCCCAAGGGGGGCCTCCCTGTCTTGGGTGTCTCGAGCGGAGTTGGCCGCTTGCGTTCTTCGAATCGGATATAATGTGCGGCTCTGTCGAGGAAATCTTGGAGGGATGTTGGCCGGTGTATGCCTACGGCCTCGTAGAACTTGGAGTCGTGGCGTAGACCCTGTTCCATTAAGTAGCGCTTCATCTCGTCTGACGTTGTCACTTGCACTGCTTCCCGAGTGAATCTTTCGATGTACTTTCGGAGAGGTTCGTCGGGGCCCTGGATGATCGCCCCGAGGACGGCTTCCGTCTTCGGGTGGCATCGGGACGCCGTAAAGTGTTTGGAGAACAGGTCCTTTAAGACTCTCCATGACGTAACTGATTCGGGCTCCAGACTTTTATACCAGGTCATGGCGCCTTTCCTCAGAGTCGTCAGGAAGAGCCTGCACTTGATAGCTCCCCGAATGTTTCGGTAATCGAGCATGGCCTTGATGTCCTCTAGGTGATCGTCCGGGCCGGAGGTGCCGTCATACGTCGACAGCGTCGGGGGCTTCTCCATCCCTTGGGGTATGGGGGAAGCCATGATTTCTCGGGACAACGGGGTGCGGTAATCATCCTCGTCGCTGGGTGTCGGGGACCGATGGGGAGACGAGCCGTTCAAAATGGGGCCTTGGTTTCGGGTTCTCGACCTCCTGCCTGGGTTTTCGCCTCGGGGTTCCCCGGTCGGGATCGTCGCGGTGCTCTGGTTCCTCTCGCGAACTTGTCTTGCTGGGGACCTAGTGCGTTTTCGCGCTATCTGTACGCGGTGTCTCTCCAGCCGCGGCCGGCGATTTCTAGGTCGAGGTGAAGGACTCCTCGAACCTCCGTTCTGGTCTTCCCGCGGGGGGTACCTCGGAGGGCCGACGCGTTCCAATGCTCCAATTCTCGCGTTTTGTTGGAACAACAGCTGGTTCGTCTGGTTGATGACCGTAAAGAGAGCGGCCACTGTTGGGTCCGCTCCCGCCGGGATGGGAACGAGTTGGAATGCTGTCGGGCCCTGAGGCCGGTGGTCGGCCTGAAGGGGCCGCTCCGCGGACGACGGTGACGCAGTTTGGTCGTCTCTCTCGTCGGTTTCCGGCGGACGCGTCGTTTTCGTCTGCTTGTTTCCGTTGGTGGCGACGTTGAGCACGAGGTCGTGCAGAGTGTCGTCGCGGTGTGGACTAGCCATGATCGTGGAGTGTTAGTGAAACTTTTGTTTTCTGCTCGGAATAACTGAGAAGTTTCTATTCCCATAGACGACGCCACTGATCTGACCTGATCAGAAGGGGATCACGGGCTGGCCACATGCTGTTGGACTGCTGCTTGCTCACCGGTGATGAGGAGGAGAAGGGGGGTGTACCTGCAAAACACTCTGATGCCAAAGTGAGGAGTTGGGCAGAGCGATGGCGAAGTACAGAAAAGGGGTAAGAAAATGTGTTACCTGACCCTCTTGAGGAAGAGGGTATTTATAGAGAGACCCCAGCGCTGGGCCAACGGTCACTTGCGTTGGGCTGGATTGCCAGGCCCAACCCAGGTGACTGCTAGGGCTTACGTGGCGTAGTGAAGACCAGGACGTGGTCTTCGCCCTAGTCCAACTGCTCCTTGATCTCCGGAAAATGGGTTTGACCTGCTCTTTCGGAGGTGGGCAGTTGGTTGATGACGTGTCCCCGCGGAGGGGGGCACGTGGAGAACGTGCACCGGGCACGTTGTTCTCCCCGCGGAGGGGAGCTCGGGAGGTTCCCTGGAGGTTGTTCTCCCCGCGGAGGGGAGAACGCGAGGATGTCGAGGAACCAAAGGTCTTTGCTCGACGGACCGGGGTGTGCCTTGTTCGGCCGACAAGAGAGGATGTTGAGACGTCGTCGGACGCTTCGTCCATCCCCGGGGGAGCGTGCGCTGCCCGTCCTATGGGGCGCGTGTGCCCGGTCGGGCTAGTTCACTTACTGGGCCATGTGTGGTATTGGGCTGGACCGAGGTTGGGCCCGGACCAGAACAATTTGGTTTAAAAATTAGTCCAAATTCATTTTACTAAAACCATTAAAAACCGGTGTCCACTTTTCAAACATAGATAGATAGATAGATAGATATTAATTACTTTTTTTAAGAGAACTTTGTGTTCTCATAGTCTCATAATGATGCATATAGTCTTTCATCTCACATTCAACATTACATTTTAAATGCTTATTATTATATTGAAATTATATGATTACTAAGTTGTTTTTGCATGCTTCTTACCTTGAATTAATTCAATTTTTAAACTGATATGTTTTTTCTTAGAAATCTTTTCTACTAAAGTGATGACGGGTGGAGTCAGAAAAATGATAAGTGTAAAATAGTATATAGAGAGTATTTTCTTGAAAAGGTGAAAAATTTTTTTATATAAATGAGAAAAAATTATATGTATGTGAGAGAGATTGAGTATTTTGTAATTATTCAATTTTGATTTTTCTGATTGAAAATTAATTTTTTTCTACGGTTCCTTAGCATTTTTTTTTCATAATTATTACTAATTATTTCAATTCAATTCAATTTACTGCCGATGAATGGTTATTAATTTCAAAAATGGTTGGATGGAGTTAAGAATAAGTTGTTTGATTAAGAAATAAGTTTTAGTCAAAAGAAGTTTGAGGGAAATTTGATTTTAAAACTGGTCCAAACAAAAACTGGTTTTTTAATGCAAACCAGTTATTAATCAAATCAACCCAAACATAAACTGATTTTGAAAAAATAAATCAGTTTTGTAAAAGTGGTTTTAAAAACCAAACTGATCCATATATTTGGTTCTATTTGGTTTGGTTTTAGAATCATGCACACTTCTAGTTATAGGTTGTGGAGGAGGAATGAGAATGGGGGAGAGGAGGAGGTTTGGAATAGTCTCTGGAATATTAGAGCCCCACCAAGGGTTAAGCATCTCCGTCAACACCATGTACAATGTCCCGCTATGTGTCAGTTTTATGATAATAATCTTGAAGATGATTGACATATGTTTTTTGGTTGTAATGAGATTAACCATTGTTGGAGGGTAACAAGTTTGTCTTTTCTTATAGATACTCGATTACATTCTTTTCATGATGTTAAATCTCTTATTTTCGACATCTGTAACAAGGAAGATAGGAAAGATTCTTGTAGATTTGATTTTATGTTAGATGAAATTTGGAAGAACATGAATAATCTCATTTGGCACAATGAACAAGAGGCAACCCCTAAACTTGATTGATTAGCTTTTCACATGTGGTAGGAATGGTTTATGGCCCAATAAATTCATGATCCCATTAATAACCATCAATATCCTTTTCTTGGAGTCCGCCTTGGGAAGGTTGGTTGAAATTTAATGTGGATGCAGCTGTTAACAAGCATAGAGGCACTTCTAATAAGGAATGGTGTTTGCGTGATCATAATGGGAATTTTCTTACAGCAGGTGTGGCTTGGGATCCCGGAATTCTGCCTGTGTCTGAAGTTGAAGCTATGGTTCTCAAAGAAGCATTTCAAGAAGCCATTGTCTTGCATTTGAATAATGTGGTTTTCGAATGTGATTGTCAAAAAGTTGTTCAAGTCATACAATCCGTTGTATCGGTAATTCAGAGTTTTATGTTATTCTTAATTCTATAAAAACTTTGTTATTTGTTAATTCAAACTTTGAGGTAAAGTTTATTAGACACCAGGTGAATACAGTTGCCCACTCGTTTGCTAGGGTGGTCAATTCATAGCCTAGACGTGATTTATTTAATTTAGCTCCTCCTTGTATTGAACACTTCATAATTAATGAAAGGCATTAAGGTTGATTCGCTAAAAAAAATGTTAAAGAGTCATTAAGTTATTGATGTGTATAATTGTCACACATTATGTCTTTAGAGAGAATGTGAATTATGTTCCATGAAAGAAATAAATGGTTAAAAAAAAAGTCAAAATTCATTATAAAAGATGTTGAGGTTCATTAATTTAAATATTTATTATTAACAATTTTATTATAAACAAATATATAATTCAAAAAACATTTAAAAATTTTAAAAATTATTCAAAATGTTATATTTATCAAATGTTATCTTACACAATCAAACAAACTATTCTATTTTTTGCGCTAAGGAAGTGCTACAAGAGAATTGTTACTATGATACTTCAATAAATTAAATATTTATTATTTAATTATTTATCTTTAAAAAATGTTAATAGTTAAAGGTACTCGGTTACAGGAATAACTAGTCACTAAAGATTACATAAATAAATAAATAAAAAGATGAACAAAACTGCATTACTAACTAATTCTCTATTTTAATGCTTTATTTTTTTTCCGCATATTTTATTATGATAAATTTGTTAACAATTGATATTATTTTAACCAATTTAATCTTTAAGAAAAATAATTAGCCATGCCTCGTAATATTTATATGAATAATCTACGTTGATTTCTTTATTAATGCATTTATATCAGAATCTATATTATAGACTATTAAAAAAATACTATCCTGATATAAAAAGATATATCTGAATCTCTATTATTGTATTTCAATCATTAATGCATGTATATCTGAATATTTATTATAGATTGTAAAAAATATATAATAATGAAAAAATAATTAATGAATTTCAAAATATAAAAAATGTTTTATAAAAAAGTACAAAGAAACCATTCAAATCATGAAGCCATATATTCTCGGCAACAACTTTGAATCTTTTTTGAAAAGTTTCGATCGATTCTGATGAATTATGCGACGATGATCCGTATATCAATATAGAATTCGATTACACCATTATTAGTCTTCCGAGTGATAAAATGTTTCCTTATGCAAGTGAAACTAAATGTTATGGTCTTTTATTATGTATCAAAAGATAAAGGTCGAAGAAGATGAAGTTAATACATTGGTTCATGCTGCTACAAGGACTATTGAAGATGGCCCCAATGAAATTGATTATCAAGATGAATTGGGACTATTATTGGGCTCGGGAGATGGATATTTAAGTACAAGGCGATGATGAGTTAAGAAGGACGGTTGATGGAGATACACATATCTATAATTGGGAAGAGGATATGGGAATTGAAGATATCAGGTTCGTTAATGACGTTGAAAGTGATGAAGATGAATGGGAATATGGTTGGGAAGAGGGATTAGAAATTGAAGAAGATATTAGGTTTGTTCCTGCAGCTAAGTCGTGTATTGAGGGATGGAAGACGATAACAACCAAAGAAACAAAAAAAAGTAGTATTTGTTTTGAAGATTTTAACGTTGGCGTCTGTATGCCATGTTTACATATGTTTCATATGAATTGTATTCAAGATTGGTTGGATATAGGCAACTCATATCCTTTGTGTTTGTTTCAATTGCCTACTAATAACACAAGTGAATAATAAGAATTATGTTGCAGTTTTTTCTTACAATTTGTTTTATTAATTGTGGTTTTATTATGTGATGTTTAATGAATGTGTGTTTATGATTACTTAATCAACAAGTGTTTACTTGTTTTTCAAAACTATTTGTTCTGGGAATATTGTGTCACAATGATTATACAGGTGGAGGAGGCAAGTCTAGCAAAAGCCAGAAGCCAACGCATTTTTCAGAATCTAATATCCCTAGCCTTTTCTCCTCTTTTCTCGCGTTCCTCTGTTTTCAACAAAACTTCCTCATCACTTCTCCTTTTTTATTTTTAATATTATTTTTATTTTCATAATATTATTATTATCTCAATATTATTATTACTATTAATTTTACCAATTAAATAATAACAACAATATCTCCTAATAATTTAAATTAATAATATTAATTAAATAGTACTAATATTAATTAATTAATCATTCTCGCCACATCACTAAGTTTTACAAAAAATATACCACACACCCCTCACCTTTAAGGTCACTAACACTAAGGTCATTACCCCTTACCTTATCATACCCCGACATAATAAAACACACATATAATCACATACAATCACATAAGTTTAATTAGGAAAAATAATTAAAATTAAACGAGCGTTATAGAATTCATCTCAGGTTTGGTTTGATTAGCGTACAACGAAAGAAAATAAAAAGAAACGAAAAGAACTGAACAAGATTTTAAAGGAATAAGAATCTTATCAAAAAAATGACTAAAAATGATGTTTCACAAGACAAGGGATAGAGATAATAATAGTATATAAAAAGAAAAACATCATTATCCAAGGGTTCTTATCCAACATATTTCTTGAATCCATTAGATGAATTTCACCTTTATGAATATTTAAGTAATATACAAGTTTTTGAAAAACCTTCTACTTAAACTGCTTTATCATAAGTAAAGAATCCATTTCTGAATCTTAGAGTCTGACAATTTTCAAAAACTATCATCCATCAGAGACTAGTAGATCTAGACTTAGAGAGAGAGAGAGGGAGAGATATTCTGTCAGTCATTAGTCTTCAAGATTCTATTCAGAACCAAACATTTTCTCTTGAAAAGAATCATGAGTGATTGAAGAATATTAAATTGGTCTCTTTGACAACTAACAAACAACAGTCTCATCACAAAACATGAGGAAATTGTTCCCATAAATATGACCATCATCCAACTAATGAAATATTCAATATAGATAAATACAACATAGATTCTTCTTAAAGATTTCTGAAGATTCTTTTATCAAAGAGAACTTCTCTAGAAATCTAACAGAGACTTTGTATCTACATATACACAAATATCTCATTGATTCAAGTAATGAGCTAGAGGGTTAAACCTTACATTGCCTATATTTTACTTTTTCAGTTGCTTATTTGCTTTCTCATTCATCTGTTGTTTACCGTCATGATTGTGAGTGCAACTTCACCATGAGATGTTTTGTGTGATGTCAAAACATTAAAACTACTTTTCATTTTGGTATATTAGACAAAAACTCCGAGTATGTGTGTCTCTCTTGCATTCTAGGACTTAGGAATCATAAATAAACTACCTTGAACTAGCCCAAACACATGAAAATAAGATTTCTGCACAAAAATACATTGCATGTGTTGGCACATATACATTTCAGGCCGACACACGTAACTCAATATTGAAGTCTGTAGCTTCTGTTTTGTTACTGCACAAAAATGCATTACATGTGTTGACACATACATATTTCAGGTCGATACATGTAACTCAATTGTAAAGCCTATAGCTTCTATTTCATTCTGGTCGACACATCCTTTCTTCAGGTCGTCACAAACTGAAAATTTCATCAGTATGTGTCGGCACATATGTGTTTCAGGCCGACACATCTATTATCCTAAATAAGGCTGTAGGTTTTATTTCTCTTGGGTTGGCACATGTTTCATTTCAGGTTGGCGCATGCTATTATTTTTTACAGTATGTGTCGACACATCCATTGTGTTGCGGTGGAAATAGGATATCAAATTATTAATTAATTTGAATCACAACCTAGTTCATAACCACTCTTTAATTTATCCGAAGGAAAAGGTCAAAAGAGGAAAAACTTATTTTTGCATCGTAAACACAATGCGGGGAAAGATCTTGGGTTCGGGGGTTGTTTAAGCTTAGGGAAGGTATTAGCATCCTAAACTTCTGTAGTACTCTACAGGAACCTTTTGTTCATTTTTTTTATTTTCGCTTCATTATATTTTAAGGTATATACAAAGGGATTAAAAGTTAAAGAAAAGACCTAAAGGTTAGTCCTAAGTTTAGTCGGTAAGATTCGCATCTTGTGCCTACGTATCCTGGATAGGGAATGGAATCAGAGTAATCGTAGTTCCCCTTGAAAGGGAGGTTAGAAACGTCTTGACTGTGGTCAAGGTTTCAATGGGAATAAACGTATCTTAAGGACACGCTTACGTGGAGTGCGGAGACTTCAATCTCTACGTTGAAATTGTAAGTTGAAAACAGGGTTAAATTAGGGATTTCACTGTGGGAAACCCTAAAACAGAGTACGACGACTCTTTGACCTAATGCTAGGGTAAAAGGTAAAACTGTCTGTGGCGGGACGCCTAAAAGTACCAGGGTTTGAAAACGTCAAAGGTTAGGGTTATTGACTCGGCGGTCAAATTGCTAGACATAATCCTTCGGAAGATGACAGAACTAATGATAAATGTAAAACGTGATGGAAAACGAATAAATATACAGTAATGAAATATAAAGTACTGGAAAAAATAGTGCGACGATTGCCTCGCAAAATTACAACCGAGAAACAGATACAAATATGGTACATAAACATTAATCGGAATTTAAATAGAATCCGAGGAGGAGAAAAGCGAATGTTAGCAAAAAGAGGTTAGGCAGAAATCCAAATCAAATAATAAAAATAAATTACTGTCGCAAAAAATTTACAATTTTATTATTTGTTTTATTTACTTCTTTATTTTTATTTTTTAAAAAACTTATGTTAGATTTTATTTATTATTTACATAAAAAGTTAATTTTAATTATAAAATATTAATTTTAATTATAAAAAAAAGATATGGTTAATTTAAAAAATATAGAAAGTTATTTTTAATTATACAGACAATGATTACTTTTATATACAAAAAGATTAACTAAAAAATGACTAATTTTAATTTAAAAATATTAATTTTAATATATAAAAAAAGTTAGTTTTTATTAACGTTAGTTAATTTCTATGAACAAGTTAGTTTTTTTTTTAATATATTTCTTTTTTAAAAAAAACAACAATAACTAAAAGAAAAAGCAGAAAAAAATAAAAACAAACAAAAAATAGAAAAAAAAATGGAAAAGGTGAGTTGGGCCGGGTAATCACACCCCAACCCGACCCGCCGACCACCATATAAAAACCCGAAAATTAGGGTTTGGGTTTAGAACCCCTTTTCATTTCGCGGCGGCAGCTATAATCCCTCTTGTTCTCTCTCGCTCTCAGATTTCATCTCTTCTCTCTCGGATTTCATCTCTTCCCTCTTGTTTTTCTTATCATTTCCTGCAAAACAAAACATGCAAGAGAACTATGAGTAAAACAGGGTTATTTACGTTTGTGGATTTGATCCGCTTGACTCGTGATGGGATGATCCTCGCGATGAGGGTGGTAGAGCTTCCGCGGCCGCTTTTGCCTGTTCGTTCTATTTTTGTTGGATGATAATGTATGGCCGATTATGGATTGCGGATGAGGCTTCCGAGTTACCGGATCCGTTGAAGATTCTCAACCGAGAATCTCCGGATTTCGGCGGCTTTTGATTTGTTATGGTGATCTTCTGATATTTGATGGCGTTGTTGTTTTTCTTTCGTTTTGATGATTAACAGTCGATGATGTAGCGAACTGAGGCTGGCTTAGGTTGTTGATTTGTGATAAGGTTTGTTGGATGATGATGAGGACGATGATGACACCGAGAACGTCCTCGTGTCTGAGTCTAACAGGCTTCGGCGTTTTCGATGGTGTTCTTGTAGTTATTTTCCGTGGCCGTTGGGGTTTCTTTGTTTTGGTGAGTGTGTTCTGTTTTGTCTGTACTTTCTTGACGACTTGCGGCACCGTTGATTATTGTTTTTAGATTTTGGCCGTTTCTGGTGAGTTGTTCTTACGGCGCCCCCTTTAGGGTTCGATTTTTCTGGTTTTATATCTTGTTTCGAACTGTGTTGGACTTGGATCTATATTTGTGTTACATTTCCTGATGGATTTGATTTTTATGGATCTTTGATTTTCTTTGATATGATTCTATTCTGGATTTAGTTTACTGATATGATTTTGTCTGATATGGTTGGATTTTTTTCAGGTGGACTGAATCTGGATCGGGTTTGGATTTGCTATCCGGATTTCTGTTGTAGATTTGGATTTTTGATTTGCTTTGAATCTGAATATTTACTTGATGGAACAGATTTGGATTTGCCTTGGATATCCGTATATTTATTTGATAACAATGGATCTGGATTTGGATAGAAATCTGTTAGCGACCTGTTTGGTTCCATACTCCATTTTCGGCAAAAATCACTTTTCGGCATAAAACTTCTTTTTCACTTCTTCTCGGTTGTCCCGAAAAAAGAACAAGCGTTGCCTATCGGTACCGAGGTTGAAATCGGTTTGGGAGTTGGCTTCGGCATTTGTCGTTGCCCTCCCGACACCCGATGATGAAATTGCTCTGAGGGTGTCAAAACTAATTTTCTAACTTATTCTCTTTTACCCTGTTTCTCTGTTCTGTCTATTTTGTCGTGTAGGTACGAAGAAAAGTCGATTGACGAAACACGAAGAATCGACATGAAGATAATAGGACTCTTTGGAAAAATAGAACTTAGGATAAAATGTAAATTTTTATTTTCCTTTTTTGTAACTTGTAAAAAATATTATGAATAAAGTTCAATATATTTTTACTATCCAAAAAATATGATTTCCGATTCCCTTTTCCGCAATTTAAATTTACCGCAAACGAATGACCCACAAAAAACTGATTAAATCCCAAATTGGCCAAGTACCTCTGAATAAATTTAATCGATCAAAATTTAAACGATAAAACCTAAACAATAAAATTACCTCACCGTATAAATTTAATACGAACAAAAATCCAAAAATCAATCAAGCCACCCTTGTCATTCCAACACGAGCTGTTTCACATAATTGATATAATCTTCAATTCCGATCCACCATTTTCCCAAATTAAATCGGCCTGATGATAGATTCGGTAGTAGCCTTGAACAGAAAAGGAGTAGAAAAAACCCAATTAACGGAAAATACAAAAATATATTCCGTGCTAAAATTCGTCTTGTGTCTCTGATAACTAGATCCAAAGCCCTGAATTTATTCAGCCTAATATCACAATTGAACCGAAATCATAAACCCGAACATGAATCGAAATTTCCACTGCTTTGACTTTAAGAATTGACTGGCAGATAGCAGAAGAACAGAAAATAAACGTCTGTTAAAACCAAATTCCACTGAATGGATTCTTGCATCGACTTGAGCCGAACCAAATTGATATCTCAACCTCATCAAACCCATATGACAACATAAATGTCTCGGAAATCCACTGACGACAAAGTCTTGACCCGTTGAATTAATTACCGTATCTCAAAAATCCTGATGCCAAAATTACCGTGAATCTCTGTTCATCCTCAAAGAAAATAAAATACTCAGAAGAGGAGGCTCTAATTATTCAATAAATCCCTGATGACTCAACTTAATGGATTGTCAGTAAACAACGTATAAATGACCATTTTCCCCCTTTCACCGTTACAGCACACCTGACGTGGTTCCTACAAAATAAACAGACTACGTAACCCGTTAGTAGTTAGTTGATGCAAAAAAGAGATGTCATGCGACATAAATTGACTAAATATGAGGGTAAAATTTGGGGTATTACAGTTGCCCCTATTTAAATAGCTTCACCATATGATTTGAGTGGCGGAGACTCGAGGAATCACGGTGGAGGGATTTAAATACAGATAACCGAAAATTTTGCCCTCAGACGCAGTGATATGTAATGTTATGGACAAAACGGAATAAAAGAGTGCTGAAAATGTCATGTCTTTAATATGATGCGTATGATGAAAATGATAAATGCAAGAATGCAGACGACACAGTGATACAGGGGACCGACGCAACGAGTAATGCACTGAGGAATACGACGCACTGGTAGAACAACGCGACAACGGGGAACTCTAGAGTGATGAATCAACCGGTGCAGGCACGACCAGTTGTCACTTTAGGATGACACGAATACAGGATACACGCGGTGGTAGGATCAGGTAAACAACAAGTGCTGGAGTTTTCGGCACATTCCTTTAAACGAAGAGATCGAGTGGGATCTTCAGGAATCATCAAAAAATAGACAAGGAGAAACAAACATCAGAAACATCCGGAAGAACATCAAATGAACTCTGAAACAAACTAGGAATATTCGGAAAAACATCGAATAAACTTGGGGAAAAAGAAACACATTTCAAGGACATTCGAAAGAACATCGAATGAACTTTGAAACACACCAGAGGTATTCAGAAAAACTTCGAATAAACTCAGGGACAAAGAAAACACATTTCAGGGACATTCGGAAGAACATCAAATGAACTCTGAAACATACTAGAGGTATTCGGAAGAACTTCGAATAAACTCGGGGACAAAGAAAACACATTTCAGGGACATTCAGAAGAACATCGAATGAACTCTGAAACATACCAGATATATTTTGGAAGAACTTCGAATAAACTCGGGCTGCATCCAGAAACAAAAGAACAACATCTATAGGAGCATGAGATGAAGACAAGTTTCTGAAGATAAACCTGGAACATTTAGGAAAGCCATAAATGTACGGGACAAGTTAAAGACATATCTGGAAGAACATCAGATAAGCAACAAAGGGGTTCTGGAAGAACGTCAGAACAAAAAAACTCAGTCTGGGAAAACATCAGAGAGAGACAGACCTAGAAAAACATCAGATAAGAAATGTCATACCTGGAAGAACGCCAGATAGACATAACACACAAATGTTTGGTAGGTGCCAAGTAAATTGGACTTTGACCACAAGGTAAGACGTGGATAAAACACAACCTCGAGAGAAAATCAAATGAGGATGAAACACTCATGCTATGTGTATGTATAAGAATATTGTATATGAATTATGTTATGAGATATGACCCAATATAAATGCAGATGCCGACGACAAGGCTCGACTCTTGTGGTGAGATGACAAGACTGGGAAACTGATTCCTCAACATGAAGATTGCTGCCACTTGCTCGGGGACTAAAGATACCACTGCTGGGAATCCTTCAATTCAACTGCCCTAGATTAAACTGTTTGTAGACTGAATTGGTAAATGCTTCAGCTCGTCTGATTCGTGAAACTGACTGTTTTACTGTACCCTCGGAAGGCTTGTCCCAGTTTGAGTCTTGAAAAATCTTTTGGATAAACCAAATCTGAGAAAACCTGCCTTGAACAAATCTTGAATTGATTCTTAGACCGGATGTAAAAGGAACTTGCCCCTGATAGGATCACATGACCAAGTCCTCAACTGTTTGAAAATTCCTTAGAGGAAAGCCAGTTTGCAAACAAAAATATTCATACCAACACGGTAATGCAAATTTTATGCAACTTTTGAGATCAAAACTATTTTTGAAAGATGAAAAAAATAAATGAGTCGTCGGTCAGAACACGGTGGTTCGAGACGCTCAAAGTTTAAAACAAAATGTACTGCCAAAATAAACGATTCGCAAAGATCTTTTGGAGTCAGGTTACACAACCTTGCTGTAGTATGCTTTCAAAATAACCTTGTTTCAATTAGGTCTTTTGAGGGTTGTAACGTGGCCTGGTTCATGGTTTAAGAAACAAAGGATAAAGGCTTAAATTTTATTTGTACCCACCCATTCTTCGTGATAGTCTTCAGTCCTACACTCAGTTAACTCATATTATGCATTCACGTTCCTATAGGTTAAGAATTGCACTGATGGTAGCAATGATGGTTCAGAAGTCAAGGACCTATGGAAAGGCAGACACTACTTCTTTATAACATTTGGTTATTTTGTCATTGAGGATTTTCAAGGTAAATGTTTAAAGATCTCCTCTTTTTATTGTCCCTAATTTTTGCCTGAACTGTTTCTTTTAAAGTTTACAGTCAGTGGGATGCCCCATTTTTGCCTAAGTCTCCTTCATAGGTTTTGACTTAGTGGGATTTTTCTTTTGATTTTTTTTTGAAAGAAAGTTACTGCCTAGATTTAATGATCACGATGAACCATCATCGACTTTTGGCTTAGAAAAATATCTTCGACACTTGTTTTATTGTGTGTGAAGGAAAATTTGTGAATGCAACCTTTATATGAAAGGTGTATTGCCGGAATACACAACCAAGTTAACTGAGGACTACCCATGCCCCAGGTTAAGACTACGGGTTTATTGTAAAGAACGAAACTCCAACTTCTAGGCTCAAAGGGGGTGACAAGGGATTAACTTCCTTATTTCTCCAGTGTTTGGGGATTGAAACAATGCCTTACATCGTCAACAAAGTTTGATTGAAAGCATACTGACAACAATTATGGGTATAACGTTTTCGTCATCCTCCCTCTAATCTTCGCATATCAAAAAAATTGGACAAGAAGTAAATATTTGAAAAATAAAGCATAAAGATGCAAATAATAGATAAAATGAATTGAAATCGAAAGTTGCAATGCTCAGTTCATTAATGTAAAAGTACAAACATAGTTCGAAAGCAAACAACTAATAAAAAATGGAAAGTACAAACAACGAGAAACAAAAGCCTAGTGACTAAATCAGAACCGGCCGAAACATCACTTTTGATGCTCTGGCAAGGGATTCTTCTGGGCATTTGGAGGACTATCCGCGAAATCAAGTATTCCACCTCGAATCAACTCGCGCACTCTAGCTTTCAGTGCAAAACAATGCTCCAAGTCGTGGCCGGGGGCACCCTCATGAAAATCACAACTGAGATCAGCCTTAAATCCAGCAGGAGGAGGATTGGGAGGTGGTGGCAAAGCCTTTGTAGTGATCAGCCCTTGTCGAACTAGGTCAGGATATAGGTCTGTGTAAGTCATGGGAATAGGATCAAATTGATTCTTATTTCGAGATTGGTCCTATATAATAAATGGACGTTAAGGAGTCTGAGCTGACTGTAGAGAAACAACAGGTTGAGATCCCTGGCGAGGCTTTCTTGATTCAGACATAACAGCATTGGTCTGCTCCTCTTTCTTCTTCTGGAAGTTCCCATAGGATTTCTTTGCACCATTAGAAGATTCTGTAGCTTTGGAGACCTTACCATTTTTCAAACCTTCTTCTAACCTTTGACCGATAGTTACCAGATCTATAAAGCTTGAAGAGACGCTCCCAATCATTTTTTCCCAATAGAAAGGAGACAAAGTATCCATGAACATTCATGTTAATTCCTTCTCTACTATAGGGGGTTCAACTTGGGAAGCTAACTCTCTCCAGCGCTGAGCATATTCCTTGAACGACTCTTTTTCCTTCTGTGACATACTCTGAAGCTAACGACGATCGGGAGCCATATCCAAATTGTATTTGTACTGTTTCATAAAATCATTGGCAAGATCTTGGAAACAAAGGACGCTGTTATGCTCTAAATTCATATACCATTTTAGAGAAGCACCACTCAAACTATCTTGAAAGCAATGGATGAGCAACTTCTGATTGTTGGTGTAAGCTGCCATCTTTCGGAAGTACATGACTAAATGAGCTCTTGGACATGAGTGACCCTTATATTTCACGAACTCGGGAGTCTTGAATTTGGCAGGCATAACAAGACCAGAAACTAGGCACATATTGTCTGCATCAACGTTGAAGAAGTCAGCACCCTCGACTGCTTTAAGTCTCTTATCTATGATCTGAAACTGTTCACGGGTAAACTCAGGCTCGACAAAATCTTCATGGTCTTCCCCTTGAACACTGACAACATTGTGCTCATATAGAGGATTCTCAAAGGGAGCTCGGATAGTCTGGCTAACAGTGTGGACCACAGGCCTGGGCTCGGTAAGAACGGGAGCTTGAAAGATCGGTCCGACAGTCTGGCCAATCATAGCAGTAGATGCAAGAGGTGGAGAGTAGTTAGGAGGTAAACCAAACTCTGGCCAAGTAGATGGTGGCATATGAACAAGAAGTGGATCAGCACTTAAAACCTCTTAAATGACAGTCTTCTGAGATGGATCTCCTCTGGCAATCAGTACTTGGAGCATCTCGGTGAGCTTGGTCATGCCTGATTTTAACTCATCGATTTCCAATCGAATTTCCGCATTATATGCCTCTTGTTCTGACATCTGGCCTCTATAGTTAGCTCTGGTCTGATATCTGTGTCGAGGAATCAGCTTGACGACTCAAAGGAATACTGGAAGATAAAGACAACTGGGAGTGAGAAACCGGGGGGAAAATGCAATGCAAAATGTGATGCTAATGCCATACAATGGTTTCAAGAACTTCAACGGTCGATTAAAAATATTCTTTTTTTTAGGAAAGCTGGAAAAGCTTTTAGACTTTAAAATGTAAGACCTTTCAAATTTGCAAAGGGCCGTTGAATTCCTTGAAACTAGGAATGATGTTTTATGGATGCAAAGCATAAATACACATAAGCAAACAAAGTCCTAGGTTTGAGGAACCATGAGTTGAGTTAAGGTCTACCCTTCCCAAAAGGTATGTACTATAGGGTAGTTGTACCTGCAGAACAAGGTTCTAAAGAAGTGCCCAAAGTCATCAGTCCATCCTTCGGATATTATCAACATTCCGACTGACTCGGGGACCGATAATATTCTCGAGAGAACCTCTTTTGAGTGTAGTATCGCGTAGCAACCATTGTAGGACTATTCCCATACAGTTCCCGCACTACGTCCTAAATAAGGACAAGATGGTGTAAAGGTACTACGGTCCTCAATATCATAGACACCAATCAAAATTGGTAAAAGTTTTCACGACTACACTCGATCAACCGAACCATTTTCGAAAGGGTCTCAACTGAGCGGTGATTCTCAAGTCAGCTTGGTCGGGACTCACCCCCTATAAGTCTCGTCGAATATATCACCATCCTATAATAATATCACTCAAGTCCGGGTGTAGGACTTATCTCACAACACATGGAACCAAACCCCAATCAAGGTACACTTTATATACAATTAAATAAATAATAAAATAGTAAAATGAACAAATTAGGGATAACCCTCAAAACTTTAGGCGTCCCCAGTGAAGTCGCCATTTTCCATTGTGGTGGAAATAGGATATCAAATTATTAATTAATTTGAATCACAACTTAGTTCACAACCACTCTTTGATTTATCCGAAGGAAAAGGTCAAAAGAGGAAAAGCCTATTTTTGCAACGTAAACACAATGCGAGGAAAGATCTAGGGTTCGGGGGTTGTTTAAGCTTAGGGAAGGTATTAACATCCTAAACTTCTGTAGTACTCTACAGGAACCTTTTGTTCATTTTTTTTTATTTTCGCTTCATTATATTTTAAGGTATATACAAAGGGATTAAAAGTTAAAGAAAAGACCTAAAGGTTAGTCCTAAGTTTACTCGTCAAGATTCGCATCTTGTGCCTACGTATCCTAGATAGGGAATGGAATCAGAGTAATTGTAGTTCCCCTTGAAAGGGAGGTTAGAAACGTCTTGACTATGGTAAAGGTTTCAATGGGAATAAACGTATCTTAAGGACACGCTTCCGTGGAGTGCGGAGACTCCAATCTCTATGTTGAAATTGTAAGTTGAAAACAGGATTAAATTAGGGATTCCACTGTGGGAAACCCTAAAATAGAGTACGGCGACTCTTTGACCTAATGCTAGGATAAAGGGTAAAACTGTCCGCGGCGGGACGCCTAAAAGTATCAGGGTTTGAAAACGTCAAAGGTTAGGGTTATTGACTCGGCGGTTAAATTGCTAGACCTAATCCTTTGGAAGGTGACAGAATTAATGATAAATGTAAAACGTGATGGAAGACGAATAAATATACAGTAATGAAATATAAAGTACTGGAAAAAATAGTGCGACGATTGCCTCGCAAAATTACAACCGAGAAACAGATACAAATATGGTACATAAACATTAATTGGAATTTAAATAGAATTTGAGGAGGAGAAAAGCGAATGTTAGCAAAAAGAGGTTAGGCAGAAATCCAAATCAAATAATAAAAATAAATTACTGTCGCAAAAAATTTACAATTTTATTATTTGTTTTATTTACTTCTTCATTTTTATTTTTAAAAAAACTTATGTTAGATTTTATTTATTATTTATAGAAAAAGTTAATTTTAATTATAAAAAAATATGTGGTTAATTTAAAAAAATAAAGAAAGTTATTTTTAATTATACAGACAATGATTACTTTTATATACAAAAAGATTAACTAAAAAATGACTAATTTAATTAAAAAAGATTAATTTTAATATATATAAAAAAAGTTAGTTTTTATTAACGTTAGTTAATTTCTATGAACAAGTTAGTTTTTTTTTTATATATTTCTTTTTTTTAAAACAACAATAACTAAAAGAAAAAGCAGAAAAAAAATAAAAACAAACAAAATAAATAAAAACAAAAATGGAAAAGGTGGGTTGGGCCGGGTAATCACACCCCAACCCGACCCGCCGGCCACCATATAAAAACCCGGAAATTAGGGTTTGGGTTCAGAACCCCTTTTCATTTCGCGGCGGCAGTTCGAATCCCTCTTATTCTCTCTCGCTCTCGGATTTCATCTCTTCTCTCTCGGATTTCATCTCTTCCCTCTTATTTTTCTTATTATTTCCTGCAAAACACAACATGCAAAAGAACTATGAGTAAAACGGGGTTATTTACGTTTGTGGATTTGATCCGCTTGACTCGTGATGGGATGATCCTCGCAATGAGGGTGGTAGAGCTTCTGTGGCCGCTTTTGCCTGTTCGTTATGTATTTGTTGGATGATGATGTATGGTCGATGATGGATTGCGGCTGAGGCTTCTGAGTTTCCGGATCCGTTGAAGATTCTCAATCGAGAATCTCCGGATTTCGACGGCTTTCAGTTCGTTATAGTGATCTTCTGATATTTGATGGCATTGTTGTTTTTCGTCCGTTTTGATGATTAAAGGCCGATGATGTAGCGAACTGAGGTTGGCTTCGGTTGTTAATTCGTGATAAGGTTTGTTGGATGATGATGAGGACGATGATGACACCGAGAACGTCCTCGTGTCTGAGTCTAATAGGCTTCGGCGTTTTCGATGGTATTCTTGCAGTTCTTGTCCGCGGCCGTTGGGGTTTCTTCGTTTTGGTGAGTGTGTTTTGTTTTGTCTATACTTTCTTGACGACTTGCGGCGCCGTGGATTATTGTTGTTAGATTTTGGTCGTTTCTGGTGAGTTGTTCTTACGGCGCCCCCTTTAGGGTTCAATTTTTCTAGTTTTATATCTTGTTTCGAACTGTGTTGGGCTTGGATCTATATTTGCGTTACGTTTCCTGATGGATTTGATTTTTCCGGATCTTTGATTTTCTCTGATATGATTCTGTTCTGGATTTAGTTTACTGATATGATTTTGTCTGATATGGTTGGATTTTTTTTCAGGTGGACTGAATTTGGATCGGGTTTGGATTTGCTATCCAGATTTCTGTTGTAGATTTGGATTTTTGATTTGCTTTGAATCTGAATATTTACTTGTTGGAACAGATTTGGCTTTGCCTTACATATCCGTATATTTACTTGATAACAACGGATATGGATTTGGATAGAAATCTGTTAGCGACCTGTTTGGTTCCATACTCCATTTTCGGCAAAAATCACTTTTCGGCATAAAACTTCTTTTTCTCTTCTTCTCGGCTGTCCCGAAAAAAGAACAGGCGTTGCCTATCGGTACCGAGGTCGAAATCGGTTTGGGAGTTGGCTTCGACATTTTTCGTTGCCCTCCCGACACCCGATGATGAAATTGCTCTGAGGGTGTCAAAACTAATTTTCTAACTTATTCTCTTTTACCCTGTTTCTCTGTTTTGTCGTGCAGGTACGAAGAAAAGTCGGTTGACGAAACACGAAGAATCGGCATGAAGATAATAGGACTCTTAGGAAAAATAGAACTTAGGATAAAATGTAAATTTTTATATTCCTTTTTTGTAACTTATAAAAAATATTATGAATAAAGTTCAATATATTTTTACTATCCAAAAAAAATGATTTCCGATTCCCTTTTCTGCAATTTAAATTTACCGCAAACGAATGACCCACAAAAAATTCTATTAAATCCCAAATTGGCCAAGTACCTTTGAATAAATTTAATCGATCAAAATTTAAACGATTAAACCTAAACAATAAAATTACCTCACCGTATAAATTTAATACAAACAAAAATCCAAAAATCAATCAAGCCACCCTTGTCATTCCAACACGAGCTGTTTCACATAATTGATATAATCTTCAATTCCGATCCAACATTTTCCCAAATTAAATTGGCCTGATGATAGATTCGGTAGTAGCATTGAACAGAAAAGGAACAAAAAAAAATCCAATTAACGGCAAATACAGAAATATATTTCGTGCTAAAATTCGTCTTGTGTCTCTGATAACTAGATCCAAAGCCCTGAACTTATTCAGCCCAAAATCATAATTGAACAGAAATCATAAACCTGAACATGAATTGAAATTTCCACTGCTTTGACTTTAAGAATTGACTGGCAGATAGCAGAAGAACAGAAAATAAATGTCTGTTAAAACCAAATTCCGCTGAATGGATTCTTGCATCGACTTGAGCCGAACCAAATTGATATCTCAACCTCATCAAACCCATATGACAACATAAGTGTCTCGGAAACCCACTGACGACAAAGTCTCGGCCCGTTGAATTAATTACCGTATCTCAAAAATCCTGATGCCAAAATTACCGTGAATCTCTATTCATCCTCAAAGAAAATAAAATACTCAGAAGAGGAGGCTCTAATTATTCAATAAATCCCTGATGACTCAACTTCATGGACTGTCAGTAAACAATGTATAAATGACCATTTTGCCTGTTTCACCGTTAAAGCGCACCTGACATGGTTCCTGCAAAATAAACAGACTACGTAACCCGTTAGTAGTTAGCTGATGCAAAAATGAGATGTCATGCGACATAAATCAACTAAATTTGAGGGCAAAATTTGAGATATTACACATCGTTCATGTCAACATATGCTGTTAAGTTGGTCAGTTCTGTCACCGAAAATTATCTCTTTGCCACCAAACTTCCAAAACTATAAATACTTGAAAAAAATACTCCTTTTGGTCCCTTAACTATACCGTTGGGTTTAGATTGGTTCCTTAACTATTTTTTGTGTCAGATTGGTCCCTTAACTCTTTAAAACGTGTCATGTTGGTCTTCTTTTTTGTCTAATTAGCGACGAATTTAACGACCAAATTTTGAATTTTTCTGTCACTAATTAGACGAAAAGGACTAACATGATACGTTTTAAAGAGTTAAGGGACCAAGCTGACACAAAAAATAATTAAGGGGCCAATCTGAGCCTAAGGGTACAGTTAAGAGACCAAAAGGGTATTTTGCCTAAATACTTTATTCATGCTTCATTCCAAATTGGTGATACCATAAAATTAGCATGCATTTGTTCATCATCTTCAACCTTCATCCTATGTCTACACACTGATAAATCACAAATAATAATCTTTTCCTTTGGTCGAATATGATCAAGTTCTAATAACCTCTTCGTCCGTCCCTACACCACAAGATCTTTCTCCTTCAAAAATTAGTCAATAAATGTTTCAAGCTCTTCTGACCTTTCAACCTCTACAACTAGCTTGCTAATGCCAACCTTTGAAACAATCTCCATCACAATTGTAAATGCTTAGGCAAGAGATGCTCTAAAGTCTTCAACAGCTGCACGTAAACGTATGCACGCTGTTGCACCCCAAAATTTGCCCTCACAATACAAGACTTTGTGTTCCAAGAAGGTTCACAAGGTTCACAAAATTCACAATTGGTCAGAAGAGTTGACAATTCCCTCAGACAATGCACCTCCTAAGCAGTGCATCCAAAACTAGGGTTTTGACTTTAATCAGGCTAAATGGACTTCCAAGACTTCAAGTGAGCTTCATAACATCTTATATGTGTATAAGAACCCCCATGTCAAGTTTCAAGACTTTTCTCAAAAGTTTGCTCAGTCAGATGATCAGATAAGTCAAAAGCAGTCAATGCAGTTAAAAGGTCAAACTGAGGTCAACTGTGGTCAAACCAAAGTCAAACTTCATGATTTTTTTTTTGCCAACATCAAAGAGAGGTTGGGTGAGAAATATTATCATAATAACTGTAATACCCCAAATTTTGCCCTAAGATTTGTCGTCGCATTTCATTGCATTTAATCAATTACTAACAAATTTGTGTAGTCGTTTGACTTTTTGCAGGTAAATATCATATGGCATGCATTTTTTTCTAAAAAGTAAAAATGGCACAATTGGCAGGAGGACATGTGTAAGGAGTTATGAGTGTGAGAGGTTGAGAGTTCGAATCTCACCTTTGTCATTTTTTTTGTTTTTTATTATTTTTACTCTAAATTTTTCTATCTTTCATTAAAAAAATAACAAAAATAGTTTTTTATTATTATTTAATTATTATTTTCGTATTTTAATTAAATCATTTTTTAAAATATTATTTTTTTCACTTTTTTCTAAATTATTCATAAAAATATCCAAAAAATCATAAAATAAAAAATATTGAAAAAAATTTTGTTCTTTTTATAATATTTTTTATTTTAGGAATCAATAGGATTATTAGTTTTTATTTTAAGTTTATTTTAATTATTTTAAATTATTTAAATTTTATTTTTTCTTAACTAATTATTTAGTTTGGGCTTTAAAATGGGCTTTAGGGACATTATTGACAATTTGGTGTTAACCCTAATTTGTTCCCTATATATACATGTGTTGCCTTGTTGGAAAAAAGGAGAGAATGAAAAAAACCTAAGAGGAGTGAGTGCCGTTTGCCGTTATTTAGTTTTCTTCTTCATCCATTACTATTGTTTCTTTTTCTTCATCGTTTACCGTTATTTCTTTTCCTTCATCTATTACTGTTGTTTCTTTTTCTTCATCTTTTACCGTTATTTCTTTTTCTTCATCTATTACCGTTATTTCTTTTTCTTTATCTATTACTGTTACGTTTATATATATATAATTTTTAAATTGTTAGAGTTTATATATATAAGATTTTTGATCGAATTATGTCGATACGATGTTTGCACATTTGTGTGCATGACGCGTGACATTTGTGTTAGTTCGATCTGGTTGCGATGATCGCATTTTTGTGTGAGCAATAATACTATTTTTTGCTTAATTTCTTTTTCTTTGCGATAAATTTTGTTTCGTCCGATTTAGATCTGGTTGCGATGAGCGCATTTCTGCGTTAGCAACATTGTTGGGTTATTTGGCACATTTAAAATTCATTATCGCTTTATTATTATTATTATTATTATTATTATTATTATTATTATTATTATTATTATTATTAGTATTAGTATTATTATCATTATTTATTATTATTATCATTATTATTACCATTATTATTATTATTGTTATCATTAATTTATTAAAATTTGTTATAATATAAAAATCTGTTTTTTAAAATAAATAACATTAACATCTTTTCCAAATTAATATGAAAACCTATTATTTTTAAGAAAAAACTTTTTTTTAGATAAATTTAAAATAATAACTAAAATCTTTTTTTTTAAATAATAACTAGAACCGTTATTTATTTTATTTTATTATTGTTCAATTCAAATTTCATTATCATATTGTATCTGCTCCTCTCATGTAACCTCGCGAACTTAACAATCGCTCTTTAAATTCTGCCTTTAAATTTCTGCTTGCATGGTTTAAATTATGACATTATCTCTCTGTTTGCATGATTCAATTATCTCACGCGTTTACTATTATTTCTGTCACATTGAACACATCCGAAGGTTAGGTCTAACTGTTTGGCCGCCGCGCCAATAGTCCGTAAAACTTCACACATTCAATTTCAAATCCTCAAAACTACAAACTACAAACCCTAATTTTCACAAATGCCTCGCCGCAGGCAAAATTACAATTTTACCCTTAGCATTAGGTCAAAGAGCCGCCGCGCTCATTTTAGGGTTTCCCGCCGTGGAATCCCTAATTTAACCCTAATTACAACTTAACATTTCAACGTAGAGATTTGGAGTTTCTACACTCCACGTAAGCGTGTCCTTAAGATGCGTTTATTCCCCTTGAGACCTTGACCACAGTCAAGAAGTTTCTAACCTCCCTATTGAGGGGAACTACGATTACTCTGATTCCACTCCCGTAAGGATACGTAGGCACAAGATGCGATGTCTTGCCGAGTAAACTTAGAATTAACCCCCTTTATTATTTATTATTGCTTATTTATATTTTATTTATCTTTGCTATTTAATTATTTTGCTTATTATTTTGTAATTGTTTCTTGGATGTAAAGTTGTTTAATTATTTAATTATTATTATTATGGTTAGTAATTAGGGAGTGTAACAACCTGTATGTAATATTAAAATAAATTTAGATCACTTTTAAATAAAGATAATTAAAATAAACACGCCACACACGTAAGTCGATTTTAATCGCCGTCTCACTTCCTAAGGATATCCCTCAAGTTGCCTACGAATAATGGTTAAGTGGGGTGTATAAAGCAAGTCCCTCAAATAGAAAAATCATCAAAGTCCCTTATGGTTGCCTTTACGAATCGAGTCCCTTTCGAAAAATGATGATGGTCCCTTATATGTGCTTATTACATCCCACAATGGCCTTCAAAGTCAAATTGTCCCTCACATACCCCTTAACATCCAAAGTAAGGACTACCTACTCCATTATAGTAGGGATAGTCTTACTAAAGGAAAGAATGAAGAATAATAAGGACCTTTAAACATTAGGGTAGGTTACTCCTAGGTGCTTGCTCACTTCAAAACTGTTTCGCACTTAAACAAATTTTCAACAAGTTTTCAAACAAGTTCTTAACACATCCTTACATGGATTATTTATTAACTATTCTGAAAATTTTCTATTCACACACTACAATTTCAAAACAATTCAAAAGTGAGCTTAAGTACCTAAGAGCCCATGGATAACCATGGATGAAAAGGGTGCTAACACCTTCCCTTTTCATAACCTACCCCCCGGACCCAAAATATTCTCTAAGGTCTTTCCTGTTCTTTTATAACCTTTCCTTATGGATAAAATAAAAGTCGGTGGCGACTCTTGCTATCCGCAACATTGTTTAAAGTCAGTTCTCCCACCGTGTTACAGAACTGGCGACTCTGTTGGGGACCTATTTAAGAGGGGTACCCTTAGGAATTAAGATCACTTTAAATTGTTTGCCTTGTTTGCTTTATTATTATATTGTTGGGGTGCTCTTATGTGTGAAAGGTCCTAACCCGGATCTAATGTACCTTAGGTAAATGGCAATAGACCAAGGAAACTGTACGACGTATATCGATACGGTTGATCTGGTGGCCATAGTTAGTGCGACTTCTTGGTTGGTGCTTATATTCCTTAAGTCAAGTTGAGGATAATATTGAGGCTGCCATATGTTGTCAATGCACTAACTGACTTTTAGAACCCTAGTTAACTCATCTTGGCCTTTAGAAAGTAGTGGGGTAACCGGCTTTGGTGCAGACTGAAGTTGGTTGACACTCGATACTACGCTCATTGAGATCTTAAACTTGGAGGGTTTTGGTTGGCAAGTAAGTTGCCTTCTGAACAACCACCCTTGCGAAGGATCAATGATATTGAGATCCCTTAGAACCTGGTTACTTTTGTAGGACAGGATGAACCATCTAACTTCAGGGGAGGGTACTTGCCTTTGAACCTCATGCAAGCCTTTAAACCTAGGGCTATGGTGTGACTTGTTTGTGTGTGCCACATGTTTGTGATTGAGCATGACATCATGACATCATCATGCATCATAAGCATATCATTTTCCCTAACCATTTCAAGGACCAAAGGATTTATCTTTGTTCTTTGTTGCAGGTCATGGCTTCTGCTCGTAGAAACACCATCAGGATCAACTTTGTAGGGATACCTGCTAAGCTCAAGGAGTTGGTTTCCCTAGTGCCTGATCATTCCCAGTTCAACAAGAGACATGGTCACTTATTGGATCTAGTTACTTCAGGGTTCAGTGAAGACATGATGAGTGTGCTGTTTCAGTTCTTTGACCCTAAGCACCATTGCTTTACATTTCCTGATTATCAGCTGGTTCCAACCATGGAGGAGTTCTCTAAACTTCTGGGTATACCTGTTCTTGATCAGAAGCCATTCACAGGCTTAGAGAAGGAGCTTAAACCAGAAGTTATTGCTGCAGCTCTACATCTGAAGAAGTCTGACATTGTTCTAGAGACGAGAAGTGGAGTTAAAGGTATTCTTGCCAAGGTATTAGTGGATAAAGCTCAAATGTTCTTGAAGGCTATGAGCTACGATGCTGTTGAGGAGATCTTAGCCTTATTGATTTATGGCTTAGTGTTGTTCCCCAATCCTGATCAGTTCATAGACGTTCATGCCATCAACATATTCCTGAGTCACAATCCAGTGCCTACCTTACTTGGAGACATCCTACATTCTCTTCACACCCGTACTACAAGGGCAAGAGGAACTTTGATGTGCTGCATACCTTTACTTTCTAGGTGGTTTATTTCTCACCTTCCTCGCTCAGTAATGAAGAATGAGCAAGGGTTCAGATGGTCCAAGAGGATCATGTCACTTTCTCACTCAGACATCCATTGGTGCTCCAGATCTATGGAGAATGTCACCATCATTGACCGTTGTGGGGAGTTTCCTAATGTGCCACTTCTAGGCATAAGAGGAGGCATCACCTACAACCCATCTCTAGCTTTACGACAGTTTGGTTACGCCCGGAGCGATGGTCCACATGACATGTTGATTCAGGGCATTGTGTTTGACTACGACAACGATCTTCAGGGTTACCGCCAGAGATTCATACGAGCTTGGGGAAAGGTAAACAGGATTGACAGCAAGACACTGGAGCCTAAGTACACCATTCCTATGGAGGCTTATCTCAGATGGGTACGATTTCGTGCTCAGACACTCATGATGCCATATCCTGCCATCCTACCAGTTACCATGGAACCTGTTGCTGAAGGAGACACAGCTTATACCATCCTTCACCCAGACATGCCTACTGATATGGAAGACTTGCAGAGATCATGGATCCAACTGAAAGAGCAAAGGGATACTTTCGAGGCTCATTACAAAGCAAGCCAAGCAAGGATCCTAGAGCTAACAAAGCTACTTCATGAGGAACGAAACCTCAACTCATACCTCAACACAAAGAGGAAACGTCCATGGGAGACTTAAAACCCCATCTTTTGTACTTATTTCGTTTTCATTTTTTGTAAGCCTAAAAGGCAAAACAAGTTATTACTAATAAAAAGTTACTTTCTTGTTTGTTTAAGCAAATTTAAATCCTGCGGTCCTTGAAAACATTGCATATGCATTCCCATATCATTGCATCACAGGTTTATAATTGTGCACAGGTTTCTCATCTTCTCGCTGTTTATTTCAGCAATGGCTCTTGAACAATCAGTTAAGGATCTCCAGGCACAGAATGCACAGTTCCAAGAGCTGATCCTGAACCTATCCAAGGGGCAGGATGAATTGAAGACACTGCTGGCCAAGAAGACTAAGAAGGCTAGAAAGTCTGCTGGGTTGCTCAACATGGGAAGAAGGTTCAAAGGTCCTGTCAAGACCAAGGAACATGTTGAAGACTATGAATCTGAAGAATCTGAGTAGGAGAGAGGCAGTCTCCACAACACTATAGGGGACTCTGATTCTGAGGCTAACTACTACCATGAGCCTAACGAAGACAAATTCAAGATGCTGGTGGATAGAATGGATGCTATGGAATTACAGAAATCATCTGGGCTGGATTTTGAGGATTTGAGCTTGATATCTGGGGTGGTAATACCCATTGGGTTCAAAGTTCCTACATTTGTTGTCTATGATGGGGTCTCTTGTCCCAAATTGCATCTGAGGTCTTATGTCAGAAGAATGCAACCCCACACCGCTGATAAAAAGTTGTGGATCCATTTCTTTCAAGAGAGTTTATCTGGAGCTCAGCTAGAGTGGTATTATCAGTTGGAGAGTGTCAACATCAGAGATTGGAATGACCTTGCTGAAGCTTTCTACAAGCAGTATCAATACAATGCTGACTTAGCCCCCACTCGCATGCAGCTTCAAAGCATGTCTATGGGTGCCAAAGAAAGCTTTAAGGAGTATGCTCAGAAGTGGAGAGACTTAGCTGGAAGAGTTCAACCCCCTTTGACTGATAGGGAGTTGGTTGATATGTTCATGTGTACGCTGAATGGTCCGTTTTACAGTCATCTCATTGGAAGCTCATCATCTGGCTTCACTGAGTTGATCATGACAGGAGAGCGAGTAGAGAATGGTATCAAGAGTGGTAAGATCCAAGTGGGCACTTCTTCATCAGGTGCTACAAAGAAGCCTCCCACTGGGAAGAAAGAATCTAATG
The DNA here is from genome assembly GCA_963859935.3 of Lathyrus sativus. Lineage (NCBI taxonomy): Eukaryota > Viridiplantae > Streptophyta > Magnoliopsida > Fabales > Fabaceae > Lathyrus > Lathyrus sativus. Next base: position 32,253,460 of record OZ012739.1, on the reverse strand, counting down.
CTGTGTATGGTCAGCCTGATCGTAACAGAAGGCATCAGTCTGTTAGTGCAGTTCATATTTCAAATCCAACTCCTGCAACAACAGAGCAGCCTCAAGGCAACCAACAGAGGGCTAGAAGACAGTTCACGAAGATCAACATGTCAATGGCTCAGGCATTGCAACACTTGTTGAAGGCTGAACTTATTACCCTGAGGGAGGCTCCTCAGAATCCCAATGTTACCTCTCCCAAGTACAATCCCAATGCACGATGTGCATATCATTCAAACTGTCCAGGACATGATACTAATAACTGCTGGGTCTTGAAGAACAAAATTCAGGATATGATTGATGCTGGAGAAATTGAGTTTGATCCACCAGGTACTCCAAATGTGATTACAGCTCCAATGCCAAATCACGAGAAGACTGTCAACGCCATTGATGAAGATATTGATGAAGATCTGCATGTCTATTCAGTTATGGAGTTGAGCACACCATTGTCTGTTATCAAAAAGAGGTTAGTACAAGCGGGGATCTTTCCAGGTTGTCATGAAGATTGTCTATATTGTACCTATAAGCCGGATAGTTGCTTCATTTTGAGAGATGGGATTCAACGTCTCATGGATAAATATACTATAGTGTTTGAAAGAAGACCAGCATCTGTAGAAAGTATGGTGGATCATCTGACTCAGGGTAAGAAGATTGAAGAGGTTGACATGGTTGACAAAGTACCACTAAGAATCACTTCAAAGGGTCCCATTAAAATCACTCATCAGGGCCCAATCAAGATTACTGCTGAAGGTCCTGTGAAAGTTGTTGCTGAAGCCAGAGTAGCTCCTCTGATCATTACCACTCCTGGTCCTATTCCTTATACATCTGACAAAGCTGTGCCTTGGCACTATGGGTCTGATGTTTACATCCATGGTGTCAAGCAGGAGCCTTTACCTGATATGCCTGTTGACATTGATAATATTGCTGGATCTAGCAAGATCACTCGTAGTGGAAGAGTCTTCTCTCCTCCAGTTGCTTCTAAGAGTGCAGTTACTCCTGCTGTTACTTCCACCACTGATGCTCGGGGCAAGGGTCCTGTTATTGAGCCTGTATCTACTGATGTGCCAGCTGCTGATGACCTCTCTAAGCAGATGGAAGAAGTATTGAAAATCATTCGCAAGAGTGATTATGATATTGTTGATCAGCTGGGGCATACTCCCTCAAAGATTTCTATGCTCTCCCTGTTATTATGTTCTGAGGCTCATGCCAAGTCATTGATCAAGTTTCTAAAGATGGCTCATGTACCCAGTGCAATTTCTGTGGACCAGTTTGAGAATTGTGTTGCTCACCTGACCTATGACAACGGGTTAGGATTTTCTGATGCTGACTTGACCCCTGCCAAGAGGGATCATAACAGGGCCTTGCATATTTCAATTGAATGCAGGGGCACTACCCTGTCTCATGTGCTGATAGACAATGGTTCCTCTCTGAATGTGTTGCCTAAGGAAGTCCTGAACAAGCTAAGTCCTGAAGATACGGTATTGAAGCCCAGTAATATTGTGGTAAAGGCTTTTGATGGTTCTAGAAGAGTAGTGCATGGGGAAATTGATCTTCCAATCAAGGTTGGTTCTCAGGTGTTCACTGCTACATTCTATGTGATGGATATTCGTCCTTCGTACTCATGTCTGCTTGGTCGTCCCTGGATCCATGGGGCAGGTGCGGTGACCTCCACATTACATCAAAAGTTGAGATATCCGGTGAATGGAAAAGTTGTTACTGTCTTTGGAGAGGAAGAATACTTTGTCAGCCATGTAAACACTTTCAAGTATCTGGAAGTAGAAGGTGAATACATTGAAACTCCATGTCAGTCATTTGAAGTGGTTCCCTGGGCTGTTAAGGATTGTGTGACTCCTCCTGCTGTGAAGAAGGTTCCTGTGGTCATCAGAAACCCTCCAACAATGGCAATGGTCTCCCTCAATGATGCAAAAGCTGTGGTGGAAGAAGAGTCCCAGAAGGCTGTCCGTCGTGCCCGTGCTGTTCGTATCACCAATCAAGGGGTTATCAATGCTGTGGGAGATCAAGATGAAGACCACAACTTGGAGGCATGGATTTTTCCTACTGTGGGTGCTGGACTCAATAATTGGACAGCTGAAGATGTTATCCCTATCTCCTTTAGTCAGGAGTAAATACTATTACTGTGTTATGTTTTTAAATTTATAATTTCTGGAACAATTAAAACTTTCAAGCCATGTGCCTTACCTGGGGCACAATGGTGTGCTTGTTACGGGTTGTCATTTCATTTGCATACTTCATTCAATAAAATCAGTGGACGTTTCGTTTTCGTAAATATTGTGTTCCTTGTCTTTCTTTTTCTTTTATTTTTGCTTTATCAGCTATGTGTTCTTACACACACCCACGTCACTAAAATGCAGATCCTCATCCACTCTGGATCCAGTTGATAACAGTTCTACTATTGCCAATTACAATTTCGAGAATCCGATCTATCAAACTGAAGACGGAAACGAGGACGATTGTGAAATACCTGTAGAGCTTGCTAGGTTGTTACAACAAGAAGAGAAAGCTATACAGCCACATGAAGAGCCAGTCGAAGTTGTGAATCTGGGAACTGAAGAAAACAGAAAAGAGGTCAAGATAGGGGCTGATTTAGAGGACAGTGTCAAGAGCAGGTTGATTCAGATGCTACGTGACTATGTGGAGATCTTTGCTTGGTCTTATGAAGATATGCCAGGGTTGGATACAGACATTGTGGTTCACCGTTTGCCAGTGAAAGAAGATTGTCGTCCAAAGAAGCAGAAGGTCCGTCGTATGCGTCCAGAAATGTCAGAAAAGATCAAAGCAGAGGTAATGAAACAGTTCAATGCAGGGTTCTTGGCCGTAACTTCTTATCCTCAGTGGGTTGCAAATGTGGTACCAGTTCCTAAGAAAGATGGTAAGGTACGTATGTGTGTAGACTACAGAGATCTGAACAAGGCTAGCCCTAAAGATGACTTTCCACTTCCTCATATTGATATTCTGGTAGACAACACTGCTCAGCATAAGGTATTCTCTTTTATGGATGGTTTCTCTGGTTACAATCAAATCAAGATGGCACCTGAAGATATGGAGAAGACTACATTTGTGACACAGTGGGGCACCTTTTGCTATAAGGTAATGCCATTTGGTTTGAAGAATGCAGGGGCAACATATCAGCGTGCTATGGTGGCTTTGTTTCATGATATGATTCATCATGAGATAGAGGTATATGTGGATGATATGATATCCAGGTCTCAGAATGAAGAACAACATCTTGATCATCTGCACAAGTTGTTTGAGAGGTTGAAGAAATACAGGTTGAGATTAAATCCAAACAAGTGTACTTTTGGAGTTAGATCTGGAAAGCTCCTGGGTTTCATTGTCAGTGGAAAAGGTATTGAAGTGGATCCTGCAAAAGTGAAAGCTATACGAGAGATGCCAGCTCCCCGTATTGAGAAGGAGGTTAGAGGTTTCTTGGGACGATTGAACTACATTGCAAGATTTATTTCCCAATTAACTACCATCTGTGAGCCAATCTTCAAGTTGTTGAAGAAAGATCAGGTGATGGAATGGAATGATGAGTGCCAGACTGCCTTTGATGAAATCAAGAGATATTTGCTAGAACCTCCAATTTTAATGCCACCAGTTGATGGAAGACCCTTGATTATGTATTTAACAGTATTAGACAACTCAATGGGGTGTGTATTGGGGCAACATGACGAGTCTGGTCGAAAAGAGCAGGCAATATACTACCTTAGCAAAAAGTTTACCGACTGTGAAACAAGATACTCACTGCTCGAGAAAACTTGCTGCGCTTTGGCATGGGCTGCTCGCCGACTAAGACAGTATATGTTGACCCATACTACCTTGTTGATTTCGAAGATGGATCCAATCAAGTACATATTTGAGAAACCTGCTCTCTCCGGAAGAATTGCAAGATGGCAAATGATCTTGACGGAATATGATATACAGTATACTACTCAGAAGGCCATTAAGGGGAGTGTTGTTGCTGATCATTTGGCTCATCAAGCAGTAGATGATTACTAGTCAATGAATTTTGAGTTCCCTGATGAAGACATTATGTCTGTTACCAAAGAACCTGGACAATATGACGGACCTGAACAAGGATCCCGATGGACTATGGTTTTTGATGGTGCCTCTAATGCACATGGTAATGGTGTTGGTGTTGTGATTAGTTCCCCTGAAGGTTGTCATACCCCGATTACTGCCAGACTTTGTTTCTATTGTACCAATAACATGGCTGAGTATGAGGCATGTATCATGGGTATGCAAGTTGCTATTGATATGAAGATTCAGTTCCTTGAGGTGTATGGAGATTCAGCTCTGGTAGTAAGTCAGATTAAAGGAGATTGGGATACAAAGCATGATAATCTCATTCCTTACAGAGAATATGTGTTGTCTTTGATCCCACATTTCAAAGAGATTACTTTCGGACATATTCCACGAAGAGAGAATCAGTTGGCAGACGCATTGGCCACCATGGCATCTATGTTTGAGATCAGCTGGGATGATGAAGCTCCCAAGATTACCATTGATAGGTTTGAGAAGCCTGCATACTGCAATGAGATTGACACTGAAGGGGCAGAGGAGAAGCCTTGGTTCTATGAAGTGAAAAACTATCTTGAAGCTCAGGAGTTCCCTGAAGGGGCATCTGTCAAAGATAGGAAGTTCCTGAGAAGGTTTTCTGCTAAGTTCTTTCTGAGTAATGGCATTCTGTATAAGCGTAATCATGATTCAACTATGCTTCGTTGTGTGGATAAGAAGGAAGCTACAGAAATTATGGAAGAGATGCATGATGGGACCTTTGGCACTCATTCTAGTGGTCATACCATGGCAAAGAAGATTTTGAGAGCAGGTTACTATTGGTCTACCATGGAAGCTGATTGCTATCAACACTCCAGAACATGTCACAAATGTCAAATCTATGCTGATAAAGTACATGTACCTCCATCTCCATTGAATGTGTTGACTGCTCCTTGGCCCTTTGCCATGTGGGGCATTGATATGATTGGTGAGATCAAGCCTACTGCTTCTAATGGGCATCGTTTCATCCTGGTTGCTATTGATTACTTCACGAAGTGGGTAGAGGCAACTTCATTTGCATCTGTGACTAAGAATGTTGTGGCTCGGTTCATTAAGAATAATCTCATATGTAGGTATGGTATCCCTGAAAGGATTATCACTGACAATGGCTCTAATCTGAACAACACTATGATTACTGATCTCTGTACGCAGTTCAAGATTAAGCATCACAACTCTTCTCCGTATCGTCCAAAGATGAATGGGGCAGTTGAAGCTACTAATAAGAACATTAAGAAGATTGTACAGAAGATGACTGTTACTTACAAGGATTGGCACGAGATGTTACCATTTGCTCTGCATGGTTATCGTACTACAATACGTACTTCAACAGGGGCAACCCCATTCTCCTTAGTCTATGGTATGGAAGCAGTTCTGCCTATTGAAGTTCAGATCCCCTCCTTGAGAATTATGAAGGATGCAGGCTTGGATGAAGATGAGTGGATTCAGACTCGACTTGACCAGATAAATTTGATTGATGAGAAAAGGTTAGCAGCAGTTTGTCATGGCCAGATGTACCAGAAACGGATGATCAAAGCTTTTAACAAGAAGGTTAAGCCAAAGGTATATCAGGCTGGTAACTTGGTAATCAAGCGTATCATATTACCACAGGGTGATCCTAGGGGCAAGTGGACTCCAACATATGAGGGACCATTTGTAGTCAAGACAGTGTTCTCAGGAGGTGCCATGATACTGACTACAATGGATGGTGAAGACTTCCCACAACCTGTAAACGCAGACATAGTTAAAAAATACTACGCATAAAAAGAGACCCGCTAGGTTGACAGGCCTAGGCAAAAATAAGGGCATCCCGGCAAACCAAAAGGGTTTGGGCAAAAATTAGGGATATATATATAAAAAGATGTACACCCGGCAAGTCGAAAACCTGAAAAGGCGGCTTGGGCAAAAAAGGGTATCCCGGTGGATTGAAAACCTGAAAGGGCAATCCAGGCAAAAGTTAGGGATTAAAGCGTATGACTATGTCTCGTTTGGATCACTCATGAAACTGCAACCAGTTGTACTACTTACTCAAGCTCAAACAGATAAAGCTCAATCCAATCGTTTCCGTCTCAACAGCAAGAAGATGAGATACTTGAGTGGCAATAGTAGAATTGAAACTCAATAGGATTATTTCCCACATAGCTGATTCTTTTTGTAAAACTTCATGACAAAATTCTCTTACTAGGGTTTATGTCTCCTTGTACAAACTTACCCGTGTATGGGTCACTTTTGATATAAATAAATTCCATCTTTTGAATCCAGATTTACTTTTACCCTATTTACATAAGCGAAACGTCCATTGGTTGTGTTTGAATGTATGTATGCCTTTGAATATGATTGATGTTTACCAGAAATGCAGGTATGCTTTTAATATGATTGATGTTTACCAGAAATGCATGAAAATGCAGTAATAGTATTTACTAAGGACGAACGAGGGCAGGATTTCAACGAAGCTTCGCCAGTTCATCTTTACAAGACAGTTACAAACCATCAGTAGGACTAAGCCATTTTCACAAAGTCTAATCTCCCCTGGAATTTATATCCATCTCTTTTATCCTCATACGGATATACGGGAAATTACTTTCCAATAAGGGCACGATGAACGAAGACGGGATGTTATACTTACCCTACTATCAAACGAAAACGAATGTTATACTTACCCTACTATCAAACAACAACGGGAGGTTATCTATACCTTGTTATCCCCAACAACGGGAGGTTATCTATACCTTGTTATCCCCAACAACGGGAGGTTATCTATACCTTGTTATCCCCAGCAGACGGAGGGTTATATATTCTTCAACAACGAATCGGGATTTATTTTCCTTGGCCAGCAGTTGTTATACAAGGATATCCAGACACTTCCAGCAGTGTCATAGCATACATACATCATTTACATCATACCATAACATATATGTCTATAGTACATTACCTAAGTGCATCATGTCATACATGCATACATAAAGCATAAACTAATGTTGTTATACAGAATGCTACCTTGTTTTCAGGTTAATTATCCAACAAACAATCTTATGATCTTTGGGACTGCTTTATTGTAACCTCAGGGTTACTTTATCCTCCTGATGAGCTTCTTATTACTTTGGGACTGCTTTATTGTAACCTCAGGGTTATTTTATCCTCCTGATAGCCTCTCATGACTTCAAGACTGCTTTAGAGCTACTGATTGCTCTATCCTCCTGAAATCATCCTATTACTTCAAGACTGCTTTAGAGCTATTCATTGCTCTATCCTCATGAGGTCATATTACTACTTCAAGACTGCTTTAGAGCTATTCATTGCTCTATCCTCCTGAAGCCATCTAATTATTTCAAGACTGCTTTAGAGTTATCCATTGCTCTATCCTCCTGAAATTACATTATTATTTCAAGACTGCTTTAGAGCTATCCATTGCTCTATCCTCCTGAAATCATTACTTCAAGACTGCTTTAGAGCTATTGATTGCTCTATCCTCCTGAAGACATATCACATTATTATTTCAAGACTGCTTTAGAGCTGTTGATTGCTCTATCCTACTGAAGCCATTCTATTACTTCAAGACTGCTTTAGAGCTATTGATTGCTCTATCCTCCTGAAGCCATTATTACTTCAAGACTGCTTTAGAGCTATTGATTGCTCTATCCTCCTGAGGTCAGATTTATCACTTCAAGACTGCTTTAGGGTTATCATTATTGATTGCTCTATCCTCATGAAGACATGCTGTTACATCAGTATTACTCCAGACTCCTGACAGTTCTCATTATACTACTGAAGAACTTTCCCCTAGTGGCATCTTTAAGCCCACTCAATCATGTTCAACCAACCATCAATATCACTCCATGCACTGGTGAGTGCAAATTTTTGGGCTTTTGTGTTCAATCCCCTTCAACCTTCCAGGTTACGACTGGCAAATATACCAATCTAACCCCTCAGGTTTCAGAAAATTGAACAGGGGCAGCTGTTGCACCCCAAAATTTGCCCTCACAATACAAGACTTTGTGTTCCAAGAAGGTTCACAAGGTTCACAAAATTCACAATTGGTCAGAAGAGTTGACAATTCCCTCAGACAATGCACCTCCTAAGCAGTGCATCCAAAACTAGGGTTTTGACTTTAATCAGGCTAAATGGACTTCCAAGACTTCAAGTGAGCTTCATAACATCTTATATGTGTATAAGAACCCCCATGTCAAGTTTCAAGACTTTTCTCAAAAGTTTGCTCAGTCAGATGATCAGATAAGTCAAAAGCAGTCAATGCAGTTAAAAGGTCAAACTGAGGTCAACTGTGGTCAAACCAAAGTCAAACTTCATGATTTTTTTTTTGCCAACATCAAAGAGAGGTTGGGTGAGAAATATTATCATAATAACTGTAATACCCCAAATTTTGCCCTAAGATTTGTCGTCGCATTTCATTGCATTTAATCAATTACTAACAAATTTGTGTAGTCGTTTGACTTTTTGCAGGTAAATATCATATGGCATGCATTTTTTTCTAAAAAGTAAAAATGGCACAATTGGCAGGAGGACATGTGTAAGGAGTTATGAGTGTGAGAGGTTGAGAGTTCGAATCTCACCTTTGTCATTTTTTTTGTTTTTTATTATTTTTACTCTAAATTTTTCTATCTTTCATTAAAAAAATAACAAAAATAGTTTTTTATTATTATTTAATTATTATTTTCGTATTTTAATTAAATCATTTTTTAAAATATTATTTTTTTCACTTTTTTCTAAATTATTCATAAAAATATCCAAAAAATCATAAAATAAAAAATATTGAAAAAAATTTTGTTCTTTTTATAATATTTTTTATTTTAGGAATCAATAGGATTATTAGTTTTTATTTTAAGTTTATTTTAATTATTTTAAATTATTTAAATTTTATTTTTTCTTAACTAATTATTTAGTTTGGGCTTTAAAATGGGCTTTAGGGACATTATTGACAATTTGGTGTTAACCCTAATTTGTTCCCTATATATACATGTGTTGCCTTGTTGGAAAAAAGGAGAGAATGAAAAAAACCTAAGAGGAGTGAGTGCCGTTTGCCGTTATTTAGTTTTCTTCTTCATCCATTACTATTGTTTCTTTTTCTTCATCGTTTACCGTTATTTCTTTTCCTTCATCTATTACTGTTGTTTCTTTTTCTTCATCTTTTACCGTTATTTCTTTTTCTTCATCTATTACCGTTATTTCTTTTTCTTTATCTATTACTGTTACGTTTATATATATATAATTTTTAAATTGTTAGAGTTTATATATATAAGATTTTTGATCGAATTATGTCGATACGATGTTTGCACATTTGTGTGCATGACGCGTGACATTTGTGTTAGTTCGATCTGGTTGCGATGATCGCATTTTTGTGTGAGCAATAATACTATTTTTTGCTTAATTTCTTTTTCTTTGCGATAAATTTTGTTTCGTCCGATTTAGATCTGGTTGCGATGAGCGCATTTCTGCGTTAGCAACATTGTTGGGTTATTTGGCACATTTAAAATTCATTATCGCTTTATTATTATTATTATTATTATTATTATTATTATTATTATTATTATTATTATTATTAGTATTAGTATTATTATCATTATTTATTATTATTATCATTATTATCATTATTATTACCATTATTATTATTATTGTTATCATTAATTTATTAAAATTTGTTATAATATAAAAATCTGTTTTTTAAAATAAATAACATTAACATCTTTTCCAAATTAATATGAAAACCTATTATTTTTAAGAAAAAACTTTTTTTTAGATAAATTTAAAATAATAACTAAAATCTTTTTTTTTAAATAATAACTAGAACCGTTATTTATTTTATTTTATTATTGTTCAATTCAAATTTCATTATCATATTGTATCTGCTCCTCTCATGTAACCTCGCGAACTTAACAATCGCTCTTTAAATTCTGCCTTTAAATTTCTGCTTGCATGGTTTAAATTATGACATTATCTCTCTGTTTGCATGATTCAATTATCTCACGCGTTTACTATTATTTCTGTCACATTGAACACATCCGAAGGTTAGGTCTAACTGTTTGGCCGCCGCGCCAATAGTCCGTAAAACTTCACACATTCAATTTCAAATCCTCAAAACTACAAACTACAAACCCTAATTTTCACAAATGCCTCGCCGCAGGCAAAATTACAATTTTACCCTTAGCATTAGGTCAAAGAGCCGCCGCGCTCATTTTAGGGTTTCCCGCCGTGGAATCCCTAATTTAACCCTAATTACAACTTAACATTTCAACGTAGAGATTTGGAGTTTCTACACTCCACGTAAGCGTGTCCTTAAGATGCGTTTATTCCCCTTGAGACCTTGACCACAGTCAAGAAGTTTCTAACCTCCCTATTGAGGGGAACTACGATTACTCTGATTCCACTCCCGTAAGGATACGTAGGCACAAGATGCGATGTCTTGCCGAGTAAACTTAGAATTAACCCCCTTTATTATTTATTATTGCTTATTTATATTTTATTTATCTTTGCTATTTAATTATTTTGCTTATTATTTTGTAATTGTTTCTTGGATGTAAAGTTGTTTAATTATTTAATTATTATTATGGTTAGTAATTAGGGAGTGTAACAACCTGTATGTAATATTAAAATAAATTTAGATCACTTTTAAATAAAGATAATTAAAATAAACACGCCACACACGTAAGTCGATTTTAATCGCCGTCTCACTTCCTAAGGATATCCCTCAAGTTGCCTACGAATAATGGTTAAGTGGGGTGTATAAAGCAAGTCCCTCAAATAGAAAAATCATCAAAGTCCCTTATGGTTGCCTTTACGAATCGAGTCCCTTTCGAAAAATGATGATGGTCCCTTATATGTGCTTATTACATCCCACAATGGCCTTCAAAGTCAAATTGTCCCTCACATACCCCTTAACATCCAAAGTAAGGACTACCTACTCCATTATAGTAGGGATAGTCTTACTAAAGGAAATAATGAAGAATAAGAAGGACCTTTAAACATTAGGGTAGGTTACTCCTAGGTGCTTGCTCACTTCAAAACTGTTTCGCACTTAAACAAATTTTCAACAAGTTTTCAAACAAGTTCTTAACACATCCTTACATGGATTATTTATTAACTATTCTGAAAATTTTCTATTCACACACTACAATTTCAAAACAATTCAAAAGTGAGCTTAAGTACCTAAGAGCCCATGGATAACCATGGATGAAAAGGGTGCTAACACCTTCCCTTTTCATAACCTACCCCCCGGACCCAAAATATTCTCTAAGGTCTTTCCTGTTCTTTTATAACCTTTCCTTATGGATAAAATAAAAGTCGGTGGCGACTCTTGCTATCCGCAACATTGTTTAAAGTCAGTTCTCCCACCGTGTTACACACGCAAGGAGCTACCAATCTATTGCATAATGTCAATAACCTAGTGCACTACTAAAACTCTTAATTCTTGGCAAATATGATACTTAGATTGAAGAGAACATGGAATACACTCCTCCAAGAGATAACATTGTGCAAGGGAAAGCTTTGTGCGACAACTAAGGAGTCATACCAAAGTTAATCCCCATCGACAGAATTTCACTGTACGAACAATTCTAGATCATCGATAAAAATGCAAGAAAAATTTAGGTAAAAATAACATGTGTTTTCCTAAATATTTGGCAACACAAAAAAAATTCGATAAAAATACATAACTTGAATGAAAATGCCACTTGCAAAAATTCTAGCAAATCTTCTTAGAAAGTTTTGCTTTTTGCAAAATTACTAGAAATGAAGTGTTAAATATGAATTTTTTGTTTTTGCTTTTGTTTTTAAGAGTCTTATATTCAAATCGATGTGATGGTGTGAAGACAACCATGGAGATATCCCATAGATATTTTTTACTAATATCCAATGTGATGGTGTGAAGACAACCTTGGAGGTATCCCCTAGATTTTTTGACTAATACTCATTCGATAATTAAGATAAGATATTTTGAGATTTTTCTTAAAGTGAGATATTTATTGAGTGTTTTTTTTTTTAAATTGGGATATAGGGATGTGTTGCACCCCAAAATTTGACCAACCGGGTCTCGTATCTGGCTCGATGTTTCGACGCATTACCGCATTCGCATCTGCATATCGCATACAGTGCATTTCTCATTTGTTTTGATTTTATCAGGGATCACAGCTCTCGTCTCGCGTCTCAGGTGTTTTTTTATCAGTTTGGATAGTAGAACCGTATTTTTGGAATATTTCGGTGCCCGTTTATTTTTACCGGCTATTTTGGTGCGCTCTCGCGGTGTTATGTGTCGTTCGGTGCTTATTTTATTCCTCTGGGAATTAGTGTGATTTTTCTGGATTTTATTGGCCATTTTTAGGGTTTAAATAGCTTTTAAATCATTTTTAGGATTTAATAGGATTTTTAATAGTTTTAATTCTTTTTAAATAGATTTAGATCATTTTCTTAGCATTTTTAGAATATTATAGATTTAAAATAGATTCTATCATTTTCTTAATAGGATAATATAGATTTTATTTTAGGATAATATAGAATAATAATAGATTTTTTTTTCTTTTATTAGTAAATAGATTTTAATAGAAAAATATAGTTTTTTAATAGTTTTATTAATCATAGATTCTCTTTTAAATAAATAATAGGGTTTAATAGAAATTAAATGTTTTAGATAAATGATATAGTTTTTTTCATAGAATAGATTTCTTTTCTCTTAATATAGAATATAAATTTTTCATTTTCTTTAATAGATATTATAGAATAATATAGTTGTTTTTTTTGTATATAGATATTATAGAAATGTAATAGATTTTAGATTGGTGGAATTATTAGAATGTTTGTTGATTAGTGGGAGTATTAGAGTTTTATTGGTTTAGAGTTTAATTAGAGTTAATAGGTTTTTTTTCTCTTTTTAGATTTAATTAATTAGAATTAGTAGAGTTTTAGGTTAATTCTCTTAATTAGGTTTAATCATTAGTTAGTTCCATTAATCATTGTCATTAATCCAATTTTTAATTCATTAATCCATTCAGTTTTTGGTTTTTTATCTGTTTTTCGCTTTGGGCCCAGTTCAATGCAAAGCCCAGTTGTCTCCAGCAAAGTCCATTTTCGTCCAGAAATTTCCAGCAAAGTCCAGAGTCTTCCAGAAATTTCCAGCAATTCTCAGTGGTATAAAGCCTCAGCCAGCCACGTGTAATCGAGGAGGAGGACCCACGTTACTTCACGCCATCACGCCACCTCACCCCTCAGAGTCTCTCTCTCCCTGCCACGCATCACCACACGTGGCGCGCATGCCGTCACCACCTCCATTACCAGCGCCACGTGCCTCCACACCAGCCCTCCACCGGTCCTCACCGTCAAACCTCACCGGCCGGCATGCATGGCCGGCGACCACCGTGCACATCGCCGGAGAACGCCAAATCTCCAGAATCCGACCAATCTTCATCTCTCACCTCCTTCCTCCATCTCCTCCGATCACCAACCTTCATCTTCCTCCCCTAAGATTCATCATCCTCAACCCAGAAAACCCAGAAAATTCCAGATTCAACCAACAAACTTCATCTTCCTCCGATCAACCTTCTTCAGCTGTTTTCCAGAAACTCACGAGCATTCATCGAGTTCAACCACGTTCTTTACAATTTCCAGTTTCTTCAATAGGTTCTTGAATACATCCAACTTCACTAACCTTCAAGAAGCGTTCAAAAGATCTCAAAACATCATCAACAACCTCCAGCGCATGTTTCTTCATCAAGGCCTTCCTGAGATTCGCCAGAAAATGTCCAGATCTCCGTCTTTCCTCGATCTCATCAAACCTTCAATCCAATCTCCAGAATCATTGTCGTCATCGTTCTTCAATCTCAAGAATCTTCCTCCACGAACATGCGATATCATCCGTTACAAGAACTTTCAGAGTCCTCGATGGAACTTCGTCTGGTTCATCACAAGATTTCTAGAAGGTCCTTCCAGATCCAAACAAAGATCATCATTTTTGTTTAACGATCTTCATTGTTCTTCACGCTTCAGGAATCATCAAGAGCTTCAGGGAGGTCTTCAAACTTTAACAGGTTTCTTCAGGTCTATGTGGTTGCTCATCGTATCCATCAATCATATCTTTCATCAACACCTTTGGAATTCGTTAAAAAAAAAACTCCAGAAAATCGTTCCGGACATCTTCATCGACGATTGCCTTCATTAACGTCAGAAGAATGGATTATGGTCAGATTGTGATTAGTTCGTGGTTTTACTTTTTCTTGTTGTGAAGGATGTAAAACGAAAATTGGAATGAAGATTGAAGGAGATTGGGAGTGAGGCTGAGGGAGGTTGAAACGGAGAAAATTCAGAGACGGAGTGTTTGTGGCGGCGGAGGAAGGAGAGAAGGGTTAGGGGAAGATTAGGGTTTCAGATGGAATGAGAGTGAAAGAGGATGGTGGACCTAGGGGGTTTTGGGCCTCGGAGCCCAATGTTTTTTGCAGTTTACACCCCCATTTTTTTTTGGCAGCCTCAGATCCTGTATTTTTTTGGTAGGCATTGGGCTTCAGGCCCAACGAGATGTTTTGGCCAACACACCTGCATTCTTTTCCTCACACCCCCCGTGTATATTCTGTGCAACTGGGCTGGGCCCTGTGTACTGTTTTTTTATTTTCTTTTAATTCCCCTTTGTAAACATACCCCCTCCCCTTATTTTTCTTTTCTTTTATATTTGGCATATATTGTTTCATATGAAAAAATAAATAGAAAAGATATTAAAAAAAAAAAGAGAGAAAAATATAGAAATATTATGAAAAAATAATAGAAAAAGAAAAGTGAAAAAAAACAATAAAGGAAAAGATTATAAGTAAAGAAAATAGAGAGAAAAATATTGAAAGAAAAAGGAGAAAAAAATATGAGAAAAAAAGAATAATGAGAAAAGAAAAGAAATAATATTTGAAAAAAGGAAAATAGTGAGAAGAATATAGAAAAAAATATATAGAAAAAATGGAAAAATATATGAAAAATATTTTGAAAGAAAGGAGAAAATAGTTGAAAAGAAAAGAAGAAAAAAGAGGAAAAAATATTAAAGTAGACTTAATATTTTTTTTTTAAAGTACATTTTCTTTTAGGATGTATTTTCATAGAATTATTTTACGATTTTAGGGATAGTTTAGAATGTCCACTTGTTAGGGGACTTTTTGTCATTTGATTTTTCATGATAGATAGGATAGTATTTCCTAGGAGATTTATTTTCAGTATTCACCCATTGTAATCATTTTCAGAATATCAATAAAACGAGATTTGAGCTGTGGTCCCGAAGTAACCGAACTACAGCTGCTCTGATTCCTTGTACCAGACAAGGATATGTAGGCATGGGATGCGATATCCTAGCGAGCACACTAACGACTGACTTTCTGTTCTCTCGCTGCTGTGCGGTCGAGACCTTCCCGCTGATGACTAATTGATTACCCTTTTTTCTCTCTTGCTCGAGGGCATTTGAGACCAAGCCATAGTTTTGCCCATAGGTCCCCGTACCTTTGAAGCCAGTTGTTTTTCTCACTGCTGTGTGAGAATGTTTTGTTTAGCCGTAGTTAGTCTGAACTACGTAAAGCTCTGATCTTCCATGCAGTGTGGAAGTACGTAGGCACAAGACGCGAGGTCTTGGCGAGCCAATTTTCCCCGTAGTCCCGAACTACGCTGACTCTGACTTTTCTCTTGAGAATACGTAGGCATAGAGTGCGACGCTCTATGGAGTCAATTCCCTTCCGTTTAGATTTAGCAGCCGTAGATAGATTGTTTTGCATCCTTTAGACAACCCAAGCAAGCGTGGATCCCGTCGAGTACGACGGACGTGAGGGGTGCTAATACCTTCCCCTTGCGTAACCGACTCCCGAACCCAGGTTTTGGTTACGATGACCATACCTTTCCCCGTTTTTTGCGAGGTTTACTTCGAGCGTTTCCTTTCCCTCCCGTTGGGATAAATAACGCACGGTGGCGACTCTTCTGTCAGCCGGCGCCGATTTTCGCAGTAGCGACAGCTGGCGACTCTGCTTGGGACTTGCGATAGTTCCCTATGTGAGTCTGCTGGGGATCCAACGTCCCCTGGCTGCTAAGGACTGCGATAGTTCTTATGCATGTGGGATCCAACGTCCCCTAAGAGAGAGTCAATCCTAGCGCTTGTTTGCTTGGCTATTGGGGCTTATTTATTAATACTATCTGTTGCTGTCGGGGTGTGACGGGTGTTCTATGATTGAGAAAAGCCGGACCTGGGCTTGAGTGCACCTTAGACTTAGAGTAGAGATTAGTTGGCGCCCGCATGCTTTGCTTGCCTTGGTGTCCCGCGAAATCTACACTCAGACGAGGTTCTTCTGGTTGGCCTCTTGACCCACCCTTTGGGTGGCTTGGGTTGCTGGTTAGTTGGATTGTCGACTCTGGGAACCGATCATTTGGAAGTTAGCTAAGTGAGGCCTCTTCAAGACTTGATGATGCCACTCCTTCTGGGAATCGTATCGTCAGTTTTGAAAGTCTGTGACGCTGACGACCGCATAGGATGCCGTACCTTGTCAGATATAGGTCCGTACCTGTGAGTGGGGGGGTTTTTTATGCAGGAAACTTGACTTCCAACCTACCCATTATTCTGGTCTTCTCTTCAGAGAACGTCTCCGTCAGCAGCGCAGCAGTATTCGGAGATTGTGTGGGGGTTGTGGTCCCGTGTGTACTGCATTTTGCATATCATATGCATATCAGTGTTGCATTGCATATCATCCTCCAGTTAGCCAGAGTTCTGATCCAGCCTTTGTTTCCTGAAGGTGATTACCCGGAGTCTGGTTTGAGCAACTGTTGATTGTCAGAAGACCTACCTAGGGATTGAGTAGATTTGAGCATAATCAAGCATTGAAGTCAGCTGAAGATTATTGGTAGCCATGTCTGAAGGCAATTTCCAGTCTCCTAACACCTTGACAGGGTTCACTATGGCGTCCAACCCTCTGTATAATTCTATGGAAGATTTCCCGCAAGTGAACAACGTTACTGCAGACCAAGTTGTACAACCCTCTGTTGAGAACCAAAGTCGACATGAGCAGTTTGTTTCCCGGAATGAGCGTCCTCCTCCTGCTAACAATCAAGGTGTCGCTTTCCCTGTGATGAATTACCGAAGAGATATTCCAATGGCCGGGATGGTAGATCCAAGAGATCTTGAAAAGGATAGAAGACTCCGAGTGTTGCAAGAGCAAATGAAAGCTCTGAAAGCCAAAGATACTGTTAACCTGGATGCTGTAGGCATGTGTTTGGTTCCTGACCTGGTGTTGCCTTACAAGTTCAAAGTGCCGAAATTTGAGAAGTACACGGGAGATAGCTGTCCGAAGCTGCATTTGATGATGTTCTGTCGAAGAATGACTGTGTTTGCGTGAGATGACAAACTGATGATCCATTGCTTTCAAGATAGTCTGACTGGGGCATCTTTGAGGTGGTATATGCAGTTAGAGAGGAATCAGATTCAATCATGGATGGATTTAGCCAGAGCTTTTCTGAAGCAGTACGATTATAACCTAGACATAGCTCCCTATCGCATGCATTTGCAAGAGTTGTCTCAAGAGAACAATGAACCTATCAGGAAGTATGCTCAAAGATGGAGAGAATTTGCTGCTAGAGTGCGTCCACCGTTGTTAGATCAAGAGCGGGCAAGCATGTTTGTAGATTCCCTACAATATCCGTACTTCAAAAGATTGCTCGGAATTCCGGCAAGTTTCTCTGACGTGGTAGCATTAGGAGAACGCCTTGAGTATTCCATTAGAATTGGGAAGATTCAGATTACTTCATATGATCAAGCTGGTGAGACTGAATATCCTTGTGACTATCAGAGTGAAGAAGAATTTGTGATCGACGCAGTCATGCCAAAGGTTGAATATCCTCGAAGCGAATCAGTGAATTTTGTTGGTTCATCATCTTATCAGAGATCAGTACCTCCTGTGGCTTGTTATACTGAACAGACAGCCGTGCCTGGGGCACCCTATCAGGAATCTTATGTCGCTTCCATTGCAAAGCAGCAAACTCGTGGCCAAGGTTGTCAGAATCAGCGTCAGAATCAGGACAGACCTCGCAACAACTTGGAACGAAGGAAAGCTCCTTCTCACCCAGTGCCTATGCCGTATAGCCAATTGCTACCATCTTTGATCCAGAAGTCTTTGGTGGAACCCAAAGCTCTTAAGCCAGTTCCAGAACCTTACCCTCCTGGGTACAATCCCCATGTTCAGTGCGGTTATCATGGTGGCTCTCCAAGGCATTCGACGGAAGATTGTAAAGCATTTCAGGCGAAAGTACAGCAGTTGATTGACCAAGATCGCATTTCCTTTCGAGAAGGATTTCTGTTTGTTCATCCCAACCGCTCAGTTGTCTAAGCTCGTAGATTCGGAAGGTATTCTCCAGCAAAGAAGCCAGTGGTTCAGACAGGCAGGCGCCTCAGCATTGGCAGTCCTCAGACCTTTATATCATTTGCATTTGTAGTTTCTTTTCTGTTAGTTACTACTTGCTTTTAAACATTGTATGTTTCGAATGGTGATAATAATAAAGTGACTATGCATTTTTTTGAATTAATCATGTCGCTGTCGCTCATTTACTGCATTGCACTGACACTTGCATTTTATTCACTCCACTTTATCACTGTGACTAGCAAAGTTAGGAGGGAGGATGACGAACTAAACTCATAACCGATGATCGTGTGCTTTCAGATAAGACCTCACCGATGACGTACAAGGCATTGTTTCAAATTCCCCAAACACTGGAGATATAAGGAGTTAGTCCCTTGTTAACCACTTCGAGCCAGGAAGTAGAAGTTTTTTCGGACTTTTTAACCCTCACATCTTAACCCAGGGCAGGGTAGTTGTCAGTTAGCTTGACCGAGCATTCAAGTCTTACAGAGGAGTGTTGTCTTTCAAGGACCAACCAGTTTATACCTTTCAAGAGGTCAAACCTCACCAATCAGGAGTGAGACAGTTACAATCCTTTCGGAGCAATCAAGACAACCAGTGTCACACGACTTTGTTCCAAAAGAAAGAAGAAAGAAAGTCCGCTAAGTAAAAAGAAAGAAAAGCTAGAAAGCTAATACTTAGGCAAAAATCAGGGCATCCCGCTGGACTTCAAAAGAAAACGAAGAATCGAAAAGAACTCAAAATGAGTCAGTCCAGGCAAAAGTTAGGGAATCAAAAGAACGAAAAAGAAGGGATAAAAAGAAATTTTTCCCCAGCAAATCACAAAGTCGTGTACACAAACACCGAAAACGAGAAGGAGTAACTGTCACTCCAGAAAAGCATTGTGAATTCCTTAGCTATGGTCCTTACCATTCAGCATACTTCTTGAAGAGGCGAGCGCTTGTGCCAGGTTAACTGAACCTTAGGATCGGAGATCATCACGTAGAAGGGGTGGGTACAAATCAAAATTTGAGCCGAGTATCCTTTGTTTCACGAACCGTGAACCCGACCACGATACAACCCTTAGAAGACCTAATTGAGGTAGGGTTTATTCTGAAGCGCATTACGATAAGGTTGAGTAACCTGACTCCTTCTTGACTTGCTAGTCACATCCTTGTTGTATTTTCACTGACCACGTAAGCACTACGTTTGAACTTTGTTTCATTCGTCACTCATAATCATTGCATGTAAATGAGTGACAGCTCAAATTTTTTCAAAATCTGCATAACCATTGCATTAAGATTACCATTCGTAAACAGACAATTCTAATTGCAGGTTAGTAGTTGGCATGAAAGAAATTCCAGCAGGGAATCGTCAAGCAGGACTGAGTAATTCAGCAGTTTGAACCAGAATGGTGAATGTTGTGAAGACCTATGAATCAGGGGCATTATATTCCAGTAAGTTCGGTATCAGTCAGTCTGAGGACAAGGCCCGAAGCTTCAGTTGATTAGGGGCAGTTGTTTGAGAAGCAGTTGATCAGAAGGGAGTCTTCTCGAAGAGCCAATCAGGGGCAGTTATGCAGAATATGGAGATTTGAAAGCAGAACCTTCAGGGGGATAATCAGATCGGGTTAAGTCGCTAGAACGCTCATTCAGGGGCAAGTCATCGCAGAGAATGTTGAAATCAACTGGGTTGTTAGGTGTTTAATTGGAGATTGAATCCTTTTGTCGTATAGATACCAGGGCAAATATTCTCGAAGTCGTCTCGTAGAGAGCTGTTCAGAGCAAGTACTCCCAAGAGTTAAATTGGGGCAAGTGGAATTATACTGGGGCAAGTTATTCAAGCCAGTCTTGTTATCCCCAGCTGAGTGCACTGGGGCAAGTTGTTCAAGCCAGTTTGTTTATCCCCAGCCGGAGTTGAGTATCGGGGAATCATGTCAATACCCTTATCAAAAACATCAGCATTCTGAAAAGGCCGTATTGTCATTGGATCATTATCCTGCAGTTAAACCTGTTACGTGTCAGTAACCAGTCGTTTCCAAAGTCCAGTTCTCACTTGGCAAACCGGTAACCAGTTCTCGTCTGGCCTACCCTTCCGTAAGCATCAGTTCCCGTCTGGTGCAGTTTATTGTAAGCATCAGTTCCCGTCTGGTGCAGTTTATTGCAACCAGTTCTCGTCTGGTCGCCATTTCTTCCCGAGTTGTATCAGTTCTCGCCTGGTACATGTCGTCGCGTAACCAGTTCTCGTCTGATCATCGTGTGTTTTAACCTACGTGGTATACCAGTTCTCGTCTGGTGTACGTCAGCTTTCAGCCAGTTCTCGCCTGGTTGTCTTTTTCTCAGTCTGTTATCCAGTCAGCCCCGTCTGACGTTCAAAATACAAAAATCAATTCTCGTCCAAATCAATTTTCCTATCAGTTCTCGCCTGGTAGTCTACCTTTGAATGTTAGTTCTCGTCTAGTATTTTCCAAATCTTCCATCTTGCACATAGTCCATGTTTATCCTAAACCAAAAAAAAAAAAAAAACCTAAAAGAGATCTGACACAGTATTTCCCAATGACTCGCATGTCGTCATGTTTCCCGATACGAAGCTCAATAGATACCTGTGCTCCGATTCATGTTTGAATTCCTTGTGGATGTTGTTAAACCAGAATTGCTACTCTTCAGCAGATGAAAGTTGCTTATTATCCCCGGAAGAATCGAGATTGTATTTTATCCCGTATCAGAGTAGGATCAGGAGAATCTCAGCGGATTAAGATTGATATCAGTGATAGTAGGGGCATTTCCAGCAGTGTGCTGCGCGCAATCAACCCCAGTTTTGATCAATCCCCGCAGAGCACAATCAGTTGCCAATGGTTTGAAGAGAGCATCCCCAAGCAGAGTTGTTTCTTTCCCCAGTGAAGTCGCCAAGCAGGGTTGCCTTTCCATTTCTCCAGCAAGACGGATATCCCCAGCGGATTTGATTTCCCGTTTTCAGCATTTATTTCGCTGAGATGGTTCTGTGATACCAGTTTATCCCCAGTAGAGTTGACGTTACCTTCGACATTTATTTTGCCAAGTGGTTTTTAGACCTGGTGTTCTCTGGCAGCTCGAGCCTGCATTAGCATTTGCATACATAGTCATTGCATTTACACAAACATATAACATAGCATGCCGTCTGGGCATCTCATTTTCAAACAAAACGCATAGCATATTCACGTCATATAGGGCATTGCATCATTTCAAGCATACGCATGTCGAAACATAGACCAGGATGGTTGCCTATTGGATTTCGAATTTGTTCATCTGCAGAGTTGTGTGGTTAAGCTTCTCGTCTTCCCCAGCGAAGTGATTCTTCATATTTGGTTGTTACGTCAGCATCGAAAAAACAACAACAAGGAGAGATTGACATATATCAGGTTTCTGAAGCTGCCGCCTTCGTCAAAATAGGTGCCAGGCAGTTCAATTCAGAATTCCCCAGGAGAATTGTCCTCAAGTTCGTAGTGAACTGTGAGTTGACCGGATTTGATCCCATGAGAGAGATGGGAATCAAGGTGTTTGCTTTTCGAAGCATTATTCCAATACTTGTGGCGTCACACAGGTGATTGGCGAGGAGAAGAAAATTTATCAGAAAATTGATCGGTTGTTGCCGTGACAACCAAACTTCAGTTTATTGGAAGCTATTCCTCAAGCAGCTTCGCAGATTATTTCCCGCGGTTGGCAAATTTCAGGGTTCCATTTGTATTCAACCGTCATCTACCTTGAATGTTTGAAAGCTGAGCGCTCTTCAACCATTCAGGTCCAAGTCGCTTGAATAGGGGCAGCTGTTGCACCCCAAAATTTGACCAACCGGGTCTCGTATCTGGCTCGATGTTTCGACGCATTACCGCATTCGCATCTGCATATCGCATACAGTGCATTTCTCATTTGTTTTGATTTTATCAGGGATCACAGCTCTCGTCTCGCGTCTCAGGTGTTTTTTTATCAGTTTGGATAGTAGAACATGTTTGTTTTTCCTTTACTAACTTTTTCAAGAAGAATTTGGATCAAATATATCAAATATTAGTCCCTCAGCTCGTATGAATTTCATCTAAAAAAGTCGAAGTTGATCCGCAAATAATTCAAAATCATCTGATCAAGAGTTTCCCAAGTTTTGATTGGCTTATATTCAAGAGACTCCAAGGTTCATGTGTTTATTTCTATGCCTTCGTTGACAAGCGAAAAGAATCGAGGCAGAGCCAAGACAACACATCAAAAAGGAATTTTTCACCTTTTTTTCCTATGGTAATCGGTTACCTGCTTTAGAGTAACCGGTTACTCTGTGCGAATTTTGTGAAAATTAGGAAAATTCAAATTCTGCAACATTTTTGCCACCAAATTCAAATATTACAATATTAGAAGCCTTTGGGTATGATGCAGCCTTTGAATATTCCGAAATGGAAATGAGATAGTATTTCCATGAATTTTATGTCGGGACTGCCGAAGACTACGAAGAGGAATGATTCTATTTGGGTGGTTGTGGATAGATTAAAAAAATGGGCTCATTTCTTACTGATGAAGATTAATCATTCTATGCAAAAGTTAGTTGTGTTGTACATTGAGGAAATTGTGAAGTTGCATGGGATACCTTCGAGTATTGTGTCGGATAGAGACCTGAGATTTACATCGAGGTTCTTGAAAAGTTTGCAAGATGCTTTGGGTACTAAGTTGAGGATGAGTTATGCATATTGTTGCGGTTAGAATATGATATCAAATTATTAATTAATTTGAATTGCATCTGTAGTTCACAATCGCTCTTTGATTTATCCGAAGGAAAAGTTCAAAAGAGGGAAAAACCTATTTTTGCATCGTAAACACAATGCGGGGAGAGACCTAGGTAAGGGGTTGGTTAAGCTTAGGGAAGGTACTAGCATCCTAAACTTCTGTAGTACTCTACAGGAACCTTTTGTTTACTATATGCTTTTTTATTTTTTTATCTATTTTAATATATATTGAGCTAAGGGATAGAGTGACCTAAAAGACCTAAGGGTGAGTCCTAAGTTTACTCGGCAAGATTCGCATCTTGTGCCTACGTATCCTGGATAGGGAATGGAATCAGAGTAATCGTAGTTCCCCTTGAAAGGGAGGTTAGAAACTTCTTGACTGTGGTCAAGGTTTCAAATGGGGAATAAACGTATCTTAAGGACACGCTTACGTGGAGTTTTAAAACTCCTATTTCTACGTTAAAGTTGTTAACTGAAAATAAGGGTTAAATTAGGTATTCTACGGCGGGAAACCCTAAAAAAGAGTACGGCGACTCTTTGACCTAATGCTACGGTAAAGGGTGTTTTCGTCCACGACAGGACACCTAGGCGATTAGGGTTTTGGAAACGGTCAAGGGTTAGAACTATTGACTCGATGGTCAAACGGCTAGACCTAATTCCTTCGGAGGGGAAAATAACGGTAAAACATGCAAACCTGGAAAATTATTATACGGCAAAATTAAAGTGCTGAAAGTAAAGAAAACGTCGCGATGATCACTCGCGTAAATTACAAAATCCCAAAAAAAGGCGAAGTAAAAATAACCGCGACCATAGCCTCGCGTAAATTACATCCATGGACCAAAAATAGTACGAATAAATGAACGATAATAAGCTAACACAAACAAACTTATGGGGATTAGGCAAAATCGAAACGACGAAATCAAGAACCTTACTTTTGAATTTTTGTTAAAACAATTAATCATAAACAAATGAAATACTAGCTATAAGTTATAAACATATTTGAACTTTAATAATAGCAATTGTTAGAAATTTAAAAAAAGGAAGAGAAGTTTGTTTTAATTTTAAAAGGAAGAGTAATTGAATTTGATTTTTTCTTTTTAAAAAGGAAGGTGTTGAAATTATTTTAAAAGAAAAGTTAGAATTTAATTTTTCTTTTTTTACAAAAAGCTATTTTTTATGTTAGCAAATGACATTAATGTCCGTTGAAAATAAATGTTAATTTTTAGTAATAAGAAAAGTGTTAAAAAAAAGTGTCAGATCTATATTTAAAAAAGAGTTAATTAAAATTTTTTTAAACAAAAAGTTAGATTCCAACTTTAAAAAAAAATGTTAACTTTTTAATTAATAAAAGTAAGTTAGAGTTTTTATTTTTTTTTAAAGAAAGGTTAAAATTTATTATTAAAACATTAGAAATTTAAATTAGATTTCTTTTTTATTTTTAAAAAGAGTTAATTTTAATTAAAAGTTAGTAATAAAGGTTAAATTTAACTTTAAGATAAATTGTTATTATTTTTATTTTTTAAAAAGGTTTAAAAAAAAGATTTAAAAAGAAGAAAAGAAGAAAGGAAAAGGTTACTTACACAATTTTTTATTTATAAAAAACAGTTAATTATAATAAATGAATATAAAAAAGGAAAGGGTTAATTATGATTTAAGAAAAAAATTTCAATTTAAAAATGATTTAATGATTTAATATTTTTGGTTTTGATTTTATTGCTTTAAATGATTTTTGTTTTAAAATGATTTTTGTTCTAAAAAATAATTTTTTATTTTACAAAAGATTTTTTATCTTGGTTTTGATTTTTATTAAGTAAAATACTAGTTAGCTACTACTTATAACATGTAACTGCTACTTATAATTATCTAAAAACAATTAGATAATAACAAAATGAACTAATGCCTAAGCTAATAAATAATCTAATAAATAGAATAAACAAAAATAAAATAATAAATAAAAAAGATAATAAAAAGGCAGAAGCATTAAAAGTGGGAGAAGGGACTGAAATGCTCGCTCAGGTGTTTAGGTATCATTTTCAATTCGTTTAGTCTCCTTCTTTTTTATAACACCGGCCGCCATTGCCGGATTGCGAAGCTTTTCGAAACTCTTTCTCTCCTCCTTGCATGGCTTCGTCTTGATGTCTTTCTCTCCTCCTTGCCGAGGCCGAGAATCGAACACCCGATGATGACATGACGACACCGTTCTCAGGGTGTCGAAGCTAACCGACTAAACTTTATTTGTTTGTTTTGTTTGCAGGTTTGGAAGGAATAAAATCGGAAAAAGTCGGATGCTCGGGGACTTAGGATTATTTAGAAATCTTTAGAGAAAATAAAAATGTAATTTATTATTATTTTTGTAATTTTGTAATTTTATACTTTTTTTTGTAAAGATAATTATAATAAAATTATTCCATTTATATTAATGAAATAACTTTATTAATATTATTTTCCTTTTGATATGAAAAAAAAAACATTACTAAAAATGTATGCTTTTGTTTAAAAATAAAAAATAAAATTCATGAAATGAAGTAAAAAATCAATTTAGAAAAAATCAATTTAAAAATGAGATGAGAATCGATTTAAAATGAGATGAGAATCAATTTAAAAATAAAATGAGAATAATTATGACTAAAATTATTAAAAAATGAAATGAGAATGATTATGAATAAAATCATTTAAAAGTGAAATGAGAACTATTATGGATAAAATTATTTAAAAAATGAAATGAGAATGAAAATTAAAAATGAAATGGCATTCCCTTTTTTTTTTTAAAACGAAATGAAAATAGAACTGAGATAGAATTATTTTTAAAAATGAAATGAGAGCACCAACAAAAATTCTACCTTTACAAATCTCAGATTTATCCGACTTATCCGACTAATCCCGTCTCCGACATAACTTTCGATTAAACTTTCTGGCAATTCAAACGAACAAAGCCTTATCAAAATACAAATTCCTCGATTCTCGTCAACGGCCCCAACGGCTTAAATTCGCAATCTGATAGCCAACTGCCAACAAATAACTGTTTTGCCCCTATTTAAATAGCTTTACCGGATGATTTGAGCGATGTAGGCTCGAGAAATCATGGTGAGAGGGATTTAAATATAGTTAACCGAAAATTTTGCCCTTAGATGCATTGATATGCAATGCTGTGGACAAAACAGGCGATAATGTTGACAAATGTTATGAATCTAGTATGATGCGTATGATGGAATGGTAAATGCAAATGATGCGACGACACAGGGGACAGACGCAACGAACGAACCACACTGGGAAATATGACGCACTGGGGAAACAACACGACGCGGGGAATCCTAAAGTGATGGCCAACTGGTGCGAGCACGACCAATTGTCACTTTCAGAAAGGGAATGGTAAGAACGGGACTCTTAACGGAGATGGCACCGATGAGACGGCCTCCACTGGGGGAACATCTAAAAGTAATTATTCAACAGGTTCAGGCGTGACTGGCTAATACTCTGGGATAAAAAGTAAATTGGATCTGCACGACTGTAGGACCGATTAACAGAATGCTGGAGCATTGAGCAAAGAATAACATCCGAGCTTCTGGAAACTCTCCCTCGTGACAGGATCAAATGGAACATTTAGGAATCCATAGAAAATATACAGGGTAAAACCGGTTGTATGCCAAAATAAATGGACTTTAATAGGATAAAATTGAACTTCTTCATATCTCAAGGTCGGCGCCTTGAACATGATTCAGCTCCTTCTTTTACTAAAAGATAAAATTGTCCGCGGAAGGACGCCTAAGCATGAGCACGGCGACTCAACATCTTAAAGTTTAGGAAAAGATATGTCCACGGCGGGACACCCAAGCATGAGTGCGGCGACTCAAGGTCTTAAGGTTTACATGATATATCCGCGATGGGATGCCCAAGAATGAGTGCGGCGACTCAACGTCTTAAGGTTTAGGTTTAGTGTAGGTGATAAGCTCCTCAGCTGGGAACTGTTGCTTGTCTGCAAAGGATTGTAAATGATTTCCTTGAAAGATAGTGCAAAATAAATGCACGTCCAGGCAGGTTCAGTGACCGACAGGACTGAAGTTCTATCGAGAACTGGGCTAGCAGGAACTTCCCAACAAAACTCCATTGAGGAAAGGATCTCACATGGGAACTATGTTATCCTATCGAGGAAAGATAACTGGAATAACCATCATCCACGAGGGTTGAACTCTGTGGGGGAAACTTGGAACAAACAAGTATTTTATGCTTAGGGTTGACGATCTACTTGGAGAGAGCGGACACCCCAGTTACTCGGCGGTAACGACAAAGGATGACACAGATAGCGAAACAACGCAGATGCTAATGCGTATGCCAACGTGCATACTAATGTGTATGTTAATGTGTATGAAAATGTCATGCAATGAGTATGCAATGCTTGGGCTCATGCATATGCTGACAAAACATATGAGAGAGGAGACATGAGATGAAATAAACATCTCGACAGGAATACCCTGCGACCTCTGCAACAGTACATCTATCAAGGGATAGGAAAAGTTGATGGTAGGACCAAAACTTGCTTCAAAGTTATAACTTCCCTGGGGAAAAAGTATCATGACTTCCACAGGGGGATATGATACGACTTCACTGGAGAGTACGATATCATGACTTCAACTGGGGATCCATGATCTCCGTATGGGGATAAGATGTCATGACTTCACAGGAGGGATTGCTATCATGAAATATAATCAGCCAAAGAAAACTCTAGGATCAGAGACTTCCGGGGATAAAATAAATATTCGCTGTATGTGGAAGCTGTGGAGCTAGGTAGTTTCACGGAGATAAAGTAACAACTTCCTGGAAATAATACCTCGAATTCCTAGGGACAAGGTACATCTAACCGGGGATAAAAGATATCAAAGCTTTCCTGAGGAGAGTTCGTCGAACTTACTGGGGAGAAAATCAACAGACCTTCCTGAGGAAAGTATCTTGACTTCTTGGGGAAAACATGGAAATCTCCTGGGGAATATTCCTGAGGAAGGTAAGGCAATTTCACTGAGGAACAGACGATTCCATTGAGAATGGGTCTTCAAGAATATATATCACTTGGAGGATACCGGTGATATTTCTGCATTCTTGAGAATCACTGGGGATTTATCGGATGGATCCCAAAAGTGTTGTCAGCTTAACGTCTCGCTGGGGACTATCACTGGGAAGATGCTGGTATGATCTCTGTAGTCTAGAAAACTACTGGAGATTACCGGCTTGGTCCAGGATGTTGTCAGCTTATAGTCTCGCTGGGGACTGTGTCAGTTTAAAGTCTCTCTAGGGACTATGTCAGTTTAAAGTATCTCCGGGGACTGTGTCTGAGGCAATGGTTGATGAGATTTACTGGGGAACGAAGACCACCGGGAGTAAGATCCATCGGGTGCATGAAGAATGTCGTGAAACAAGCTAGTTTTGATCTCAATGGACTTTGGAGTAGTCGCCATTTTGAAAAATACAATGCCCTAGAGTACTTGCTTCGAGGAAGAGTCATCTCAAGAGGATTTTACAGATGACATGGAGTCTCATTGCCCCCAATGTCTTCAAACTCTTGGAGAGATTTGGTCGGATCTCGACATGACTGGCTCAGATCAACGGTGTCATGACCGAGTCTGCACGAATATAGCTCTTAAGAATGTCTGGCTCGTATCGGCACACGATTTGGAAACCACTTGCCCCTGTTTAGTAGGATCTTCGAGTTCCATTGTCAATGTATATATGTAAGTTTCTAAGATGTTAGGAAAAATCAATACGCGTGAGATGCTATCCTGAAACTATCAATGCAACAATATTTTTCTTGAAAACTTTTGTTTTTATTTTGAAAAAGATATCACTATAACTCGTGACCGAAATCACTAGCTAGGATATGAATTTTAATTTATAATGCCAATGGTAAATTGAGCATAGCTCGTAGGAGTCAGGAAACATTATCTTGTCGAGTATGCTTTCAACGAAGTCCTACTTCAATTAGGTCTTTTAAAGGTTGTATCGTGGTTTAGTACACGGTTTAGGAAACAAAGGATAAAGGCTCAAAGTTATTTGTACCCATTCATTCTTCTGATGTTCTCCAATCCTAATTCAGTTAACGGGATACGAGCACTCATATCTTAATCGGATTTGACATAGTCGAGAACTTATTAAGGCTTTGGACATGGCAGTCACTCACCTATTGTCTTTTTTAGTTGATCACACGACAATGTTCTTTATTGGGGATTCTTTACGGTAATCCCTTGTTCCAACTTTTTCCTGGACGAAGTCTTTTTATTTGACATTGGAGTCCAGCGGGATGCCCCAGTTTTTCCTAAGTCTCCTTCATAGGTTATGACTTAGCGGGCTATATATATTTTTTTATTTTTACTTTTTTTGTCGACTAAGGCGTGTGACTCTTTTGAAGGCTTGTGACTGCCCCACTCTTTTAGTAGTAGAGGTATAGTCATTGCACTTTGACTTCCTAAGATGTTTAGGGATGAATTCTCGAAGGTTTGCTCCTCCTTTTCGAGGGTCTGGACGTTCGATAAATTTAACTGAAAAACTACCCTGACCCAGGTTAAAGTAAAGGGTTTTAATTTGGAAAAGAAGAAAACTCCTACTTCACGGCTCAAAGGGGTTAAAGAGGGATTATCATTGTTATATCTCCAGTGTTTGGGATTTGAAGCAATGCCTTACATCATCAGCAGGTTTCAATCGAAAGCATACGACAAGAGATATGATGTTTGAGTTCATCATCCTCCTCCCAATTCTCTATCGAAGCAAGAGATTGGGTAAAGTTGGCATTATAAGTTTATAAAAAAAATTATTTTAATGAATGAAACGAATGGATTTATTCAAGACAAACGTTATGCATTAATTATTCCAAAATAACCAAGTTCGTACATGTTAATTATGCTTAATCAAAGAAAAATACATATAAATAAACAAATGAACTATCAGACAGATTGCTCTAAATGTGTTTATGAAGTCTTTGCATCTGAGGCCGGCATAGTAGTGGCGGTTTCTTCTGGAGGAGCCTCACTGGAATGAGTCGTCCCACTTGCCCCAGCTAGATCTATCAATGCTTCAGTATCAGTCTGCGAACCTTCCTTCAGACTGCCTTTCTCGAATTCTTAGTTGATTGGGTCACATCATCTTAAGGACTGCTGAAATGAAATGGACTAGGCTTCTGAATAACTACTGGCTTCGGTGGATTCACTGTAGAAGTAACTGGATAAGATATGTTGAAAACCTTGAGAGGAGTCTTGATCTTTGGCTGAGGATCATTGAAAGAGAGAATCTTTTTTTCCAACAAATCTCTGATGATATCCTTCAGAGCATAGCAATCTTCCAAATCGTGTCCGGGTGCCCCCTCATGAAATAAACAATTAGCAGCGGCGTTGTAATTGGCAGGCAAAGGATTACGTGGCGGACCCATTGCTCGGGTAGTGATCAAACCTCATTGCACTAAGTAAGGATACAACTCGATGAACGTCATTGGAATCGGCGGACAAGGATTGTATTGCCTCCTAATCGGAGCATTCTGACTAGGTGTCTGATTCTTAGGCTGTTGATAAGAAGGAGCATTGGGTGCTCATTGATAGTTGATAGAAGCTTGTGCAGGCTGATAAACAGGAGGTTGATGATATCCCGGATGCTGATAGACCGGATTTGGTTGCACGGGCGTATATGTAGGAAATTGATGATTGAAGGGAGGTGCAATAGTAGCTACATAGGGTTGTTGAGCGTACTAAACTAGATAACCTTGAACATAACTCTGTTGATGTTGAAGAGTATCCATCAAGTGATTACTCGGACGTGTAGCTCTTCTATGGTGGTCAAAGCTCGGAGTCTTGCACTTCGGGGGAGTAACTCATTGAACTGGTCGAGCGATGGTAGGATGCACCAAATTGGATTGACGACCTTGAGGCGGTATGTTCTCAACAGTAACAGCTGGGTGAGGACCCACGATAATGTTGGTACTCTCAGAAACCACAGTAGGTTGACTATCCATCTTCACCTTAAAGGCTTGCAGCATCTCCATAATCAGCCCCACATTCCTCGAAGATCTTCAAGTTCTTGGCTGACACGGTCAATCTTTTGAGCTTGTTCTTCCATCCTTTGTCGAGCTTGGGCTCTAGTATTGTACTGATGCGGAGGACCCAGGGTGACGAAACTGGAAGGTGAGAGAACCGAGAATGAGAAACCGGGAGACAAATGCAATGCAAAATATGATGTTAAAATGCAAAATGATCTCATGGAGTTCAAATATTTACGAATATTGCGGAATAGCAAAGAAATTTTATTTTAGTAATTGAGAACTGGATTACAAATAATATAAAGTCTTTAAAGAAAACCGCTACACAAAAGCTAATAAATGACCCTAAGGAAGCAACGTCCACAACTTCAAGGAGTAGGCGGGCATTCGGAGGAAAATAAATCCTCGTAGAGTCTTCTCTTCTTGTCAGAAAGTGCTTCTTCGTTCCTCGACTGAAGCTATTTTTGAAGTTCATCGTACTCGCTGACCATCACCTGGTATTTGTTCTTCCATGCTTCGGCTTCTTGTTGAGCTTTCTTCAAGGCGACCTTCAACGTTTCAGCTTCAGACATGAAATATTGGACAGGTTCCTCTCTTGGAGGTAAAGGATCCTGGCGAGGGTAAGGCATCTACTTGGTAGCTCTGACTCGGACCCAACGAAGATAAGGCTCCATAGACACACAATTCGGCTTTCCCAGACGTTCTTGACCTTTCTTATGCAAGTGTTTCCAAGAGGATATAATTTGATCTTGAAGTTCTTTGTTGTCTTCGAAGAAGATCTTTTCCACATAGATACTTTTAGGCAGTTCTTTCAAGGGATATCCTAACTGTCGGCGATCTAGGAATGGATTGTAGCTAATTCCTCCATTAAAACCGAGTAAAGGCATGTTAGCGAAGTCTCCACAACCATCAATGAGTAATATTCCATCATACATGCGGTTGTACCAGTCAATATCAGAGTGAGTTAAAGTCATAACCTTTTGTGACCAACGTCCCTGAGTGGGATTCCGAAAAGGACCGGATCTAGGCAAGTTCGAAATAAACCACTTGTACAATAACGGCACACAACAGGTAATCATCCCTCCACCATGAAGGTTTCGGAGATGGACTGAATGATAAGTATTACCCAATAAGGTTGGTACTGGATTCCTTTGCATGAAGATCTTGATGGCATTAAGGTCCACAAATCCTTCAAAACTAGGGAAAAGTAACACTCCACAGATAAGCAAGGCAAGGATTGTCTCAAAGGTAGGCATGCTTAGATGATCGGCATAATATCGGGCTTTCTCCATTAAGAACTTTGTAGGTAACCCAAAAATTTCAGCCTTATGAGTCATGTTCTCCTTAATGTCAGATACCTTCAAACATGCAGCTTTAGCAATATCCTGCTCTTCAGGGTCTTTCTCCAAGAAAGGGAAAAGAGACTTATCCAAAATAGGCAACCCCACAAGCTAAGAATACTCCTCCAAAGTAGTTAATAGTTGATAGTCAGGAAATATGAAGCAATGATAGTCTGGATCATAGAACTGTAGCAAAACCGAAAGAAGTCCTTTGTTCATTTTAAATTCCAACAGAGGTAACAACCTTCCATACCGGTTACAGAATCCTTCTCGACCTTGGACTAAGGTTCCTAGCTTCCTTAGGTCATCTAGCTTAGGACTTTTAAAAGTATATTTCAAGGTTTTTCTTCTATTGTAATCCATAGTATCCTGCAATATTCATAAATAAGGTTTGAATTCCATGAAATGTGATGCAATGTAATGTTTCATGGATGCAATGCACATATATTCACAAGTCCTAGGTTAAAGGTATGTGCAAGGAGTTAGGGTCTACACCTCCCTATAAGGTATGTACTAAGGTTAGTTGTACCTTCCGAACAAGGTTCTAAAGAAGTGCCCAAAGTCATCAGCCCTTCCTTCGGATATTACAAACCTTCCGACTGACTCGGGGGTCGATAATATTCTCAAGAGAACCTCTTTTGACAGTAGTATCGCGTAGCAACTATTGTGGGACTACTCCCACATAGTTATCGCACTACGTCCTATATAAGGCCAAAGTGGTGTTAAGGTACTACGGTCCTCAATATCATAGACTCATTTCCAAAAATAGTAAAAGTTTTCACGACTACTCGTTAAACCGAACTATCTCATGGAAGGGTCTCAATCGAGCGGTGATTCTCAAATCGGCTTGGTCGGGACTCACTCCCTATAAGCCTCATTGAATATATCGTCATCCTATAATAAGGTCACTCAAGTTCGGGTTAGGACTTATCTCACAATAACAGGGTACCCCCCAAGCGGGGCACAATAATATATATACATATAATTAATAATATAAAAACCTACAATAAACAAAATAGGGGAAACCCTTAAAAAATATAGATAATCCCTAGTGAAGTCGCCATTTTCTGTTGCGGTTAGAATATGATATCAAATTATTAATTAATTTAAATCGTATCTTTAGTTCACAACCGCTCTTTGATTTATCCGAAGGAAAAGGTCAAAAGAGGGAAAACCTATTTTTGCATCGTAAACACAATGTGGGGAGAGACCTAGGTAAGGGGTTGGTTAAGCTTAGGGAAGGTACTAGCATCCTAAACTTCTGTAGTACTCTACAAGAACCTTTTGTTTACTGTATGCTTTTTTATTTTTTTATCTGTTTTAATATATATTGAGCTAAGGGATAGATTGACCTAAAAGACCTAAGGGTGAGTCCTAAGTTTACTCGGCAAGATTCACATCTTGTGCCTACGTATCCTGGATAGGGAATGGAATCAGAGTAATCGTAGTTCCCCTCGAAAGGGAGGTTAGAAACTTCTTGACTGTGGTCAAGGTTTCAAATGGGGAATAAACGTACCTTAAGGACACGCTTATGTGGAGTTTTAAAACTCCTATTTCTACGTTGAAGTTGTTAACTAAAAATAAGGGTTAAATTATGTATTCCACGGCGGGAAACCCTAAAAAAGAGTACGACGACTCTTTAACCTAATGCTAGGGTAAATGGCATTTTCGTCCACGGCGGACACCTAGGCGATTAGGGTTTTGGAAACGGTCAAGGGTTAGGACTATTGACTCGGTTTTCAAACGGCTAGACCTAATTCCTTCGGAGGGGAAAATAATGGTAAAACATGCAAACCTGGCAAATTATTATACGGCAAAATTAAAGTGATGAAAGTAAAGAAAGCGTCGCGATGATCACTCGCGTAAATTACAAATTCCCAAAAAAATGCGAAGTAAAAATAACCGCGACCATGGCCTCGCGTAAATTACATCCATGGACCAAAAATAGTACGAATAAATGAACGACAATAAGCTGACACAAACAAACTTATGGGGATTAGACAAAATCGAAACGGCGAAATCAAGAACCTTACTTTTGAATTTTTGTTAAAACAATTAATCATAAACAAAAGAAATACTAGCTATAAGTTATAAACATATTTGAACTTTAATAATAAGAATTATTAGAAATTTTGAAAAAAATAAAAAAGATTAGAGTTTTTAAAAAAAGGAAGAGAAGTTTGTTTTAATTTTAAAAGGAATAGTAATTGAATTTGATTTTTTCTTTTTAAAAAGGAAGGTGTTGAAATTATTTTAAAAGGAAAGTTAGAATTTAATTTTTCCTTTTTTACA
This sequence comes from Lathyrus sativus, assembly GCA_963859935.3. Taxonomy (NCBI): domain Eukaryota; kingdom Viridiplantae; phylum Streptophyta; class Magnoliopsida; order Fabales; family Fabaceae; genus Lathyrus; species Lathyrus sativus. The sequence goes on along the minus strand of OZ012739.1, from coordinate 32,218,639 downwards.
ATAAAGCTATTTTTTATGTTAGCAAATGACATTAATGTCCGTTGAAAATAAATGTTAATTTTTAGTAATAAAAAAAGTGTCAGATCTATATTTAAAAAAGAGTTAATTAAAAATTTTTTTAACAAAAAGTTAGATTCCAACTTTAAAAAAAATGTCAAATTTTTAATTAATAAAAGTAAGTTAGAGTTTTTAATTTTTTTAAAAGAAAGGTTAAAATTTTTTATTAAAACATTAGAAATTTTAATTAGAATTTTATTTTTTTTTTTAAAAAAGAGTTAATTTTAATTAAAAGTTAGTAAAAAAGGTTAATTTTAACTTTAAGAAAAATTGTTATTATTTCTATTTTTTAAAAAGGTTTAAAAAAAGATTTAAAAAGAAGAAAAGAAGAAAGGAAAATGTTACTTACACAATTTTTTATTTATAAAAAACAGTTAATTATAATAAATGAATATAAAAAAGGAAAGGGTTAATTATGATTTAAGGAAAAAAATTTAATTTAAAAATGATTTAATGATTTTATATTTTTGGTTTTGATTTTATTGCTTTAAATGATTTTTGTTTTAAAATGATTTTTGTTCTAAAAAATGATTTTTTATTTTACAAAAGATTTTTTATCTTGGTTTTGATTTTTATTAAGTAAAATACTAGTTAGCTACTACTTATAACATGTAACTGCTACTTATAATTACCTAAAAACAATTAGATAATAACAAAATGAACTAATGCCTAATATAATATATAATCTAATAAATAGAATATACAAAAATAAAATAATAAATAAAAAAGATAATAAAAAGGCAGAAGCATTAAAAGTGGGGGAAGGGACTGAAATGCTCGCTCAGGTGTTTAGGTATCCTTTTCAATTCGTTTAGTTTCCTTCTTCTTTATAACACCGGCCGCCATTGCCGGATTGCAAAGCTTTTCGAAACTCTTGCTAAATATAATTCATTGTGTAAACAAATTTGATATGATATGATTAGATATCATATGATTAGATTTGATTTCATATGATTAGATTTGATATCATATGATTAGATTTGATTTAGAATATTTTGGGTCTTTTATGTTTTGGTCTAGTGTAAACCTAAAACTATAAATAGGGTGTCTTGCTTTGTATTCTATATCACAACAGAACAGATTTCACAGTTGCAGTTAGCAAGTGAAAGTTCAATAAGAAATCCCACAGTTGTGGGTAACACATTCTCTCCAAATACTTCTTCTTTCATTCTTCTCTTTCTTGTTTGTTATTCTTCTTCTCTTTTGTTGTTCTTAGTAATTACGTGTTATTACCATCATTATCATATAGTGGGTTTGTTCATCAATCTTGAGATCAAGATTGAAGGGAATTCTTCATAGGGTGTGAGGTGAATTTCTAACACATGGTATCTAGAGCTCCGGTTGAGAGATTCAAGGAAGGAAAATAGTGATGGCGATGAACTATCTGAACGACAACTTTCCGGCGACCCTGCCAATTCTCAAGAAAGACAATTATGAGAATTGGTGCAAGCAGATTAAGGTGATTTTCTGTTATCAAGATCTTTGGGATCTTGTGAAGGATGGAGTAACATCGCTTGGGGAGAACGCAACGGAGGCGGAAAAGGCTGCGCACAAAGAATTGAAGAAGAAGGATTATAAAGCACTCTTTATAATTCATCAGTGTGTTGATCCTGATAACTTTGAAAAGGTTAGTGATGTTGATTCAGCAAAAGAAGCATGGGAGATTCTTGGAAAGTCGTTTGGAGGCGCAGAGAAGGTGAAAGAGGTGAGGTTACAAACTCACAAGTGAACCTATGAGTTGCTTCAGATGGAAGACAACGAAAGCATTACAGATTTCTTCACCAGAGTTACGAAGTTGGTGAATCAAATCAAAGTATGTGGAGAAGCGCTAACGACGAAAGCAGTTGTCTCAAAGATTTTGAGATTGTTGGCTCCAAAATTCGACCACGTGGTAGTTGCCATAGAAGAGTCGAAAGATCTGTCAGTGTTGACGAAGGAAGAGCTTCAAGGGACTCTTGAGTCTCATGAACAGAGGATGGCTGATAGAGCTGCAGGAAAGTCGAAAGATATGGCTTTGCAGGCACAGACGGAAAAGGAGAGAAAAGGCAAAGGTAGTTGGAATGGCAACAAAGGAGGAAACCAGTCGAATCAAAAGAAACCTTGGAACCAAGGCAACCAAAGAGGTGGTGCTGCAGGTAAAGGAAGAGGTGGTGGTCGAAAGACAGACAAAAGCCACATTCAATGTTTCAATTGCCAGAAGTATGGTCATTATGTTAGTGATTGTCCAGAAAGGAAGAGAAATCAAGAGACTGATGCAAAGCTGGCGAAACATGAAGAAGAAGAAACGTTGCTAATGGTTACAACAAAAGATGAAGAAAGATTCCAAGATCAGTGGTACTTGGACTCAGGATGCTCATCACACATGACTGGAAGGAAAGATTGGTTTGTCAACATGAAGCCCTCGTCGAAGAATACGATGAAGTTTGCAAATGACAACACTCTAGCAGCTGAAGGTGTTGGTGATGCTCTGATTATGAGGAAAGATGGCAAAAGGTCAACAATTTCCAATGTGTTGTACATACCAGGCATGAAGAGTAATTTGCTCAGTATAGGGCAGCTTATCGAAAAGAACTACAAGGTAGTTGTCGAAGACAAGATGATGAGAGTCCTCGACGCAGGTGGTAGATTAATCTTGAAGGCTCCAATTGACCTTCAAGATTGGACTCAATGTGATGGAGCATAAGTGTCTAGCAACTGCAGCCAGCAGAGATGAGTGGTTATGGAATTTTCGACTAGGTCATCTCAACTTTAATGACATCAGAGAACTGAAGAAAAGAAATATGGTTTCAGGATTACCAAAAATCAACATTCCAAGTGAAGTCTGTGAGGAGTGTGTTCAGTCGAAACAACACAAGAATAGCTTCAGCAAGGATGCAGGAAGGAAGTCGAAGGAAATACTTGAAGTCATATACTTTGATGTATGTGGTCCAATCCAGGTGGATTCGATTGGTGGCAATAGATACTTTGTCACGTTTATAGATGATTATAGTCGAAAGCTGTGGACTTACCTCATCAAGAAGAAAAGTGATGTGATTGAGGTATTTTCCAGATTCAAGTCCATGGTCGAAAGACAGAGTGGTCGAAAGCTAAAAATTCTGAGGACTGATGGTGGTGGAGAGTATGTGTCAAAAGAGTTTGATACACTATGTGTAAAAGAAGGGATTGTACATGAGGTGGTGCCACCCTACACTCCATAGCAAAATGGGATTGCAGAACGCAAGAACAGAACCATCATGAATATGGTGAGAAGTATGTTGAATGGAAAGCATCTACCCAAAGAATTATGGGGAGAAGCAGTTTCGACATCAACATATATATTGAACAGATGTCCGACGAAGAAGCTTGAAGGAATCACACCAGAAGAATGTTGGTCTGGTGTCAAGCCTAGTCTCAGTCACTTAAAGGTGTTTGGATCTATAGCACATAGACATGTGCCAGATCAGTTGAGAAGGAAGCTTGATGATAAGTCGAATCAGATGATCTTGATAGGATATCATTCGACAGGAGGTTACAAGCTGTTCGACCCAGTGAATAAGCAAGTAGTGATAAGCAGGGACGTGATCATAGATGAGCTTAAAGAATGGGATTGGACCGAGAATGCCAAGAAGGATTCAGTGAGAATATCTTATGAAGAACCAGCCACTGAAGTCGAAATAGAAGTTCGACAAGAACCAGTTGCAGATGAAGCAGGTTCAAGCAAACCTCGACGAACAAGACACATGCATGCAAGGTTGCAAGAATGTGTAATCACATCAGATGATGTAGTCGATGAAGAGGGTGAGCTGGTACATTATGCTTTCTATGCAGATGTCGAACCAGTCAATGCAGCTGAGGCATTGAAAGATTCGAAGTGGGTGAAAGCAATGATTGAAGAGTTAGAGTCCATCGAAGTCAATGATACCTGGTCACTTGTCGAATTGCCGCAAGGCAAAAAGGCAATTGATGTGAGGTGGGTTTACAAGGTGAAGGTAAATCCTAAAGGAGAAGTAACTTGACACAAAGCGAGACTTGTGGCGAAAGGATTTCTTCAGAAGGAAGGAATCGACTTCGATGAAGTATTCGCACCTGTTGCTAGAATCGAAACAATCAGGTTGGTTGTTGGTCTAGCAAATATGAACAACTGGCACACATGTCAGATGGATGTGAAGTGGGCCATGATGAATGTAGACAGTTTAGACACAATGAATTAGGTGGTGTGTTAAATATAATTCATTGTGTAAACAGATTTGATATGATATGATTAGATATCATATGATTAGATTTGATTTCATATGATTAGATTTGATATCATATGATTAGATTTGATTTAGAATATTTTGGGCCTTTTATGTTTTGGGCTAGTGTAAACCTAAAACTATAAATAGGGGGCCTTGCTTTGTATTCTATATCACAACAGAACAGATTTCACAGTTGCAGTTAGCAAGTGAAAGTTCAATAAGAAATCCCACAGTTGTGGGTAACACATTCTCTCCAAATACTTCTTCTCTCATTCTTCTCTTTCTTGTTTGTTATTCTTCTTCTCTTTTGTTGTTCTTAATAATTACGTGTTATTACCATCATTATCATATAGTGGGTTTGTTCATCAATCTTGAGATCAAGATTGAAGGGAATTCTTCATAAGGTGTGAGGTGAATTTCCAACAACTCTTTCTCTCCTCCTTGCATGGCTTCGTCTTGATGTCTTTATCCTACTACCTGCGAATTAAAACAGACTGAAAATCCGTTAGATAGCTGCTCACCTTCTATGAAAGTTTGAAGTGGCGAATCCGGTGTCAGTGACGACGATGATGATGGTAGCCTGACGGTATTTTCGTGTTGGCTTCGAAGGCGCTTCTTCTTTCGACCGGGTGATGATGAAGTCGAGGAACAAAACCCTCCTTCTGAGTCTGATCGGTGGCGTTTCGACAATATTCTTCCTCTTTTTAGCTGCCGCAAAAAAAGTTCTTCTTTTCCTCTTCTCGGGTTGATGATGACGGTAGCCTTTAATGGCTTTTCTGAAACTCGTTCTTGTCGTCGCCGCTTTTTCCTTTGTTGGGGTCCTTTTCAGATCTTGGTGCCCTAAGGTTCTTTTTATGATTTCCTGTTGATCTTATATCTGGCTGTGATTGTGGCTTATGAGACCGTTGTTGCAATTTTCTTGCAGATTTTTATGGAGGATCTTGTTGCCTTTTTCCGGAAAAATTGTTGCTTGGCATCTGTTTTTCAGGAAGGCTGACTTGCTGCTGTGTTGTTTAATCTGGAAAAATGTTTGTTTGAATAAGTTGTGATCATTCTTCCGGAAACGTTGCGTTTGAACTATTTGTGATGCTCGTTGGATCCGTTGAATTTCCTAGAAAATTTGCTTGTCTGTTTGGCCGATAATCACTTTGAAGAAGTGTTTTTTTCCAACAGTGCTTTTGGAATAAGTGCTTTTTTGGATAACTGCTTTTTCTGGAACATTTCTGTTAAGGCCTGTTTGGCAAACCTATGTTCTAAGAAAAAACTTTTTCAAATAAGTGCTTTTCCAATAACTTCTTTATCTCTCTCTCAATTGCCTCAGAATCATAAGAACAAAAGCTGTCGGTTTTGGTCGAGGCCGAGAATCGAACACCCGATGATGACACCGTTCTCAGGGTGTCGAAGCTAACCGACTAAACTTTATTTGTTTGTTTTGTTTGCAGGTTTGGAAGGAATAAAATCGGAAAAAGTCAGATGCTCGGGGACTTAGGATTATTTAGAAATCTTTAGAGAAAATAAAAATGTAATTTATTATTATTTTTGTAATTTTGTAATTTTATACTTTTTTTTGTAAAGATAATTATAATAAAATTATTTCATTTATATTAATGAAATAACTTTATTAATATTATTTTCCTTTTGATATGAAAAAAAAACCATTACTAACAATGTATGCTTTTGTTTAAAAATAAAAAATAAAATTCATGAAATGAAGTAAAAAATCAATTTAAAAATGAGATGAGAATCGATTTAAAATGAGATGAGAATCAATTTAAAAATAAAATGAGAATAATTATGACTAAAATTATTAAAAAATGAAATGAGAATGATTATGAATAAAATTATTTAAAAGTGAAATGAGAACTATTATGGATAAAATTATTTAAAAAATGAAATGAGAATGAAAATTAAAAATGAAATGGCATTCCCTTTTTTTTTTGAAAACGAAATGAAAATAGAACTGAGATATAATTATTTTTAAAAATGAAATGAGAGCACCAACAAAAATTCTACCTTTACAAATCTCAGATTTATCTGACTTATCCGACTAATCCCGTCTCTAACATAACTTTCGATTAAACTTTTCGGTAATTCAAACGAACAAATCCTTATCAAAATACAAATTCCTCGATTCTCGTCAACGGCCCCGACGGCTTAAATTCACAAACTGATAGCCAACTGCCAACAAATAACTGTTTTACCCTTCAGGGACTAAACGACACGTTACGTGATATTTTCCTGCAAAAATCACATGACTACACAAACTTGTTTGTGATTAGTTAAATGCAGAAATACAATGAAACGACAAATCTTAGGGCAAAATTTGGGGTATTACAGTTGCCCCTATTTAAATAGCTTTATCGGATGATTTGAGCGATGTAGGCTCGAGAAATCATGGTGAAAGGGATTTAAATATAGTTAACCGAAAATTTTGCCCTTAGATGCATTTATATGCAATGCTATGGAAAAAACAGGCGATAATGTTGACAAATGTTATGAATCTAGTATGATGCGTATGATGGAATGGTAAATGCAAATGATGCTACGACACAGGGGACATACGCGACGAACGAACCACACTGGGGAATATGACGCACTGGGGAAACAACACGACACGGGGAATCCTAAAGTGATGGCCAACTGGTGCGAGCACGACAAATTATCACTTTCAGAAAGGGAATGGTAAGAACGGGATCCTCAACGGAGATGGCACCAATGAGACAACCTCCACTGGGGGAACATCTAAAAGTAATTATTTAACAGGTTCAGGCGTGACTGGCTGATACTCTGGGATAAAAAGTAAACTGGATCTGCACGATTGTAGGACCGATTAACAGAATGCTGGAGCATTGAGCAAAGAATAACATCCGAGCCTCTGGAAACTCTCCCTCGTGACAGGATCAAACGGAACTTTTAGGAATCCATAAAAAATATACAGGGTAAAACCGGCTGTATGCCAAAATAAATGGACTTTAATGGGAAATGCCTTGATAAGCTTCCTCTAGAGAGAACGACCACTTATCGTTGGAAGGGACTTACATGCCAAAATGGATAAGCTCTCAAATAAAGAGGTTGTTGCTTATCTGTGAATAATAGATGACAAATTGATTGATTGATGATCTCCGCTGGAGGGATTGTCACTCATCTGATAAATAAACCTCTTCATATTTAAGGTCCGCGCCCGAAATACGATTCAGATTCTTCTTTTACTAAAGGATAAAATGAACTTCTTCATACCTCAAGGTCGACGCCCTGAACATGATTCAGCTCCCTCTTTTACTAAAGGATAAAATTGAACTTCTTCATACCTCAAGGTCGGCGCCTTGAACATGATTCAGCTCCTTCTTTTACTAAAGGATAAAATTGTCCGCGGCGGGATGCCTAAGCATGAGTACGGCGACTCAACATCTTAAAGTTTAGGAAAACATATGTCCACGGTGGGACACCCAAGCATGAGTGCAGCGACTCAAGGTCTTAAGGTTTACATGATATATCCGCGACGGGACGCCCAAGAATGAGTGCGACGACTCAACGTCTTAAGGTTTAGGTTTAGTGTAGGTGATAAGCTCCTCGGCTGGGAACTGTTGCTTGTCTGTAAAGGATTGTAAATGATTTCCTTGAAAGATAGTGAAAAATAAATGCACGTCCAAGCAGGTTCAGTGACCGACAGGATCGAAGTTCGATCTAGAACTGGGCTAGCAGGAACTGCCCAACAAAACTCCATTGAGGAAAGGATCTCACATGGGAACTATCTTATCCTATCGAGGAAAGATAACTAGAATAGCCATCATCCACGAGGGTTGAACTCTGTGGTGGAAACTTGGAACAAACAAGTATTTTATGCTTAGGGTTGACGATCTACTTGGAGAGAGCGGACAACCCAGTTACTCGGCGGTAACGACAAAGGATGACATAGATAGAGAAACAATGCAGATGCTAATGCGTATGCCAACGTGCATAATAATGTGTATGAAAATGTCATGCAATGAGTATGCAATGCTTAAGCTCATGCATATGCTGACAAAACATATGAGAGAGGAGACATGAGATGGAATAAACATCTCGACAGGAATACCCTGCGACCTCTGCAACAGTACATCTATCAAGGGATAGGAAAAGTTGATGGTAGGACCAAAAATTGCTTCAAAGTTATAACTTCCCTGGGGAAAAAGTATCATGACTTCCATAGGGGGATACAATACGACTTCACTGAAGAGTACGATATCATGACTTCAACTGGGGATCCATGATCTCCGTATGGGGATAAGATGTCATGACTTCACAGGAGGGATTGCTATCATGAACTATAATCAGCCAAAGAAAACTCTAGGATCAGAGACTTCTGGGGATAAAATAAATATCCGTTGTATGTGGAAGCTGTGGAGCTAGGTAGTTTCATGGAGATAGTGTAACAACTTCCTGGAAATAATACCTCGAATTCCTAGGGACAAGGTACATCTAACTGGGGATAAAAGATATCAAAGCTTCCCTGAGGAGAGTTCGTCGGACTTACTGGGGAGAAAATCAACAGACCTTCCTGAGGACAGTATCTTGACTTCTTGGGGAAAACATGGCAATCTCCTGGGGAATATTCCTGAGGAAGGTAAGGCAATTTCACTGAGGAACAGACGATGCCACTAAGAATGGGTCTTCAAGAATATATATCACTTGGAGGATACCGAGGATATTTCTGCAGTCTTGAGAATCACTGGGGATTTATCGGATGGATCCCAAAAGTGTTGCCAGCTTAACATCTCGCTGGGGATTATCACTAGGAAGATGCTGGTATGATCTTTGTAGTCTAGAAAATTACTGGAGATTAACGGCTTAGTCCAGGATGTTGTCAGCTTATAGTCTCGCTGGGGACTGTGTCAGTTTAAAGTCTATCTAGGGACTATGTCAGTTTAAAGTCTCTATGGGGACTGTGTCTGAGGCAGTGGTTGATGAGATTTACTGGGGAATGAAGACCACCAGGAGTAAGATCCATCGGGTGCATGAAGAATGTCGTGAAACAAGCTAGTTTTGATCTCAATGGACTTTGTAGTAGTCGCCATTTTGAAAAATACAATGCCCTAGAGTACTTGCTTTGAGGAAGAGTCATCTCAAGAGGATTTTACAGATGACATGGAGTCTCATTGCCCCAATGTCTTCAAACTCTTGGAGAGATTTGGTCGGATCTCGACATAACTGGCTCAGATCGACGGTGTCATGACCGAGTCTGCACGAATATAGCTCTTAAGAATGCCTGGCTCGCATCGGCACACGATTTGGAAACCACTTGCCCCTGTTTAGCAGGATCTTCGAGTTCCATTGTCAATGTATATATGTAAGTTTCTAAGATGTTAGGCAAAATCAATACGTGTGAGATGTTATCCTGAAACTATCAATGCAACAATATTTGTCTTGAAAACTTTTGTTTTTATTTTGCAAAAGATATCACTATAACTCGTGACCGAAATCACTAGCTAGGATATGAATTTTAATTTATAATGCCAATGGTAAATTGAGCATAGCTCGTAGGAGTCAGGAAACATTATCTTGTCGAGTATGCTTTCAACGAAGTCCTACTTCAATTAGGTCTTTTAAAGGTTGTATCGCAGTTTAGTTCACGGTTTAGGAAACAAAGGATAAAGGCTCAAAGTTATTTGTACCCACCAATTCTTCGTGATGTTCTCCAATCCTAATTCAGTTAACGGGATACGAGCACTCATATCTCAATCGGATTTGACATAGTCGAGAACTTATTGAGGCTTTAGACATGGCAGTCACTCACCTATTGTCGTTTTTGGTTGATCACACGACGGTGTTCTTTATTGGGGATTCTTTACGGTAATCCCTTGTTCTAACTTTTGCATGGACGACGTCTTTTGATTTGACATTGGAGTCCAGCGGGATGCCCCAGTTTTGCCTAAGTCTCCTTCATAGGTTATGACTTAGCGGGCTATATATTTTTTTATTTTTACTTTTTTTTATCGACTAAGGCGTGTGACTCTTTTGAAGGCTTGTGACTTCCCCACTCTTTTAGTAGTAGAGGTATAGTCATTGCACTTTGACTTCCTACGATGTTTAGGGATGAATTCTCGAAGGTTCGCTCCTCCTTTTCGAGGTTCTGGACGCTCGATCAATTTAACTGAAAAACTACCCTGAAGCAGGTTAAAGTAAAGGGTTTTAATTTGGAAAAGAAGAAAACTCCTACTTCAAGGCTCAAAGGGATTAAAGAGGGATTATCATCCTTATATCTCCAGTGTTTGGGATTTGAAGCAATGCCTTACATCATCAGCAAGTTTCAATCGAAAGCATACGACAAGAGATATGATGTTTGAGTTCATCATCCTCCTCCCAATTCTTTATCAAAGCAAGAGATCGGGTAATGTTGGCATTATAAGTTTATAAAAAATTATTTTAATGAGTGAAACAAATGGATTTATTCAAGACAAATGTTATGAATTAATTATTCCAAAATAACCAAGTTCGTACATGTTAATTATGCTTAATCAAAGAAAAATACATATAAATAAACAAATGAACTGTTGGACAAATTGCTCTAAATGTGTTTATGAAGTCTTTGCATCTGAGACCGGCATAGTAGTGGCGGTTTCTTCTGGCGGAGCCTCACTGGAATGAGTCGTCTCGCTTGCCCCAGCTAAATCTATCAATGCTTCAGTATTGGTCTACGAACCTTCCTTCAAACTGCCTTTCGTGAATTCTTGGTTGATCGGGTCACATCATCTTGAGGACTGTTGAAATGAAATGGACTAGGCTTCTGAATAACTACCGGCTTCGATGGATTCACTGTAGAAGTAACTGGATGAGATATGTTGAAAAGCTTGAGAGGAGTCTTGATCTTTGGCTGAGGATCATCGAAAGACAGAATCTTCTTTTCCAACAAATCTCTAACGATATCCTTCAGAGCATAGCAATCTTCCAAATCGTGTCCGGGCGCCCCCTCATGAAATAAACAATGAGCGGCGATGTTGTAATTGGCAGGCAAAGGATTACGTGGCGGACCCATTGCTCGGGTAGTGATCAAACCTCGTTGCACTAAGTAAGGATACAACTCGATGAACGTCATTGGAATTGGCGAACAAGGCTTGTATTGCCTCCTAATCGGAGCATTCTGACTAGGTGTCTGATTCTTAGGTTGTTGATAAGTAGGAGCATTGGGTGCTCGTTGATAGTTGATAGGAGCTTGTGCAGGCTGATAAACAGGAGGTTGATGATATCCCGGATGCTGATAGACCGGAGCTGGTTGCACAGGCGGATATGTAGGAAATTGATGATTGAAGGGAGGTGCAATAGTAGCTACATAGGGTTGTTGAGCGTACTGAACTAGATAACCTTTAACATAACTCTGCTGATGTTGAAGATCATCCATCAAGTGATTCCTCGGACGTGTAGCTCTTCTATGGTGGTGAAAGCTCGGAGTCTTGCACTTCGGGGGAGATTTCAATCTCCATATCTCCGGATAGAAGTAACTTAAATAGGGGCATCTGTCACACCCTAATTTTTGACCTTAAGATTCCACCTCCTTGTTTTTTTTGGTGTACATGTTTATTATGACTAACCGTTTTACCCAGATGCAGTTTCTCAACTACAGATTCTCAAAATCAAGCACCATTAATACGCAATCTGTGAATTCTGATTTAAGAGGGTCATGCTATCTCGAGGTGGTTAACGAAGAGAGGGTTGGGTTTTGTTCGCATCATTACTAAAAGGTTGTGTAATGAGGATTGCTTATCTTTTGTGCAAAAGCCCATATTGGTCAACAGTGGACTTATTATAGTAGGATTTCACCAAGTCCCTATGCACTTCAACTCTATTCATCATTGAAGTTTTTTTCAAGACGCTTCCTTTATAGGCAAAGACTTATGGATTGAATTTCTAAGAATAGGTATTATGGACCAAAGATTTGAAGTTGAATTCGAAGTGTGAGTCTAAACGTTTCTTTTGTGCAAACTCGGCCGAGGTAGATCAAAGTCCTTAACGGTTCTATTTATCAAAGGGTAATGCATGTTAAGTTTAAAGGAACTCATTTTTTTGAGCGCTTAATTAAAAAAGGCAACAACTGAAGTTACACTTTTCAAATGCCTTGAAGTCAACGTCATCATGATATTTCATCCAAGATTTCTCACAAATTTCAATATCAACCAATAGTTGTTATCATATTACATCCAAATTTATTAAGAGTACATACACGATGCTACCAAGGTCACAATAATTGGTAATTACATTAGGTTTTACTTCAAGAAGTAGAGAGAATGAATTTTATGGTACTTAAGGAGTTTGATTTTATTTAACTGCATATGCTCTCTACCTAAGTGAGGGTAATATGAATTCTATGGACACCACATCCTAGCTACCACTCTCTTGGCTTCAGTTGCAATTCTAGCACACGAGCAGGTCGCCCCAAGAGGTAGTCTGAATTAAGGCAATAACAAAGAAAGTTAGATCAGAATGGAGTTGAAAAATTAGATGCGCGTCGAGGAAGATGATTATGGACTCACCTCTCTCGTATTAAATATCAGTGACACCCCGCTGCAATACCGGTGCTATTGGGTCACGTATCCAAGCTTTGAAGCGGCGAGAATCCATCTTTTCTTCTTTCCTGCAACAGAAACAGCGAGTGATCTTTGTTCAGTTGCAAGCAGCAGACGCCACTACGACGGTACCGCCCAATGCTATGACCACTCGCCGGGGATCCCTAACCGTGGCAGCCTTTCGTATTCATAACCTTCTCGATGCCACCAACGAGCAAACCTTCCAACTTGTGATCATGAAACAAGGAAGAGCAACCATGAGTGAGGGATTGCATTCTATTTAGGAAATACTTTCAGTATCCAAGATAGTTAAACCGTTCATAGCACATCCAAAGATAGTGAACAAGGAGGCAAACTAAGCAGTAGACAGGAGCTTCGTGCCCCGCTTCTGAAGAAAGCCGCGACACGAGTCATGTTTTTGTAGGGTATCCCTTCCAAAATGCATTAGCACGGCAAAGGGTGAGACCAGATAAGCTGCAGGTGCTTACCAAGAGTGATGGAATTGAGTTTTCGAAACAAGATTGCCTAAGAACTTTACCTCCATTTACGACATTGCTGCTCCGCTCCGTATCACTCTTCGGTTTAGAGAAACGAACTCTCCCGCATTCCAAACCTGCCAACAGAATTAGATAAAGTTAATAATGCAACAATACAAACTCCACGACAAAGAACACGAAAGAAGTATACCTGCTACTCACCAAGAGAAATCAATAAGCCACTTATCGATAACGCCAACTGCCATTTTTGAGTTACTATGGAAACATAATTTATGGTTGAAGTAGAATCAGCGGTTGCTTATGTTGCTGACCTACCGAAGGATCCTGCAATATTTGTAAAAGATGTGACTGATATCATTGGCGGTGACAAGCCAAATGTCGGAGAATTCCTGCAGAATCTAGCAGTTGTAACTACCGCATTTGATCTGGATATGGAACTGATGGGAGTCTGCATCTCAGCTTTGACAACCAGGTTTCACCTTTCCAAGTTTTGTTATATGCAATGACCTGCATTAGCATACTACCAATTGATTAAACTCACGAGATATAAGCAAATAAGAACTTATAAACTGAGAATTATATTAAGCTCCAACCGTCGTCAACGTCTAACCGAGGCATCCTCTACCAACCCATAACCTGCATAATTAGGAATAACATCATAAGACACCAAACGGTTTGAAATCAAAGCAATTACCTACAGGGACCACCTTTGTTGTTAAACCCAACCTCATAATTGAGGGTAAAGTTCCAAGCAATGAAGTGCTCTGCCGGTAAAGCTAAAAGCCGCAATTCGCATAGATAAGGACTTCCTTTCTTTCAGCATGGTAACGAACTTTTTCGATCAAGAAATCAGCTGGGAATCCGAGGGCTCCTTCCTTGGTGGTTAAGTGCGCTTGAATATCTGCTAAGTTGAGATGAGTAGCGTTTGCAATCTCTTGGTGACTGGGTACGTCCTCCTGGCCGGTGAATATAGGTCGGGCCGTCACAGGCATCCTCAAGAAATCAGAATACTCTTCCAGAGTCGGCATCAACTGGTAATCCGGAAAAGTGAAATAGTGGTACAATGGATCATAAAATTGAATAAGAGTCTCGAACAACCCTTCTTTCATCTGGAGTTCGAGAAAACGGAAGACTTCTCCATATTCTGCTACGAAGGCGTAACGGTTCTCGATGAGATCTACTAGTTCTCTCAAGCTTTCAATGTTAGGACTCTAAAAAGTGTACTCAAATGCTTCTCTTGTGAAATCCATCGTTACAATACCTGAGAAATAAAATTGAGTTTCTTGAAATGAATAAAGAAATAATGCAATGCAAGATGAGTAGGACTTCATGGGATCCCAACTACTTATAAGCATTGTGGTAAAAGAAACGTTTTTATTAATTTTTGAAATGGAATACCAATAATTGCTTTTAAAAGTCCCAAATAAAAGCTAAATAAAAGCTAGTAAAGACGCTAAAGAAGTTTTGAATTCTGCTGCTTGAGCTGCTCTTCTAATTGCGTCTTCTCACGGATAAAGTTGTCCACAATCAGCTTCCAAATAGTGCATTATGGGTCGGAGAAAAATAAATCCTCCATGACTTTCCTCTTCTTGCAGGGGAGTAACTCTTCATCCTTCAACTATAGCTGTTTCTGGAGTTCATCTTTCTCTTTCTGAAGTTTATCAATCTCTGCAACAGACACTAGATACTTGTTCTTCCATGACTCCAACTCATGTTGCGACTTCTTCAAAGCAACCTCTAACTTCTCAGCTTCGGACATAAAGACATCAGTGGGCTCCCTTCTCGGAGGTATAAGGTCTTGACGAGAATAGGGCATTTTTAATTTGATTGCTCTCTCTCTAACCCACTGTAGGTAGGGTTCTAAGGACACACAATTAAGTTTTCCAAGGCTTCTCTTGCCTTTCTTGTGCAAATGTTTCCAGGCGGCTAGAATCTTATCTCGAAGTTCCTTGTCATCCCTAAAGAAAATGCCCTCCACTTGAACACTCTTAGGTGGTTCCTTCAACGAAAATCCCAACTGTCGACGAGCTAAGACTGGATTGTAACTGATCCCTCCATTAAAACTGAGTAACGGTACATTAGCAAAGTCACCATAACCATCAATAATTAAAGTTTCATCATATGCTTGGTTGTACCAATCAATGTCTGAATGGGTCAATGCCATAACCCTCGGAGACCAAAGTTCCATGCCAACATTTGTAAAGGAGCTAGACTTCGGTAGGTGCGAAATAAACCACTTGTAAAGTAAGGGTACACAGCAAGTAATCATCCCTCCACCACGAAGGTTTCGGAGATGTATGGAGTGATATGTATTACCCAACAAAGTTGGTACTGGGTTGTTCTTCAAAAAGATCTTAATTGCATTAAGGTCAACAAACCCTTCAAAACTTGGGAACAAGAATACTCCATAGATAAGTAAGGCTAAGATTGCTTCGAACGGGGTCTTGTTCGTATAATCAGCATAAAACTTAGCCTTACTGATTAAGAAATCCGTAGTTAAGCCTAGAATACCACCCTTACTAATTAAGTTTCTTCTGACGTCGAATACTTTCAGATAAAGAGCTTTAGCAATATCTCTTTCCTCAGGGTCCTTCTCCAAGAAAGGGAAGGGAGATTTCTCTAGAATAGGTAGACCAACCAGGAAAGAATACTCTTCCAATGTAGGCGATAACTGAAAGTATGAGAACGTGAAGCAACGGTAAAGCGGATCATAAAACTGCAATAAAGTGGAAAGGAGTCCTTCGTTTACTTGGCGACTCAACAAAGATATCAGCTTCCCATACTTGCTCTTGAACTTCCCTTGGTCTTCAATCAGGGTCACCAACTCCTTTAGGTCATCCAATTTAGGACTTTTAAAAGTGTATTTCAAAGTGCGTCTTTCATTAGAAGTCATAGCGACCTACAATGTTCATAAACAAAAGGGGATCCCATGAAATCTTAATGCGAAATGATGCCATATGAATGCAACAAACACAAGTAGGAACATAAGGACACACAAAGATAAACAAACAAAAGGTCCTAGGTTTGCATCGAGCATGGAGCCAAAGGGTGTACCCATTTCCCAAAGGACGAGGACTAGGGGTTATTTGTACCTGCAGAACAAGGTTCTAATAAGGTTCCCAAAGTCATTAGTTCATCTTTCAGATATTATCAATTTCCCAATTACTCGGTGATTAATAAGATTCTCAAGAGAACTTCTTTTGAGTGTAGCATCGCGTAGCACTATTTCAGGTGTACTCCCTCATAGTCCCGCACTACGTCCTAATAAAGGCCAAAGTGGGGTTAAGGTAACTATGGTCCTCAATATCATAGACTCCAATCGAAAATAGTAAAAGTCTTCACAATTACTCGTTCAACCGAACTATTTTCGAAAGGGTCTCAACTGAGCGTGATTTTCAAGTCAACTTGGTCGGGATTCAACTCCCTATAAGTCTCGTTGAACATATCACTATCCTATCTTAAGTTCACTCAAGTCCGGGTGTAGGACTTTGTCTCACCACTCAAAGGTATCAACCCAAAAGCAATAGATAAACATGTATACAATTAAGCAAATATAAACAAATATGTAAACAAAAACAAGATAGGGAAACCCACTAGAGTCTCCCCAATGAAGTCGCCATTTCTGTCACGGTGAAAATCGGATACCAAACTATTGATTAGTTTGAATCTTTAATTCATTTTACAACCGAACTTTGATTTGTCCAAAGGAAGGGATAAAGATCAAAATTACCACAATGCAATGCAAATGCAAGCTAGAGAGTTATAGGTTCGGGGGTCGGTTAAACTTAGGGAAGGTGCTAGCATCCTAAGTTTCTGTAGTATCCTACAGGAACCTCTTCTTTATGTTTATTTATTGCTATGTGTTTATTTGCTTAATGGTTGAAAGACCTAGGTGGTTTATTTCTAAGTATACTCGATAAGATGTCGCATATTATGCCTACATATCCTTACGGGAGTGAAATTAGAGTATCTGTAGTTCCCCTAAAGGGTTTGAGGAGTTCTTTGACTGTGGTCAGAGTTCCTACGGGTTTAAGGTAGTTGATTGATTGATTTTAGGAGAAGAGATGAGTCTTCATTTTAAGGGAGATTTAACCGCCACAAGTTGTAGGAATGTAGTCTTTGCATCGTCTTAAGAGAAGGGCTCAAGTACTCGGATAAGGATCGACGAGGTACGCCTTTATCTCTCTTAAGGCAAAGTTCCTACGAATTGATTGTATTGTTGTAGGGTGGAGATTCTATCTCGCTTAAGATGATTAACATCTTTCTCTATTGTGTTTGAATATATTTGATGTAGTGTTGATTGAGTTGTTTGTTTGTTTCTATGTTGTAGAAGACAAAGGTCTTTCCTATAGGGTAGGATCTATCCTAAAGATCAACTTGAATAGGATCAAGGACCATGTGGGGAGAATGATGCAAATGTGAATGCACTACACAGAATTGTTGAATCATGTGTAGGGTTTTCCTTTGGACGGAATGCAAGGCAGAAATATAAATACGATAATGTAAATTGCGAAAATAAATTGCGGAAATGGTAAAACATACACATACGCATGAAAGCGTTGAAGTGTGTGAGAGTGAATGTGTCGTGAAGTGCACGGTTAGATTGTATTTTACGTTGATGATTGTTTTTAGGCGAAGTTGAATTGATTTTAGTTGGGATAAAATGTTGATTTGAGTGAGTTAATTTTAGATGGAATTACTTGACGAGTAATGTTGAATTAATTTATTTGTTTTAGGGGAAAGTCGCATTTATTTTAGGGGATACAAGTTAATTTAGTTATACTAGTTTTAAATAAGAGGTTTCTAATAGGTGATTATATTTTATCTAAAACTTACATATGAAATGATTTAATAAAAGTTGTTTGTTATTATTATATGAATTGTAAAAGGTTGTTATTATTATTAAAGGTCTAAGTTATTTAAAATTATGAAAGAAAGGTTTTTTATTCAAATAGTTTTTTTTTATATTAAATAGGTACAAATTATTAGATTATGAAAAAATATTTATTAAGAAACAAGTTATGTTCATTTTAAAAGGATTATTAAGTTATATAAAAAAAGTGAAATAGATTGATTAAAAATTAGTTAAAAAGATTAATTAAAAGAGTTATTTATAAAAATTTCATTTTTTCAATTATTAAATTAATTAATTAAAAGGTTAATAAAAGTTGATATTAAATTAATTAATAAATTACATGAAGAGATTAAATTTAAAATATCATCATTTTAATAAAAAAAATTAAAGTTAATTTAGCCAATTATAAAAGGATGTGTTAATTTAATTAAAAGAACTGATTGAAAAGGTTAATTGGTAATTGGGTTAAATATTGAATATTAGGTTAATTAGGGGATGATGAGTGGTTTAGTGGTTTAATTAGCAGGTTAATGAAGTTAATTGGGGGCTGATGGTTATCGTGTGTGTGGGTGTAGCATGTGTGTGTGATTACAGTATGGAATAGAAATTGAAACAAAACAAGAGAGAAAACCCTCGTTCCCAAATCGATCCCCTCTTTTCCCCAATCTCTTCGATTTCACCGATCTACTCCCTATCCGTTTCTTCTTCTTCGCGATTTGCCCCTTCCGTCTTTTCTCTTCACTGCGAATCTCACTTTCTCCTTCAATCGTTTTGTCTTCTTTCTTTGATTCACATAAATCTACAACAATCACATCAAAGCGTTAATGCCAAAAGAAATTTTAACATGAAAGATGGTTTTACCGAGATTTGGGAGCGGTGGCTGGTGGACTCGTGCGGCGAAATGGGGGTTGTATCCTTCAAATCTGCGGCGCCGGTGACGGTTTGCGGTGAACGGAGATGACTTTCGTGAGCTGGACATATAAGTTTCCTTGCTCTAATTTCTAGGTTGTGAAGCTAGGTTTTTTTTTGCGGTAGTTTCCGTTTCGTATGATAGGGTTCTCTTTTGTGTGTCCCATTTCCTTTCTTCCTCATTCATCTTATATAGGCTCTTGGGAATTAATGCTTTGAATGCCTGATTGAAACTTTCTGTTTTAGTGTAGACAACATTTGAAAACTTTCCTTCTTTTGTTCCAATCTCGTTAAATGTTTGTTAATGAAATATCAATCTGATATGTGAATCAAATCTGTCCATATTCAATGTTTGGGATTTGGATTGGGGTATCCGAATCTTCTTGCGGAATATTCCTGATTGACTTTGCTAATTTGAGATTTTGATTTGGCAGGTACAGGTAGCAATCATTTGGGCCAAAGGATGAATCATAAGCCCAGAGGAGGGAAACTTGTGGTTGGTGCGTGTATTGGAGAAGCTTCACGAAAAACTGGTGATGCAGGGTATATTCTTTTCAATCTCAAACTCTATTTCTCTGGTTCTGTTTTTTCTTTGAACTGATACGTATCTGAAGCTCTTTTGTTTCATGTGCTTTGGTGCTGGTGACCGGGGGACCTGGAGTAGCGTTTGAATGCTTGAGGAAGGAAGCAAAGAAGATCCCTTCAGTAGAGTTGAAACACCATCAAACGCAGGACCTGCATTCTTGGTTCTTCAAAAAGTGACCCGTGGTTTGAGATTTCGGTAATTGAATTCGTAGTATTGCCTCGTACTTTCAAACTAATCTTGATGAGTAGATTGAATGCCTTTAGGGAGCTGTTGTCGCACGGCCTTGTCGTTGTGATAATTACGAATAATGATATCAATTTCACTTGTTTGCCGGACATGTTAGACAGCAGCAGAGGAGACGGTCTTGCATTGGATGGAATTAGCAAATCGTGCAGTTTAGCAAGGAAGCTCAGCAGATCCTCATTCCCATAACTCATCTCAGCAAGGGAAAAGAAGAATGAAGCTGCTGGTTCGTAGGCACTAACAAAAGCATCCATTGATACAATTGTCTCACTTATAAAGTCCTATTACCTCCAGAAGATCAGTTTGAAGAAAAAAACAGCATTATGGTTATCAAGCCTTCCAGAAGCAGGTAAGACCTCCACTGATGAATTGCAGCTGTTCTTGCATTGTGCTCGTAATGCTCATAAAATGTAATGTTACTGCAGCTAAATTATCATGCGTCCCAGGCTGAGCTTGCAATGCTTTTCTGACAAGCAATTTTGTCAATTCTTCAATTTCATGATTGTATATGGCGCATATATCAGACAATTTTGGCAAATCAAGCAGCTTCTTCTCCTGCAAAAGAACTTCATGATCTCTCAAACTGAGCATATCAGCAGGTCGAGCACCATCTACCAAGAGTTTCAACAAACATCTTCTACCAAGATCCTCCCACAGAGATGAAGCAGCAGTTGCCAGGAATCACTGATACCATCAGTTTGACGAAAACGAGTGGGTAGGAACGTCGAGCGATTTTCAACTCTGTGAGGACTTGACAATGAATTCAGACGAAAAAACCACTTCAAGCCTTGATCTCTTAGCACCACTTCTTACTGCTACCCTTAATTGCATTGTTTCATCTTCAACATTTTTTCAAACCAATTTGCGTTATACCTTCATAACCTTCACTGAATGATGTATTCCATTTGTAGCCATCGATACGCACCTTCAAAAGTTCGACTTTAGCTGACGGCTGCTACTCAAATGGTTTTGGAGGATCAATGGGATGTATCCATACAACAGACTGAGCATCACATTGCTGTAGGCAGAGACTACATCCATCCCTATTGATGTGTGTGGCTAGAACTGGACTGGTTGCGCAGGAGAGAAGAAAAGAGCGATGCCTCTGAAATACTCAAGTTAAATGTCAAGTGATGGTGCAGTAAGGTATTGTAGTTCATTCTTCTTGTTGCTATGTTTGTTGGCTGATTATCTCCCGCCTTGCTCTTGACTAAAAAAATTTATCTAGGCTTGGTAATTCTGGTCCAACTTGATCCTTTCTTGATGTTCCATCCAAGGCTGACTTTCGCAATTCTTCTTGCAGGAAAATTAATTGTTGGATTGTGTTGCTTGGGTCTTATCTGTGGTCCTCGCTCCATCTGCTTTTCTCCACGGACATTGTGTTCAGATGAATTCCTAGAAGACGATCCTTGAGCTCGATTCATCGCCTGCATTGACATTATCTCTTGCATTTCAGATTCCCTATGCACATTTCCTAATCTTCATAGATGCATGGTTTAACATTCTCATCTCAGCATGTTGTTGAGAATGAACTCCCCAAAGCAAGCTTTTGTGGCGCATCCTGGAAAGCATATCGAAGGTATGCTTGGTGGACGGGGTTTAGCATTTGCTGCTGCTCGCTATTGTGACCTCTGAGCCGAGCATCTTGATTGGTACCGTGTTGCTGAACTAAAACCGGCGAATTTTCGAGACTGCTGGGGCAGCTGCATAGCATTGGGTCGTTGAAAATTGTTACTCTCAAATACACCTTGACACCCTGCTCGATAAGCTATAAAAAAATGTATCATTTCCTTCTGGCTTTCTCAGCAGCTGTTATTGAAATGTTTGTCTAGAACCTAACTGCTGTTGTTGTTGATGGTGCTTTTTCTAAACATAGGCAAGAGTAGGACGGTTTAGTCCTTATGTTATTTGACATAGGATTGGATAATGCCAAATTATTTATTATGCTTTATAGAGTTTAGAGGAATATGGCTAGATCAACTTAGTTGTGATGCTTGTACACAACTTGCAACTTTAGATTTATGTAACTTCACATAATAAATCCGTAATTTGATGTCCTGTTAATTTCTTCTTATTACTTACATTCTAGCAATTATTCTCCACCCATCTATATGTTGCCGTCAAAAAAATCCAACTATCCAGTGAAGAAAGACTTTACACCAAGCTTCCAACTGCCTCGTTTTGTTTCTCGAGCCACAGTTGCAATGTCACCCGTCAACATGAAATGCCCTTTCCGTTTCTCCCATTAACTTGCACGCCCTGACCTCTAGAAGTTTAAAATTGTATATCTGTAACCTCTTGCGCTTGAGTAAAACCAAAATTTCTCTCATGGTTTGAATTTAAATACTGGACCGAAATAAGGATGAATTTGATCATAGTAGACAACTCTTGACAATAAAATGGCATAAATCTCAATCTTCGAATAATAAGCCCTTATGTATATCACTTCGTGATTCCTTAAACTTTCAACAGTAACCTATCTTTCACACGATAAACAAACAAATTGGTTAAAACGGTTAGCTATGCATAATGATTGGTTATGAGAATGAACGCCATCTCACTCGATATCACTGCGTCTGCACAAAAATTGGTTAATCACATAAATATTAAAATATAAGAAGAGGTGGCACCTTACGGTCAAAAATTAGGGTGCGACAAAAGTCCTACACCCGGACTTAAGTGAACTTAAGATAGGATAGTGATATGTTCGATGAGACTTATAGGGAGTTGAATTATGACCAAGTTGACTTGAAAATCACGCTCAGTTGAGACCCTTTCAAAATGGTTCGGTTGAATGAGTAATCGTGAAGACTTTTACTATTTTCGATTGGAGTCCATGATACTGAGGACCGTAGTTACCTTTAACCCCACTTTGGCCTTTATTAGGATGTAGTGCGGGACTATGAGGGAGTAATCCCGAAATAGTGCTACGCGATGCTACACTCAAAAGAAGTTCTCTTGAGAATATATTAATCACCGAGTAATTGAGAAGTTGATAATATCCGAAAGATGGGCTAATGACTTTGGGCACCCCTTAGAACCTTGTTCTGCAGGTACAATCCATCTTTAGTCCTTGTCCTTTGGGAATGGGTATACCCTTTGCTCCATGCTCGTTGCAAACCTAGAGTCTCTCTTGTTTGTTTATCTTTATGCCTCTATGTGATTACTTGTGTTTGTTGCATTCATAAAGCATCATGTTGCATCGGTTTCATGGAACTCCAAGTTTATTGTAAACATTGTAGAACCAATAGGGATTACAAAAGAAAATATTTTGAAATATTCTTTTAAGAGTCCTAACTCGCTAAGGAAGTTAAGTACACTAATTGAAGAATCAAGAAACTCAAAAGGACAAATACAAGAGGCTTCCCTTTATTATTGAGGATCAAATGAAGTTCAAAAGACTTTCAGCAACATTGAAGAAGGGTTTCCTTCCTTATTTTCCAACAAGAGATATAGGATTTATTTTCCTCTATCACACTATCTTCAAGAAGATTCAGATAGAAGAGCAAATCAACAAGCACAATGAAGGAATTCCTTAGAACTTTATTACCTATTATGTTAGGAATCTTTTAAGAATATTCACTTGTAATCCTTTATCAAAAAAATAAATAAATAATAATAATAAACGAGTTTTCTTTGGGTACTCTGTGACGTTTATAAATACTTGAGTTCCATGAAACCTTTCGTTTTGCATTCTTGCATTTGCATTTCGCATTTTGCATCAGCATAACATCCTTTGCGTTCCGGGGGGGGGGGGGGGGTCTCACTCTTGCTTCATCTTCACAGACAAGCAGAATCACCAATACAACACTTGAGCCAGTCGATGTCAAAAGATGGATCAATTGGAACAAGAGAACAGAGTGCTCCGTGACGAAGTTGCAACCCTGAAGGAAAATTTGGAAAGGTTGAATGGTTTAGTTGAAGCTCTGTCTAACTAGTCTGCACTCAACAATCAAGAAGTTCAAAGGACTGTTGTCTCCGAAGTAGTATCAGCATCGATCCCAGCGGTGTCTACTGTTGCTGAAGTGACCTACAGCATGCCGCCAGGTTTCCCGTGGGGAATGCCTCCTTATTTTACTCCGGTCGGTAATCGTCCACCTATTCCTAAGGTCTCTGCCAGGACCACTGTTCAAGCCATCCCTACCACTGTTGCCGTAATGACCACTACACCTCCGCATGTGAACACTGTTCCATATATGTTGGATGAGCCAACCCTCCATAGGACACCCAGCGAAACTGTGGGTTTTGAAGAAAGGATGGATGGATTTCAAGACCAATTTTCTGATATGCAAAAGGAGTTGAAAGCCCTTCGTGGGAAGGATTTATTTGGAAAGAGCGCTTCTGACTTGTGCTTGGTTCCGAATGTCAAGGTTCCACCAAAATTTAAGGTCCCCGATTTCGAGAAGTACAAAGGGAATACTTGCCCTCAGAGTCATCTTATCATGTATGCCAGAAAGATGTTTGCGTAAATTGACAATGATCAATTGCTCATTCATTATTTCCAAGACAGTTTAACAGGCGCTGCGCTCAGGTGGTATATGGGATTAGATAGTGCAAAGATTCAAACTTTCAACGATCTAGGTGGAGCCTTCATCAATCAGTACAAATATAACATGGAATGGCTCCTGGCCGTGATCAGTTGAGGGCCATGGCTCAGAAAGACAAAGAGAATTTCAAGGAATATGCTCAGCGTTGCGCGAGTTAGCCGCTCAAGTCATACCTCCATTAGAAGAAAAAGAAATGACCAAGATTTTCCTAAAGACTTTGGGTCCTTTCTTTTATGAGAAAATGGTAGCAAGTGCACCCAGAGACTTCACCGAAATGGTAAACATGGGAATGCGCTTGGAAGAGGGGGTTCATGAAGGAAGGCTCGTCAAGGAAGGGAGTGTTCCCAATAATGCTCAAAAGTATGGGAGTGGTTTTGTGAAAAAGAGAGAACATGAGGCAAGTGTTGTGCAGCAGGGACGATCCAAGAAAGGGTATCCGCCATCGCATCAGGTTGCTACGGTTTATCAGCCACAACATCAACAAAATCAACAAAATCAGCCATTCAACGACCAGAGTCGTGTACACAAAAGAATAGACTTTGATCCCATCCCGGTGACATACGCTGACTTGTTCCCAACTTTGATTCAAAAAGGTCACGTCCAGACGAGAATTCCACCTAAGGTACCCAAGAAACTTCTGTATTGGTACAAAGCTGACAAATTTTGCCCATACCATCAAGGTGCTCCAGGCCACGATATTGAGAACTATTACGGTTTGAAAGCAGACGTTCAAAAGTTGGTTAAGTGCGGAATTTTATCCTTTAAGGGTTCCATTCCTTATGTGCAAGATAATCCCCCACCTCAGCATGGTTCATCCTTCGCGAACATGATCCAAGGTTATTCGAGAAGCTCATATCAATATAGTGCCTAAAGATGAATCGGAAGGTAACATATCAGACGATTCTGCAAGCTTCTCCATTCCATACAAAGGCTTAATAAAATCCAAGAGAAGGGCGTCTGGCTTTTCACTTTGTGTGTTTCCTTTCTTTGGTTAAAAGCATAATTGGCATGTAAGAACTTGTTATTTTGAATAAGTAATACAATAAATGTTTGTGAAGAAATCCATTTGTTTCACTCGTAAAATATTTTTCATAATTTATAGCGCCTACTATACCCAATTCTCTCACTTTGGTGGATAATTGGAGGGAGGGTGATGAAGTAAAATGCAGGATCTCTTGTTGTATGCTTTTGAATAAAAACCCTACTGATGATGTGAGGCATTCCTGTTTCAAACCTTCTAAACACCAGAAATATTTAAACTTCCTTGAACCCAGACGAAGATTTTGTTTTTTTCAGACCGAAACCTCGTTTTTAACTTAGGGCAGGGTATCATCCAAAATGAGCATCTTTCAAAAAATTGGGTGGGCACAAATGTACTTTGACCCTTTATTCCTCTGATTTACAAATCATAAACTAAACCCATATTTATAACCATAAAGTCCTAATTGAAGTAAGGTTTAGTTCGAAAGCATACTCGATGAGATATCGTTTCCTGACTCCTATGAGCTATGCTCAAATTTAGTATCGGCCTTATAAATAAATTAAAATTATATCCTAACTAGTGATTTTGTCACAAGTTATGGTGATATCTTTTTCAAAAAAAAAAAGAAGCTTCAAGACAAACATGAATGTTGCATTAACAGTTCGAATTGACATTTCTAATCTGTTAACATTGCTTTATATCTTAGAAATTTACATGACAAGTTCAGTCCATTGGAATTTGGAGACTTTGCTGACCTGGGGCAAGTCATTTTCCAAGAGGTTTGATCCATACAAGTTTGACATTATCTATAGCACAAGTTTGAAGACTCGGTTATACCGTCAATCAGGGGCAGTTACGTCGAGATTCGGTGAATCTCTCCAAGAGTTTGAAAACATTGGGGCATTTGGACGCCATGTTTTCTGTAAAATCCTCTCGAGATGACTTTTTTATCGTGAACCATGTGACTTGGGGCATGAAAATCAAAGGTGGTTGTGACAATTCCGTAACGAATATTCTCAATGCAAGAAAACTCCAGTTGGTGACCTGAGAATTCTCAGTGAAGTGGATTAGCTTCACCTCTCCAGCGAAGCGGATGTTTATTTCATCCCCATGAAGCCTCGACTCTGGCATATTCAACAGCTTTGTTAACCTAGGTGCACCCATATGAAGTGGATATTTATTTTATCCACAAGGTTTCTCCAGTTAGGAGATGGATCTGTTTCCAATAGATCTTTATCCTCATCTTCAACAAGATAACTGAGATTCATAGTGACAAATCTTCAGTAAGATCAAGATGTTATATCTTCATGCAGAACATCTTCTATTCCCCTGAGAAGTTTTAAAGCCTTAAAGCAGGAATGTGATCCCATATAGGGCCCTCCACCTATCCACAATGATGCTTCTATCTTCGAAGATTGGTCCGATATTTGTTCCCCAGAGGGAATTCTAAAAGCAAGTATACATTCTCCAAGCAATGTTTAATCTGTGAAGATGTGGTTTGAGCGACCCGCCGTTTGGGATGTTTCTTATCTCTGTTGTTAGCATACGCATAACATATAGATAGATAGCATGGCATATGTGTAACGCCCATTTTAATTATTTTTATTTTCGGTATTATTTTCATTTTCGGCGTGCTTGCGTGGATTTTAGTTAAGGAGTAAGTTCCATAATACTAGAAAATATGATTAATGATGATAATAATATGATAATTAGTAAGGTGTTACTATTATTACTATTATTGTTATTATTATCATATTAAATAATATTATTGGAATAATAATATAACTATTGGATTTTTGGAATTAAAAGAAAATGAGATTATTATTTATTTGGAATAAAAGTGGATTAATTGGAATGAGGGGCATGTTTGGCATTTGGCATTAGAGTTGGAAAGAGAAGAACACAATTTGTGAAGAGGAGAACACGGTTGAGGCATCAAGAGCAATCAAGAGCAGGAAAGAGTGCATCAAGGCTGCAGATTGTGAAGCTCAATCATCATCAGAATTTCATTCGAGGTAAGGGGGGAGAATATCCGGTTAAATTGGTAAATACATGAGTAATCGGTAGAAAGGGGGAAATCCCTAACCCCATAGATTTCTTGACGTTTGATGTCGATTGCATGTTGTTATTGTAGTGATTGTTGTATTGTTTGATGTTTAATTCGTTGCATGTGCTGAGAATGTTGTATTGTTGAAATTATTTTAAAAGAAAAGTTAGAATTTAATTTTTCCTTTTTTACAATAAAGCTATTTTTTATGTTAGCAAATGACATTAATGTCCGTTGAAAATAAATGTTAATTTTTAGTAATAAGAAAAGTGTTAAAAAAAAAAGTGTCAGATCTATATTGAAGAAAGAGTTAATTAAAATTTTTTTTAACAAAAAGTTAGATTCTAACTTTAAAAAAAATGTTATGTTTTTAATTAATAAAAGTAAGTTAGAGTTTTTATTTTTTAAAAGAAAGGTTAAAATTTATTATTAAAACATTAGAAATTTAAATTAGAATTTTAATTTTTTTTAAAAGAGTTAATTTTAATTAAAAGTTAGTAAAAAAGGTTAATTTTAACTTTAAGAAAAATTATTATTATTTTTATTTTTTAAAAAGGTTTAAAAAAAAGATTTAAAAAGAAGAAGAGAAGAAAGGAAAAGGTTACTTACACAATTTTTTATTTATAAAAAACAGTTAATTATAATAAATGAATATAAAAAAGGAAAGGGTTAATTATGATTTAAGGGAAAAAAATTAATTTAAAAATAATTTAATGATTTTATATTTTTGGTTTTGATTTTATTGCTTTAAATGATTTTTGTTCTAAAAAATGATTTTTTATTTTACAAAAGATTTTTTATCTTGGTTTTGATTTTTATTAAGTAAAATACTAGTTAGCTACTACTTATAGCATGTAAGTGCTACTTATAATTACCTAAAAACAATTAGATAATAACAAAATGAACTAATGCCTAAGCTAATAAATAATCTAATAAATAAACAAAAATAAAATAATAAATAAAAAAGATAATAAAAAGGCATAAGCATTAAAAGTGGGGGAAGAGACTGAAATGCTCGCTCAGGTGTTTAGGTATCCTTTTCAATTCGTTTAGTCTCCTTCTGCTTTATAACACCGGCCGCCATTGCCGGATTGCGAAGCTTTTCGAAAATCTTTCTCTCCTCCTTGCATGGCTTTGTCTTGATGTCTTTATCCTGCTACCTGCGAAATAAAACAGACTGAAAATTCGTTAGATAGCTGCTCACCTTCTATGAAGGTTTGAAGCGGCGAATCCGATGTCAGTGACGACGATGATGACGGTAGCCTGACGATATTTTCGTGTCGGCTTCGAAGGCCCTTCTTCTTTCAACCGGGTGATGATAAAGTCGAGGAACAAAACCCTCCTTCTGAGTCTGATCGGTGGCGTTTCGACGATATTCTTCCTCTTTTCAGTTGCCGCAAAAAAAGTTATTCTTTTCCTCTTCTCGGGTTGATGATGACGGTAGCCTTTAATGGCTTTTCTAAAACTCGTTCTTGCCGTCGCCGCTTTTTCCTTTGTTGGGGTCCTTTTCAGATCTTGGTGCCCTAAGGTTCTTTTTATGATTTCCTGTTGATCTTATATCTGGTTGTGATTGTGGCTTATGAGACCTTTGTTGCGATTTTCTTGCAGATTTTTACGGAGGATCTTGTTGCCTTTTTCCAGAAAAATTATTGCTTGGCATCTGTTTTTCAGGAAGGCTGACTTGCTGCTGTGTTGTTTAATCTGGAAAAATGTTTGTTTGAATAAGTTGTGATCATTCTTCCGGAAATGTTGTGTTTGAACTATTTGTGATGCTCGTTGGATCCGTTGAATTTCCTGGAAAATTTGCTTGTCTGTTTGGCCGAAAATAACTTTGAAGAAGTGTTTTTTTCCAACAGTGCTTTTGGAATAACTGCTTTTTTGGATAACTGCTTTTTCTGGAACATTGTCGTTAAGGCCTGTTTGGCAAACCTATGTTCTAAGAAAAACACTTTTTCAAATAAGTGCTTTTCCAATAACTTCTTTATCTCTCTCTCTTTCAGTTGCCTCGGAATCATAAGAACAAAAGCTGTCGGTTTTGGCCGAGGCCGAGAATCGAACACCTGATGATGACACCGTTCTCAGGGTGTCGAAGCTAACCGACTAAACTTTATTTGTTTGTTTTGTTTGCAGGTTTGGAAGGAATAAAATCGGGAAAAGTCGGATGCTCGGGGACTTAGGATTATTTAGAAATCTTTAGAGAAAATAAAAATGTAATTTATTATTATTTTTGTAATTTTGTAATTTTATACTTTTTTGTTGTAAAGATAATTATAATAAAATTATTCCATTTAGATTAATGAAATAACTTTATTAATATTATTTTCCTTTTGATATGAAAAAAAAAATCATTACTAACAATGTATGCTTTTGTTTAAAAATAAAAAATAAAATTCATGAAATGAAGTAACAATCAATTTAGAAAAAATCAATTTAAAAATGAGATGAGAATCGATTTAAAATGAGATGAGAATCAATTTAAAAATAAAATGAGAATAATTATGACTAAAATTATTAAAAAATGAAATGAGAATGATTATGAATAAAATTATTTAAAAGTGAAATGAGAACTATTATGGATAAAATTATTTAAAAAATGAAATGAGAATGAAAATTAAAAATGAAATGGCATTCCCTTTTATTTTTGAAAACGAAATAAAAATAGAACTGAGATAGAATTATTTTTAAAAATGAAATGAGAGCACCAACAAAAATTCTACCTTTACAAATCTCAGATTTATCCGACTTATCCGACTAATCCCGTCTCCGACATAACTTTCGATTAAACTTTCCGGCAATTCAAACGAACAAAGCCTTATCAAAATACAAATTCCTCGATTCTCGTCAACGGCCCCAATGACTTAAATTTGCAAACTGACAGCCAACTGCCAACATATGACTGTTTTACCCTTCAGGGACTAAACGGCACGTTACGTGATATTTTCCTGCAAAAATCACATGACTACATAAACTTATTAGTGATTAGTTAAATGCAGAAATGCAATGAAATGAATAATCTTAGGGCAAAATTTGGGGTATTACACATATCATCCGCAAACGGATGGTCAGATAAAGAGGACTATCCCGTCTTTGGAGGATTTGTTGAGGGCTTGTGTGTTGGATCAAGGAGGATCTTGGGATAGCCACTTGTCATTGATTGAGTTCACGTACAACAACAATATTCATGCTAGTATTGAAATGGCACCGTATAAAGCATTGTATGGTAGGAGGTGTAGGACTCCATTGTATTGGTATGAGTCAGGCGAGAGTTTGTACTTGAACTTAAGATTGTGCAGGAGACCGCCAAAAAGATTAAGATGATCCAAGAGAGGATGAGAATGTCGCAGAGTCATCAGAAGAGTTATCATGATAGGAGGAGGAAAGCACTTGAATTCTAAGAGGGAGATCGCGTGTTTTTTAAAGTTGTGCTAGTAACTAGTGTGGGTAGAGCTTTGAACTCTAGAAAGCTCACTCCACGTTTTATTATCAGACATTACAGAGGATAAGATAAGTAGCCTATCAAGTTGCTTTATCGCTGTCACTTGTGAACCTTCATGATGTGTTTCATGTATCTCAGCTGAGGAAATATATCGTGAATCCTTCGTATGTGATACAAATAGATGATGTATAGGTGAGAGATAACCTGACGGTTGAAACATCATCCGTGCAGATTGATGATCGAGAAATGAAACAGCTGCGGGGTAACAAGATTTCCTTAGTGAAGATATTGTGGGGTGGACCAGCTGATGAAAGTTGAACTTGGGAGCGTGAAGATCAAATGAGGGAGTCGTATCCGGCTCTGTTTCCTTCAAGTAATTTTCGAGGACAAAAACACCCCAAAATAATTATAATATTCATCTAATTGATTTATTATAATTATTCATGATTTTCAGAGAATTTTGATGAAATATTATGACACATGGTGTATTTGTTTTGTGTTTTGTGGGATATTGATGAGCTAAGAGAATAATGAGAGTATTTAGAAAATAAGTGATTAATTGAAATTATTTTAGTGTTAATAACAATAGAATAATGTGAATAATATTATTTAGATTATTATTAATTAAAATAAAAGGGAGTGGAACACTAAGGGCAATATGGTCTTTTGTAAGGGAATAAGTGAAGGTAAGATGGGAAAATCATAATAAGAGTCCTAAGGGCATGTTTGACAAAAGGAAAAGAGGGATTTGAGAAGTTCACTTTTGGAACGATCGTGTTTTGGAGAGCACTCTGAGGAAAGAATGAGGAAGAGACTAGGGCTCAGAGAAACTCTGAAGAACTCAAGAAAAAGATCAAAACTGAGAATTCTAAGGTATGAAGAGTATAGCTTACCATTGTATTTGATATAGAGTTAGAGGTATGTAGGTAGTTGGGGTTTTAGGGGATTTTGGGGGATATGATGATAATATGACAAATTATGATGAGATTGGTGATTTGGAGATGTGTAAAATGATAGGAAATTATATATATGTTGTCTACAATGATGTATTTTTGTTGTAATATGATTGCTTTATGATTGATGTGCATTTTCAGACTGTATGTTATTGAAATCGCAAGAAGTTTAGGGTCTGAATTATGCAAAAAATGCAACAACAAAATTTGATGTTTTGCAGAAATCGTTGGGCGAGAGAACTGTTTCGTCGGGTGAAGCATGCTCGCTTGGAGGTCGTCGAGCGAAACAAGAAGCGAGCAAAGGGTGAAAACAGGTGCTACTGGAATTTTGCATGAGGGAGGGATTTCGCCCCTGCTTCGCCGGGCGAACACCAGGCAAGCAGAAGCAGATGTTTTTTTTATTCTTCGTGTTGTCTTATTTCTTTGTTAATCTTGTGTCGTGGGGCAATTGAAGTGTTGTGTTTTAATGATTATAACATGATGAACTGTGAAGTATTATGATGAATTGTGACGTATGTGATTAGGGGTGGAAATAGGTTGAGCCGAGCTAGGCTTTGCTAAGCCTAAGTTTGGCCTGCCAAAAAAACTGAAGTCTAAGCCTAGCATGTAGTTTGTCATAGGCTTATTTTTAGGCCTGAGTCTGGACTTTTCTAAGGCCTTTTAATTTGTTAGCTTACATAAAAGCATGTTATTTTAAATAAACTAACAAACTAAAAACCAATGAGACTAGAAATTTGTTTACATTGACTTATTTTAACTTGCATAAGTTTTGTGATATTATTTGCGTAAGATAACTTATGAAAATAACTTATAACATTGTTTATAACGTGTTTTCATCTTATTTTCATAAGTTCTCTAAGATAACCAATTTTTATTTATGTATTTTAATTCAAAGTACAAAACATAACATAATGATAACAAAAAAATTATTCATATTTATTTAAATAGGTCGACATGTTAAGCTTAAAAGGCTTTTCTAATGGTCTGAGGCCTAGCCTTTATAACTAAATAGGCTTATAAAAAAGTTTAGGTATTTTCTATTTAAACAAAAAAGTTTGGCCTGGTCTGAGCCTGTGTAGGCTAGACCCGTAGGCCTCTGTTATCGGTCTGACCTATTTCCACCCCTATATGTGATTGATGTTATACTATGATATTTTGATGAATTCTCATGAATAATGATGCAACTTTGGCGATCCTATGATGGTAAT
The DNA here is from genome assembly GCA_963859935.3 of Lathyrus sativus. NCBI lineage: Eukaryota > Viridiplantae > Streptophyta > Magnoliopsida > Fabales > Fabaceae > Lathyrus > Lathyrus sativus. Next base: position 32,185,565 of record OZ012739.1, on the reverse strand, counting down.
TATTATGACGTTTTGCATCATGCATTCATAGCATAATTTAGGACTTCGGTCTAGTGACGATGTTAGAACTTCGGTCCAATGACGATGTTAGGACTTCGGTCCAGTGGTGACTTCAATCCTATTGTGTGGATTGAAGTGTTTAGGACGTGCTTCGGTTCCAATGGGGAATCGATCCTATGGTGGAGATCTTTGGAGGGTGATGACCCAATGTCCATCAAATGAATTGGTACCACATGCATGAGTCTGTGTTGTTGCATTTCATACTATGTTGCATTGCATATTTGTGAATAAACGATGTTATTGATGACGTGATTTTAAGTGATGTACGACGATGATAACTTAGTGATGATTATTTTGTTTGACGATACTATGACGGTGTAAATGAACTGTTGATATTGTTGTACTTGTATATCTTTTTCTTTATATCTCGTATAATGATTTGTGATTATTCACCCTGCCTATTTGAATGTTGTCTCAACGTGGGTAACGTGCTGGTGATCAGAATTAGTTCTCTTAGTGCGTGAAGATTTAGCATTTGGAGTTATTTAGTTTTATTTCCGTTGAATTTAAAAGGTGTCTTGCTCTGATATGTAGCATCGGGTCGGGACGTCCTTGAATTGAAATTTTATGTTTTAGTTTTTATAGATATAATGGCACTATGATTTTTACTATTTTGACGTTTTAGATTTAATTACTTAATATTATAATTTCTGCTGCATAGTAGTTTTGATTGAATTTTTTTTTTTTTTGGGTGAAAGAATCCGTATTATAGAGCATAGTATCATTTAGATGTTTTATGACGAAATGTGACACCCTTTTGATAATTCACTCTAATTTGTTTATTTTTAATTAATTATTTTATTTGTGAGTATTTTGTGGACTAGAAGAGCCTTACACCTCTGCCTTCACTCAAGGGGACTGTCACATTCTCCTTTGTGACATGTATTAAGCGTTGATTCTAAAAGAATGATGACCAGAGAATTTAAAAAATTAATGAGTACCAAAGAATTTGAAAAATTCATCAAATTGCGCATATCAATAAATATAGTCAATTACATTTAATGCATGCAATCCACATAAAAAATTCAAATCTATATAGTATAAACTTTATAAAAATTGAGTTTTAAATTTAGTCATTAGAAACAAAAATAAAAGTTTTGAAATTTATTAATATTTAACAATTTATCAACTATATGTATTAAACATTTATTATTTAATTATTTGATTTTGAAAGAATGTTAATTGTCACTAACGATTACATAAATAAATAAATAAATAAAAAGATGAACAAAATTGCAATAATAACTAATCCTCTATTTTAATGCTTAATTTTTTTTCTGCATATTTTTTGTGATTATTACCTTAGTTTTTACATTCAAAACCCTTTTATATAAACCACATTAATTAAAAAAATTAGATGTAATTGATAAATTTGTTAACAATTGATTTTTTCTTACAAATTTAATCTTACAAAAATAATTAGCCAATATATACCTAATAAAGATTTATTATAAATTGTAAAAAAGAAAAATACATTGGTTTCTTCTGCATTTATATCAGAATCTCTATTATTAATGCATTTATATCTGAATTTATTATAGATTGTAAAAAATATATAATAATGAAAGAATAATTAATGAATTTTAAAATTTAAAAAAAGTTTTATAAAAAAATACAAAGAAAAGATTAAATCATCAAACCCTATATTCTCGGCAACTAATTTGAATTTTTTTGGGAAGTTTCCACGTAACAGAGAGTTTGTTATTTAATTCCAAATCATGAAGCTATATATACAACTACTCAGTTCAAGAATGTAACTTTACATATTTTCAAGATTACAGAGAGTTCATCATGGATGAATATGATGAGAGCCAGGGCTTTGATCTCCCACCCGGGTTTATTAGGATCTTGTTACATTTGGATTCGAACTTTAAATTTTAAGCCTGGTTACAATCTGGTGCTGTCTTATGAGTATTATTTTTTGAGGAGGTTTGGCATGGTTTCAAGATTAGCAAAATTCTGGGTTAATAGCGTGTCAGCACTTTCTTGACTGTCATTTAACGAATATTTGGATGTTATCTCGTCAGGATAGATTGGTAAGCCATCTCGTTTCCGTTTCTTAGATCTTGTGTACCAAAAGTTCTTTATCTCGTTATCTGTACGTCCAGGCAACTGAAAAGAAAAGAAAGAGGACTAAGCAAGGCAAATATACTCGATAGAACATGTAAATAACAAGCTCAATAACAGAACGCATTTAAGTACAAAAGAACATAAACGGCGGGATTACCGCTCATGGTAGAGTTTCAGGAGATGAAAACACTGGATATGTATTTGTGAACAGTACAATAGGAGGCAATGGTAGAATATGGTTAGGTAGGGCATGGAGACCATATTCTCGTGTCATTTTTGCATTCACAGTTATGTCTGATATCATTGCACCTGAAGGTTGGAATGATTTCAATGACCCTACAAGAGACCAGTAAGTACAAACTATAACAACAAGATACAAATATTTCAAAGATATTCATTGAAAATTAGTTTTGTAATAATGTGAATATATATAATGCAGGACTATATTTTATGGAGAGTACAGTTGCTCTGGGCCAGGGGCTAATGTGAATAGCAGGGCCCCTTATGTACAGAGATTGAATGATACACAAGCTTTTCCATTCCTCAATACAAGTTTTATTGATGGTGATCTATGGTTGGAAACTTAGGAATAAAACTCTTGAGCTAATCATCACATGCTCTCCTTGATCATTGCTAACTCTTTTTCCATTCTTCTAATGTGTATCTTCAATATTTGATAACCAATGACACAAAAATCCGATGGTTTATTCGATAACAGTATAGCAGCACCACCCATTCGGAAAATGCAATTCGAAAGAAGCATTGATCGGTCGTTTCCGAAATACCAATTCAAAGTTAAATTCTCCGTGCTTAAAACCACTGCATACGAATTTGGATTCGCTTTTAGAAGATCTTTCGCTAGATCAATTGAAATAAGACCTACACTACAACCCATTCCGCCGAGATTATAGCTTTTTATGTATGTTCTCAGCTTGTAATGATTCACAATCATAGCAGAAAGCGAAGGTGTTGGATTGAACAAGCTACAATTCACCACAAGAATATCAATATCTCTTGAACTAACACCTGTTTTAGCAAAAAGCGCATCTAATGCTCCGAACATTACCGCTTCTGCTTCTTAACGCGCTTCTTCCATACATAGTTTTGGCGGACAGGAAGTTATTCCCTTCAGTAAACACGTTTCGTCGCCTAAACCTGCTCTAGATAAAATTTTGTGTTGGAATTGAAGTGTTTCTTCTCCGAATTTGCCGCTATCTTCTAACATTTCCACGAACGATTCCAGTGTTATCTTCCGTTCATTTTCCGGTTTGTAGCAGGCAAAATCAACCAAGTATATCGGCGAAGCTCGTTTCGCGTAGTACAAAGCAAAGAGGAAGAGGAGAACGATTGAACCGACCGCGGTCTCCACTTCGAGTTGGATGGTGTGGTTTGACCAGAGCTCTGAGAGACGGTCGAGTTTCAGATCGGTGAGTTGAAATTGAACGGCGAGAAAGAGAGTTGTAGCGTTGACCTGACCACCACCACCCATTCCAGAGAGAGCGCTGAACATTCTTGGACAACAAAAACAAACTAACCCAATGAGAATGATTTGTGCAAGAGGTGAATTGTATCTGAAAAGAGGTGAAGACTCCATTCAACATTCAAGGCACCATGAGTAACCAAACTAACATGGAATTCAGAATGTAGAACCGTTTCATCCAAAGTTGGAAACATGTAGGAAACATGTAGGAAAAAAAAATGTGTTGCCAAGTGATTCCCACGTCACTAACATATTAAATTAATAAATTGTGTAGTTCAAAAATCTGGAACGAAAATTTGGAAATTGAAGGGGGAGGGAAGTTTGAAATTTTTAAAAATTCAGTTGTGACATGAAAATCACATGGGAAGAAAAAGTCAGAAACTACCCACATGTATTTCACTTCGCAACACACTCACATTAATTATTTCAGACCGTTGCTTTGGCTTTTAGTGGGCAACGGTAATAATAAAATAAAGGGTGAATTTTTCTGACTTGTTTGCCACGTCGCAAATTTCCCAAGGGGAATTCACGTCGCAACTCTGAAAAGTTATTTGTCATTAATTGAAGCAACGTTCTAGAGGAGTATTACCGACCATGAATTCACGTCGCAAATACCGTCCTTGAAATCACGTCGCAAACTTCCCAAGTGGGATCCACGTCGCAAACTTCCGAAGTGGGATCCACGTCGCAACCTCCCTTATAAATACAAATCCCAGAATTTTGTCTTGGCACTTCGTATGCAAATCCCAGAAGCTTCTTCTTCCCCTTTCTTCCTTCATACTGCTTGCTTATTCCTTTTCCTTATGCTTGCTGCCTCCAAACCCAACTCCATTTTTATTTCATAAGACCAAAATTTTAAGGTGAAATATTTGTTGATTTTGTGACTCTTTTATGTTTCCTTTTATTTTATATATTTGTTATTATTAACTGTTAATTTTTTTTTTTCAGATCTAACATTGATTTTTAAGAAATCTCATTGGAAGAGTTTTAAAAGCTTGCAAAGAGGTATTTCAGCAATTAAATTTGTTTATATTTATTGTTGTTGTTGTTAATATTATTTTAGATTTTAGGTTAGAAAATTTTAGGTTAGAAAATTTTAGATTTTAGATTTTAGGTTAGAAATATTGTGATAATGTATTGTATATTGTGTTTGTTGTTGTTTTAAATTTGAGAAAGCAAAAATAAAAATAATATATTATTTGATTTTTAATTTAAAAAATAGATTATTTATTTGAAACAAATTAAAAAAACAGATTTAATTTAGTAAACATAATATATATTATGTTGTGTTATGTATATATATTTTTAAACAGATTTTTAATTAAATAATATGTTGTGTGATTTTTAGTAAATCAATTATACCTATTATAGAATAATATATATTATTAAATAGTTAATATAATTTAGTAAACATATAATATATATTATTTTAATAAAACAGTTTTTAAAAATAATAAAACAGTTTTTTAAATAATAATAAATTATTAATTTAATGAATATAATAAATTATTTTAGTAATAAAACAGTTATTATTTTAGTAAACATAATAAATTATTAATTTAATGAATATAATAAAACAGTTTTTTTAATATATAGTGAATATATATTATGAATATAAAAATAATGAATATATATTATTTTAAAATATATTATAATGAATATATATTATTAAAAAAATAATGAATATAAAAATATTGAATATATATATATTATACTTTGAAAAAAAAAGAATATATATTATACTTTAAATATGTTATTATATTAGTATAATATATTATTTTAGTGAATTTATATTATACTTTAAAAATAATGAATTTAAAACAGTTTTTTTAATAATGATCTGACCTGATCAGGAGGGATCACGGACTGGCCACGCTTCGCCGGACGGTTATCTGTTCGCCGAGGTAAGAACGAGGAGGGGGTGTACCTGCAAAGCACTCCGACGCCCAAGTAAGAAGTTGGACAGAGAGGAAGCAATAGTACAGAAAAAGGGGGGCAAGAAGAGTTACCTGACCCTCTTGAAGAAGAGGGTATTTATAGAGAGACCCCAGCGCTGGGCCAACGGTCATTCGAGGTGGGCCAGACGACCAGGCCCAACCCTAATGACTGCTAGGGCTTACGTGGCGTAGTGAAGACCAAGACGTGGTCTTCGCCCTAGTTCAACCGCTCCTAGGTCTCCGGAAAGTGGGTTTGACCTGCTCTTTCGGAGGTGGGCGGTTGGCCGATGACGTGTCCCCGCGGAGGGGAGCACGTGGAGAACGTGCGCCGAGCACGTTATTCTCCCGCGGAGGGAAGCGCATGGATAACGTGCGCCGAGCACGTTATTCTCCCGCGGAGGGAGCCCGGGTAGTCTTGCTCGTCTGGTGTGACGGACGACGAAGGGGATGCGGCGTGATGGCTTGTGCCCGGCTGACGGTCCTGCTCGTCCGAAGGGCGTGTGCCAGGTGTGCCCAGTTCGCCTGTTGGGCCGTATTTGGTATTGGGCCTGCCTAGGTGAGGCCCACACCGGAACAGGAGCCCCCCAAGTCGAAGCTCTGGGGAAGAGCGAGGACTTAAGGTCGTCATGTCTGGAGCGGGGGACTCGTGCGAAGGGCTCCGGTCGTCGGTAGAACGGGGAGGAGGCAGATGGAGAGACGCGACTGTCAGGCTGCTTCCACGTGTCTTGCGTTGAGCGGTCGTAGGGGCGGCTAACCTATGTCATTAATGAGCCTAGGGTCGCTTCGAGCCTCGCGCCGGGTTATAAATATGGCGGTCCCCGCTCATCCTGCTACTTTTCTCCCTGTTGATCTTTCATCGTCTCTGCCCGTCCGCCGTTCGCCGCCGATCAACGCCGTGCCATTCGCTTTTTCTTCCGTCCGCCGCCGTTACAAGTGAGTTCCTCTTCTCCCTCTCTTTTATTTTCGTCGTCTAACTGGGACGTGTGGTCGGGGCGCGATGAGCGCCCCGAGGAGGGATGCGAGTTCCGCCGCGTCTGGCGAGTTTTCCGATGAATGTCCCGGGGACGGTAGGCTAGTTCCGATGAATGCCCCGGGGACAGGAGCTTTTTCTGATGAATGCCCCGAGGACGGGGGCTTTTCTCCGATGAATGCCCCGAGGACGGGGGCTTTTTCTGATGAATGCCCCGAGGACGGGGGCTTTTCTGATGAATGCCCCGTGGAGAAGTATCTTCTCCGACGGCCGCCCCGAAGGGCTGAGGGGTCGTTCTTCGATCCCCGAGGAGGGTAGGCGGGGAGCGAATGTCTGCTCGCCGCCCCTCGGCCTTTGTCGCCCTTTCACTTGACTTGCGGTGGAAGGGTGGATTTGATCCTGGCTATCGAATTCACCGAGGTCCTCTGCTTTCAGGTGTAGATGTCGGCTCTAGTGCCGGGGATAATGGTTGAAGATGATGAACCCGAGGTCCCGGAGTATGACGACGGGCGCGTCTCCTTGCCCGAGGAGTGGGCGGCCGAGGAGCCACTTACCATCCCTTCCTGTTTTGTGGTCGACCCGTCCGACGTGTATGCCACGGTCGAGGACACGCCGCTAGGAGAAACGCAACACTGGCAGGTGTATCGCCCGAAAGCGCACCATCGGATCTGTTCGCGCTATGGGCGGAAGATGTTCCCGATGTATGAATTTTATTTTAAAGAAGCTCGGCTCCGGCTGCCGTTCTCTGCCTTCCATCTGGGGATTTTTGACTGGCTGCGTCTTGCCCCGTCTCAGCTGCACCCGAACGCTCTGGCTTTCATCCGGGCTTTCGAGGTGGTGTGTTTCTACCTCTCGGTGGAGCCGACGGTGCCGTTGTTCTTTCGCATCTTTCATTTGCAGCGGCAGACGGTGCGAGGTCGTCACGGATGGGTCTCTTTCAAACAATCGACCAAAATTTTTAAAGCGTACAGTGATTCTGTCAAAGACTTCAAGGGTCGGTTCTACCTCGTCAAGCCGATCACGCAGCACGGCTCGGACACTCTCTTTGACGAGGGCGAGCGTACGGTAGATGGCCAGTGGTTCCGAGCGTGGCTTCCCAAGATACATCTGCTGTGGACCTCGGAGCATTTCAGTCGAGGGACGGATAGGTATATCGTCCGGGCGGGAACCCTCGAGGAGAAGGACATGGCCGCTTATCTGAAAATAATTGCCTTTGTGCGGTCACTTCCCCCGTCGAAGCTGGTGACGCCCGACGGTCAGTACATCCTCGATGCCCAGGGGAACGTACGCACTAAAAAGCGTTTGATAAATACTAAGACTTTGCTCGGCTGTGCGACCGGGGCGGCCGCTCTAGATTATCTAGGTAGGGATGTTTCGTTTTCCCTCGTTGTCGGGGTTTTTGATCGTCGCTAACCTATTTCTTTGTTTTTGCAGCGAACATGTCTACTGTCGACGAGCGGGTGAAGCAGTTGCGTGCTGCCAGGAGTGCCGGGGTCCCGAGGACGAGGGTGAGTCAGCTGGTCAGTCAGGAGGTCGCGGCGCAGGGGGGCCAAACTTCGTCCTCGTCGCCTCAGGAGAGCCAATCCCCTGTGTCCCAAGGAGTGTCGAAGAGGCAGAGGTCCGAGGAGCCTCGGGTGGTGGATCTGACGGTCGGCGCCGTCGAGGAAGGTTATGTCGTCCCTCCCTGCCACCAGCACCCGGGGTATTTTCATGGTGCCTGTTCCCCCACCGTTTCCGCCGGGGAGGTGAAGGCTGTTCGCCAGGCTGATCGGGAGGCCCGTCGGCGTGTCCTGGCTGAGGACTTGGCCGCGATGATGCGGACGTTTACGACGGCTCTCGTGCTGAACGAGGAGGGCTGCTCTGCTGCTGAGCTGTCCAAACTGCAAGGGGATCTCACCTTTACGCAGTCGCGGTTGGCCAAGCTCACCGAGGAGTTGGAGAAGAGCCAGAAGGACGTTGCCGAGGAGCGGAAACGAGCAGAGGGTGCTGAGGGGAAGGTGAGTTCGCTGGAAGAGAAGCTGGGGACGGCGACGGCCGAGGTGCAGGCGCTGAAGGTTCGTACTGAGGTTCTGGACAGCGCTGTTCGTCCGGCCGAGGACGAGACTGAGGGGGATCGGCGTTTAATCACCCGTGCTGACTTGATCGCCCGTATCCGGGTGTTGGAGAGCGATTGTCTGGAAGCCGTTGAGGTCGGGTTCAAGAATGCGGTCGAGCAGATTCAGGTCGCCAACCCTGGTGTCGAGCTGGTCGTGGACGGGATAGGGCCGTACCACGAGATCGTTGATGGAAGGGTGATCGATCCTTATTTCGTTGACGAGGAAACCGTGGCTGCTGACCGAGCTGATGAGGAAGTGTAGGTTGCCGGGCCTGCGTGCTCGTTGTTTTGTGGCCTGCGTGCCGGTGTTTATCTTTTGCTTTGGGCCTGCGTGCTCGTTTTTGTACTATTGACTACTGGGCTGGTGCCCGCTTTTGTTAAATATATTTATCATGGATTTTCTAAGTGTGCGCTCGTTGTTTGCATGTTGTTTTATGCTCGTTTTTCGTATTTGTTCGAATGCCTTTAATGTGTATGACATTTCTTGTAGATTTTCTAAGTGTTCGCTCGGTGTGTTTAGCTCGACAATTTGTTACCGGTAGTGTAGGGGACTGGCCGGTTTGGCCGGGGATGTAGCCGGGCCTTTTCGGGGGTAGTTTTCCCCGGGGCGTGGACGGCCCATCGCGAGCTGGGTGTCCTGCCTGTTTTGGTACGGCGGCGAGGGGCCTCGGTCGAGGTATTCCCTGCCGAGCAAGGCCTTCTGCCCGCGCACACGAGAGGCAGGGCTTGCTTTCTTTGGTCGTTAGTGGACGCGGGGGTGTGCGGTGGTACCATGTCGCCCCCCCAGTGGCCGGGACGATTGGTCGTCGCGGGCAATGTGTTAACTGTAGTACCGCTTAAGCTTCGCGGCGTTCCATGGTCGAGCTAGTTGTTCACCGTGCAGGTTTTCGAGGTAATAGGCCCCGTGTTCCGTTTTGTCCCGGACTCGGTATGGGCCTTCCCAGTTCGCCGCCAGTTTGCCCTCGTGGGAGTCCTTTTGATTTCTGCGTAGAACTAAGTCTCCAGTTTGAAAATCGCGTTTTATGACTTTGTGGTTATGGCGAAGTGCTACTTGTTGCTTCAGCCGGGCTTCCCGGAGGGCTGCTCCTGCGCGGATTTCTTCGACGAGGTCGAGCTCTTCTCGGAGGGAGCCGTCGTTGTCGTCGGTGTCTAGGGGAGCTTCCGTTCGTCTGGACGGTTCGCGGATTTCGACCGGTATTACGGCCTCGGTTCCGTACGTGAGGCGAAATGGGGTCTCCCCTGTAGTTGAGTGAGGAGTAGTACGGTATGCCCAGAGGACGCTGTGGAGTTCTTCGACCCATGCTCGTTTGGCGTCTCCGAGGCGTCGTCTGAGTCCTCTGAGTATAACTCTGTTTGCCGACTCCGCCTGGCCGTTCGTCTGAGGGTGTTCGACCGAGGCGAAGTGATGTTTGGTCCCGAGGTTGGTGACGAAGTCGCGGAAGTTTTTGTCTGTAAATTGTGTACCGTTGTCGGTGACGATGGCGAGTGGTACCCCGAACCTGGCGAGGATGTTGCGTTTGTAGAATCGGAGAATGTTGTGGGCGGTGATTTTGGCCAGAGCTTCAGCCTCGACCCACTTGGTGAAGTAGTCGACTCCCACGATGAGGTACTTGTTCTGGTATGAACCGAGGGGGAAGGGTCCGAGGATATCCAGCCCCCACCAGGCGAATGGCCACGGAGATGAGAGGGACGTGAGGTCGGTTGGCGGGGCCAGGTGCATGTCTCCGTGTCGTTGACACTTATCGCACCGTTTGACATGTTCTTTCGCGTCGGACTGCATTGACGGCCAGTAGTAGCCCGCGCGTAGGGCCTTGCGCGCTAGGGATCTGCCCCCGAGGTGCTGCGCGTTGATACCTTCGTGGATTTCTTCTAGAACGGCCGTACTCTGGGATTTGTCTATGCATTTGAGGAGTGGGATTGCGAAGCCTCGGCGGTACAGTCGTCCCTCGAGGAGGACGTACGAGCAGGCCCGTCGTTTCGTTGCGTTGGCTTCGCTAGAGCTGGTCGGCAGACGGCCGGTGCTGAGATAGGTGTGGAGGGGGGTCATCCAGCAGTCCGCGTCTCCAATGGCGTTGATGTCGAGGGGTGTGGTGGTCGGGCTGGTACTTGGTTGGGACAAGATTTCTTGAATGACCGATTTGTGACCGCCTCGTTTCTTGGTGCTTGCTAGTTTGGAGAGGATGTCGGCGCGGGTGTTCTGCTCCCGAGGAACGTGTTGAATTTCTGCTGAGTCGAACCCTCTTAGTTTGTCACTGATGAGCGCGAGGTATCCGGCGAGGGTGTCGCTTTTTGCTTGGTATTCACCTCGGACTTGCGAAGCGACCAGCTGGGAATCCGTGTAGATTCGGATGTCCCTGGCTCCCAGGTCGGATGCTAGGCGAAGGCCGGCGAGAAATGCTTCGTATTCGGCTTGGTTGTTGGTCGTTGGGAAAGCTAGCGTGAGGGAGACTTCGATGACCGTACCCTCGTCGTTGTCGAGGACGATGCCGGCGCCGCTCCCCGTAGAGTTGGAGGAGCCGTCCACAAAGATGGTCCAGAGGTGGTTCCTGGTGGGCGGGTCGGGGGGCGTGGTCATCTCGGCTACGAAGTCAGCCAACGCTTGAGCCTTGATGGCGTGCCGGCTCTCGTATGTGATGTCGAACTCGGAGAGCTCTAGCGACCATTTCAGCATGCGCCCAGCCATGTCTGGGCGGCCGAGTAGTTGGCGGAGGGGTTGGTCGGTGCGGAGCACGATGGTGTGTGCTAGAAAATAATGCCGGAGTCGGCGTGCCGCTGTAACGAGGGCCAGGGCGACTTTCTCGATCAGCTGGTATCGGGCCTCCGGGCCGTGGAGGGCTTTATTAGTAAAATAAATGGGCTTTTGTCCTTCCCCGGCTTCGCTCACGAGGACGGCGCTGACGGCTTCGTTAGAGACGGCCAGATATAAGTACAGGGTTTCGCCCGTCGCGGGGCGCGTCAGTACTGGTGGTTCGGAGAGGACGCGTTTGAGGTGGCGAAGGGCTCTCTCACATTCGTCCGTCCATTCGAACTTGGTCTCCTTCCTGAGCAGTTTGAAGAACGGGAGGGCGTGTTGGGCCGATCTCGCGATGAATCGTGAGAGGGAGGCTAGTACGCCGTTGAGGGACTGGATGGCACGCTTCGTGGTCGGCGTGGTTATATTGGAGAAGGCGTGGCACTTGTCCGGGTTGGCTTCGATCCCCCGTTCGGTCAAGTAGTAGCCGAGGAATTTACCGGCGCAGACGCCGAAAGTGCATTTCTCCGGGTTAAAGCGCATGCGACATGATCTCGCGGTCTTGAAGACCTTCTGGAGATGTGCCGCATGGTCGTCTTCCGCGCCGGATTTGACGATCATGTCGTCCATATAGACTTCGAGCATGTCCCCGATCTCCTTGTGGAAGACGCGGTTCATCATGCGTTGGTACGTGGCCCCGGCGTTTTTGAGGCCGAAAGGCATTACGTTGTAATAGTAATTGCCCGATGCTGTCATGAAGGCCGTGGCCTGTTTGTCGTGTTCGGCCATCGGGATCTGATTGTATCCCGAGTATGCGTCCATGAAGGACAAGAGTTTGAAGCCCGCCGAGTTGTCGACGAGCTTGTCGATGTTGGGGAGGGGGTAGGCGTCCTTAGGACACGCCCGGTTGAGGTCAGTGTAGTCAACACACATGCGCCATTTTCCATTATTCTTTTTAACAAGTACAACGTTGGACAGCCAGGTGGAATACCGGGCTTCCGAAATAAAATTTGCCTCTAAGAGGTCTTTTACAGCTTGTTCGGCTGCTGCCGATTTTTCTGGAGACTGGCGGCGACGGCGTTGCACCACGGCCTTTGCGGTCGGGCTGATGGACAGCTGGTGGCAGGCGACCTCAGGGTCGAGTCCCGGCATTTCCGCGGCGCTCCAGGCGAAGAGGTCGGCATTCTCGCGGAGGCAGGCTTGGAGCTGTCGTTTCGCGAGGTCGGGGAGTCCTGCGCCTACCCTTACGGTTCTGGTCGTGTCGTCCCCGAGGGGAATGAGCTCGAAATCGCCATCCGGGATGGGGCGCGCTGGATGCTCGTTGGCCGCGTCAGTCTTTTTATTGTCGAGCTCGTCGGTGAAGCGACTGTCGAGCTCAACTGATCCGACCAGCTCTGTTGGCTTGTCCTTTGGCGTAGCGCTCGGTGCTTTCTTTTTGGTCGGTGGAGCGATGGAGTCGAAGCCTTTCAGTGCGGCTTCAAAACACCTTCGGGCAGCTTCGATGTCGCCGTTGAGGGTGACCACGGCTCCCCTTCTCGTGTAATATTTCATCTTCAGGTGGGCGGTGGAGGGTACCGCGGTGAGCTCTGCTATCGTTGTCCTGCCCAGGATGCAGTTATACAGGGACAGGCATTCGATGACTAAGAAGCGGATGCTGATGTCTCTGGCCGTTTCCTCTTCCCCAAAGGTGACTTTCAGTTCCACGTATCCCCAGGGTCTTGTCGTCGTCCCGTTGAACCCCTGGAGGTCGGAGCCTACGTAGGGGGAGAGGTTGGACTCGTTGAGCTGGAGAGTCGTGAACAAATGTGAGTACATTATGTCAACCGAGCTCCCTCCGTCGACGAGGAGGCGCCTGACGTCGAAGTTTGCCATACGTGCGCGTATGAGCAAGGGTATGTTGGAATTGGGAGATCCCCCGGGTAGTTCCTCGAGGTAGAACGTGATCGGGTTGGAGCGGCCTCGGAATCTGTCGAGCGTGCTCATCTTGCCGGAGTTGCCCGCGATGAGTTCGTCGAATTTCCTTTTCACAGATCCTATGGACAGACTCCTCGTAGCGCCATCAGAGATGACCATGGCTCTGGGGAAGTATTCCCATCGGCTGGTTGGTCGGATTGGCTCGCCGACTAAGCTGGGTGCTTCGGGGATGCCGAGTCCTCTGCTTGCGAACCAGTCCTCGGGGCGGCTGACGCACAGCGCGACCTGGAGTCTCTCACCGTCTTCTGGGCAGGGGAGCTCCTCGATTTTCTTTGCCTCCGGGGCCTCCGATCTGGGTGGTTCACCTCCCCGGGTGTATCGCTTTAAGTGCCCATCTTTGATTAGGATTTCGATCGCATCTTTGAGATGGATGCAGTCTTCCGTTACATGCCCGTGGGTCCTGTGGAACCGGCAGTACTTTGACTTGTCCACGTTCGGTTTGGGCGGCGTTGGTCGTGGAAAACGGACACCTCCCTGCACAAACTCGGTTTTAGCGCATTCGGCCAGTATGCGTTCGCGGGAAGCGACCAAGGCGGTGTACTCGGTGAACCTTCCTGCCGGGCCGCGCGACTCGCGCTGTTCGCGGGGTTCGCGGTGGCGGTCATCCCGACGGCGGTCCCCTCCTCGCCGGTGGCTCGAAGCTCCGTCGTCTCGGTGCCCGCGGGGGGCTTCTCTGTCTCGGGTGTCGCGGGCGGAGTTGGCCGCTTGTGTTTCCTCGAACCGGATGTAGTGGGCGGCCCTGTCGAGGAAGTCTTGGAGGGACGTGGGCCGGTGTATGCCCACGGCCTCGTAGAATTTGGAGTCATGGCGCAGGCCTTGCTCCATTAAGTAGCGTTTCATTTCGTCGGAAGTCGTCACCTGTACGGCTTCCCGAGTAAATCTTTCGATGTATTTCCGGAGGGGTTCGTCGGGGCCTTGGATGATCGCCCCGAGGACTGCTTCCGTCTTCGGGTGACGCCGGGACGCTGTGAAGTGTTTGGAGAATAGGTCCTTCAAGACCCTCCACGACGTAACTGATTCGGGCTCCAGGCTTTTGTACCAGGTCATAGCGCCTTTCCTCAGAGTCGTCGGGAAGAGTCTGCATTTGATAGCTCCCCGGACATTGCGGTAGTCGAGCATGGCCTCGATGTCTTCCAGATGATCGTCCGGGTCGGAGGTGCCGTCGTACGTTGACAGCGTCGGTGGTTTCTCCATTCCTTGGGGTATAGGGGCCGCCATGATCTCCCGGGATAGTGGGGTGCGGTAGTCATCCTCGTCGCTGTGCGCCGGGGATCTCAGGGGGGATGAGCCGGTCGCGGTGTGTCCCGGGTTTCGGGCCCTCGATCTCCGGCCTGTGTTCCCGCCTCGGGTTTCCTCGGTTGGGGTCGCCGCGGTGTTCTGGTTCCTCCCGCGACCGTGTCTTGCCGGGGATCTGGTGCGTTCCCGTGTCGCTTGGGGGCGGCGTCTCTCCAACCGCGGTCGGCGGTTCCTGGGTCGAGGTGAGGGGCTCCTCGAACCTCCGTTCTGGTCTTCCCGCTGGGGGTACCTCGGGGAGCCGCCGCGTTCCAACGCTCCAATTCTAGCGTTCTGTTGGGACAGCAGCTGGTTTGTCTGGTTGATGGCTGCAAAGAGGGCGGCTACCGTGGGGTCCGCTCCCGCCGGGATGGGAACAGGGTGGAATGCCGGCGGGCTCGGGGGGCGATGGTCGGCATGCTGGGGCCTTTCCTCGGACGATGGCGAGGCGGTTTGCCCGTCTCTTTCGTCGGCTTCATTCAGGCGCGCCGTTCCTACCTGCTTCCCGTTGGCGGCAGTGTTGAGTGCGAGATCGAGCGGAGTGTCGTCGCGGCGGGGGCTGGCCATAACCGTGGAGGTTTGGTGAAACTTTTGGTTTTTCTGCTCGGAGTAACGGGGAAGTTTCCGTTCCCACAGACGGTGCCACTGATCTGACCTGATCAGGAGGGATCACGGACTGGCCACGCTTCGCCGGACGGTTATCTGTTCGCCGAGGTAAGAACGAGGAGGGGGTGTACCTGCAAAGCACTCCGACGCCCAAGTAAGAAGTTGGACAGAGAGGAAGCAATAGTACAGAAAAAGGGGGGCAAGAAGAGTTACCTGACCCTCTTGAAGAAGAGGGTATTTATAGAGAGACCCCAGCGCTGGGCCAACGGTCATTCGAGGTGGGCCAGACGACCAGGCCCAACCCTAATGACTGCTAGGGCTTACGTGGCGTAGTGAAGACCAAGACGTGGTCTTCGCCCTAGTTCAACCGCTCCTAGGTCTCCGGAAAGTGGGTTTGACCTGCTCTTTCGGAGGTGGGCGGTTGGCCGATGACGTGTCCCCGCGGAGGGGAGCACGTGGAGAACGTGCGCCGAGCACGTTATTCTCCCGCGGAGGGAAGCGCATGGATAACGTGCGCCGAGCACGTTATTCTCCCGCGGAGGGAGCCCGGGTAGTCTTGCTCGTCTGGTGTGACGGACGACGAAGGGGATGCGGCGTGATGGCTTGTGCCCGGCTGACGGTCCTGCTCGTCCGAAGGGCGTGTGCCAGGTGTGCCCAGTTCGCCTGTTGGGCCGTATTTGGTATTGGGCCTGCCTAGGTGAGGCCCACACCGGAACAAATAATAAAACAGTTTTTTAATATATATTATTTTAGTAAACACAATATATTATTAAATTATTAAATTATAATATATTAATAAAACAGTTTTTTAAATAATAAAACAGTTTTTTAATATATATTTATTTTAGTAAACATAATATATTATTAAATTAATGAATATAATAAAACAGTTTTTTTAAATCAATTATACATATTAATGAATATATTATACTTTAATAATAAATATATATTATATTTTAAAAATAATGAATATATATTATTTTAGTGAACATATTTTATTAGGTTGGTGTCAAAATAGAAAAAATAGATTTAAATTACATATTTTATTAAAATGATATATAATGATATATAGTACAATTGTGCAGTATGGAATATTTTCGTTACTATCGTAGTTGGATGTACGATAGAACGTTACCAGGCAGACGTGGACTTACGGCAAATTTTGAGGAAGGAGTTAAGGGGTTTATCACGTGGGCATTTGCACAAGAATGTTGTCGACGTGAAGGAGGAGTGAGATGTCCTTGTCTTAAATGTGAATGTAGATCTATAATTAGTGACCCAGAGGAAGTTGAACGTCATTTGAAGAGGAAAGGTTTCATTAAAAATTATTGGGTTTGGACATATAATGGAGAACAACTGCCGAGTAACGTACATGCAGACGCAACTAATACACACGCATCAAGCAGTCGATCACACATGGAATTTGATGAACAATTTAATCTGATCGATGAAATGGTTGGAAATGCATTTGGAGTAAATGTGACATATGATGAACCTCAGGATTTTGATGGGGAAGAGTTGCCGAATGAGGAAGCACAAAGATTTTACCAATTGTTGAAAGAAATGAATACACCGTTGTTTGAGGGGTCGGCAGATTCAAAATTATCAATGTGTGTGAGATTATTGGCTGCGAAGTCAAATTGGAATGTTCCTGATCAGTGTTTGGAATACTTTGCAAAAATGATGTTGGATGCGACTCCTACGAAAGACAACTTGCCTACAAGTTATTATGATGCAAAGAGGTTGGTGTCAAAGTTGGGTTTAGAAGTACGAAAGATTGATTGTTGCATAAATGGATGTATGTTGTTTTATGACAATGAGTTTGGTGTTAATGATGAGGCGCTGGAGGAATGTAAGTTCTGTAAGAGTCCGAGATATCAAGTTCGTAGTAAAGCGATTAACCGTAAACAAAAACGTGTAGCAGTGAAGTCCATGTTTTATTTGCCGATAATACCAAGGTTAAAAAGATGAGGGCATCTGAAGCAGGTGGTTGTCTTAATACAGTTGGAAGTATCAGTATCGGCGAACATCGTCGACGAATGGTAATTATAACTATTTTTTAAAGTTTTTTTTTGTATTATTATATATTTAATTAAGCTTCATCATTTTAATTAGAAAAAGGACTTGGGGAGGGAGCCACGAATTAATGAGCTATTTGTGAAGACTCGAACCAAAAAATCGGGCGACTTTGTTGACGGTCGTTCCAAATCAACCTTGGTAACTTGTTTATTTTAGTTGAATTCTTTTAATTTCATAATTACTATATAATTAAATTGTTTAAATTATATTTAATTTAATTTTTTTTAATGTGTGTGTAGGAGTTGTACCAGACATTGCTTGCCCAATTTCTAACTGAAAATCCTCAATATACGCCGATTGGGGATGCACCGCTTGATCCACGTGTTGATCTTTATATTTGGAATTTAACAGTAGGCGGGAAGAGAGTTAATGGATGTTTTTTTGGTCTGGGGTCTTTGGCTGGTGATTATAGAAAAGGGGACCGAACTTTATTTCAGAGACTCGATGACGGGGAAGGAGGATCGCGTCCGGCAGAATTAACACCAGAAATGTTGGCAACAGTGAGACAGTTAGCTCTAGCTGAGGCGAGACGAGAGGCAGAGACACGTGAGGCGGCCCTAAAGGCCGAAATGGATGATATGAGAAACAGACAAAATGCTGAAATAGAGGAAATGAGGAAGCGACAATCAGACATGGAGGCACAAATGCGAAAATATTTTGCCTCGAGATCGAATTATTCTCCCAGAGATGATGACCAAAACGAAGATGAATCATTTAGTGACGAAGAATAATTTTTTTTATTATTATTTTTATTTGTGACGTGAATACTATGTCACAACTTTTATTATTATTATTTGTATTTGTGACGTGAATTTCATGTAACTAAATATTTATATATTTTAAATGTATATTATTTTAATTAAAAATTATTTTAATTTAAAATTTATATTTAAAATTTAAAATTTATTTTAATTTTATAGAAGCTTTCAGTTAATATTAATTTTTTTTTTTATAATTAATTTAAATAGTGAAGTGGATCCCATGTCACTAATTAGTGACGTGGGAATCACATGGGAAGAATATTAATTCAATATGGTTTCCCACGTGAAAACTAGGTCACAACTTTGTGAAGTGGATATCACGTGGGTAATAAAATATAATTGTGTCAGCCAGCGTGCAGAGAAAATTGGTAAAGTAATGTTCCCACATGGTTTTCACGTCACTAATTAGTGACTTGGTTTTCACGTGGGAACATTTCCTCTTTCTTTTGTGGTTTGCGACGTGGTAACCATGTGACAACTTTGTGACGTGTTTACCACGTGGGAAAAAGTTCCCACCTTTGCATTTCTGACGTGTTTTACCCACGTCGCAAATTTTTTTAGTGAAGTGGTTTTTATGTTAGTGACGTGAATATCACTTGGGAAACTGCAGGATTTCTTGTAGTGTACAATTAAAGCAGAAATGTCAGCAAAAGATACCACCATCCATTTGGGCAGCTCCGGTAATCATATTCTGCAAAGCAGACAATGTTAAATATGTGCAATAACTAAACAAGCACAAAACGGAAGAAACATGTTTCATAAAATAGTGTTGATGGTTGAATAATAACTATTTTGTGCTTTACTTAAAACTTAAATGAAAACTGATCGAGAAACACCTAATAGTACATTAAGGCATGTTGTAATACTAAAGTCACATCAGACAAAGCAGTAATCCAAGAGACATGGCAAATTTTTGAGTGACTTATTTATTTTTCTTAAGACGCTGCTGTCATATTTGACAAGATTGTATATACCAATGCCCACAAGAGAACAAAACCATAAAAATAATGCAGGTCCTACAGCAAGCCTAGCTTTACTTGTTCCATACTTCTGTGCAAGCAACAGAAATCATCACCACTTGATCTGCATAATCACGGAAGTAGAACAAATTAATATAACTTCGTTAGTGATTCTAAAATTGAAATATTTAGCCAATTTTTCCCAGTTTCCATTTCCACCAGAGTAGCCCAAACTATAGAAACGACATCCCGCGCACACTTAGACTGAATTATAATACCTTGAAAACTATAACTATTAATGGGGAAGCAACAATTATTTATTTCAAAGGAGAAAGAAAATAAAATCTATGTTCTCAGGATGTGTCTACGGGTAATATCAAATGCAGGTATTAATAAGTATTACAGATAAGAGTTTGTTAATAGGTTAACACGGTACACTGCTTAATGGCATCTACCCCAATTTTCAAGCCATTAACAGATGATAGTACTGCAAGAAGAAAATTTTATAAAGTTAGAACTAAGTATGAAGTAATCAAGAGGTTATTGAAAACAACAGCTGGCCATGAACACAAGCAACGAGATGTGACTACAGCATAATATTAGTATCAATCCAAACTCCAAACATACTGTGACAAAAGCACTTCCATAAAAGCTACAAAATACATAATACTAGAGCAGTAAGTAACCTGACATTGCTGGTGTAACAACCCCATTAGCTATGACCATAGAAGTACCATCAAGAACTAATAAAAGTAGAATCTTCTTTAGATTCGATGAAGACTCTAGCCTTTCCTTAATTTTTAAAGACCTTTCAAGCTAAGGGGACGGCACCTTTAGTCTAAAGCCTGATATACGGGCATCTGATGGCAACTGATTGGGAAAAAGACTCACCTTAGCATTACGACAAATCAAGGAATACTGCAAATGTACTACCTGCAGTGATTTCAAAATAATCAAACAAACCTTATCCCACTAAGTGTTAGCAGAACATTACAGTTTCACACTCTAAATATGTTAGCAGAACATTACAGGAAATCTTACAGTGCTGAGTTCCTCAGAGAGGCAGAGTCCTCTGGTTTCAGGCATGTGATAGTGGCCATGAGAAGATAAAGTGTAAGATAAGATTAAGGAAAAGCAATTTGTTTAATTCAAATATTGTTAAATGATGAAGCATGGTTTACTTCAAATGGACCTCAAGAGTTAGTCAATCAAGTTTCGAATGCACCATCAGCCCAGCGTTATATTCAATGCCACTTCCCTCAAGTTTCCTCAGAAGCTTCAGTTTATTTGGGGAGCATTATGGCTTTCTCCTTTTGATTTAAGCATAGAAGTTGAGAGCCAGGGCTTTGATCTCCCACCCGGGTTTATTAGGATCTTGTTACATTTGGATTCGAACTTTAAATTTTAAGCCTGGTTACAATCTGGTGCTGTCTTATGAGTATTATTTTTTGAGGAGGTTTGGCATGGTTTCAAGATTAGCAAAATTCTGGGTTAATAGCGTGATCATGATACAATCACCATCCAAACGTCTATTTGAAAGAATAATTTGTCGTGATAACATCTTCATGAAATGGGCTATTTGATTTCAAACTTATGATTCAAATGGATTTCAAGGTTCACGTGGTGTTCATAACTTTAAATTGAGAGTATAAAATTCACATTCAAATTTTTTTGTTTCGAGATTCTTGTTCAAGTTATGATTTCAAAGAAGTTTTAAAAAGGGGGCAGTATTTGATTCAAGGTCTTAAAGTTGTAACTTGTCAAGAGTAATTCAAGGTTCACCCCATGAGGTTTCTTAGTATAGTAGATACAAGGGGGATGCACCATATTTTTCATTTTATCCAAGATCAATATTATCCATCATCCATTCGGAATTCAAGTTGCAAATGTTCAACTCTTTCATCGGCAAAGGCCGGGAATGCAGTAAGATTGAGCTGGCCAAGGATGTATATGAGTGGTCGATAGAATTAACTTTATGACAATGTTGTTTCTCAAAGTTTTTGTGCCCTCATAACCATTTGAAAGTTAATTTATCCTTGTTGTGGCGTCTTGGGGGGCAAACAAGAATTATATAACAAAGTGGTTACTAATCCCTGTAAGGTTAATAAGGTCGACGTTGCACATGTTTTGAAACATTGAAACACTCATTCAAGCACAAGCAGTGATTGCTATAGGAGTCTCTGCTCATTGAGGATACATTAAATCAATATTTTGGGTTTACAGCAAAAGCCTGCATTAATTTTGTTAAAACAGAGTTGGTTTTAAGTGAGAATTGATAATTTCCCTTTATTACTATTAAACGCCCTGAACCAAATACACGTGCAAGGCGGACGATACAAGAGCACGAACAATAGAGCTACTAATATGCCAGATAGTGCTAACGGCCCACTTCCTTGCTTTAACATCAGAGGCTTCTGGGGAACCCACAATGCTTTGAATCGATTTGGAGCGAACTTGCCAGCAAACCAGATTAAGTTATGTATCTACGGTACCACCAAGGATGGATCCATCATTTAAATACCAGATGGGAGTAACTCCTTCTACCAAACCTCCATGCCACGCCCTGTAAATCGAAGTTCAAGCAAATGTCAACATGTTGAGGGATACGGAATATGACACAACATTGAGCATTATGTAAAGCTGTTAAGATAAGCGAACAAAATAATATTCTTCATAACCAAGACTGCCCTAACCTTTTCTTTATTCTAAGTTCTTGCGATGACAATCACAGTAACAGGGAGTAATGCTCACAATTCCAGCTTATATTTTACCATCTCCATTATACCTTCAGAGGCTACAGAATTTGGATTATTTGCACCAGTTGACAATTCAAAGATATGGAACAAGGCGAACTTTCCCCATCACTAAAACTTGTAAAAGAGGAAGCAAGAACGTTTACTACCAATGATCCCTAGCTTCCAAATGCGAGCGTCCGAAGTGGCCATCAACATCGATGCGATCAAACAAAGATCCCCAAGTATCACTAGTATGCACAAATAAAAGCCCAACCCATTGTTCTTCTCTGCAATACAATGCAGGTCCATTAGTGACAGCATCCTTCAAAGGGCAAAACGAATAAAATCAGAAAGTTAAAGTAGCCCCAATTTGAAATAGGACAAAAATCGAAACAGACATGTTCAAGCAAGAAAACAAAGCTTATCAAGGAGCTTTAACTACAGCCAAACATATGCAAACATATCGAGGAAAACACGGAAAGTAATTCAAAACCGATTCCAAACATGTTTCAGACATTTCCAAAACCAGCCCAGACATGTTCATACAAAATCCGAAGTAAATTCATAGGGCTTCAACAGAGATCATAGAATTAATTAGATGAAGGAGGTTGTAGAATCTATAAAAGGACATGCACAGGAACTAAAAGGGAACACAGATATAGAGTTTCAAAACCACAAAGCACACACACCAAACGATTTAGAACAACAAACCAACTTTCGGAGAATGCAAGGTACTTATCTTCGAAGGAGACCGCCTCAATGCCGTCTTCATTCTGATACTCTCCGGAAGGTCAGTGCATTCCAAACATAACACTGAAGGTATATAATGGACTTGTTCCAACATCACCAAAGACAACACCAAGAGTTTGAAAAGCCAACACAATTTTCTTTCCCGCGATCATATCCGGCAACAACACAACAAAGTGAAGAAAGCAGATACAAAAAACAAACTCAAGTGTCGTAAATCTCCTTTTTTCTCGTAGTGTGTAGCATAAATATATCGCTAACTATTGGTATTTATATGAGTATGTAGTATGAGTATGTGTACATAAGAATTATATCAAGTGAGAGGAATTAATCTTGAAAATTATATCTTATTATAAATTATCAAGATTACAACAACAAAACCTTATCCCACTAAGTGTTAGCAGAACATTACAGAAAATCTTACAGTGCTGAGTTCCTCAGAGGCAGAGTCCCCTGGTTTCAGGCATGTGATAGTGGCCATGAGAAGATAAAGTGTAAGATAAGATTAAGGAAAAACAATTTGTTTAATTGTGAACAAGTTAAAATAGAATCTTCGTATGTTAAAGCATTTTGACTTGGGAAGTATTACTTATTACAGAGGTTAGGCTTTTAATACTGAATGTATTTGTTTGTATCCATTTTGTCTTAAATTTCTAATATCACGTGTGCATGTCAAATTGAATCATTTAGTAGATAGATTATGTAATTAACGTATCAAAAGTTATCAATAACAAAAATGAAACTCACAAAAATAGTTCCTCTTAAAAACTGGCCATAATCAAATTATCAATTATATTATTGCAAACAAGTTAAATGCGGTTTCACTCACATTCTCCTCACCCTCCCTTGCTTCGTTCAGCGCTTGTCTTTCAACTAACAGTAGAGGAACTTGCTGATCCAGTTTCATATTTATGCTTTCATAGAACCTTAGTATATCAGCATGAAGGGGCTGGCATTCGTTAGTATCCATGATAGCAGAATCAAGACACCTTAAGGGCAATATATCCTGTCCCTTGTGGCTGCATGTGAATACAATTGTATCGTTACATTCTTTTTACTTTGCTCCATACAATTTCCTCCACCTTTCCCTACGCAAGCCTGTGATTAATATTTGATCATATAAAAATACTAAATTGGACTGACCTCCATTCGCTCACAGCTACAACAGCGAGGAGTATTATCATAATTTCAAAAACATATCGGAACATAAAACATGTCGTAGTTTCTATCGTCCAACTACGGTTGATTGAATTGATATAGTTAAAATATTTAAAGAAACCTGATAGGAAAATGCAGGTTATAGCTGATGATCTGAATACACAGTGATACACTAAAGTTAATGCCATGTAATAAAACTAACCCAGAAGCCATCTCTTTGAAGTTCATGTGCCGTTTCAAAATTTCATCTTTCAGGTCTTTCAACGCTTTATATCTGCAAAGAAAAAATGAAAACTAGCATCTTAAGTTCCCAGCATCAAATTTCCTATACACCAAAAAACAAAAGTAGGTTCCTAACATAGCTGTGTAATTCGGTAGCACAGCAAAAATTGAAAACAATCAAGTTTCTCTGCACCTTTCTATTCGGTGATAGTAACACTGCATATAACCACAAGTCAGCAAGCACACAGAATAGCTGTCGCACTGATCGTGCTGGACTCGTTACTTCCGCTAAATGGTAAGAATAATTCCAGGCTGGTTTCGTCAATTAGTTCCGATCATTTACATAACATGGCTAAGCAAATTGCTGCAGGGTGTATCTTCCTTACCCTTTTCAATGGGAGCCTCCTACATTCAATGTTCTGGAAGCATTTCCTATGATGGCTGCTTCTATAGTTTCTCTTTTTGAGGTATCCACTAATTCCTTAGCACACAAGTAATAAGAATCTCGTGCCACTCGTCATTGCAATTTCGCCTGTTAATCACTGGTTTGAAATTTGTTTTACTTACACTTTTCTGGTACATCCTATGCTGCTGCAAGAGTAGGAAGCTGGTTTACTAGCATTAACATAAGGTCACGAGGAGTCAGCTGCCAACCTAGTAGTGGCTAATCCTATCTTTAGGTGGAAATACTCAGGGCATAGTTAAAGTTTGGCTTGGAGTGTAATCCTATCATATGGATTGTATTCAAGATTGGTTGAATATAAGAAACTCTTGTCCTTTGTGTAGGTTTCAATTGCCTACTATTTAACACAAGTGAATAATAAGAATTATGTTGCAGTTTTTTCTTACAATTTGTTTTATTAATTGTGGTTTTATTATGTGATGTTTAATGAATGTGTGTTTATGATTACTTAATCAACAAGTGTTTACTTGTTTTTCAAAACTATTTGTTCTGTGAATATTGTGTCACAATGATTATACAGGTGGAGGAGGCAAGTCTAGCAAAAGCCAGAAGCCAACACATTTTTCAGAATCTAACTCATTTTGGATTGCAAGGAAATGCAATCCTCCAGAAGCTTTCTTAGCTGCTTCCCAAGCTTCGGCTTCTTTGATTGACGTAGGACTTTTCTTATACGTCGCGTATACATACCGAGTTGAAATTGCAACCGAAAGAGTTAGGTTAGCGCGAGCAGCGTCGGCTTCAATGGCGCAGAGCTCTAATTCATTCATAAGAGCTGTGACAGAAGTATACTTAGCTATGATATTGTGCACATCAAAAGTTCGTTATAATAACTAAGTTATACGCTTATGTATAACGTATTTTTATAATCAGAGGAAAAATGAAGTTCTTTACCTGATAAATCTTGAGCACGAGAAGATGCAACCGCAACTCCTGGGATCAATGTCTTCTCATCGATTTCAATGCCCAATAAATCAAGATCTAGCCCAGAACCATAGCCAAATCTTTCTTCCGAGGCCGAGGCCTCTTCTCGAACAGCTTTAATATATAGGTAATTGATAGTAAAATGAGACAATTATAAACTATGTAACGCGATTGTGAAACAAACAACATAAAAGCGGACAAATCTCTCTACCTGAGTAAGGTAACTGAACGAATGCCCATCTTTCACCAAAAAGATCTTCGGGAAGTTTCGTGGGAAAGGGATTGTCTAATGGCAAAAGAGGCTTGAAACCCCCGTTTGAAAACCGGGATGTTTTGAATATACAGTCTCTCGAAGCGTTCCTCTAGCCATAAAAGTAATGACAAACACTGAAAAGAATCAAATGAAGCGCATAAGATATACATCGGTGCACCTCTGAAAAGGAAATAGAACCCAAATGAAACACAACCAAACTTTTGGATCCTCTAACTTAGCACCTGTCTATCAGGCTGTGTTTGAAATTGCAGACCTCATAATGTGATCCGCCACAACACGGTGGCCACCAACACTACGATGGATTATGATTGCAAACCACCAGTGTGTTTGCTTTATTGCTAGCACGCAGTCAATTTTCAAAAGCGTGTTAACGACAAAACAACAGACGGCCATTGACTCAACAAGCACTTGGCCTCTTCCAATGCTAATACAAATAAGCCACACATCAATCTATGAAAATTGCAAATTCGCAATGCAACTACAACTACAACCTTAATTTAAAACCTCAGTAACTTTCTACATCATGGGATACTGCAATTATGGACCTGTTTCCTTGAGCTTTTTTTCTTCCTATAAATAGTTTAAGTGATTAACCAGAATATGGATTTTACATGCAAAACCTATTTTCAGAACCTATTTTCACAACCTTCGCCTAATGAACAAGTTAAGCTTTTCAACCCAAGGTCTGTCATGAACATTTCTATCATTAAGCAAACCTATATAGTTTTCAGCATAGCAATGAAATTTCACATGAGCAGCAAAATCTGAAATCAACTCACTTGTTTACTAGGAAGAGTTGTTATATCAAGCTCCTTACACGCTTTTGTAATAATCGTCTGCATTTGTGCCCTACAAAGAACAAAAGTACAACACTTCATCAATATTCCTAACTCTAACATCAACGCCAAGCAAAACAATGTCTTAAGATAACATTAACCAGATACAATCTAGCAAGATATGATAATAATACAACACATACGCCATGTTTTACACAGGACCGTCTATAAAGACGTGCAAGGCATACTATTGCACATGCACGGTCCAAAATTCGTCCCAGGTAGGACCTCATAAAATATTTGTCCTAGCAATATAGGCCCCTATTTGTTTTGCAAACGGTTGAACATCGCCTAACTTACACAGAGTCTCCAAAATTTAAACACGGCTTTGGTTTTAACTTTTGCGCATGGTGCATATTAAAAGCAAATACTCGTAGAACAGAACATCACAACATGTAAACTTTCATTCTACTAAGTCTTAGGTAACAGTTTTGACAGAAAAAAAACTACTAAAAGTACAATATAGTGAATCAATTTACCTATATTGAAATCTTACTGCCAACATATGTTGTTTGCTGTGAGGCATCTTGAATTTTTCGTATGTCTTATCTCGTCAACCGCCAATAAGCGGAGAATTTAAGAACAGTTGCAGCTTGATACAAGTCTTAGACATCCATGCATGCATTAGTTTTCAAATTCTCTCACCTCAATTTCCTTTCCCTGCTCAAGAGTTTCCTAAAGTTGCAAAAAGAATCTCAATTATATGATAGAATAAATAAAGTTAACTTGAAGCTTAAGTTTTCAAGCATAGATTATTGGAATTCTTAAACAAATGGGAACCATGCCAGTATGGCCAGTGTGCTGCATATGCTCCTGTTCCTCATCCCACCATGACTCCCAACTCTTGTTTGAAGGAACACCAATACCACCTCGATTACTAATCCATTTAGTCCAATCATCCCAGTCCTCAACTATCTTCTGCCACTCAAATCCTGATGGATTTAAAAGGCAAGGCGCAAACAACCAAGAGCAAACCAAAAACCACATTGACCATGACAGAAGAGCATATGCTGCTGAGTCAGGTGTTGCTGATCCATAAGAGATTCAGAGTTAAACTTTGTGGTATATTTAAGTTGTTGGTGATTCTTATTTGTATTGAAGTTATGAAATCTGCATGTTTTGGTTTGGACTGTGTCGTGAGCGTGCGGTTCACATTGTTTTTATTCATGTTATGAGTTTATGACCACCTCTTTGTAAATAACTTGTAAGCTATATGAAGTCTTGGTATGCTGAAATTTGTGCAGCCTGCTTGTAGCTTTGTGTGGAATTTGTTAGCATAGAGATAATTAGCGTACGGTCGAGATTCAGAAGTCTTAGTGTTATCCGTATAGTTATGTTACTAGCATTAACATAAGGTCACGAGGAGTGGCTAATCCATCTAACCTCATTCATATAAACAAAGACATCATCTCCATTCTAAATAACGTTGTCTGATTCAAATGATGGGATCTATCTACTATATAGTCTTCAGAATCTCCATTCTCAAGAAAAACCTGTAGCAAGTACACTCTGTAATTTTGGGAAGTTCTCAGTTTCCACTGCATGGAGAATTAATAGATGAATTTTAGTTTGAATTGTATGCTAGGATTTGGTTGTTAGTTCATCAGTTTCCATGATAACATTCTAATAGTTTTGTATTTGCTCTTGAAATGTTGTTAAAGGAATGCATTTTCATGATGCGTTTGCTTGTTTTCTCAGGAAAAACTAGGACATAATCTCAAAGTATTCTGCCGCTTAGCAACTTCTGCCAAAGAGATCGCAATCCAGAAGATTATTTAGTATATTTGAAGCATTCTTACAGCTTCCAAGTATATGAGCTAGTTAGTGTTTATAACAACTAATTAGGATGGCAAATCTCAGTTTACAATTCTATTTACTTTTGAGCCTATACCAGTATTATACCAAATGCAGGAGAATTAACACAAAAACTGTAACTAAGTTTACCAAATTATTTACAAAAACGTAAGGATGGAAAATCTTAGTTTACAATTCTATTTACTTTTGAGCCTATACCAGTATTATATCAAATGCAAGAGAACTAACACAAGAACCATAACTAAATTTACCAAATTATTTACAAAAACATAAGGCTCCTCAACTAAAATATACTGTAATGTTCTCAATAGCCGTAGTTGGTGCCATATACAAGACTATAATCTGTCAAAGACACATGTTATAAAGCACTTGATGGTTGAGATGCATAAATAGAACATGTGTTGAATACTTAAGTTGATTAGCAACTTTTGTGAGAATATTTGTGAAGTTAACAATTGGTCTACTATTTTTATTATAATGCATACTATGTATGCATTGACAAATCTGAGAGATGCTGTTTTTTCTGCATGCTTTGAGACTTGCCCTTTTTCTTTCAACAACAAAAGAAATTAAAAAAAAATTTGGAGGAAATATTTTGACCATTACAGTTACCTAATCAAACACATAACAAAATCTATAAACAAATTACAGTTACCTAATCAAACACAATGCAGCTAACCATTAAGAAAAACAATATCATATAAAGAGACAACCAACAACACAATATATAGTGGACACACCACGTTCATAACATTCGACAAATTGAAATCTCAGACTTAGACAAATGAAAAAAGAAAAACTCTAATCATAAGATGTCGAATGTTAACCGGAACAGAAAAAGTTTGATTGAGTGAATAGCCGAATATAAAAGTTACAACAACACACTGATCATCATTTAGGATCAATCACAGCGCCAAATCTTTCTGATTCAAATTATCTTTTTGTTGGAAGTATAATAAGCTGGAAGCTGATCATTGAATGCACCACGGTTAATATAATAACGCCGAGTGTTTTTAATTTCTGAGCGGACCTGTCTTAAGAAGTTTAATTGGGCAGCAACTATAGCATCGTGATCATAATCTATTGGATCAATTAAACGATCCCAATCAGAAGAATCTGAAACTGGCGGACAAGACTCAATTGGAGGAGTCTGAACTGGCGTGTCAACATACTTAACTGAGGGAAGTTCTGTTGCATCAATTATACGATCCCAATCCAGAGAATTTGGAACTGGCGGACAAGACTCAATTGGAGGAGCCTGAACTGGCGTGTCAACATACTCAAATGAGGGAAGTGGCGGCACATCCATGTTAGTCCAGGTAGGCTGTTGAGTCTGTGAATTTTGGAATGAAGGGGGCTCAAAAGTCATGGATCCATATATGGGGTCAGAAGAAGAGATATTTGACGCGGCATTAAAACCAGTTATAGGGTTATCATATCCATGAAGAAGGTTGGTGTTAAGAATCGGATCACATGGAGTAGACAACATAGGATATTGTCCATACTGATCAAATACATCCAGGACAGCAGCACTTCTGCTACTGGAAAAAAATCTTTGTTGAACTACTGCACTAGGCATGTATAAGGTATTATGAGACGAATCTGAGCACTGTCTAACCAAGTCGCTAATTGGTTTGTAATCTTGAGAATCAAAAAGTGGTGGCATCATATCTGGGCGGAATTTGTAATATTTAAGGTCCAAGTCAGATATATCAAAGTTGAAGGTTTCTGTTTCATCATGCTGGTTGGATTCATTTGGCAATGTGTCAGCACTTTCTTGACTGTCATTTAACGAATATTTGGACATTATCTCGTCAGGATAGATTGGTAAGCCATCTCGATTCCGTTTCTTAGATCTTGTGTACCAAAAGTTCTTTATCTCGTTATCTGTACGTCCAGGCAGCTGAAAAGAAAAGAAAGAGGACTAAGCAAGGAAAATATACTCGACAGAACATGTAAATAACAAGCTCAGTAACAGAACACATTTAAGTAATAATGTCCAGGAACAATAACTTGATGATCAAAAGTAAGATTTATTCAAATCATCATTTGAAGATGCATTCATATTGAGAAAAATGGTATTATATTCCACAAGAAACCAATGCAGGATATCATCTACACATTAATATTAACATAATATACACAAACAAAGTTAAGTTATTAGATATACCATTTTAGCCATATGAGCCCACTTGGTTCCCTTCAGAAAGTGACACTCAATGATTAGGCGTTCTTCTTCGGCAGTAAACGAGCCTTTTTTCACTCCTGGCCTCAAGTGATTTGACCATCGGAGACGACAGCTTTTCCCACAGCGAGCAAGTCCTGATTTCTTTTGGACTGCTTTCCAGTTTCCCTCTCCATGCTTTTTAATATGATCTTTCAAAATTTCATCCTCTTCATTTGTCCACGGACCTTTCTTTAGAGCAACTTCTCCTCTTTGATCAGCTTCTTCCTCCGGTAATATTGACCGGCTAAGCTTTGACCTTTTACCAACATCACTTCCACTTGATAATGATGACATTTTACGTTTTCGCGTCGAAGTGCTACCTTTCTTAAGAGCATTAACTGTTTGATCAGCTTCGATACCTTTCTTAAGAGCAACTTCTCCTCCACCCGCATTAACTGTTTGATCAGCTTCGATACCTTTCTTAAGAGCAACTTCTCCTCCACCCACATTAACTGTTTGATCAGCTTCGATACCTTTCTTAAGAGCAACTTCTCCTCCACCCGCATTAACTGTTTGATCAGCTTCGATACCTTTCTTTAGAGCAACTTCTCCTCCACCCGAGTTAACTGTTTGATCAGCTTCGATACCTTTCTTTAGAGCAACTTCTCCTCCACCCGAGTTAACTGTTTGATCAGCTTCGATACCTTTTTTTAGAGCAACTTCTCCTCCACCCGAGTTAACTATTTGATCAGCTTCTTCCTCCGGTAATACTGACCAGCTACACTGTGGACTTTTGCCACCACCACCCTGTTGTTGCTTTGAAGTACCACTCATGACTCAATATATCTAAAAAGTCACAAAGTTTGAAAATTTTAGCACATAATTAAACATTATTTCTCAAACGTAAAACAAAAAAAAACTCTTTTCTTTTCTAAAACATTCCACAATAGCTCTCTTTTTTAATATGCGTTTTCCGAATCAATCATTTACTCTAGAATAGTAGCATGAATTTTGTATATTTCTTTTATAATTTTTCTTTTTCATATTCTAGAGTAGCATGAATTTTGTATATTTATAGAATAGTAGCCTTACTCTAGAATAGTAAATCCCAACATGATGGCAACCAGGTTTGGAGTTACGGGTCCTGCTGACCCGGTCTGGCTTACTTACAAAAAAGAGAGGAGTAAATCCCTAAAATGCAAGGTTTGAACCCCCATCCCTCTTTCGGAAGGTAACACAATCATCCCTCCATTGCTAACAAACAAACCTATGTGAGAAACGAGTTCATCTACAACGATATCCCTTACCATTATTAAACCAAACTCTGTAAAATTAAACTTCTCTTCATCTTCTTCCCGTGACATCGGCGCCTCACACCTCTCTTTTTCTAGGTCACGTGAGCTAACCTCGCTATCAAGTCGTCTCCTTGATGTTCGACGCCATACCAGATGGAAAAAGGGTTGTCGCGCCATGTCCGAGGGCCGACGTCGGCGAAAAATATAATACTCACTCCTCTCGCTCTCTCTCGACTCTAGGTTCCGACAAACAACAACAATGCAACAAATTGTGCGATTGAAAAGAAAACTTGCAGAAATTAAATCAGGTGCGAATTTGAGACCAGTTTTCAATTGTTGCTGATTGGGTTTGTGCCTTCAATCTTTCCGGCGTGTTGTTTTTTTTTACTCTGCTCTTTCTGCTCGTAAATATTTATTTTTTCAGTTTTTAATTCTTATTTATAAAGCAAATTGTTAGCGCTAGTTTTTAATGAGTTTAAGACTCATTTGTTACCTTAATTTGAATATTTATTATCTAACTACAAAAGTGTTGAATTAAATCATAGCATTATTAATCTTAAAATTATGAAATAGAATTCTCACAAGGAATAAAATCAAATAGAAAGAAACAATAAACATAAATAATTAACTCTAAAAAATCAAATAGAAAAAAACAATAAACATAAATAATTAACTCTAAATATCTATGGAACCATTACATGAAAAGAAAATTGAAAAGCTCAAAGAAGTTAATAGAGCAATGACATGGAATATAGGCTAATTGTTGTGAGAGAAACAAAATTCTGATTAATTGAAGAGAATGGAAGTGTTGAAGTGATACTAATTATGTTTTTTAAGGGTGACTAGGGTTTTATATTAATGGGAGTAAACTAAATGGATAAATTAAAATATTTTTTGTGGGCCCAAAGTGTTGACTTCATATTTTTTATTTTTTATTAAAGTTATCATTAATTTAATTATTTTTATTAAAATGCATATAATTTTTTAAATAAAATTTACCTTAAAAACTTAGAAATAATATTAAATATATTTTATTATAAAATTAAAAATATACAAATTTCACAACAATAATATATAAAAAAAATTACATTTTTAATACTTTCTGGCAATAAAACAAAAACCAAAAACCAAAAATCATAGACACGTGTTAATCACATTTCGCAAAAAAAAAATCTCCAAGTTACAATTTTTTCTGAACGTGTTCAAATTATAAAAGAAGGAAATTCAATTTTTTTTTTAGGCATGAAGATGGAAAATGACAGAGGTTCTTGAAACCCATAAAATTCTCAATTCATCCACTTTTTAAGGTGTCAGTAACAATTTTTGTTGCAATAACAAGGATTAAATTAAAACCTACACGGTAATCATGGAAAGATAAATACAAATCCTTAGCATTTGGCATTAGTACACCATGTTACTACTTTTTTTTTAAGTACACACATCCTAGAATAGAATAAAGCACTTGTTAACGCCATTAAAAGAGCACTTGAGCATCTTGGCTAATTAATCTTCTTTAATAGGCTATGATAGAAATTATAATATAAATGCATTAATGAAAAAATGACTAATTAATCTTCTTTAATAGAAATTAGATATAAATGCATTAATGAAGAAATGAGCATAGTTTTCTTTACCATTTATATAAATATTATGAGGAATATACGCTAATTATTTTTCTTAAAGATTAAATTTGTAAAAATAATATAAAGCAAATTGTTAGCGCTAGTTTTTGAATGAGTTTAAGACTCATTTGTTACCTTAATTTGTATATTTATTATCTAACTATATATTTATTATCTAACTATAAAAGTGTTGAATTAAATTCTAATGTTATTCTTCTTAAAATTATGAAATTGAATTTTCGAACAAGGAATAAAATCAAAGAGAAAGAAACAATAAACATAAATAATTAACTCTAAAAAATCAAATAGAAAGAAACAATAAACATAAATAATTAACTCTAAATATCTATGGAACTATTACATGAAAAGAAAATTGAAAAACTCAAAGAAGTGAAGAGAGCAATGACCTGGAATATAGGTTCTGGTTGTTGTGAGAGAAACAAAATTCTGACTAATTGGAGAGAATGAAAGTGTTGAAAGTAATACTGATTATGATTTTTAGGGGTGATTAGGGTTTTATATTAATGAGAGTAAGCTAAAGGGATAAATTAAGATATTTTTTGTGGGCCCAAAGTGTTGACCCCATATTTTATATTTTTTATTCAAGTTACCATTATTTTAATTATTTTAATTAAAATGCATATAATTTTTTAAATAAAATTTACCTTAAAAATTTAGAAATAATATTAAATATATTTTATTATAAAATTAAAGATGATACAAAATTCACAACAATAATATATAAAAAAAAATTACATTTTTATAGAGAATACCATATGACCCTCATGATTTAACTTTAATCCTTATGTTTTCTCTTCAACAATATATTGGCTAATTAATCTTTTTTAATAGGCTATAATAGAAATTACAATATAAATGCATTAAGGAAAAAATGAACGTAGTTTTCCTTGCCATTTATATAAATATTATGAGGAATATATTGGCTAATTAATTTTCTTAAAGATTAAATTTGTTAAAATAATATAAATTGTTAAATAATTTATCATAATAAAACATGCGGAGCATTAAAATAGAGAATTAGTTAGTAATGCAGTTTTGTTCATCTTTTAATTTATTTATTTATGTAATCTTTAGTGACTCTAGTTTTATTCCTTTATCTTTAACTATTAACATTTTTTAAAGATAAATAATTAAATAGTAAATATTTAATTTATAGAAGTATCATAGTAATAATTCTTTGGTAGCACTTTCTTAGTGCAAAAAAATAGAATAGTTTGTTTGATTGTGTGAGATAACATTTGATAAATATATATTCGGTAACATTTTGAATAATTTTTAATTTTTTTTTGAATTATATATATATATATATATATATATATATATATATATATATATATATATATATATATATATATATATATATATATATATATATATATATATATATATATATATATATATATATATATATATATATATATATATATATATATATATATATATATAATTTTAAATTATGTATTTATTTATATTAAAATTATTAATAATAAATATTTAAATTAATGAATATCAAAATATCTTTTACTCTAATTTAATAATAAATATTAAATTAATGATGGTAATTATTATGATGTTTTGCATCATTCATTCATAGCATAATTTAGGACTTCGGTCTAATGGCGATGTTAGGACTTCGGTCCAATGACGATGTTAGGACTTCGGTCCAGTGGTGACTTCAATCCCATTGCGTGGATTGAAGTGTTTAGGACGTGCTCCGGTTCCAATGGGGAATCGATCCTATGGTGGAGATCTTTGGAGGGTGATGATCCAATGTCCATCAAATGAATTGGTACCACATGCACTGTGTTGTTGCATTTCATACTATGTTGCATTGCATATTTGTGAATAAACGATGTTATTGATGACGTGATTTTAAGTGATGTACGACGATGATGACTTAGTGATGATTATTTTGTTTGACGATACTATGACGGTGTAAATGAACTGTTGATATTGTTGTACTTGTATATCTTTTTCTTTATATCTCGTATAATGATTTGTGATTATTCACCCTGCCTATTTGAATGTTGTCTCAACGTGGGTAACGTGCAGATGATTAGAATTAGCTCTCTTGGTGCGTAGAGATTTAGCATTTGGAGTTATTTAGTTTTATTTTCGTTAAATTTAAAAGGTGTCTTGCTCTGATATCTAGCATCGGGTCGGGACGTCCTTGAATATGTTTTAGTTTTTATAGATATGATGGCACTGTGATTTTTACTATTTTGACGTTTTTGATTTAATTACTTAATATTATAATTTTCGCTGCATAGTAGTTTTGATTGAATTTTTTTTTGAGTGAAAGAACCCGTATTATAGAGCATAGTATCATTTAGATGCTTTATGACTAAATGTGACACCCTTTTGATAATTTACTCTAATTTGTTTATTTTTAGTTAATTATTTTATTTGTGAGTATTTTGTGGACTAGAAGAGCCTTACACCTCTGCCTTCTCTCAAGGGACTGTCACATTCTCCTTTGTGACATGTATTAAGCGTTGATTCTAAAAGAATGATTACCAGAGAATTTAAAAAAATTAATGAGTACCAAAGAATTTAAAAAATTCATCAAATTGCGCATATCAATAAATATAGTTGATTACATTTAATGCATGCAATCCACATAAAAAAATCAAATCTATATAGTATAAACTTTATAAAAATTGAGTTTTAATTTTAGTCATTAGAAACAAAAATAAAAGTTTTGTTAAATTAAAAGTATTAAAAGATACTAATATCAACGTATTGAAATTTATTAATATTTAACTATTTATCAACTATATGTATTAAACATTTATTATTTAATTATTTGATTTTAAAAGAATGTTAATAGTCACTAACGATTACATAAATAAACAAATAAAAATATGAACAAAACTGCAATAATAACTAATCATCTATTTTAATGCTTAATTATTTTTCTGCATATTTTTGTGATTATTACCTTAGTTTATATAAACCACTTTAATTAAAAAAATAGATGTAATTGATAAATTTGTTAACAATTGATTTTTTTTTACAAATTTAATCTTTAAGAAAAATAATCAGCCAATATATACCTAATAAAGATTTATTATAAATTGTAAAAAAGAAAAATACATTGGTTTCTTCTGCATTTATATCAGAATCTCTATAGTAACTTATAAAGAAGATATATCTGAATCTTTATTATTAATGCATTTATATCTGAATTTATTATAGGTTGTAAAAAATATATAATTATAATGAATTTCAAAATTTTAAAAAGGTTTTATAAAAAAATATAAAGAAAAGATTCAAATCATCAAACCCTATATTCTCGGCAACAACTTTGAATTTTTTTGGGAAGTTTCCACGTAACAGGGAGTTTGTTATTCAAATCATGAAGCTATATATACAACAACTCAATTCAATAACGTGACTTCATACATTTTCAAGAGTGCAGAGTTCATCATGGATGAATATGATTGTAACGCACATCCACATATGTTTTCAACCGATTCTGATGAATTATGCGACAATGATCCGTATATCAATATAAAATTCGATTACACCATTATTAGTGTTCCGAGTGATCAAATGTTTCCTTATTCAAGTGAAACTAAATCTTATGGTCTTTATTATGTGTCGAAAGATAAAGAAATCCTGAAAACTAGTGTTATAAAGTGGCTTCCTGAAATTGATGTTCCTGAAGCTGCTTTTACCATGGTGGTAACAGAAATTTCACGATGTGTATGTGAGATGGTTGATGGGGCATATAAGAACTCGAGGAATCTTTCTATTAGAGTTGATTTTTCTGTTACACGGAATTTGAAAGAAGAGGAAATAAAGGTAGAAGAAGATGAAGTTAATACATTGGTTCATGCTGCTGCAAGGACTATTGAAGATGACCCCAATGAAATTGGTTATCAAGATGAAGATTATCAAGATGAAGATGACCCCAATGAAATTGGTTATCAAGATGATTGGGAGTATTATTGGGCTGAGGAGATGGATATTGAAGTACAAGAAGATGATGAGTTAAGAAGGACGGTTGAAGATTATCAGAATGAAAATGTTAATGGAGATACACAGAGCTACAATTGGGAAGAGAATATGGGAATTGAAGATAACATGTTTGTTAATGACGTTGAAGGTGACGAAGATGAATGGGAATATGGCTGGGAAGAGGGAATTGAGACTGAAGAAAATATTAGGTTTGTTCCTGCGGTTAAATCGTGTATTGAGGATTTGAAGACGGTAACAACCAAAGAAACAGAAAAATGTAGTATTTGTTTTGAAGATTTTAAAGTTGGTGTCTGTATGCCATGTTCACATATGTTTCATATGGATTGTATTCAAGATTGGTTGAACATAAGCAACTCTTGTCCTTTGTGTAGGTTTCAATTGCCTACTATTTAACACAAGTGAATAATAAGAATTATGTTGCAGTTTTTTCTTACAATTTGTTTTAGTAATTGTGGTTTCATTACGTGATGTTTAATGAATGTGTTATTATGATTACTTAACCAACAAGTGTTTACTATTTGTTCTGTGAATATTGTGTCACAATGATTATACAGGTGGAGGAGGCAAGTCTAGCAAAAGCCAGAAGCCAACACATTTTTCAGAATCTAACTCATTTTGGATTGCAAGGAAATGCAATCCTCCAGAAGCTTTCTTAGCTGCTTCCCAAGCTTCGGCTTCTTTGATTGACGTAGGACTTTTCTTATACGTCGCGTATACATACCGGGTTGAAATTGCAACCGAAAGAGTTAGGTTAGCGCGAGCAGCGTCGGCTTCAATGGCGCAGAGCTCTAATTCATTCATAAGAGCTGTGACAGAAGTATACTTAGCTATGATATTGTGCACATCAAAAGTTCGTTATAATAACTAAGTTATACAGAGGAAAAATGAAGTTCTGTACCTGATAAATCTTGAGCACGAGAAGATGCAACCGCAACTCCTGGGATCAATGTCTTCTCGTCGATTTCAATGCCCAATAAATCAAGATCTAGCCCAGAACCATAGCCAAATCTTTCTTCTGAGGCAGAGGCCTCTTCTCGAACAGCTTTAATATATAGGTAATTGATAGTAAAATGAGACAATTATAAACTATGTAACGCGATTGTGAAACAAACAACATAAAAGCGGACAAATCTCTCTACCTGAGTAAGGTAACTGAACGAATGCCCATCTTTCACCAAAAAGATCTTCGGGAAGTTTCGTGGGAAAGGGATTGTCTAATGGCAAAAGAGGCTTGGAACCCGTTTGAAAACCGGGATGTTTTGAATATACAGTCTCAAAGCGTTCCTCTAGCCATAAAAGTAATGACAAACACTGAAAAGAATCAAATGAAGCGCATAAGATATACATCGGTGCACCTCTGAAAAGGAAATAGAACCCAAATGAAATAAACCAAACTTTTGGATCCTCTAACTTAGCACCTGTCTATCAGACTGTGTTTGAAATTGCAGACCTCATAATGTGATCCGCCACAACACGGTGGCCACCAAAACTACGATGGATTATGATTGCAAACCACCAGTGTGTTTGCTTTATTGCTAGCACGCAGTCAATTTTCAAAAGCGTGTTAACGACAAAACAACAGACGACCATTGACTCAACAAGCATTTGGCCTCTTCCAATGCTAATACAAATAAGCCACACATCAATCTATGAAAATTGCAAATTCGCAATGCAACTACAACTACAACCTTAATTTAAAACCTCAGTAACTTTCTACATCATGGGATACTGCAATTATGTACCTGTTTCCTTGAGCTTTTTTTCTTTCTATAAATAGTTTAAGTGATTAACCAGAATATGGATTTTACATGCAAAACCTATTTTCAGAACCTATTTTCACAACCTTCACCTAATGAACAAGTTAAGCTTTTCAACCCAAGGTCTGTTATGAACATTTCTATCATTAAGCAAACCTATATAGTTTTCGGCATAGCAATGAAATTTCACAGGAGCAGCAAAATCTGAAATCAACTCACTCGTTTACTAGGAAGAGCTGTTATATCAAGCTCCTTACACGCTTTTGTAATAATCGTCTGCATTTGTGCCCTACAAAGAACAAAAGTACAACACTTCATCAATATTCCTAACTCTAACATCAACGCCAAGCAAAACAATGTCTTAAGATAACATTAACCAGATACAATCTAGCAAGATATGATAATAATACATCATATACGCCATGTTTTACACAGGACCGTTTATAAGGGCGTGCAATATAGACCCTCATAAAATATTTGTCCTAGCAATATAGGCCCCGATTTGTTTTGCAAACGGTTGAAAATCGCCTAACTTACACAGAGTCTCCAAAATTTAAACACGGCTTTGGTTTTAACTTTTGCGCATGGTGCATAATAAAAGCAAATACTCGTAGAACAGAACATCATAACATGTAAACTTTCATTCTACTAATGTAACAATCACTACAAGTCTTCGGTGACTCTTTTGACAGAAAAAAAAAACTACTAAAAGTAGAATATAGTGAATGAATTTACCTAAAGAAGCGAATGTTTTTTGGCAAAGGTAGATCCAAATCATCACAAATCCCAACAATAGAATCCTTAAGAGTGATACTGTTAATAACATTATTAGGAAAATACTTAGTATATTGAAGTGAAAGAGATTTATCACAAACAACAAGCTCCCAAAGTTTCTTTCCTCTAGCATCAAGAATGGGTCTAGAACAGAAATCCAACTCCCAGCTTAATATCTTAGCAGGATCAGTTTCTGGGTCAAGATAACATGTTTCAGCAGTTGGGTCTTCTTTGTCTTGTTCGGTTTCTATCTGGGTTGTTTCTTTGTCTTGTTCGGTTTCTATCTGGGTTGTTTCTTTGTCTTCTTCGGTATCTATCTGGGTTGTTGTTACTGAGGTTTCTGATACAGAACATGTTCGGAGTTGAAGGAAGGGTTTTTTGTTGGTGAAAAA
Source organism: Lathyrus sativus (assembly GCA_963859935.3). Lineage (NCBI taxonomy): Eukaryota > Viridiplantae > Streptophyta > Magnoliopsida > Fabales > Fabaceae > Lathyrus > Lathyrus sativus. Next base: position 32,145,388 of record OZ012739.1, on the reverse strand, counting down.
TGGGAATTTGATGGTGGGTTTTGATGAGGAGAGTTTGGTGATGATGGAGTTGGGGTAGTTGAAAGATGGGGTTTTGATTGTCGTGGAGTTGAAGCTTAGAGTAGCCATGGTTATGGCTATGGTTTGTGGAACTCGTTAGTTTGTGTGGTTGAGGTAGTTATCCATTGTTGTATGTTTTGGTTTTTTTGGGTTTTTTTTTTAAAACCATATGTAGAGAACCGGATCAATATATTGATTGGTTTTTCGATTGTTACTATTTTGTTAGGGGTAATGCTAACTTTAGTTTTGGGGTACATGTTAAAAAAATCCACAAATAAAAAATAAATATTGGAAAAAGTAATAAAATCATTAATATTAAGTTTGTATTAAATTTAATACACAATTTTTAATAAATTTTTACTATATTAATCACTTAACTTGTGTCTGCCTCTGCCTCAGAGACACAAATTAGCATTGTTCTTTTGTTATAGGCAGCACTTAATAATTTAGGGACATTAGAAGTGTGAAAAAAATTGGTTGTATCTTTTTTTTTATTATAGAAAAGTTATTTTTTTTTAATAATTTGGGCCTAAACCCAAAAATCCATTAAATGAAAAAGATAAATAGGTACAAAAATGAGGGGGACGAAGAGCCTAAACCTCAAACCTATCTGATTCTAAAATTAGGTAAACCTAACCGGTTTCTATAAAAGTCCGGTTCTATATCCTGATGTACATCATTCTACCAAATAAAGTTAGAGATATTTAAACCTATGTTAGCCAATTTATCGGCACAGTGGTTACCTTCCCTGAAAATATGGGAAGCCAAAAAATTACAATTACCAAGGGTAGTCGTACAGTTGTCCCATCTATTCCTGATCTTCCAGGGCACAACAGATGGTTTACTAAACGCCATCACAACGAGAGATGAATCCGATTCTAGCCAAATATTTGTCCAACTCGAACTAAAGCATGCTCAATAGCCAAAATAGCTCCCATCAGCTCAGCAAACAGTGATTTAACAGAGCCTAAATTACAAGCAAAACTTTCAATGTGATTCTCGAAGTGATCTCTAAAGACCCCCCCACAAGTCGCGTTTATTGGATCACCGCCGGATGCTCCATCAATGTTGACTTTAATCCAACCATTTGGGGGAGGATTCCAAATGACTTCGACACACATCTTGGGATTAACCGGATTAATATAGAAAACTTTTTCAGAACTTGAAAATCCCCAATGTCCATAGAAGATGCTCCTTTGAAAGAATTTCCAGCCAGCTGGGAAGTAGCATAAATAGATGAACATGTAGTTCTCCAAGGAATAAACCTGTTTTGAATCCGAGCATAATTTCGAGCCCGCCAAATGCCATTAACCACAGCAATAATCGAAGCACGGTACACTACCATACATTGCGCAACACCAGATTTATGCGTTGCAATGAAACAATCTTGCATATCTGAAAAGCTAAAATTAACATTAAGCATATCGCGTAGCCAATTCCAGATCCTCCCAGAATACTCACATTGAAAAAAAAGGTGATTGATATTTTCTTCTGTATGTAAACAAAGGTTGCAAATAGAAGGGTCTGCCATACCGCAATGTCGGAGAACTTCATCCGTAGGAACACGATTCTTCATAACTCTCCAAAAGAGAATAGAATGAGAAGGAGGGATGTTTGAGTGCCAAATTAAATTGCCCCAAACACAAGCATTTCCGCTATGCTTGCAGTAAGAATACGCATCCTTGACAGTGATATCGCCGCTGTCAGACCTGGACCAAGCGAGCCAATCTTCCTTCAAACAATTGACATAAATATTTTCCACCATCCATGGAAGCTCAGGACAAATACTGATCAGCCCCGGTGGCAAGTGAAACGAATTGCCGCTTAAAATGAAGCTCAGATCAGCCTTCAGCAGCGCCAGCTGAGCATCCGAAAGATGGAGCGATGAACTCAAGGGATTGCCACACCAGTTATCACGCTATAAATTAATTTTATTGCCCTTTCCAATCATCCACATAGAATTCTGCAATAAGTCTTCCAAAAATTCAGCACAACCTGTCCAAACAGACGAGAAAACGTGTGATTTACGCACCGAGTCTTTCCTTAAAACTCTAGCTTTTACAATCGAAGCCCAAGTATCAATCTCATTCATAATACACCAGCACTGAACCAAACGATTTGCTTTGTTAAGAACACGAAGAGAGCGATACCCAACCCTCCATCCTTACGGTCCTGACAACAAACTTTCCAAGCCACCGTAGCCATCTTTTTTTGATTGATATCACCACTCCATATAAAGTTCTGACACCAAGTTTCAATTTGAGAAAATTGTTCTACTTTTAAAAATTCAAACCAAATGGTAAAATATAAATTTGGGAAAATTTTACCTCATACCATCCTTTATTCCTCTACCCCTACATTATATTTTTTTGACCAAAGTATCCTCATATAAATATGTGTAAACTTTTCCTGGTTTAATTATTTGATCTAGAATTTAATAAATAAATCTATTATTAAAAACTACTTTATCAATATTCTCAGCAAACATGACAAAGTATTATATATCTATACTATTATATGATCTTATAATGTCTCCATCAAAAATTTTCCGCTAAGTTTTTTTTCTTTAATTAATTAATTAAACATAAATATAACTTTGTGGGAAAAAATGTATAAATTGATGAAATATAAATTTGATTAGTGAGAAGATAACTTTGTGGAAAAAAATGGAATAAAGTAATGAAATTAGTGGGGGCTATAAAAAACTTTAAATTTTGTGAAAAAAATGGAATAAAGTAATGAAATTAGTGGGAGCTATAAATTTTTTTAATTATATTTTTGTATTAATTTATTTATGTCTTATTTATTTACTTTTTTATTTTATTTTTTAATTTAATATTACTATGTGTCCTATTAATGTGGGGTTAGAAAGATGTTATGAGTGGAGAGAAGTTAATTATTTGTATGATATGAATAGAGAGTGTTTAGTGGAGAGAAATTTGAGAAATAAACATGTTAAATATTTTAATTTAATTACTATTTAATTAATAATAATAATAATATTTAATTATTAATAATAAAAAATTAATTAATAGAATAAAGAGAAAAGTTATGCTAGATAGTTACTATGTTAACATATTATTGGTGGGTGACTGCATTTTTTTTTAAAAAAGACGTGTTTTATTGTATTTGTTAATTAATATTTATTTAAAATATAAGAATGTGACTTAATCGGAAGTTTTAAATGGAGTTAATAATAAATATATTTATATTTAATTAATTAATTAGAGGAAAAAGTTTTAGCGGAAATTTTTTGATTGAGACATTATGAGATTATATAATAGTATATTACCATGTTTGCTAAGAATATTAATAATGTAACTTTTAAAGATAAATTTATTTATTAAATTACGGATCAAATAATTAAATTAGAAAAAATATATTAAAATTTGATTTGGCATGTGTAAGAAAATATACTAAAATTTGATTTGTTGAATTTGACTATAGTTTTTATTTAGGAAGTTTTACCCCATACCCCTACACTTATACCTATACCCCTACATTAAAAAAATTTGGACCAAAATATCCTCGTATAAAAATTTATTATTTTTTAATTTTTTTAATATTTTTTTATTTGTTTACCGGAAGACTTTTTGGAAGTCTTCCGGTTCACGTTTTTTTAGTATGTTTACCAGAAGACTTTTTGAAAGTCTTTCGGTACATATTTTTTTTGTTTACCGGAAGACTTTTTGGAAGTCTTCCAGTTCATGTTTTTTTTTTAATTTGTAATTAATATTTAAGATTTATTAATTTTATATAAAGACCAATTTAGTAAATTTTTGAATATTATACTTAAAATATAAAAATTCTATAAATAGAGAATCATTTTCAGAATATTTTCTATTTACTATAATTATTAGAATACTAGAATTAAAATCATTTATTTTAAATGATCATAATAGTAGAATTTTCTCAAATATCTTATTAATCTTAAACATTAATAAATAAAATAAATTTAAATATAAGATATAAGTTTACATTATTCAATATATTTAATCAAATAAAAACATATGTGATAAATAAATAATGTATTTTAACTTAAAATGATCACAATAAATTAACTTGCAAAATAATATAAGTAATAAATTAATAATGTATTTTATTTAAAATAATCACAATAATAAAATACGCAAATAATGTGTTTTATTTATAGGACTGATATAGTTTTATTGATTATTTAATTTTGAATACTACTATGAATATAGTATTTAATCTATACTTTAGAACTCACATAATTATAAATATAAAAAATATTGTTTTATTACCCATATTTTTATTTAATTAAAAAAAATAAGAATATAAATTTATTATTTGTTTTTCATTTTTGTTTGATCTTTTTAATTATTTCACTTTATTTAATATTTTTAATAAAATAAATAATATATTTTATTTAAAGTAAGCACAGTATAGAATATGCAAAAAATTTATAAATAAAAAAAAGATCAAACGAAAATGAAAAACAAATAATAAATTTATATTCTTATTTTTAAATCTCAAAGATCAGTAAAGCTTTATGGAAAAATGATCATAAATATTTTAGATTTCTCCACCAATAGATAGTGGTTTTGAAATATACAAATATATTTATTATAACATATTAGTCGTCATTTTAAGTCCATATAATTTACTGAAGTTTTTATTTTAAAATTTTTATTTTCAGTTTTATTTTTAATTTTTTTTAAATTTTTTTTTAATTTTTAATTTTTTTGTTAGTTTCAAAGAAAAAATATATTAAAACCTAAATATTTAAATTTCAAAATTGGTATAATTTTAAAAAAATTAAATTTAAATTTAACTAAATGATTTGGATTAAAATTAAAATTCATTTAGAACCGATTTTAAACCGGTTTGGAACAAATAGTTTGATTTATAAACCATAACTATAAAAATGGTTTGATTTATAAATCATAATCATAAAAATGGATTGGTCCATATTAAATGGTTATCATGCACACTCCTAATGGACATGAAAAATATCTAGTTTATCAGTTACGTATACTAGTACTATTTTTATAGATACACTTTCATGAGTTAATCATTGTTTTTTACTTCTAAAGTAATCATTAGAATGGGTTAGAGACGAAGAGTCTTACATCAAAGAGAATGTTTAAATGTTAAACAAATTTACTAGGTTATAAAGAGTTTGTAAAGGAACAATGGCTATTTATTTTTTCAGATGGATGTTTGGAGAGGTTTTGTGCTAAAATAGAAATTGAAGTTGATAAAAGGTAGTTTGAAAGTATGACATCAAAATCATACTCAAAATTTAGAAGATAAAATTAAAGTGGTAAAAGAGGAGTTGGGAGAGTTACACTCTTTATCGGTAGAAATTCTTTCTTTATCAAAATTCCATTCAAGTATCCAGTAGCAAAAATATAAATTACTTTGACTTAAAGAGGGAGCTGCAAATTCAAAAAAAAATCACGGTACTATGTCTTCGAGGAGAAGGCCGAATACTATCATTTCAATTTTAGTTAATAATGTATAGGCAGAGGGTGTCAATGGAGTGAGGAGCGGCGTCTCTGATCATTGTCATTCGATAGCGGTTGATCAACCAAAGATAGAAAATCTTTCTTTTAAATTAATCACTAAGGAGGAGGGATCTATTTTGACTCTACCTTTTTCAGAGGTTGAAATTAAGTAGATAGTTTGGGATTGTGACAATTTTAATAGCCCTTAACTAGATGGAATTAATCTTGGCTTTATCAAAGACTTCTAGGATGTCTTAAAAGATGAGTTGATGCTTTTTTTTTGTTGATTTTCACTGCAATGGCAAGTTAACCAAAGGCATACACAATTCTTTTATTGCTTTGATTTCAAAAGTTGAGAGTCCTGGTTTTTTTACCTATTTATTTGTTTAATTGTTTGTATAAAACTATATCGAAGGTTCTTACTAATAAGCTGAGACACGCGATTGGAAGTGTTATTTCTAAGTCTCGGTTAGCTTTTGTTAAAGATAGGCATATCCTGGACGACATTCTTATAACTAATGAAATTATGGACAATGCACGTAGTTTGTAACAAGAATTATTATTATTTAAGGTTATTTTGAAAAAGCCTATGATTTGGTGGATTGACGGTATTTGGATGATGTTATATGCAAAATGAATTTTCTGACTTTGTGGCAAAAGTCGAATTTAGAGTGTATTACTACATTAATGCTTCTATACTTGTGAACGGGAGTCAAACTTATGGGTTTAAGATGAAAAGATGTCTTATTCAAGGTGACTGACCCCCTTTTCCTTTTTTTCTTTCTCGAATTCACACAACGACACAACTAAAACATCGATCAACCATCATTCGATGAATCAACAACAACAACAACAATTATATCAAATTAATCAATAACAACAGTCCCAACATCAACATATAACGATCAACGGAAAAACAATCAATTCACAATTACCATTCAATTGAATTTACGAACAACAGTACGAGAGATACAAAATCTACATTATAGAATCTACTCGCCATAATCATCATACTATCCCTTAACTAGTTAGAACCTCACCATTACCTTAGAGTTTTGCAAAGAGTTATCCTTACACAACAGTGGAGTTCTTCCTCTTCTTCCTTGAGCCCTAGTCTTTTCTCCTCTTTTCTCACGTTCCTCTGTTTTCACGTTCTGACAAAACTTCCTCTCCACTTCCCATTTTCTATTTCTAATAGTATTTTTATTTCATAATATTATTATTATCCCAATATTATTATTAATATTAATTTTGCCAATTAAATAATAATAACAATATCTTCCAATAATTTAAATTGATAATATATATTAATTAAATATTGCTAATATTAATTAATTATTCATTCTCACCACACTACCAAGTTCTACAAAATATGTCACACACCCCTCACCCTTAAGGTCACTAACACTAAGGTCATTACCCTTACCTTAGGGTAATACGACATAATAAAACACACATATAATCACATAATTTTAATTACGAAAAATAATTAAAATTAAATGGGCGTTATAGAATTCATCTCAGGTTTGGTTTGATCAACACACAACCAAAGAAAATAAAAAGAAAAGAAAAGAACAACATTCTAAAGGAATAAGAATCTTGTCAGAAAAATGACATAAAATGATGTTTCACAAGAAAAAGGATAGAGATAATAATAGTATATAAAAAAAACATAATTATCCAAGGGTTCTTATCCAGCAGATTTTCTGAATCCACTAGATGATTTTCACCTTTATGAATATTTAAGTAATATAAAAGTTTTTGAAAACCTCGTACTTAAACTGCTTCATCATAAGTAAAGAATCATTTTCTGAATCTTAGAGTCTGACAATTTTCAGAAACTATCATCCATCAGAGTTTAGTAGACCTAGGCTTAGAGAGAGAGACATCTTCTGTCAACCGTCAGTCTTCAAGATTCTAATCAGAACCAAATATTTTCTCTTGAAAAGAGTCACGAGTGATTGAAGAATATTGAATTGGTTTCTTTGACAACTAACAAACAACAGCTTCATCATAAAACATGAGGAAACTGTTCCCATAAATATGACCATTATCCAGCTAATGAAATATTCAGTATAGATAAATACAACATAGATTCTTCTTAAAGTTTTCTGAAGATTCTTTTATCAAAAAGAACTTCTCTGAAAATCTAACAGAGACTTTGTATCTACGTATACACAAATATCTCATTGATTCAAGTAATGAGCTAGAGGGTTAAGCTTTACATTGCATATATTTTACTGTTTCAGTTGCTTATTTGCTTTCTCATTCATTTGTTGTTTACCGTGTGAGTGCAACTTCACCATGAGATGTTTTGTGTGATGTCAAAACATTAAAAATACTTTGCATTTTGGTATGTTGGACAACAACTTTGAGTATGTGTGTCTCCCTTGCATTATAGGTCTTAGGAATCATAAAAAACCACCTTGAACTAGCCTAAACACATGAAAATCCGATTTCTGCACAAAAATGCATTGCATGTGTCGGCACATATACATTTTAGGCCGACACACGTAACTCAATATTGAAGTCTTTAGCTTCAATTTTGTTACTGCACAAAAATGCATTACATGTGTTGGCACATACACATTTCAGGTCGGCACATGTAACTCAATTGTAAAGCCTGTAGCTTTTGTTTCATTCTGGTCGACTCGTTTCTTCTTCAGGTCGTCACATACTGAAAATTTCATCAGTATGTGTCGGCACATATGTGTTTCAACACATCTACTATCCTAAATAAGGCTGTAGGTTATGTTTCTCTTGGGTTGGCACATGTGTCATTCCAGGTCGGCACATCCATCGTTCAGGTCAATATACGTTGTTAAGTTGGTCAGTTCTGTCACCGAAAATTACCTCTTTGCCAACAAACTTCTAAAACTATAAATATTTGGAAAAAAAAAACCTTTTTTGCCCCCTTAACTATACATTTGGGTTTAGATTGATCCCTTAATTATTTTTTGTGTCAGATTGGTCCCTTAACTCTTTAAAATGTGTCATGTTGGTCTTTTTTGTCTAATTAGCGACAAATTTAGCGACTGAATTTTGAATTTTTCCGTTGCTAATTAGACGAAAAGCATTAACATGATATATTTTAAAGAGTTAAGGGACCAATCTGACACAAAAAATAATTAAGGGACTAATCTGAACCTAAGGGTATAGTTAAGGGACCAAAAAGAGTATTTGCCTAAATACTTCATTCATGCTCCATTTCAAATTGGCGATACCATAAAATTAGTCTACATTTGCTCATCATCTTCAACCTTCACCCTATGTCTACACACTGAAACTTTGCCTAAATACTTCATTCATGCTTCATTTCATCATGAAGAACCCACCTTTTATTAATCTCCCCAATCTTATCATGTAAATCCATATTTGGTCTCATCTTAAAATTTGGATTTTCATTTTTTTTAAATTAAAATGGACGAATATATATATATTATATTTTAAATTGACAATATAACAAAAAAATTTACAAAAAAATTTAAACTCATGGTTTAACTATCAATTTACAATACACTATTTATAATGATATATTTTAATATTTTAATGATAATTAACTGTAATTTTTTTTCAAATTGTGTTCCTAATTCATATTTTACTTGTTAGTTCAAATTAGTTAAGAATGTTTTTAAATTAAAAATTATAATAAACTTAATTAAACTTATAGTGTTTATAGTTTAAAGTAACCTTCATGAAACAATCCTAATTAATCTTAGAGTCTGATGATTGTATTATAATTTTTTTAATTTTAAAAAATTACATTTGATTCCGATACTTATTTTCACTATAAATTCAAATTTGTTATTTTTTATATTTTAAATTTTAATGTTATAAAATAATTTATTTTAAACAAGGTTAAAAATAGAAATTTTGGGTAGTAATAAAAAATAAATTATCAACCTTAATAAAATGAGTATATAATTTTCAAAAAAAATACTATTATATTTAACTTTTAACTCACGTGATCTATCAAATAAATGAATTATATTAATTAACAATTAAAGATGTAAATTCGAGCTATTTTAATTATAATTTCTATTTTTACATAAAAAAAACAATTAAGACAACTTAACTGAAATGGATCCACAAAAAATATACGTACATTTAAAGTTATTTTATACAAACTAAAAAAGTAATTTTAATTAATGTAAAAAGTTTCAAATATATCATGATATCATATTTTATCAATTTAGTATTCTCTATTTATGTAATGTAATTGCAAAATATCATATCAGTTTCTTTTATAAGCTCTATAAACACTTTTCATATTTTGTAAACATATTACTGGTGCCAAGTATGTACCTAGGACACCTTTTACCTATCTAATGAAATATTTATGGATAGTTAAATCATTCCGGATGTATTTTATTTTAATTTTTTAACTTTTATTTTAAATTACAGTTTTGATATCTTTTTATAATTCAATCATAAAATTAATTCCTAATTTTTTTTTAAATTTGGTCTCATTTTTTACTTTTTTTGTTAAAAAATGTTGATATTTAATTTTTTTCATAATAGACATATTTTAAGTGATGTGGACATTGTCATTTGACCAATTCTATTTTACATGTAATTTTTTTCCTTACATTTATTGATTTAAAATATAATAAATATTAAAAAAGAAAAATTGGACCCGCCAATTGTAACACCCTGGAATATACATAAATAATTAGAGTAAAATTGCCATGCATTTATAATAAGGGTGTCACACATCACTTACAAAACACAAAACACCTGCCATACTCATTTAACACTTTAATAAATAGTCATGCTATGCAATTTTCACTTTGCATGTAGTAGCGGATTCATTTTATATTCATAATCCTCTTAACAGAACATTCATGTTCATCACATAAATCAACATCACTTAGGCACTGAGGCCAACATCACAATATTTCAATAAATATAAAAACTTTTCGTATAGTACATAGCATATCTCTAAAACATAAACCAAGCGATCCCAGTGTTACATAACCAGAGTATGACTCGACCCAACATAATTAAACTACTAAACAACTACACCAATAGCGACTTCATAACTACGAGCAGTACTACTCCTTGATACATGCACGATGTCATATAGGACATCATTCCAGCAGAAGAGTGAAAAATATTATCATAATAACAATGCATATAATCATATATGAACGCACAAGTACACAATACATATATTCCACGTTTTCTCACCACAGTTCAATTATAACTCATCACAATATATATAAACCAATATGGATAACTACCAAGCATATTTCATCATGCCTACATCCAAAATTCTCATCAATCCCCATTTGGGATTATGGGTATGCCACTTATACCCTACCAGGAACAACATCTCAGTTATTCTACCCCGGTAATTATTCCACTAGGAACGACATCTTAGTCATTCTACCCCAGTGTATACGACCACGTCACCATACCTCACTAGGAATAACATCTTGTTATTCTACCCTAGTGATTACTCTACCATGAACGACACATCAGTCATTCTACCCCAGTGTATATGACTCTATCACATATACCTATTTTCAACATCATTATCACATTTACCAAGCAATGCATATATATTCACTATTATATTCTCAGGCATTATTCACAATTCATCATATACATCACAATGCATATATATACACAACTAAGCATATTCATCAATCATGCTTCTACAATTCACATCATTTTCACATAACATTTACAATTATGTTTACTCACAAATCTCAATTATACAGATGATAAATGCAACTCATAGAGACCGACTCACGACTCTATGCAGATGCAAATGCGGTACCGACTCATTCAGCAGGTTCAATTTGAAGAACCAAATGGAACCATCGCTCGTTACCGAAGTAACTCCCCGTCGGGCCTACGATGTTCACCCATCGCTCACACCCCACATAGGCACACAATGTTTCAGGATTGCTCACACCCTATACGAGCACACAATCCGATTGCTCACACCCCACATGGGCACACAATCGTTCTGGAGATTCTACGCAGAATCAATTATAAACCATCGCTCACACCCCACATGGGCACACGAGGTTTCTGCAGATCCTACGCGGGATCAATCAACACAAGAATGCATATCATGATGCTTCACATGCAAAATGACTCATGACATTCTTGAAATGCATACATATTCGCAAATATATTTCTCATGCATTCTTCACATATTATCACATACAATCATCATACATTCACCATGTATATTGTATTCATCATTCATCATATTCTATTGCATACAATCAATATGCATTCAAAATCATGCCAAACGACAACAAACTCCATCACAATCATCATGCATTTTTAATCAATTTTAAACAATGCATATAATTTGCCCAACGAGCATAATTCACAATCAATTCATAATCTAGGATTCATACCATACGGCTACCCACAGTATAACAATCAACAACACATAAGTTACTCATTCAAGAAGAGGCCGATCGCAACCGAACGCTCTAACTATTTAAGCCTCACTTACTTAAAACAATTCATCTCGATTAATCGGTAAAATCAGTTAAAAGTCGGTTAAAAATAATATTTCTTTTCACCAAGTTATATAACATATTATTAGCTTCAGTTGGATATAAAGAACGACAAAATTCGATAAACGGTGAAGAAGTTATGAATTTTCGAAGTTTTGAAAAATAATATTTTTCTCACACTTACAGTGTTAATCGGTTAACGCATATGATTAACCGGTTAACACCTCCAAAAACTCAGTTTTTAGGCCCCTAGCACTGTGTTAATCGGTTAACGTATATGGTTAACCGGTTAACACCTGAAAATTCAGAAAAACAAGGCTACGAGTTTGAGTCAAAAACCCCCCAAAAACCCGACTGATTCAATTATTTTCTCCCGATTAAATACCTACTCATCATTACCAATCATATATCAACAATCTGGGATCATAAAACGCAAATTCTACGACTTCCGATTTTCATCCAAAATCTTAACCTCCAATTGACCAAAAATGTCAAAACTTACAAAATCACCCGATTAAATTCCAACAAGCTCCAGTAGTCTTAGCCTAACATTTCTCGACTAATCTACATCATTTATTCCAACTTCTAACCATTAAAACCTCGATTTCTAACGATTAATCCATTTCGACCTAAAAATGGAAAATACACAAAAACACCCAAACAATCCAAACAATCCATACATAATCACATACATTGACAAGATAATAATATTTCACATCCTTACCCGATTAAATCGACTCCTAAAGGTTGATCTTGATGATTCTCCAAGTTTCCTCTTTTTCTCCTCTTTTCTCTTCTTCCTCTTTCTTTCCCTTTCTTTCTCTTCCTTCTTTCTTTTCTTTTTCTCTTCTTTCTATTTTCCTCTCTTCTCTTTCCACTTCCTCATATATATATTTCTATTCTACTCTTCCCATTATATTTCCTCTCAAAACATCTATTAATCCATATTCTCATAAAATATCCAACTTAACCTTAAATAGGAAATATCTCAAATATTCTCCAAATAATAAAATATCACAATATGCACACATATCATATTAATATTCCAATCTCACAATTAAAATAATAATCATCCAATTAAATAAAAGACTCAATAAATAACTGGGAAAATCAGAATCAGGGCGTTACACCAATGATTTAAATAACAAAGGCGCAATTCATCTCGAATCCACTCCACTTGACTCAAGGTATACAATTAGTTCACATGCCAAGAGTAAGGTACATTCTCCAATCTCCACTTTTCACTAAACTCATCTTGAATCTTGAACTCACTTAGGTGTTGGAGTGTTAACCATGCAGGTCTTCCCCGCGCCATCGTAAAAGATATCAGAGCCACCATCAAGATCACTAGTTTTCCAACTGCATCCATTTTTGGTTTTTGAACAGAACTGCGGTTTCGTCTATGGGAATCGACTTCCGATTCCTATGATTTTCATGAATTCACGCTCTCTTTCCAACTCTATCGTGCAAACATAAAAGTTTTCAATATGGATTCTTATGATTTCATATCCAAATCTCTGATTTACATGATCGTAACCTCTTCATATCTCAAAATGTGGAGTGTTAAAAAGTGAACAAGGAGGTTTGGCGCAGTTGATTCAATCAATCATCATCTCAGCTACGGTTCATCGGATTTTCATATCTTTGATTCCCTTGAGAACTCTGCAAAAGTAACATAATGAAGGAGTTCAGATCCATATTTAGCTTTACACTAGATAGTAAAGGCAATTTCTTCGATCATGCTGAAGCTCCATGGCCCATCTTCCAATCTAATGTCGCATATACTTCTCATTGCATACGTAGTAATCACCACGACAACGTTGAAGACACAAAGATTTAGTTATTAATGTCGTTGGGATACTACAAATTCATAGTTAACGTCGAGTGCAAATCAAGAAATAGGGCCTCGTCTATAGGTGCCAAAGGATCTCCAACCAATGAGGGGTTTTCCTTAGATCATATTTGGTGTTTTTGTTATCACTTGGTTCAGTCCTCATAGTGAAGATTGGTCTGGGGGCATCTGAAGCTAGCGGAATTATACCTGAGTGAATCGCACACTTAAAGACACAATATATTCGCCACCAAACTTTATTTAGTCCCAAAGGACAGGGGAAATATCGATAAAACCCAAAGGGAAGAGAAACGGGTAAGGGGTCGGTTATGCGAAAGGAGGATACTAGCGCCTCACGCATCCGTCGTACTTGATGGGAACCATTTCTCTTGCTTCTTGGCTTGAATGAATTATCTATCTAAGGGCTTCTAGCTAAAAAAAGGAAAGAAAAGAGAGATAAAGAAAGTGCTCACGGAGGATTGGGGCCCTAGTGCCTACGTATCCTCATAGCCCAATGAGGAATTTAGAGCTGCATAGTTCATGGAACCAGGAAAGAGAGAGAAAAAGGTGGAAGAAGGTGGCTCGCCAAGATTTTGCAATCTCGTGCCTACGTGTCCTCATAGTGCAATGAGAAATTCAGAGCCTACGTAGTTCGGGAAACTAGTACAGAGAAATAAAAGGAAACGGAGACGGTGTCAAAACTAAGAGCGAATGGAAGTAGCAAGACCCTACTGGGGAATGCAAAAGAATGATGTCAAAACCAAGAAAGAAAGGCAAATGAAGGTTCTGCTGAGGGACGTAAAAGAGAAGTGGTGGTTTCATTGGGGAGAAAACAAAAGAATGGTGTCGGAACCAAGAGAATAAAGGGATAAGAATCGAGGTAAAGGTAAGATTCACAGGGGACTCTATGCATTAACTGGCAGGAAGTGATTAACCGAAGAAAGATAAGAGCAAGACTGTGAGGAGAGCAAAAGTTTGGTGTCAACAGACGGATTGTGATGAACCAGAATGAGAGTATTGAACCAAGGGAAGGTGTTTCACTCTCTGGAGAACTCGGCGTGTTAACTGATAAACAGTTGTTAAATGAAAGGATAGATGTGGAACCAAGCAAAGGTTATCACTCTAATGACGGGTGTGAAACCAAGTGAAGGTTGTAACCCAAAGGACGAGTGTAGAACCAAGCGAAGGTTGTGACTCAAAGGACGATACACTGAATGAACGAGCAGTACTTGACCGAAAGAAAGGGTATTTGAACTAAAACAAAGTTACTAACCCAAAGGTGTAAGTTTTTGAACCAAAGAAAGGTTGCTAACTGCAAGAGATGTTTCACTTTTAATTTTTAAAAAATCACAAAAAAGAGATTTTCTCCTTTCACTTATTCATCTTTTATCTAACAATTTTTCATGTCATTTTTCTAGTTTCTTCGCTAAATAAAACTTATTTCAATGCATGAAAAAAATTCAAGGAGATTAAAAAAATCATACACTAAAAGAGGAGCATTTTAATTCAAGAAAAAAATACAAAAAAATCAAATAAATCGGAAAAAAATGACGAGCCAAACATAATTTTAATTTTACAAAACATATAATAAAATTTTTAAATAAATATTTTATTTATGATTTTAAAATCATTTTAATATTAGAATTATTAAACATAATTTTTATTTTCTCTTTTTTAAAATAATGTTCAAAAATAGGATAATTCAACAAATTTTTTATCTTCTCTTTTTTAAAATTATTTTCAAAAATTGAATTACCAAACAAATTTGTAATTTTCTGTTTTCAAAAATCATTTTTAAAAATAGGAATACCAAACTAGTTTTATTCTTAAAATTGAAATAGAATTTTCAAAAACTAAAAAAACCCATAAACATAAACCCTTAAGCTCTCTCTTCCCCTCACCGCGTTTGTTCCCTCCTGCTCTTCAATCCTCTCCGCTTCTCGTGCTCTCACTTTTTCAGAACTCATCTTCATTTCAGGTATGATCTTCAAACCCTAGTTTCTCAATTTCTCTCTGAAATCTGAATCGCTGCAAATGTGATGCTATGTTGTTGTTCAATCTCGTTGCTAATGCTTATCTATTTTTCAAATGAAAATCTGAATCTGTTTGATTATGAATCATGTTCTCATACTGTACTGTCTTGACGTAAACCTAAACTCAAGTGATTTAGTTAAAGACATTCTATCCTCGTGTTCTTTTAGTTCCACTTGCGATTGCGATTGCGATTCGAGACGATGCACTTTGGTAACCTGAATCTACAAATTATTCTCTTATAGTAAAAGTGCCTCACTTTGTCTACCAAGAACTTCAATACTTCTTTTGTTTCAATCCATTTAATGAAGTAGTCCATACCTACAAGTAAGAATTTCAACTGTCTTAGTACTAAAGGGGAAAAACCTAGGACATCCACTCCAAATTGATAAAATGGTTGGGTGAGGTAACTGAATGTAAGACTTCTGCAAGGGGCATGGATCTTCCTTCAATTTGGCTCATGTAAACACTTTCACTCATCTCCAATTCGGTCTTTTTTCCCACAAACCCGACACACAATGTTCGTATTTCACCATTCCGAAACGTGGTGGGTGACTCATCCCTTCAATATAGGAGACATAGTTAGTCAATCAACGAGACTTGAGACTATTTGATTATGATCAAGAAAGTCCATTTAATCGTTGGAACATGTTTGATGAGTTACCTCCTATAAGGCATGGGGCGTGGATGACTCGTTCCACATCTGATATATGATTGACCTCACCTTACTTTTTTTTAGTTATCTCTATTCCACTTATAAGACGTGGGGCTAATGAGCCAAAGCTATTAATACCTGTTGAATCTATGTTATAACATAGCAGTCTATGAAGTAGTTAAGGGAAGTAGTTAAGGAAAGATATAAGACTCCAATTTTATTTTAAACACATGAAATATGCCCCATGGAATGCCTTTCTATCCATTAAATTTCTTTTCTTCTTGTTTTCCATAAACCAAACACCATATGATGAAAGATTTTCTTTCTCGTAGTTTTCTATTAATCCTTTTTCGTCTATTCCAAACGCTCGATCATAGAAGCATTCTCATTGGATTTTTGTAATTGTAACTGCATCCTTCGTCAAAACCCTAATTAAACCCTCGCTTTTATCACTTATAAGTATCCCCAACCACAAACCTTCCTCACATCCATAGCTATTAAGCAGCCGCGCGATTCCAAATACATGTTAGATCTTGTCTACCCTCACCCCTTTTCAATTCCAATCCCAGTTCATGCTAATACCAATTTTCTCGTGCTGCAACTCTTCACTTTTTCAATTATGCATATTTTATTGTCGAAACATTTTCGAATCATCGAAAAATTGTTTGTTATATAACTTGTTAGATTCGTGAAACAGAGGAGGATATGATGATAGTAATTGTCGCCCCAGTCTTAATTTACACTCTAAAGTGTAACATGGTGACTGACTTATTATCTGATCCTGTTTGCTTATCGTATATTCATCTTGCATCAATTTCAATTTTTTTTTTGTTTATAATACTTTGCAACAACATTGTGTGATATGTGTCGCTACTGCGAAAATCGGCGTCGGCTTGACAGGAGAGTCGCCACCGTGCGTTATTTATCCCTCAGAGCGGGAAAGGAAACGCTCGAAGTAAACCTCGCAAAGACGGGAAAAGGTATGGTCATCGCAACCAAAACCTGGATTCGGGAGTCGGTTACGCAAGGGGAAGGTATTAGCACCCCTCACGTCCATCGTACTCGATGGGATCCACGCTTGGTGTTTATAAGGAAAAGGGTGTGTTTATCTATCTACGCTAATGGTCAGTCTGAAAAGAAAAGAAAAGGACAGGACTCGACAGAACATACGGTGTTCTGGGCCTACGTACTCCCTCGTGCAATGGGAAAGTCAGAGTCAACGTAGTTCGACTACCTACGTCTAAACGGGGGAAAGGTTGCTCGCCAGGACATCGCATCCTGTGCCTACGTACTTCCACACAACATGGAAGATCAGGGCAAACGTAGTTCGACTAACGGCGGCTAAACAGGGGGTTCTCACACGGCAGTGAGAAAAATAAACTGGTTTCAAAGGTTTGGGAACCTATAACTACAATCTGGTCTCAAATGCACTCGGGCAAGAGAAAAGGGAAACAATCAGTCATCAGCGGGAAAGTCTCGATCGCACAGCCACGAGAGAACAAAGGTTAGTTGTTAGTGTGCTCGCTAGGATATCGCATCCTATGCCTACATATCCTCGTCTGGTACGAGGAATCAGAGCAGCTGTAGTTCGGCTAACTACGACTCAAGCTACTCAAAAGCTCCTATTGCCGAGAACGGGAAAAGACACCCTAAAACTATGACTAAAGAGGGGAATCTACCTACTGTTATCATGCCTGGTTAACCATCCTAATGTCTATCATAACGACTCCGCAGCGGAGAAGTCAGAGCTCCTAAGGGATCATGGCAACAGGACTAAACGGCAAACGGGAATCAACTGCAAAGTAAAGAAATACTGGAAATATGCATGAATACAACAACTAAACAATCAAGGCGCGAAGGCCGCAAACCACAGAGGTAAGGGAGCTCAGCTCTACCAAATACCAGCAAGCAAAGCCACTCAATAACAAACAAGCAGAAGGAGGACCACCTCAACTTCTCATGCACATAAAGCCTACTTCTAAGATGCACCTACCTCAGAACTATCTAGATGAATCCCTAAGTCTAATGCATCACAACACCACACAAGTCAAACAACATAAAGATAAGGCAAACCAGCCTGACAAACCCCTATCTACAAAACAAGAAACTACCCCTGAGCAAGACCCCTAAACAAACCTAAAACAGGCTTAATCTATCCCTGAACAAAACTCTATGCAACACCTTAAGCAAATATCTAAGCAAAACTCTAATCAAAACCCTAAGCAAGAGGAATCAATCCCAGCCTCCAAGCTTCAGAACAAGCTTACCAAAGAAAGGGAGCTAAGCAGACAAACTCATAGTGCCTTACTCAGGAAAGCACCAGGAGGTTACCACTCAGGAATCATATCCTATGCGGCTCGACAACTGTGAACGGTTTACATTCCTCCTCAGGAGAAACTAAACTCACACGAAGGCTCCAGCGTCATTGGATATTTGAGAAAGCCTATAAGAACTAAGGGAACTAAGTGAACAGACCCGTAGGACCTTCCTCAGGAAAGTACTAGGAGGCTTCCACTTAGGAATCGTATCCTATGTGGCTCAACAACTGTGATCAGTTTACATTCCTCCTCAGGAGAAACTAAACTCACATGAAGGCTCCAACACCATTGGATACTTAAGAAATCCTAGATGAACTAGAGGAACTAAGTGAGCAGACCCATAGTACCTTCCTCGGGAAAGTATTAGGAGGCTTCCACTTAGGAATCGTATCCCATGCGGCTCAACAACTGTGATCAGTTTACATTCCTCCTCAGGAGAAATTAAACTCACATGAAGGCTCCACCATCATTGGATACTTAAGAAAGAGGTGAGAAGAAAGAATGAAAGTCATTCATAGTGCCTTCCTCAGGAAAGTACCATAAACTCCCTTCAAACTTCAGGATCTCGAACCTCACAAACAAAGAACAAGCTCCTAGACTAGGCCTCAACCCACTGCATCCTTGCAAGCTCCAACAGGACTTCATCCAGCCTCCATCTTCAAGAAGAAACCACAGATCCTCAAACCACAAGAAACTATCTCTGAAGTCCAACCACAGTTGAACTCCAAAGTCTGAAGCCATCAAGACTTCTCCTATCCTCAAGCTCAGACAAAAAAAATCAGAACACCTTACAAAAATCTATCAAAAATCTAGGGGAAACCTACATGGCTCTATGATCCCAAGATCAAATCTCAAAGCCTAAGTCAACTTCTAAGGCTACTAAACAATCCCTAACATGTGAAGGGTCAAGGGTTAACCAACAAGTCGTGAGGTCTCTATTCTCTAGCCCTAAAACAATATCAATCAACCTCTAAAAAATCTATGAAAAATCTATGGGGAACATGCATTAGTCTAGTACAACATACTAAAAAATCAGAGCAAAATTCATTACCAGATGAAAGAACTAAAATCAACAAGGCAGACGTGCCACAAACCAATTATTCAATATCAATAACAATGCAAAAAAATGCAATTAAAATGAAAATGCATGATTAAGCTAATGTTTTTGTACTATAAAATTCTACATTGAATTACGAGTCTACAGAAAAAAGAATGGAATTATTTGATCGAATCTACTATTTTTTATGAATTTTCTTCTAATATGCATGAACAAAGAAAAATAAAGAAAGGAAAAAGAAAAAGAAACAAAACAGGGGGGTGCGAATAGCGCTAATCCTAGTTATTTATCCAATGGGCCCAAAGGCAGGGGGTGCGAAAAGCAGAAGGCGCAGGCCCATTACACTTCAGAAAATCATTGAAAAATAAAAGAAAAAGAAAAAACCGCTGGTGCAGATAGTAAGGAATCTTAGTGTAATTCTTATTGGGCTGAGATGAGGGGGTGAGGGTAGCAGGATTTGTACTAAGCCCATCAGAATCCATTCTATCTCTTCTCTCGCAGGGGGGGGGGGGGGTGAACGAGTAAACTAGGGGTACGCTTCAGCAATCCCAACTTAGGCTCGGCCCAACTGAACCCTAATCCAAGTAACTAAACAACAAAACCTAACTCTCATCTCCCAACCCGGTCTACTGTTCATCATCTAAACCCTAACTTCGCCGCTCCCCAACCTCCCTCCTCTCTGCAATCTCTGAAAACAATCTCTCAAAACAACCTCAAACATCTCTGAAACCCTCAAAACCTAATCAACCAAGATCATCTCCGCCTAATAACGCTAACCCTCAAATCTCAAACAAGAAACCCTAAATTCAATGAAAAACAAACAGCGATGGAGGTGGTGAAAGGGCAACGAACCTGGAAAGACGAACGACTTGAAGTTCCTGAGATTTCTTGAGGGTTCAACAAAGGTCGCCGCGAGAGAGAAGAAGATTTTGATGTTTTCTTGACTGTTGAAGGAGCTCGTGGAGGCCCTGAGGGAAGCGTTGAAGCTCGTTCGAAGTTTTCTGGACAAACAGCGAAGAACTCAACGAGTTCTATGAAGATCTGGAAAAGGTTCAAGAACCGATGAAGATGATGATTCTGGAAACTGATAGATCTTGAAGGTCTTTGGAGTTGCGTAGATGTTCTGAGGAATATCTTCAAAAGATCGTTGAAGATCTTGAAGAGGGATGACGAACTACGATGATCTTCTTCGAAGGTTGTTGACGGATGGTGTTTGGTGGTTGTTAGAGGTTTCTGGAAAAATCAGATGAACGATGAAGGTTGGACTTTGAAGATCGATGGCGATTTGATGACGTTCTGAAGAAATCTGGGCAATTCCTTGAATTTTCCGGTCACGGATGAAGTTTCCGGTGACCGTTGGTGAAGGTGGACGGAGGAAGAAGGGGGAAATTGGAGTGTTTCTGGGTTTGCTGGGGATTTAGGTGGTGGCCGGAGTTGGTTGGGCTTGTCGGCGGTGAGAGTTCACCGGATTTGCATGCCCGGCGGTAGGGGTCCCGGCGAGAGCTGCGGTGAGGCCACGCGGTGAGGGTGCTGGCAGAGGGAGACTGTGCATGTGGCACACGTGGCCTGAGAGAGAGGTGGTGTGACGTGTGGCAGCAAGGGAGAGAGAGGGATCAGAATGAGGTGTCAGCTTCTGGGTGCAGAGAGTTGTGAGGTGGGGGGCTCCAGAAGTGGACGCGTGGCCACTTATATATTGGACACTTGGCGTGTAATTCTCTGGACTGAAAAAATGGAAAAAAAACACAATGGGCCTCCAAAAATCTGCTGCTGGGCCCACGAAAATGGCCACAAAACCCTAAAAAAAACTAAAAAAAAACTGATTAATATGCAAAATGGATTAAAACCTAATTAAGTCTAATTAAAACTAATCAAAACCTAATTAACTAATTAACCTGACTAATTAATTCTAAAACTACAATTAATAAAATTCTAATAATCTCTATTTAAAAACTATTAAATTTCTATTAAAATTCTAATAAACTCTACATTATTTATTTACAACTACTAAAATTCTATTAAAAAAAAATAAAAGAAACATCTATATTCTTTTCTACATTATTCTAAAAACAATTAAAAACAATTTTAAAATCTATTATATTCTAAAAATGATTTAAAAACTATTAAACCAATTAAAAACCTATTTAAATTCTAAAAAAAATCTATAAAGCTCTAGAAAAAGGTTTAAGCTATTTAAAAAAAGTTTTAAAATCTATTTAAATCCTAAAAATGATTAAAATGTCTATTTAAAATCCACAAAAGTCTATTAAGCCCTAAAAAAATGCAGACAAGTGCAAATGACTAATATAAAAGATAGCTCGAGACCAGATCAAATCGAACAGTAAACCCCCGGTATCAGAAATATCCCGAAAACCACCATGCAAGCTGAAAATCACCGAGGAGCGCACAATTTCCCGAGAATAAAACCCTGATGATCTGGACTGGATCTGCCATAGCTAGTAAATGAAACCCAAGCTGTAACTCTGATATCCTCTGTCTGGGCACAAATATCATGCGTCTGATTTGCGGATATGAATTTAAACCACGAGTCAGATAGGAGAATCGGTTGGTCAAATTTTAGGGTGCAACAGCTGCCCCTATTCAAGCGACTTGGACCTGAAGGGTTTGAAGAGCGCTCAGCCTTCAATCATTCGGAGGTACGAGGCGGTTGAATACAATAAAACCCGAAAATTTGCCAACCGTGAAAATATACTGCGAAACTGCTTGGGGACTAAAGTCCAGAGCCGAGCCCAGTCATTACGGCAACAAACTGATCAATCATCTGGTAAAGAACTCCTGATTAGAATGCCAATTACCTGTGATACCCTACATAACAAACCCTGAGGGTTACAACAAAACACCTGATCCTTTCACATTGCCTACTGATAGGCAGGAAGAGAAATATACTCACATCGCCCAACGATGGACGGGAAGCCACCCTGAATGGAGGAAACTTCAATACTCACATCGTCTAAGGATAGACGGGAAGACATCCTGATCGATACTCACATCGTCTAAGGATAGACGGGAAGACACCCTTAATCTCCATACTCACATCGTCTAAGGGTAGACGGAAAGACACCCTGATTGATGAAACAAATCAATATTCACATTGTCTAAAGATAGACGGGATCATCCTGATTGATGAAACAAATCAATATTCACATCGTCTAAGGATAGACGGAAAGAACACCACTTAGAGAAACCCCATCTTGAAACCCTGTTGAAAAGATCACCCAAAACTTCACATCGTCTACTGATAGACGGAAAGAACATCATATCCTGGAGAAACCCCATCTTGAAACCCTACTGCAATCACCCGCAACTTCACATCGTCTACTGATAGACAGAAAGAAAACCACGTTCAAACTCAAGACGTCTAATGATAGACGGAGAAATCCACTTATTGGAGGAACATATCGTCAATATGAATTGACGGGAAGAAACGTCTGTCGATACCAAATGACTGACTGATCAAAGCATAACTGTTGTATGATCTGAAATACAAATAAACCGCTGAATCGTCTGAACACTGCTGCTGGATAAATGCCCCTGAACTGATCACAGAGTAATTCACGCGCCATATGAGGCTGGTAGAAAACCTGACTTATGCTTCGTATGCATATGCATATGCTTTAATCTTTCTAGGGCGTAATGCTCCATTCAGGATGGAAATGCTACGCATTTTGAAAATGACGTGCAAATATGATGCAAATATGATGATGCATGCAATATGCTAATGCAGGCTCGAGCTGCCGGAGAAAGCTGGGTACAGAAAACCACTTCAGCAACATAAATGCTGAAGACGAAGCCAACTCCGCTGGGGATAACCCGAATATCACAGAATCATTCCAGCAAATAAATGCTGGAAGAGTGAAATCAACTCCGCTGGGGAAATTGGGAACTTAACCGAACACCTCGACGAAGTAATACCCTGTTGGGGAATATAACTCCGCTGTGAAATAGAAGATGTGCTGAATATGATTGGACTCCTCTGTGGATAGCTGACCCATACCAATGAAAAATTGGACTTTGCTGGAGAAAATAGACGGAGTCTTCCTGCGTACTGTCGAAGATTGGATTTGGAAACTGATGCGCCGACACAGATGGGCCTCACAGTGATCGCCGACATGGATTTATGCTTTTAGGCTACCTGTGATGGGTCAGGTACAACTGACGCTGGAAAACATTCTGCCTGAATACACAGTCTCCTGGTGGAAGAGTCAAGGGATAGTAACACGACTTCCCGCATTCGTCTCGCTCTCGAAAATTGGCTGAATCTGCTCGAATAACTCTGAATAACCCTGTGGATACGGAGAAGAACAATCCTTTCGCTCCTGATATGCCCCAGCCTACGGGGCCTCTGTGGGGATAGTCCTCGAAAGGGAATCTGAAAATCTGAGCCCTGATGGTCTGATATGACATGCCCCAGCGTTCTGGACTTCGGAAAGATACTTCACCTCAAATGCTTCTCGAATAACCTTTGCGCGCTTAAGATGGCCTGCCCCTGACTGCAATGACCTTGCCCCTGATTATCTGATTCAGAGTAGTGCCCCTGACTACAACACATTTACCTGAATCTCAACCTGATTGCCCCAGGCTAACTGACTTCGAAAGGCTGACCTGGCTGGGGATCACTATAATAGCTTGCCCCTGCTCTCGGAACATTCGGGCGTTCTGTATTCTATTTTGACCATACCTTCCACTGTAGGAAACTTTTCTGCTGTCAAGCGCTTACTCGCAAGTAAAACAAGTTGTTCTGCGTAAAAGACATATTAATGCAACACATATGACAGCTTTGACATCCAATCCGTTCACTGGGAAAAGGAAAAAAACAGTTTGTGGCATAAAATGCACAAAACATTTATCAACATCAGTACCAACATGGTAAGAGGAACCCTTTTAAGAGTCAGAATCGACGCGACCTTTATCGGAGTATGCTTTCGAAACAACCCGCTTCAATTAGGACTTTTGAAGGTTGTAACGTGGTCAGGTTCACGGTTTTGAAGGAAAGGATAAAGGCTCAAAGTTTATTTTAACCCACCCGCTCTCCTTGATGTTCTCCGATCCTATGCTCAGCTAATTCAACCTTAGCAATCACCTCTCAGAGGCCGAAAGATAGGAGTGATAGTTCCAGAAACTTTTGGATTTTTGGAGTGACAGTCACTCATTCTTCGTCTTTGACGCCTAAGGTCACACGACTCGCATTTGATTTGAGGGTTTTTCTTTTCTGTCCTCTTTTCATCTTTTTTCTTATCCCTAACTTTTGCCTGGACTGACTCCTTTTGAGTTTCTTTTGATTTTTTAAGTCCAGCGGGATGCCCTCATTTTTGCCTAAGTCGATTGTTTTCTTTTCTTGACTTAGCGGGCTTTTGATTCTTTTTGCTTCCTTTCTTTTTTTTCTGAACAAGTCGTGTGACGCTGGTTGTCTGACTCTTTGGGGAATGATGTGACTGTTTCACTCTTGATTTAACCATTGTGGTTCTTTTAGGCACGACCTCTAGAGGTGTGATTGATCCTCGAACGGACACTCCTTTTGCAATTTGGACGCTCGGTCAAATTAGCTAACACCTACCCTGCCCCAGGTTAAAGATTGAGGGTTTTTCGTTTTCAGAAAGAACTCCTACTACTAGGCTCAAAGGGGTTAACAAGGGGTTATCTTTCTTATATCTCCGGTGTTTAGGGACTTGAAACAATGCCTGTACATCATCAACAGGTTTTATTTCAAAAGCATACAATCGGAATTTTGCACGTCGTTCATTTTCGTCATCCTCCCTAGATCCTTCTTAACCAAGCGTTGAACATTTGTAAAACAATTAGTGAACACGACTGGATTTAATCAAAACATGCATATTTATTTCATTATCATCGATTGAATGAAAACAACAAGTTTTACAAACAAGATTGCATTTTAAACAGGGAAGAAACTACAAGCGTAAAGAAATGACAAGATAAAACAAAGAAAAAAATGCTAGCTTCCGAGAACCGGGCATCACATCTGTCCTGCTGCTGAACCAGCTATCTTCACAGTCAGTTATTAGAGACAATTCGATGCTGTCCGGATCTGCTTTCAACGACCCAACCAAATTATAGAGCCCCTTCCCCTCATTCAGATGATTTTGGGGCCTTCTCGCCCGAAGCTGATTGTTGCACTATCAAGTAGATCCTGCACTTTGTGCTTGAAGGCCAGACAATCTTCAATGTTGTGCCCCTGTGCTCCCGAATGGAAATCACAGCGCTCCTTGATATCATACCCTGCTGGAGGCGTACCTGTCAGTGGAGCTAACTTCCTCTTCTCAACCAACTGCAATCGTAGCAACATCTGAAGAAGTTCGGCATACAGCATCGGAGGCACCTTAAATACCCTCAATGGCTTCTAATTTTGAGCTTTTCGCTGATTGGGATACTGCTGCCTTTTCCACTGTTGAGATCGTTGCTGTTGTTGCTGGTATCGGGTTGACTCTTGAACACCCTTCGTAGCAAATGCAACATCGGTTTCTTGACTTTCACTGTACTGATTAAAGCCCTCCTTATGCTTGGCCATTTTCTTTCTCAGATCTGCCCCAGGAATAGGCAACAGTTGTGGGCATGGAGATTCTGACACCATGGAGTCCAGGATACGTTTCTGACCCACTGCAGCTTTAGAAACATCTGTCATCTTAGCATTGACTGGGATAGGAGCAATACATACAACTACACCGCTCGGCGTGAATTCAATATCGTGCGAGTCAATCAGTTCTTGAACATTGTGCTTAAAAGCATGGCAACCCTCGATGTCGTGTCCGAATGCCCCAGAATGAAACTCACATTGCTTACTGGCATCGTACCCATGAGGAAGCGCTCCTGTGGGTGGATCCAACGTTCTCTTCTCAACCAGATTAAACCCCAATAAAGTCTGCAAGAGCTCAGCATATGTTGTAGGCGGTGTCTCAAACATTCTCTTTGGCTTCCCTTCCTGGATCCTCCGTTGAGCCGGATGCACCCTCTGTTGCTGCTGCTCAGGTTCCACATGCACAGATGGCACGAGCTTCTTCATTGCGGCTTCAAATAGCTGATCATCCTTTTTCCTAAGCACATTCTTGACTACTTCCATGATCAAGCTCATTTGGGTCTTCAGCTGACCATTTTCCTCTTTGAGGATCTTCTGCTCCAAACGTATCTCTTGCATGTCTCTCATCATCTGCCCCAGCTGGCTTCGGACTTCAATCAATTCAAACTGATTCTGTTCCATCTCTCTGAAGAAATTCCTGCAACAAACTAGAAGATGAGGAAATAAGACCCACGGTTCTGATGTACCTGTTAAATCATAATGCAATGCGGAAAGCAAACACATATTCAAGACAAGGCAAATAGAAACTCAAGCTATAAGCACACAGACGAACATCTCCCACACATGTATAACCAACAAAAGCATCACGTAGGCACAAATGAGTATGAATACAATGACCCCAGCCAGCAATCCTGGTGGTGGTCGGCAGACACTAGTGCACAAAAGCTAAACGGGTCAGGCAGAGAAAACAGATGCGACACCCGGCACAGAAACCTCTAGAAACATCTCCCATACCCAACTGAACTCTCCGTTTGCCAATCTTCAGAACACACACTTCCCGAGGAGTCTTCCATGACATTAACTGACGAACCCACACAACCGGATGACGGAGAATCGTTAATCTGAACAAAACCCTGAGGCGTGATGCAAATCCGGCTAGAGTCTAACAGATCTTGAACCTGGCTTCGAAGCACCATACAATCATTTGTTGAATGCCCCTGTGCCCCAACATGGTACTCACAGCGGGCGCTGGCATCAAAACCTGGAGGATACGGTGGAATCACCGACTTGGTCTCTTTCGGCACTATCAATCCACTGCTGACCAGATCTGGCAACAACTGACTGTACGACACCGGTAGCTAAGTAAACTGCCTTTCAGGTTTCCTTGGTCTTCGTGGGGCGTGCTGACGCGATCGACGATAGGATGATCGTTGACGTGAAGTGTCTGAAAACCGATCCTGAGATGCTAGAGATTCTGATATGACGTCATTTCCTTCTTCCCACTCTTCTTGAGAACCGACAACTGACTCATTCTCGTCAACTGGGACGTAAGGAGCATCTCAAAGCTTTCCGCTCTTGAGTCCTCTCTCAACAAGCTCTCCCATTCTCATCAGGCCCACAAAGCTTGTGCAACCGAGCAATTTGTCAAAATATTGGCCTTTCAGAGTACCCAAGAAGATGTCAACCATTTCTCTTTCCGGAAGCGGTGGTTGAACACTAGCAGCCAATTATTTCCATCTTCGCAAATACCCTCTGAATGATTCATTCTCCGCCTGAGATAATTCTTGCAGATGTACGAGACTAGGAGCCAAATCCAGGTTGTAATCGTACTGCTTCATGAAAGCTCTGGCTAAATCCACCCATGATCGAATCTGATTACTCCCTAATTGCACATACCACCTCAAGGATGCCCCAGTCAGGCTATACTGAAAGCAATGGATCATCCATTTGTCATTTCGCACAAACGAAGTCATCCTTCGACAAAACATCCTCAAATGCAGCTTCGGACAGCTATCTCCCGTGTACTTTTCGAACTTCGGCACTTTGAACTTGTAAGGCAACACCAGATCAGGAACCAAACACATGTCTACAGCATCCAGGTTAACAGCATCTTTCACTTTCAAGGCTTTTATTCCTTCTTCCAACACTCGGAGTCTTCTATCCTTTTCAAGAGCTCTTGGATCTACCATCCCGGCCATTGGAATATCTCTTCGGTAATTCATCACAGGGAAAGCAACACCTTGATTGTTAGCAGGAGGATGACGTTCATTTCGGGCAACAAACTGCTCATGTCGATCTCGGTTCTCAACAGTAGGCTGTACGACTTGGTCTGCAGCAAGGTTGTTCGGGAAGTCTTCCATAGAATCATACTGATGGTTGGACGCCATAGTAAACCTTGTCAAAGTGTTAGGAGCCTGGAAATTGCCTTCAGACATAGCTACCAATTACCTGTAACTGACTACACTGCTTGATTCTGCTCAACTCTGCTTCAGCCCCTTGGTCGTCTTCAACACTCCACTCTTGCCTCAAACAATCCCCCGAGAATCCCCCTCTGATGGAAACAAAAGGCTGGATAAGTGCTCTGGCCTGCTAAAGAAATGCTATGCAATATGATTTATGCAGACAGAAATACAAAAAAATGCTAACGTGCATGTGTGCATTGGAGATATTTCCCCTCCAATTCCAGTGTCAGTGGTAGCAAGACGAGATAAACCATAAAGACAATATTTAGAAAAACCCTCATATATTTATTGGAATAACAGTCTTGTCAAGATGTTACACAACTATGCTCCATACAACTGATATGATAAAGAAGGATCCCAGCCAACATGCCTGGTGGTGATCTCAACATACAGAATACAAGAGAGAAATCAAGGGCGGGTACGGTCGCGGAAATCCTCAACCAGCTTCTTCGTCTCTGCGTGATCCGGCCGATAAATCAAGCCTTCTATCAACTGATCTCTTTTCCTGACCGTTCCCTGGATATCTCTGACAAAGTCTTCCCAAGCCTTATCCTGAGCACCATCCCCAGGTTTGGGTCTCTTGGCGTCTGCTCTATGCTGAAAATCTTCCAAATTCTTCATGGCATCAATCAGCTTGCGTTCGGCCTCATATCGGCGGCATGCTTCTTCTTCAAGCTCTTCAATCTTCACTTTGACCTGTTCTTCTAGCTGAGCAACCTGTGTCTTTAGCTCTTCTTCCCGCGCTTTGCGTTTGGCCATAGTGAGATCCCAGTGCTCTCTGAATTTAGCTAGCTTCGCGTAGGCCCTTTCCAGCTCCTGCTTCTTAGTAGCCAATACACTGCTAACTGAGTCTACATCTAACTCAAGACGCTTCTTGGTTTCAGTCAACTCCAATAACGTAGTCTTCAGATGTTTCAGAGTTTCAGCCTGTTGCTTAGAAAAATATCCTGTTTCAATCTTTTCATGACGAAGCTGGGCATTCTCCTTCTCTAAAGCTTCTTTAGCCTTTGCTAGCTCTTCTTTCTCCGCCATCAGCTGCTTGTATACCTGTATGTCTATAGTGGTAGGCTCCTCCACCGGAGAAGGATGCAATGGCTGAACCGCTGGATAAGGCATAAGGAATTTCGTAGCTCGCTCACGAATCCATTCCACATACGGGCCAGGAACTCGAGTATTCCCTCTGCTACCTGAAGGCTTCCCTCTCCTATGCAAGTTCTTCCATGCCTTCTCAAGCTTGGTCAACATCTCTTTCCCTATTGCCCCAGTGAGATACAGAGATTCCTGTATCTCCTCGGGCTTTGGCGCTCCCTGAGGTACATACCCAAATTGCCTGATCAATAAGGAAGGGTTGTAGTTGACACACCCTTTCCTTCCTATTAAAGGAACATTCGGGAATCCTTCGCATTTGAGTATGACCTCAACTCCGAATACCTCTTCGTTAACCCATACGACATCCTCAGAAGTCAACCCCATCAAGCGCTCCGGCCATCCTAAAGATTCAATAGAGGTGACAAAAGGGCCTGACTTAGGCATATGACTGGTGAACCACCTGCACAGGAGAGGTACACAGCAAGACACATTCCTTCCTCGCCGCTTTTCATTTTGGTAGTGAGTTGAATGGTGGATATCTCCCAGCAAAGTAGGAACTGGGTTCCTTGCAGCCAAAATATAGAAGGCATCTGCATCAACGAAATCAGGAATGTTCGGGAACAATACGGTGCCATACACACACACAGCAAGGATGGCGTCAAAAACACCCCAGCCACCTTCCTTGGCATACTCCCGAGCCTTCCCCACCAAGACATCCAACGGAAATCCCCACACGTCTCCTCTTCTGATCATCTTCCCTGACAGCTCAGACTCTCTTAAGTACAAGATGGCAGAAAGCTCAGCCAAATTAGACTTAGCGTCCGTACGATAGAAAGGCATCTGCTCGCGGATCGGTATATCCAAGAGTGCAGAATACTCTTCCAGGGTAGGAGCCAAAACAAAGTCAGGAAATACGAAACACCTGAGCTCCGCGTCATAAAATTGTAACAGGGTATAAATGCCGCTGATCTCATAGGCCGATGGCTGATAAACATAGGTCAGAATCCTCCCATATATCTTTCTAAAGTCACCCATTACCCTCTTCTTAGCAATAGTAATCAACTCTAACAACAGAATGATATCCGGAGACGGGAACTTGTAGGGTAACACTCTCTTCGTGGCTTCCATGTCTTGCTAGGAAACAAACACCAGAACTGGGAGGGAAAATATGTACCTGCAATACACACACGTTAGTGGAATGCAAATGGTAATGCAATGATGCAGTATGATAAATAATGCAATCAGTGAACACAAGGGCTATGCTGTAGCCTGAAGAGGAACACCTCTGTGATCAAGAACAGAAAACCACCACAGTCACCAGAACCTCATGACACTAACTATCATCTGATACTCAAAATATCAATCCCCTGGTAAGAAAACCATCTGAACCTCTGTATCTGACGAGAAAACCATCTGATAATAGTATCAACCTCAGACAAGAAACCCATCTGATCCAAACAACACACCTGGAGATGAATCAAGAACACCGTCTGACAAATACTGAATCATGGTTTCTGAAGGCCAGTTTTCCTGCAATAACCCAATCCCGCTCACAGGTATGATAGACCTAATCCGCGGACAAAGGTACGACATCCTATGCGGTCATCAGCGTCACAGACTTTCATGAGTGACGATACGATTCCCAGAAGGAGTGGCATCATCAAGTCATGAAGAGGCCTCACTTAGCTGACTTCCAAACGATTGGTCCCCAGAGTCGACAATCCTCACGTCTGGACTCCCCTCAGATCCTCAGGACCGGAAAGGAGCACCTCTGCGAGAATCTCGTCTGAGCGCAGATTTCGTAGGGAACTGTGCCTGCTCAGCAGACAGGTTCGTCTACTACTCTCCACAACTATATCTAGGTGCATACTCAAGCCCAGGTCCGGCTTCTCACTCACAGCAGCATCCCTCTCCCACAGCAATAATCACAATAATATAATACTGGAGGTAAATGCGGAAAGGTAAAGGTACGGAAAAGTAAAGTGCAGAAAGGTAAAACACATATGCACAACACCCAACAGATAAACACCCAAGCGCTAGGATTGACTCGCGTAGGGGATAGGAAACGGTCCCAGCATAAGGGATGGGAAAAGTCCCTAGATGCTATAAATCCCAAGCAGAGTCGCCAGCTGTCGCTACTGCGAAAATCGGCGCCGGCTTGACAGGAGAGTCGCCACCGTGCGTTATTTATCCCTCAGAGCGGGAAAGGAAACGCTCGAAGTAAACCTCGCAAAGACGGGAAAAGGTATGGTCACCGCAACCAAAACCTGGATTCGGGAGTCGGTTACGCAAGGGGAAGGTATTAGCACCCCTCACGTCCATCGTACTCGATGGGATCCACGCTTGGTGTTTATAAGGAAAAGGGTGTGTTTATCTATCTACGCTAATGGTCAGTCTGAAAAGAAAAGAAAAGGACAGGACTCGACAGAACATACGGTGTTCTGGGCCTACGTACTCCCTCGTGCAGTGGGAAAGTCAGAGTCAACGTAGTTCGACTACCTACGTCTAAACGGGGGAAAGGTTGCTCGCCAGGACATCGCATCCTGTGCCTACGTACTTCCACACAGCATGGAAGATCATAGCAAACGTAGTTTGACTAACGGCGGCTAAACAGGGGGTTCTCACACGACAGTGAGAAAAATAAACTGGTTTCAAAGGTTTGGGAACCTATAACTACGATCTGGTCTCAAATGCACTCGGGCAAGAGAAAAGGGAAACAATCAGTCATCAGCGGGAAAGTCTCGATCGCACAGCCGCGAGAGAACAAAGGTTAGTTATTAGTGTGCTCGCTAGGATATCGCATCCTATGCCTACATATCCTCGTCTGGTACGAGGAATCAGAGCTGCTGAAGTTCGGCTAACTACGACTCAAGCTACTCAAAAGCTCCTATTGCCGAGAACGGGAAAAGACACCCTAAAACTATGACTAAAGAGGGGAATCTACCTACTGTTATCATGCCTGGTTAACCATCCTAATGTCTATCATAACGACTCCGCAGCGGAGAAGTCAGAGCTCCTAAGGGATCATGGCAACAGGACTAAACGACAAACGGGAATCAACTGCAAAGTAAAGAAATACTGGAAATATGCATGAATACAACAACTAAACAATCAAGGCGCGAAGGCCGCAAACCACAGAGGTAAGGGAGCTCAACTCTACCAAATACCAGCAAGCAAAGCCATTCAATAACAAACAAGCAGAAGGAGGACCACCTCAAGTTCTCATGCACACAAAGCCTACTTCTAAGATGCACCTACCTCAGAACTATCTAGATGAATCCCTAAGTCTAATGCAGCACAACACCACACAAGTCAAACAACATAAAGATAAGGCAAACCAGCCTGACAAACCCCTATCTACAAAACAAGAAACTACCCCTGAGCAAGACCCCTAAACAAACCTAAAACAGGCTTAATCTATCCCTGAACAAAACTCTATGCAACACCTTAAGCAAATATCTAAGCAAAACTCTAATCAAAACCCTAAGCAAGAGGAATGAATCCCAGCCTCCAAGCTTCAGAACAAGCTTACCAAAGAAAGGGAGCTAAGCAGACAAACTCATAGTGCCTTACTCAGGAAAGCACCAGGAGGTTACCACTCAGGAATCATATCCTATGCGGCTCGACAACTGTGAACGGTTTACATTCCTCCTCAGGAGAAACTAAACTCACACGAAGGCTCCAGCGTCATTGGATATTTGAGAAAGCCTATAAGAACTAAGGGAACTAAGTGAACAGACCCGTAGGACCTTCCTCAGGAAAGTACTAGGAGGCTTCCACTTAGGAATCGTATCCTATGTGGCTCAACAACTGTGATCAGTTTACATTCCTCCTCAGGAGAAACTAAACTCACATGAAGGCTCCAACATCATTGGATACTTAAGAAATCCTAGATGAACTAGAGGAACTAAGTGAGCAGACCCATAGTACCTTCCTCGGGAAAGTATTAGGAGGCTTCCACTTAGGAATCGTATCCCATGCGGCTCAAAAACTGTGATCAGTTTACATTCCTCCTCAGGAGAAATTAAACTCACATGAAGGCTCCACCATCATTGGATACTTAAGAAAGAGGTGAGAAGAAAGAATGAAAGTCATTCATAGTGCCTTCCTCAGGAAAGTACCATAAACTCCCTTCAAACTTCAGGATCTCGAACCTCACAAACAAAGAACAAGCTCCTAGACTAGGCCTCAACCCACTGCATCCTTGCAAGCTCCAACAGGACTTCATCCAGCCTCCATCTTCAAGAAGAAACCACAGATCCTCAAACCACAAGAAACTATCTCTGAAGTCCAACCACAGTTGAACTCCAAAGTCTGAAGCCATCAAGACTTCTCCTATCCTCAAGCTCAGACAAAAAAAATCAGAACACCCTACAAAAATCTATCAAAAATCTAGGGGAAACCTACATGGCTCTATGATCCCAAGATCAAATCTCAAAGCCTAAGTCAACTTCTAAGGCTACTAAACAATCCCTAACATGTGAAGGGTCAAGGGTTAACCAACAAGTCGTGAAGTCTCTATTCTCTAGCCCTAAAACAATATCAATCAACCTCTAAAAAATCTATGAAAAATCTATGGGGAACATGCATTAGTCTAGTACAACATACTAAAAAATCAGAGCAAAATTCATTACCAGATGAAATAACTAAAATCAACAAGGCAGACGTGCCACAAACCAATTATTCAATATCAATAACAATGCAAAAAAATGTAATTAAAATGAAAATGCATGATTAAGCTAATGTTTTTGTACTATAAAATTCTACATTGAATTACGAGTCTACAGGAAAAAGAATGGAATTATTTGATCGAATCTACTATTTTTTATGAATTTTCTTCTAATATGCATGAACAAAGAAAAATAAAGAAAGGAAAAAGAAAAAGAAACAAAACAGGGGGGTGCGAATAGCGCTAATCCTAGTTATTTATCCAATGGGCCCAAAGGCAGGGGGTGCGAAAAGCAGAAGGCGCAGGCCCATTACACTTCAGAAAATCATTGAAAAATAAAAGAAAAAGAAAAAACCGCTGGTGCAGATAGTAAGGAATCTTAGTGTAATTCTTATTGGGCTGAGATGAGGGGGTGCGGGTAGCAGGATTTGTACTAAGCCCATCAGAATCCATTCTATCTCTTCTCTCGCAGGGGGGAGGGGGGGTGAACGAGTAAACTAGGGGTACGCTTCAGCAATCCCAACTTAGGCTCGGCCCAACTGAACCCTAATCCAAGTAACTAAACAACAAAACCTAACTCTCATCTCCCAACCCGGTCTACTGTTCATCATCTAAACCCTAACTTCGCCGCTCCCCAACCTCCCTCCTCTCTGCAATCTCTGAAAACAATCTCTCAAAACAACCTCAAACATCTCTGAAACCCTCAAAACCTAATCAACCAAGATCATCTCCGCCTAATAATGCTAACCCTCAAATCTCAAACAAGAAACCCTAAATTCAATGAAAAACAAACAGCGATGGAGGTGGTGAAAGGGCAACGAACCTGGAAAGACGAACGACTTGAAGTTCCTGAGATTTCTTGAGGGTTCAACAAAGGTCGCCGCGAGAGAGAAGAAGATTTTGATGTTTTCTTGACTGTTGAAGGAGCTCGTGGAGGCCCTGAGGGAAGCGTTGAAGCTCGTTCGAAGTTTTCTGGACAAACAGCGAAGAACTCAACGAGTTCTATGAAGATCTGGAAAAGGTTCAAGAACCGATGAAGATGATGATTCTGGAAACTGATAGATCTTGAAGGTCTTTGGAGTTGCGTAGATGTTCTGAGGAATATCTTTAAAAGATCGTTGAAGATCTTGAAGAGGGATGACGAACTACGATGATCTTCTTCGAAGGTTGTTGACGGATGGTGTTTGGTGGTTGTTAGAGGTTTCTGGAAAAATCAGATGAACGATGAAGGTTGGACTTTGAAGATCGATGGCGATTTGATGACGTTCTGAAGAAATCTGGGCAATTCCTTGAATTTTCCGGTCACGGATGAAGTTTCCGGTGACCGTTGGTGAAGGTGGACGGAGGAAGAAGGGGGAAATTGGAGTGTTTCTGGGTTTGCTGGGGATTTAGGTGGTGGCCGGAGTTGGTTGGGCTTGCCGGCGGTGAGAGTTTCACCGGATTTGCATGCCCGGCGGTAGGGGCCCCGGCGAGAGCTGCGGTGAGGCCACGCGGTGAGGGTGCTGGCAGAGGGAGACTGTGCATGTGGCACACGTGGCCTGAGAGAGAGGTGGTGTGACGTGTGGCAGCAAGGGAGAGAGAGGGATCAGAATGAGGTGTCAGCTTCTGGGTGCAGAGAGTTGTGAGGTGGGGGGCTCCAGAAGTGGACGCGTGGCCACTTATATATTGGACACTTGGCGTGTAATTCTCTGGACTGAAAAAATGAAAAAAAAAAACACAATGGGCCTCCAAAAATCTGCTGCTGGGCCCACGAAAATGGCCACAAAACCCTAAAAAAAAAACTGAAAAAAAACTGATTAATATGCAAAATGGATTAAAACCTGATTAAGTCTAATTAAAACTAATCAAAACCTAATTAACTAATTAACCTGACTAATTAATTCTAAAACTACAATTAATAAAATTCTAATAATCTCTATTTAAAAACTATTAAATTTCTATTAAAATTCTAATAAACTCTACATTATTTATTTACAACTACTAAAATTCTATTAAAAAAAAATAAAAGAAACATCTATATTCTTTTCTACATTATTCTAAAAACAATTAAAAACAATTTTAAAATCTATTATATTCTAAAAATGATTTAAAAACTATTAAACCAATTAAAAACCTATTTAAATTCTAAAAAAAATCTATAAAGCTCTAGAAAAAGGTTTAAGCTATTTAAAAAAAAGTTTAAAAATCTATTTAAATCCTAAAAATGATTAAAATGTCTATTTAAAATCCACAAAAGTCTATTAAGCCCTAAAAAAATGCAGACAAGTGCAAATGACTAATATAAAAGATAGCTCGAGATCAGATCAAATCGAACAGTAAACCCCCGGTATCAGAAATATCCCGAAAACCACCATGCAAGCTGAAAATCACCGAGGAGCGCACAATTTCCCGAGAATAAAACCCTGATGATCTGGACTGGATCTGCCATAGCTAGTAAATGAAACCCAAGCTGTAACTCTGATATCCTCTGTCTGGGCACAAATATCATGCGTCTGATTTGCGAATATGAATTTAAACCACGAGTCAGATAGGAGAATCGGTTGGTCAAATTTTAGGGTGCAACAATATGAGGATATAATCTTTACATGTGACATCCAGTCTTACTGTGAATTTCATACATGGTGATAAAAGATCGACTATCTGATCCCTTTTTTTCAACATTTTGTTTGTTTAATTTATGTTTATTAGTTTTAATGTTGTTGTAATGAGATGAAAGGAGATATGATGATATTTATCCAAACGGTTCTGTTATAGATGATGAAACAAACATGGACTACCATCTGATCTCTTTCAAATCTCCTCTCACTTTTTCTATTGTTTTTATATCATTTGTGTGCCTATGGTATCTGATGTCCAGTATTTAGACTTCTGTCTTGTAACTGGACATCTGAATAATTTGTATAATCATAATTTTATTCTGCCTACCCTACACTATATTGATCAGATATTGAGATTAATGGATTAAAAATAGATAGATCAGAAAAATTGATTATTCCCTAATTAAAAACAAAAGTAAATTGTCGTATAAGAAATACTAAAGCGAGTCCCCATTCTTAGAACAGGAATATGATAGAGTTTACAAACGGTGCATGTATGTAAAGTAAAGGATTAAGTTGATAAGGAGGATATATATTGGTTTTTAAACTGTTTTTTTAAACTACATTCATTCCATGACCACAAGGTCCAAAAATGGCATAGTCTGTCCACGCCTGCATCCCACTCTCCTTATTACTCTTGCAGAACCACAGACTGTTAATAATAGAAATGTACAAAGAGAGAGAAAAGGAGAAACGGAAAGTAGTTACAACAGAATTTTGTATTTCCAGAATTGGTTACAATTGGGGGAGAGGTAGGTTTATATAGAAAACCTCTGTGCACACTGCTGCCTTACAATATATCTTTATACAATGTATTTTCTACTCTATTATATATTTATATTACTATAATAGTGTGAACGAAAATTCTGAAATAAGTATGGAATATATGTATGTTTTATTCGAATCCATTGGGAATGACATGATGCCTTATAGAGCTGCTTAATCCACCAATTCGGATTTGTTTACTTATTTATACAAGTGATTTTGCTTTTGCAGGAAATGTCAACAAAAGGATCATCTAAACTAAATACTTTGTGCAAACTATGGAAAGATTTAGATGAACCTTTTAAAACAAGAATTAACAATAGAATAGAAAATAGGGGTCAAGGTTATACATTATTAAGAGTTTTAAAGCTTGTCCAAGATAACTCATCGGAAATTTCAACATCATTGTTTGAAATGTTCATGAGTTATTATGGACTTCAAGAAAATTACAATTGTTTTCATGTTTGTGGTATTAACATGAACGTCTCATTGGAAGACGTTCTGTTTTTGACCAACTTGCCCATTACGGGCCGAGCAATTATATCTGAAAGCAATAAAGACCCTATGGCTTTTAACCAGGTTTTTTCCTTATCTGCTGTTAATAAACTTAAGTTAAGTGTGTTAAAAAATATTTGCTGTGATTTAAGTAAAAATGATGATGATAGGATAAAAGCTGTCCTCCTTATGATTGTGTCTTGTCTGATCATTCCAAGTGGGGATGGCCAAAACTGCAAAACCACATACGTCCAATTTATTGAAAAATTGGACGAAGTGGATTCTTATGCTTGGGGAGCGGCACTATTGGCCTTTCTATATCAAGGTCTAAAGGAGAATCATTTACGTAATAAGAAAGTTGACGGCTTTGTATGGCTGATAATGGTAAGTGCATATTTTTTCTTATATTTTTTTTTTCTTTCTTATCTTTGTTTGATAACTTTTTAACCAACTGTTTTTTCATAGGGATTTTTCTTTTATCATTTTAAAGGACTTCATAATATCCTCAATATTATTGTTGTTACTACGGAGGAAGATCGTATGCCTAATATGCCACTATTGGCATATTTGATAAAGGATCTTTTCACACTCGGCAAAAACCGTCACGGAAAAGTCCATCATAATTTAGGACAAAAGTTTCAGTTGATATGTAACTTCCTGGATATGGATCATGAGGTAAGAAATGATTTCTATAGCTTATGTAGGTTTTGATTTTAATTTTTAGAAGAATTCCCTATTACTTGGCATCCCTATACTGACCAAATGCTGCCTATTACACAGAATATAGAAGAATTCCCCATTACCTGGCATCCCTATACTGACCAAATGCTGCCTCCCGACCTGCATGATCAGATTCAATACCGAACTATCGTCACCCATTGTTTTGCTACAATTATGTGGAGCCTCATTATCCAAATGTTATAGCAAAGCAGTTCGCGGAACTTGATGATATTGACTTGACCGAGGTTGGATCTGATATGGGAGTGATTATTTCAAAGGGAAATAAAGGCAATCATCCCATCAAATTTAAAGAACATTTTAAAAGAGAGTTGAGACAATGGGAAGATATTGATAGGCGGTTTTCACAAAACTTCCAAACTATTGAAGCATCCACTTCCGAGACGGCAGGTGATACTGAAGCACCCTCTTTCGAGACGACATGTGATCACCAATCACCCAATATTGAGTATAGCACTAGTGGAGGTAAAATATTTAATAATGTTATGTTTTAGTTATGAATAATGATAAGTAATCAGCGGTGCATGTTATATTATGAATATATAATTACGTTTTTAATTAAGAAAATGTTGTTTTTGTTT
The DNA here is from genome assembly GCA_963859935.3 of Lathyrus sativus. Classification (NCBI taxonomy): domain Eukaryota; kingdom Viridiplantae; phylum Streptophyta; class Magnoliopsida; order Fabales; family Fabaceae; genus Lathyrus; species Lathyrus sativus. The sequence goes on along the minus strand of OZ012739.1, from coordinate 32,105,558 downwards.
TGCCAAATTTTAACAATGTGATCATGTGTGACGTTGGTGATTGATTTTGTAGCATATGGGATTCCGATGGTTGAGGAAACAAATATTCAACTCGAGCAGAATGAGGTTGAGTTGAATGACAATGTGGAAATTGTTAACGACATTGGGGATGAAAATGCGGGGAGGGATGGTTTCAGAAGGGTGCGTCGGCGTGGGCGCGACATAGCGACTCCTCCAGCACCTCTTACAAGTGACAGAAGAGAGAGGAAGAAACCCGATAAATTTACACACTCAACTGATCACGTGAAAGCTATACGCGCAAAAACGAAGAGAAAGGTATGTTTAGTTTTCTTTTTATTTGCATGGTTTTATTTTTTTCGCACTCCATTATTGTTTATGTATTTTATCATGTCTTCTATTTTCCTATTACTTTAGAGCATGATTCAAATATTATTCTCTATTCGAAAGAAGTGTGGGATTTTGTTTAGGAAGAGTAATACCGTTCTTGGTCCTGGTTTGCATAGGATGCACATTTAGAGGGTTAATGAAAGGTTGATTAGGATGAGAAGTGATAGGGCTAGGTGTAGAAGTTCTAGTCTGTTACTAAAACTGTAGAGTATTGATTGTGTTTATTTCTTTGTTTCCGAATGCAGTGAGGAGCTGCTTTCCATGGCTGATATTGTTACTCCAAATGTTAAAGAGGCATCAGCTTTACTTGGTGATGGGATAATGAAGTCAGTTTATGACATGCCTACTGCTACAAAATTGTTACATGACTTGCAACAGGTTTGTTGCTACTGTGGAAACATACTGAATGTTTGGATATGTTTAACTTTTGTTATAAATGCACAAACTAGCAAAACACTTCATATTTTTTTTTATTTCACGTGCTTTCAATGTTGGTGTTAATGCTGATGAATTCTTTTCTCTACACTTTTTGATGAACTTGTGACTCGAGCCTGATATGAGAAATATAAGAATGAAGAACCACGTGAAATTACCATCTTTTAGACTTGGCACATAAGGAAATTAAAACCGTAGGGTTTTACTGTCCTTTAGATGACCTCACCTCTTCCTAAGGAAATTAAAACCGTATGGTTTTACTGTCCTTTAGATGACCTCACCTCTTCCTACCACAACGGGGGTAGATCAAGAAAGTATGATTTTCTTCGACACGAGAATAACATGTGTAGATGAAGAAATGAATAAACCCGTCAAAATTTGCATGCTTATATTTTATACATAAAAATTGCAAAAAAGCGAAAAAGTACACTCATACGATGATGTAGTTAACAAGAGTAATTAAAATATGAGAAAAAACCAAGAAATTATTGAGTAATATGGGAAAAAACAAAGAAATTGTTTATTTATCCTATAGGACGTGTCTCTCACCGTTAGAAATGAAAAATATCGTTATAGATATTTGATTTAATTTTTCTCTTTTCTCTTCTCTATTCTTCTTTTCTTTCTCTTTTCTCTTTTCTTTCTCGTAATTCGGTTATCAATCTTTGAATATATGGATAATTGGATATCTCCTCCAATAGTTTCTGCCTTTCGGCCTACATAGGATACGAAATGATGTTGTTCGATTCATTTTGGTGTCATTTCTTCGGAATGCTCTCTCTGTGTTTTTTTTCTTGATGATTTCTTTCTCTCTCTCTCAATGCGTGCGTGTTGGTTTCGTTTCTGTGCTTTTTCTTTTTTAATACAACGTTTTGGATTTTCCCGTGCTTTTGGATTCGAATGAACGGTTTAGATTGTTTGTGAGATGGATGGATTGACGATCGTTTGTTTGCGTTGAAAGTAAGCGGAAAAAGGCTCGAATTTCTAGAACTTCCCAAACAGATGGAGTGATTAGGAATAGTGAAGGGTTTAATAGAAAAAGACAAAAAAAAACGTATCAATTATGAAATAGTGTGATACATAGTAGTTTATCTTAAATTATTTAATTTTAGTAATCTTAATGGTTATAAATATTGTGAGTACGTGATTTCGATAACTTTTCTACTATTAATTCAATTTTGTAATAAAGTGAGCTAATTAATTCCAATACATTTTATTAATTGAAATTTAAATGATTTTTTTTCACTAGTACCGAGTCTACAAAATTTTACAAAATTATTTGGATGTATGTAAATAATATTAAAAATGGTAAAATCTTAAATTATTTAATTTTAGTAATCTTAATGGTTATAAATATTGTGAGTACGTGATTTCCATAACTTTTCTATTATCAATTCAATTTTGTAATAAAGTAAGCTAATTAATTCCAATACATTTTATTAATTGAAATTTAAATGATTTTTTTCACTAGTATCGAGTCTACAAAATTTTACAAAATTATTTGGATGTATGTAAATAGTATTAAAAATGGTAAAAGAATAATTTGTACACGGGGAGGATCTATATATGGGTAATGTTAATTGTGTTTTTGAGACATATGTTAAATAATCAACGAAAAGAAATTTTGAAAGAAAAATAAAAAAAAAACCAAAAATGAAACGGTGCGCTTCATTTATAATTGAGATTCAATCTCAACCATTTAACATCAATGATCCAACGACCAGGACTTGTTGGTCAACAAGTCTTATCTTCTTCAACCTTGGGACTCCGGCTAGGGCTCCGCCGGCTGCTCCGGCAGCCACGGCGGAGGATCAGAAAAGAAATATGGCGCGATGATTCCATCTGGATCAAAATTTTCTCCTGAACATGAATCTGGAACTTAAATCTCCAAAAAGTTCCTCCATAACTCAAACCGAGCCAAAACATTTTACATCTCAAAACACAATTCTCACATACAAGTAGTTTTAAACAAAACTGGACGTGTACATGTGCTCTACTACATCACACGACCTCAATGAACATCAAAGCATGCAATTAGAGCTATAAATGAGAGAGTTCTAAAGAGCTCAAACCTGAATTTGCAGAGGAAGTTGAATGAGAGAATACTAGAGGGGAGAATCCTTGCTCAAGCTTCTAACAACTTCTATTTGTCCAAATAAAGGAGTGTAGATGCTTAGAAGTGATTGAATTGAGGAGAATTGTGAAATCCAATTCCTACACCTCCATTGATGAGCAAACTCGAAGCTCTGTGTTCTTCACTATTCTACACTTGTTCAAGAGAGAAATGAGAGCTCTATGAAGTGTGTTTTGAGTGGAGAAGAAGAGGGAAATTGAGAGCTTTGTGTGGTGGAGGTTTTCAGAAATGAAGCAAATGAATCAAAAGTGTTAAACTCGAGCTAGAGGGAGATACTTATAGACACCTTAATTGGGGTTAATTGAGGATGGTTAATAGTTATTTTGATGGTTAAATGAGTTGAGCTTGTTGAGTGAGTCAACTGAACCGAGTTGGTGAAGTTTCTAAAATTTTCAAAATGAAACTTGTAGGGAAAAAAGGTTATGAACACGTGGGAAATGTTCATGTGGTGGCTGGCTAAATGAAGCCAATGTTCAGCTTGACTTGGAGCTGAAGGAAGATCCATCAAGCTTGCTTACATGAGAAGATGGCTTGATTTGAAAATGCAGTTTGAGGTTTCTTATGAGAATGGCTCGAATTTGGTGTTTCAAGGCTTGAAAATGGCTTGTAAACATGAGCTGCCATGTTGCCTTGATGTGTTTGTTCTTTTAACCAAAAGAGAACACCAATTGATTGCACAAATGCACATGTGAGCTGCTGTACCAAACTGGTCGAATTCAACTGAACCCCTCACTTTAACAAGCAATAACTTGCTCTACAAGCAACTACAAGACCTAAGGTTGAGCTCTTTGGAAAGCTGAGGTGATTGTGAACAAGTTTGATGTTGACCAACATCAAGATAGAGACCTCTAAATCCATGAAAAAATGAGCTGAACTTTGATAAAAAATTCTGCAACATTTACATGTTGAGAATGACCTATAATTTCAGCTTGAAAACTCAACTTCTTGGCCACAAATCTCTCCCATCTTTGAGAATTGGAGGAAGTCATCAGCATGACTTTGGAAGGATTTTCCACCCTCTACAACTTTGTAGTTGGAAATTTTCCCATTAGAGACCTCTAAATGGGAGAAAAATGATTATGAACATGATGCATCTCAACTGAAAAACACTTAGAAATTTTCTAAGTCTTTTTAGCACAATTTAACCAACTTTGATTGATCATAAAATGCTCATTCTTTTGAGTTTAGATGCAAATGAGATATCCTTGAAAAGGTCTTGAGGTCCTCTATCCACTGCAAAAAGAATCACTCTCAAACTCCACGTGGCTAGAGAGTTGTGGCCCTTCAAAGTGAGGTCAAAATTGACAAAAACTTACTATATTTAGTAACCCTAATTATCCAAAAAGGGAAAGTTTTCGATTCCTCTCATTTTCTTTGATTCTTTTGGGATTCCTTGACCAAGTTCTTACCCTAGGGTAAGTCCCACTTGGATTTTATGATTTTTCCCTTAAAAAGTCAGGGGTTGACTTTTTCACTAACTTTCCAGTTTTACCCCCAATCCTCCTGATTCTCAATCAATTGACCAATTGATCTACCTCTGAAAAGAATTTCTTCATGACAATTGAACCTAAAACACTTGGGAACATGTAGAAGATAATGAAATCAAGCTTTGACCAAATCTTGACTTCCTCAGGTGTTTTATCCAAAACCCTAATTTTGGCCCTTTCTCCTTGATTTTCAATCAATTAACCAATTGATCTTCTTCTGAAACCAATCAAGATGAAATCTTCCATATTTAGACACTTGAGGGAGTGTATGAAACCATGAGAACAAGTCTTGACCAAGAACCCTTCAATTCTCAGCTTCAATCTCAAACCCTAGTTTGGCCCTTTCTTCTAGGAGAGAGTTGATTGTCTTCAAAGATGAGTTGATTACCATCAACTGAGCTTGTGAACCACATGAAGAGCTTCATAAGAGTGTGTGGGTCTCTTGTGACTTCATATCTTGATTCATAGCTCTTGAAATTTCCTTTGAATAGCTTCATAGATGACCATCTATGATCACTTGCTTATGAATGCATTATGATGAGTGTTCTACACATAAACATATGTAGAAATGAATGTGTTACACATGAACATATGTAACAATGCCAATGCTTATGTTGCTTTTCTATGAAATGCATATGATTTAAGAGTTAGAAAAGCCCTCAAATAAAGAGGTCAAATTTTGGGGTATTACACTAAGCAACAATTCGATCTCAACTGTCATAAGTTTTGGAGTCTTTTTTTTTTTTCATTTTCATTACTCATCAATTTTTGTAATGATTGATAAAAATCATTCAATACATTTTGAGATTGGTTATTGAATACATATATCATATTTGGTTATAAATATTTTTTTAATAAATAAAATTATATGTTAAATTAAATATTTTGATCAAAAAATTAATGTTAAATAGATATAGTTATGCTTTATTTTAAATTTGAGAAAATTATATGTAATTTTAATTTTGATTTCTTATTTATTTTTATTTGGTCATAAAAAATTGATAAATCATATAATTCTTAAATTATATAAATATAATAAATAATTATTAATATTATTAGAATTATTAATATTACTGGTTTTAGTAGGTTAAAGATAAGAGAATATAGGGATAGAGAGAAGAATCGTAAAAGTCAGAAAAAAAAGGAAAAGAGTTGAAGGTAAAAGGTTAAAGATTTCAACTAAGATCAAGGTAAGGGGGGACTTTGAACGACGTTTTCTTTCTCCTCATCCTAGATTTTCTCTCGTTTTTGCACGACTTTGGAAGACTCTCTCGTATTTGATTTCATTGATTTAGCTTTTCTCCAAAAACTTGCACGACTTTGGAAGACTCCTCAAAAAACTTGAACAAAGACTCAACAAAGGTACTTTCATTATTGTTTTGATTTCATTGATTTAGTTTTTTTTAAATACTGGTTTGATTAGCAAGAGTGTTCTGAGAGTGCTATGAGTGAGGGAATTTATGAGTCTGCACTGTGAGAGTGATTGGCAAGCTATTGAGTGAGGGAATTTATGAGTCTGCACTGCGAGAGTGATTGGCAAGCTATTGAGTGAGGGAATTTATGAGTTTTCTCGTGTAGATCGTGGTGGTACTTCTACACCTAAGTTTTCTTTATATTCTGCGAATTGTTTAATTTGAATCCAACAATGATTGGTACACAGATCGTCTGAATGCATAGATTTTCCTATTCGCAACTGTGGGGGAATCCGTGTTTGGGGAACTTCAATCCTAATATTTGCTTTGACTATGATTATTTTTCCCTCTGAGCAAAGGGACGCTTTCCTGAACAGTTGATATGTTTTGTAGAATTGCATAATGTTCATTAATGATTTGAGATTGTTTACTTTACCTTGTAAATGAATTGTGCAGAAGAGTCAAATCCACTCTAAATGTTTTTTTTTCTTTTTCTTTTCCTGAGTGGTTGGGTTGACAGAAACTACAAATTTGGATTATAGCATTAGTGAACATTTTCTTTTAGTGATTATTTATTATTTATGAAACAGTATGGAAGAAGCAGGATTTCCAGCAATTAGTAGTGGTGTAATGGGTGGGCATCTTGAGATGTTGTCCATGCTACGCAAATCCTTAGATGATAATTTTAGAGAGGAACTCCGTGCCGATGGAGGCCTCTATCAATTTCTTTTTGTACAGGAAGCTAATATTTTAAAGCCGGTTGTCGAAAAGTTATTGAGATACTTTGAGGCAAATTCTTCGACATTTTTGATAAATGACCAAAGGTTAGGGATAACCTTACAAGATGTTCTATTTATCTGCCATTTGCCTATCGACGGGAAACCTGTTTTAATTGAACACTGTCCAAGTGACGAAGCATTCAAGCGCATATACCCGAAGGTTCCCCATGATAAAAAGAGGAACATGCATTTTTACCAAGAGGTCGCATGCAAAACTAACTTCTCTTCGAAGCAGCGGAAGGTTGCTATTTTAATGATTATTCTTTGAGCGTTTGTTATGCCATCGTTCGATGGCAATTCAATCCCTCGGGCATATGTTTCACTTTTGGAGGATGTAGATTCCGTTTCCAATTATGCATGGGGAGCTGCAATCCTTTCTTTCCTCTTATCAGGAATAGAAAATTTTAGAATTAAGACGAAAAAGCATTTGGAAGGAAATTTCTGGGTGGTTTTGGTAAGTATTATTTTGAACTATTTACTCGACTTATTTTTTTAAAATACTTTTTTAAATGCACATTTTTATTGTTCTGCAGACTTTTTTTTTATTAGAATTCCAAAACTTTGGCATGCTATAGGAGTTAAGCCACTAAAGCAAGATGACTTCCCTTGCCCGATTTTTTGGTTCATCAATAGCATCAATAAAATGTCCCATAACCATAGAAAGTCCTATGACTCGGTGGATAATGTTTTGGCCAATCTCACCGAAGGGGTAAGATCTTTAAGGATATCTTTGTGTTCTATCAACTCTTTGAAACTCATTTAGACTTTCTCTTGTGTACTCATCCTTTTCAATTTTTTTTTATGACAGGACATCCGATTCTTTCCATATGATGCTGAAAAATTGCCAACTGAGCTAAAGTCGAATGCTTTGTTAGCAAGCAAGGTCAGCCCGATTTTTTGCAACAACCTTGTGGTTCATCATAAACCACATCTTGTTGCAAAACAATTCGGGTTGAATGCTGCAGATTTTGTGAATTGCTTTGATTTCCTGGAGTACCAAATAAAAATCAAGGCGAATCTGGGGCCATTTGGCCATAATTATTTCGAAGATTACAAAAAGGAGATCATTCTTTGGAACCGCTACGAATGTCTGTTTAACTATCAAATGCCAGAATTGAATTTGCGGTCCAAGTTGATAGGAATTCCATCAGAAAGTGGTGATGGTCCTAACACTTCTGCAGAAGGTTCAAGCAGAAGCAGAAGACCAGCAACTCCAAGTGAGCCTGGTTCAAGCTATCATAGATCAGGACCAACAATTTCAGGACCAAGCCGACTTGGAATATCACCAAGCGAATCCAGGCGCTCCCCGTTTGGAGAGAACAGGTAAAACAAATTTGCTCTCTGCTATTTATACCCAATAGTCTATGTTTTCTTATTTGAACTTTGAATCATATAGATAGAGTGGGTCTGTGTTTTCTTATTTTGAATTGAAATATATATTTTGAAAATGGAACTGTCTTCTTTTGAATCCAATCCACAACAGATTTGTTATCAATTTGGAGAAGATTTCTGAAACCCTTTTTCACAGCCAGATTCAAACCTATAATCACACCCCAGAGTTCAGCTTTATAGCTATTGCAAGAACCAATGTTCTTGCTAAAGCCTCCCTTCCAGTTACCATAGCTATCTCTGAATAGCCCCCCCCAGCCAGCTGAATTGTTATTTTGAACAGCACCATCAGTGTTTAAACATAAGCTTTGTTGTTAAACTCGGTCGTTCCGGCCGTTATCTCGGAACTGAACAGCAAAATCAAGAAAACCGCGTCAGGCAGTGCTGTTCCGTTACATATGGGTGACTCGACTAGAACGAGGGCAATAATGGGTTTGGATTCATAACGACACCGCGTCAAAGTGGCCGCTCCAGCCGCGTCAGTCGTAAATGATATTACCCTTACATTTTTTAGAATACTAAGGTTATTTTATTGAATTTTATTGGCATTTGCGAATATGTTTCGCTCAAAACTTTGGACTTTTATTTCTAAATATGAATACTTCATGAATTTTGATCAATTTATTTTAGTTTTTGATAATCATGTGTTTATTAATATTAACTATATTAGTATCCGCGTCACTTAAATGTCGGCCGTTCTGCTTCCCGTTCCCGTTCCGTTCCACTTTTAGAGATGGCCATGTCGTACCGCTATCCGAGATTGATAACATAGAACATAAGCAATCCCCACTAGGAGGCCTCCACTGCACTTGAATAACCTTTGCTTGACTAATCTGCACTTTGTTATGCAACTTACTATTTACATGATAGAAAGTCGACAAGTGAATTGGCATAATAAAACTGGGATGACGAGCCCTCTGGTTCATCCACATATAAGACAGTAGGGTCAGTGTTTTGTTATTTCCATTTGGGTTTATAGAACACATGCGTTCTAGCACGGTTCCTCCACTACCGTAGGGTCATTGTTTTGTTATTTCTATTTTGGTTTATAGAACACATGCGTTCTAGCATGGTTCCTCCACTTATAAGACAGTAGGGCCAGTTTTTTGTTATTTCCACTTTTGTTTATAGAACACATGCGTTCTGTCATATTAAAACTGGGATCATGATAGAAAGTCACTTGATCTTCTACGTATAAGTCTCACGATGGACTGTAAATTGTTAAGAGGATGGCATATGATTATTTTGATCCATGTTAACTATATGCAATCATACCTACTGTGATTTCTTTGATTAAAGTTCATATAATGTATTTTTTCTTACAAACGATCATGTTACATTCTAAAAATTGATGCTAGCCAAGAGACCGTGGATCTGCTTAATTTTGCGGAAGGGCGAGTGGATTATGAGTTTGTTGTTGAGCTACAACTTGCAGCAGAAGTTGTTGTTGAGTCACAACATGCAGAAGTTGTTGTTGAGGCACAAGCTGTAGAAGAAGTTGTTGTTGATCCAAATGCTGCAGAACTTTCTAGAAGATATGTTAGAGGAGTTAGAGGTGGTTTAAGAGCAAAGCCCAAAAAAAAGTTTCTCTCAGTCTTAGTGGCAAGAAACAAAAGAAGAAGTAGATTTTCACCTATGTTTAGTACAATTGAATAATTTTAATTGATGGATTGAATTGTTTTTAAATTTAAATGTTGCTGGAATTTAAATACAAGGTTATGTTTGACAAACTTTGAGTGCTTAATGTTGTAGTCTCTTATGGTTCATCATGAATCTTATTGATGTGTTAAGAGATAAACATATATTTGTATACATTCAATCTTTATAGATACATAAGTTGGCTTCTCAACACAGTTGCAATTTTTTTTTAAATGTATCTATTTTATAGTTCAAAAATTTGTCACATTTGTTTTGGTCTTGAAACTGTGTAACTAATAAGTTGTGGAGAAATTGTTTACTTAAACAATCAACTTCTCTTTCTATTCTTTCTTTCAAAGTAATCATTTTCGGTGAATATTGTGTAAGAGCGTCTATGCAGAACACAAGTTGAGGGGAAGAGTCTAAAATGAAATTGACACCTGAAAGTAGAGTAGTCAAAATGGGTTAGCCCATATGGCCCGACCCACCCGGCCCGAAAAATCATATGGCTTGGGCCTTAAATTAGAGCCCACTACCTATTAGGGCTAGCCCATATGGCCGTGGGTAGCCTATTAGGTCCGCATAACTATAAATTATATTAATACTTATATTGTCCTACTCTAAAATAACACATTAATTTTTCTCACCTCACTAAATTTTATCTCTATTCTATTCAATCTTGATCTTTTAAATATTATATATTAATATAATCAACACTCTTGTGTTCTATTAGTTTCTCATATGTTTAAATATTCGAGTATTATTTTATACAATTTAGACATATATTTCATTTAAAAACACATTATAAAATTTTTATAAGATAATATAATACTTTAGCATCGCTAAGTTTCGAGATATAATTCATCGGCTAGCGGTAGTGTACAACAAGATAAGAGATGGGCGTTTTAGCATTTGTAATGTCATTATCTTCCTTTAAAACATTCCTCTCTTAGAGTCCTTAATAGGACTCACATAATCGCAATCTTTTACATAGATTAAGGAAGCAAAATGGCCATTATGAGTCCAAAATTTAGCATGAACCACATCATATTGCAGCTCACCAAATACACCAAATACCTCCGAAAAAGACCAACATTTGTGCCCGTTAATTCCAAGGCAGTTAGACCATTTTTTATTGGCTTTTTTGTTTAACATAGAATATTTCATAAATCTCAGTTAGAGGAAGTGTCAACTAGTTTTTTAATCAATTGTGATTAGGCAGTGGTTGCCTGGATAAGTTGCGAACTTGGGATAACAGATTACTAGTGGTTACCAGGTCCGACAAAGTGGAGGCACTTCAAGGGAGATAACTCCCAAGTGTCTGGACACGTCTCTACATGCTCAAAAGTATAATTGTCGCATTGGGTTATTTTTATGTTAAAATTCCATATTTTAGATTAGTATAAATAACAGGGAGTACCCGAATCAAATAGCGAACCAATTTGTGAGGAACATGTATGTGCGCCTCGTAACTCTAAAAAGTGACTTTTGACCACTGACCTTTGAGATCCGAAGATCAAATCCAAACAGAGGAGTGTGATGAGGGCGAAAATGAGAAGATCATAGAATAAGGACTTAAGCGTCTAGAGGATTTTCTCATTATATGGAAACATGTAACTTGAGTTCATTCAACTCAATAAGCCACATGAAATCGTACCAAGACATCTTACCCCAACCAACCCTACGTCTAGGAATATCGACACGGGTCACGGATCCTTTGTATCATGCTTCAACTTTCTTGTGGATTTTGGATTCTCATGAGACTCGAACCCACTTTAAGAATCGTCGCTCCCTATGGGACTCAAACCCATTTTGATCCTTTTCCTCGTATGGACTCTAACTCACTTTGAGGTCCACGTTTTCTATGGGACTCTAACTCATTTGGTTGATTTGAAGCAATATTGCATATATCCCAAACTTTAAGTTTCATAAGTATCGTAATTTAGGACATCCATAACAATGGGATTGTTTTTTAATACATGACTAGTTCATCATTCTCAACGTGGTTGTACTCGTCAATCACTAGGTGGTCACATTCACCAAGTCTTATAACATCAATTCATGTTCCATATAAAGCATATTAGTTCGTAACTAAGCTACAATTCTAGTAACTACTCGTCCACGATACACACCGAGGTGTCTTCGTGTCTGAATATCGCCATCTTAGTAATTTTTCATATTCTTTACTTGAATTGGATGTGATTTTAATGAAGAGATTTCAGACTCAAAACATTTCGAAAGAGATATTTTTCGAGTGCGAGATAATTAGTAAGAGTGCAATGAGTAATCTCTTTATTTAATACTTTGGGCCATAAGTACATGTAGACCATATTTAGCGAATACCTTATACCACTAACAAATTTGGGCTGTCTGGCTCGCACTTCGCCAAAGTTCCTTTAAAACTCATTGTTACTTTACCCCTTTTTTCATCTCAAACTTAGCTATGCTACACTTTATTGTTTCCCCGTGAATGAAATTGTGATTAGAAGAACACTTCATTTCACCGTTACCTGTACATCACTAGAAAATAAAATAAAGAACTCCTCTATCTTTACATAACCAGTTACAACACGTTTCTCACTACTACAAAAAACACATATGACAACGGTTGTGAAATACATATAATGACGGATGTACGTCCGTTGTTAGGTAGCGTGTTATTGTATATATACTGCTTTCTATAACACCCCATTTTTACCCCGTACGAAACTAACGTAAAAGATGTCAAAATAACACAAAACATTTAACAACAAATATCAGAGTTAGAAAACCGGCCAGCAGCGGTGCCAAAAGAGAGCGTTGCATTTTTAAAAACCAAAAACATACAACACCTGCCCATAAAGCGATACATAACACATACGTAAGATATGAACATATAGATATACATATAGCTACCTCAGTCAACGAGGGTTTCAGTCACAGAATAAAAGCGGAATATCTATAACTGAAATGTTTTTCCAAAATAACATTTATTATACATAATAGACATATCCAAATTTTCACCACAAGTCATATACACAAATGACAAACAACGATCTCTCGACTACCCGTATTACGTATCAGAGCGACCGACAAAACAACTGAAGAGCTACCTCTTCCAAGACGCCTCCAAGCGACTAATCTGCACGATGCCATAAAAGCATCATTCCAACAGAAGGGTGAGAATTCCAATCATATCAGAATTGCATAAATATATGTAAACGCATAACATTTATCATGCAAATGGCAATTCACCCAAAATGTATTCTAAACACAAAGCATATCATCAACAAAATCAATATATCACAAAATAAGATATATTCGATTATCACAATCATTCCACAATCAAATGTATTCATCTATTAACAATGAAATGCAAAGAGACCGACACCACGACTCAATGCAATGCATGAGGTACCTTTAATTTTCATCAATTCCATTACTTTTGGAATGGTAGATCATTGCTTAAACCCCGTCGGGCATACCTCACAACTGATCTACGACCATCAATGCAATAGCTCATTCATGCTATCTTAACATTGGGCCCATCTTGGTATTTCTACAGCGAAAGCCAAATAACAAATCGCTCAAACCCACTAGCGCACACGACTGTTCTACCACCATCGATGCAATAACCGTTACGGGCTATCTGAACATCGGGCTATGCATATGACACGGCAAGACGAATGGAAAACATATGCATACATAATTCATCAATTGCGAATTATTCATTTCATCAACAAATGCACAACAAAACACATCATGCATTTTCACAATTCAACAATGTAAATTGTTTTCCTTTTCATCAACCTGCATGTTAAATCAAACCATGCATATAACAAATATTCTCTAGGTTTCACGGCAAACAGCTACCCACAACATTTATCAAAGCATACATTGATATTCATGACTTTTTTTCAAAAATGTCACTTTTTGCACTTAACTTCCAATGGTGGAAGTTAGTGTTATTTTAGACTTTTTTCAAAAATGTCACATTTTGTACTTAACTTCCAATGGTGGAAGTTATGTGTTATTTTTGACTTTTTTTCAAAAATATCACTTTTTGCACTTAACTTCCAATGGTGGAAGTTATGTGTTATTTTTGACTTTTTTTTTCTAAAATGTCACTTTTTGCACTTAACTTCCAATGGTGGAAGTTAATGTTATTTTTTATTTTTTTTTTCAAAAATGTCACTTTTTGCACTTAACTTCCAATGGTGGAAGTTAGTGTTATTTTAGGCTTTTTTCAAAACTGTCACATTTTGTACTTAACTTCCAATGGTGGAAGTTATGTGTTATTTTTGACTTTTTTTCAAAAATGTCACTTTTTGCACTTAACTTCCAATGGTGGAAGTTAGTGTTATTTTAGGTTTTCTTCAAAAATGTCACATTTTGTATTTAACTTCCAATGGTGGAAGTTATGTGTTATATTTGACTTTTTTTTCAAATTGATCACATTTTGCACTTAACTTCCAATGGTGGAAGTTAGTGTTATTTTAGGCTTTTTTTCAAAAATGTCACATTTTTTACTTAACTTCCAATGGTGGAAGTTAGTGTTATTTTAGGTTTTTTTTTTCAAAAATGTCACATTTTGTAGTTAACTTCCAATGGTGGAAGTTATGTGTTATTTTTGACATTTTTTTCAAAAATGTCACTTTTTGCACTTAACTTCCATTTATATTATTTTAAAATATTTGTGATACCGGTGCCTCCAAAGACCACAATGGTGATCAAAGTTCCATCTCCTTTCTCTTATGAGAATGATAAAGCTGTACCATGGAAGTATGACCCCACCATCTACATCAATGGACAGAAACAAGATGATAAACCCCCAGTAATCCGAGAACCTGTAGTAACAAACGTAGCATGAACAGGAGGGATGATTAAGAGCATCTTTAAATCAACTATGAAAAAGATCAACTACGTGATAATAGAAAAACTTCAATTGCCGCCCATGAGCCTAAGTTTATTGATTATAGATCATCCTCAAACTCAATTTATGAAATGAAGAAAGTAATGAAGTTAAAAAGCTCGTAGTTGGACCTTGGGTTGGGTCGATCGATCCGCCTCTGGTGTGCACCGGTTGGCTCGTCCCTTCTGCCGGCGATGCGCTTCTGGCCTTAATTGGTCGGGTCGTGCCTCCGGCGTTGTTACTTTGAAGAAATTAGAGTGCTCAAAGCAAGCCTACGCTCTGGATACAGGTGGCATTGGAGTACTTTCAACTCTTTCTGGTACTATCCTGATAGAAAGAGAATGGTAACATTCTTTAATCTTTTGAGAAAATTGATTAATATCATTCTTCAACTTTTCTATGGAAACTATGTTTTTATTGTAAAGGTTGTTGGTTATATCCGAAGGTCAACCGCCAGAATTACTAACAAAGATGAATTCAGTCACGAGACACATCGATCTAACCTACAAGTTACTTGCACCTCTACTAATTAGGAAGTTTAATGGAATCATTATATTAATCATAGAGATTTAATTAATGTGATTTCTAGAATATTCAAAAATGTTTTATAATATATTTTGTTTAATATTTTTACTAACGTGGGAGTTATGCAATCAAATCCAAGTAGGGCTTGAATTTTCTCAATAGTGAGACATTGTATAGAAGTTTCATATTGCCAGTCTTCATTGCTGCTAGAATAGTGGGGTCTGATAAATTTCCATCAGGCATCAGTTAGATTTCGTGCAGATAATTCTTCATTATAGAATGATCAGTACAAGTGATTAACTTTTTAATGAAAATTTTGAAATGAATTTCACTCCGCTCATGATGTTTAGCGAAATATTGTTTGATCCGTGTAGAAAAATAGATATCAAAATTTTAAGTTGTTTCTAATTTAAGTTTATTTTTATGTGAGAGCAGTAGCCAAATTTTGAAGTTGTTTTTAATTTAAGTTTTTTTTTACAATTGTTTTTTATTTAAGTTAAAATACCTTTTTAAAAGAATATAATAATTTGCAAAAATAAATAAATTTATTTATCATTTTAAAAAATAATTTAAAAATATAAAATTAAACATTAACTAATGATCATTATTATTAATTATTTATAACTTTAAAAGATAATTTAATTTAGAAATAAAAGCAAAATAAATAAATAATTTTTTAAATTCAAACAAAATCTTAAAAAATTCTATTTTTCCAAACACACGGGTACTTATATGGTATGCACACATGGTACTGATATTAAGCTATTGATTTAAATATTTAATAATAACGGAAATAAATTTACTATTGATTTAAATATTTTTATAAATAATTTCAAAACAAAATATATATATATATAGAAATAATTAAACTGTTTATTCAAATATTTTTATATACAAAAAAAATTATAGAAACCATCAAATCGATTTATTATCTCTTTTAAAAATAATAAACTATTTTGGTTAGGAATTATTAATAAATTATTTTGATTTTTCTTTATTTCATCACAGTGCTTTATTTCTTTATTTCATCACAGCGCATATGTAAAAAAATTTGGATAAAACATTATTGTTTTTATTTCAAAAATGTCTTTCTTTTAAAATTAATAAATTATTTTCGTAAAACAATTTTATTTTTCTTATTATATTTTGAAAACAAAAGCGTGCGTACCACACCAGTACCCGTGCGAACGCACGGGTATTACACTAGTTTCTCTCACAATCCTACAGCCACAATCGATTGTAACTCAATAATTTACCCCTTAAACTGAATAAGATTCACCTGTCAGTCGGTATCTCATTCTATATGTTCTAATTAATACCAAAACCATATCAAGTTACACCATCACAAAACATTCTATTTAAAACAGAATATTCAATACAAAATTTCAAATATCTCAACACAGGCTCAACAAATCTAGTCACAAAAGTTCAAATCATTTACCAAATGAAAAGTAAGCTTTTACAAACATCAAATGAGTACAAATATTACAAAACCATCAAATACCTACGCATCTTCCTCATTATCCAAATATATTCTTCAGAGAAAGCATTTTTTTTTTAAATGCCTTGTCATTCAACATCATACATGAATAAAATAAATCTTCGTTGTGAGTTCGATAAAAAGTTTCTATTGTATCAATGATAGGAATTATTTCCGTCATATCTAACCTTATTATCCTATTACTCATTGTCTTGAACGACAACTCTTTTGCCTCATTCATGACAGTTGTCAAAGAGGTTCTAGGTTTGGAATTCTTGATGAATTCAGATGGGCCACTTATTGACATTCTTTTCCCGCTGCTACTCATTCTCTCCGTCGATCTACTATCACACCTTGCTTCCTTCTTTAATTTAGATGCGAGATATTTTTCCCATGATTTTGAAAAAATGAATTTCAAAGAGTCAAAATGTTTAATCACATCCTCGTAAAACACCTCATAGGTTTGAACTTTCACAGCCTGAAAATTTATGACATTTGAGAATAAGAAAAGCTATTAGCGATGAAAAGCCAAGAATTAAAATTTACTTAGCAACTTACCGCATCTGGAATTAACTTATCCGAGTTAATAACAATTTTACCAGTATCATAGTCAAACAACAAACCCGTCACCCCTTGACTAATGAACTGGAAATACGTTGAAAACTTCGTAGATAAATAGTTCAATTTATCTATGACCTACAAAGAAATACAAAATTTTTAGGATTGACGTTAAAAGATATGTTTTTTTTTTAAAAAAGCAAATGAATATATATAAAAACTGCTAGCATCAGGAATGCTAGTTGAACGAAGTACATATACAAAGGCTAACTTGATGGGAAAACGGCAACCAAACTGCCACCACGGACCACCAAAACAAATAAACCATAGAACTAAAACCAAACACTACTGATACAACCACAGAACAGAACTGAATTGCCGCCTGGGACAAAACTCAAAACCTATCACCTGACTAAGCTACTGCTATATAACGACGAAGCTGTCACCACAAGGCAAACCGAAAGACTCAATACCGACTCAAACCAAAAGATGATTAGATCAAATTATGCAAATAAATATAGTATATAGTTGTACCTCTTTGCATGTGACCTCTATGGAATACTTTTTGTTTAGCCTCTCCACCATAAGATGACCATCCGGATTTTTAAAAAAATAATTTAATTCTATCGCACCGTATTGTTTAGTGAACCAAACACCCGCTTTAATAATACGTTTCAAACTGATCGTAATTGGTGTAGAAGGAACATGGATTATGAGTTCTTGGTTCATGATCTGCAAAATGAACACCACTATTATCTCTACTAGGGGTGAATCCAGACATAATATTTTGGTGTGGATACATTATGAAAGAAACTATGAACAAAAATACTAAAAATAAGAAATAACATTTTTCTTTTTTTTGAATCGGCAAAATTTATTATTGAGGATTATAACCGCACACAAGGAGTACCACAATACAAGACTAGAAAGATACACAAATGAGCTCACGTAGCAGCTTAAGCTTTACAACAAAAGAGAATACAAACACCCACGTCGAATAACAAAACAAAGTAAACAAGACACCAACAATTAAAGCATTGTAAATCCAAATTAGAAATATAACTACACTATAAATTATACTTACTTTAGAAGATCCAACAATATCTTGATGGTTCCTCTTTGGTTTATTTCTTTTCTGCAAATAACAGCAACATGCAAAACATATTACAAGGTTAAGACTAGAGGTGTCAATTTAGGGGGCTTTCCCCAACCCACTAAAAATGTAACAATGATTTGTACCAATTTAATTAATAGTTTATTATAATACCGAAGCAACCCTTACTCCCAAATGGGTAAAAACCAGTACATGCGCCGGCGCATAAAAGTTTTGCACGACACATATTAATTTCTGGTAATGCATTTTTTTTAAACCTGCAAAGATGCACCGGTTCATATTAATATGAGTCGGCTCATGTTTCCTTCAGATGGTGAAAAGTGAAAATTGGGTAAACATGAACCGAAATATGATGTATGAACCGGCTCATGTTTGTCCTTGGAAATAAAATTTTAGAAACTGGCACTTTTGTAGTAGTTCATTAGAAAAGAATACAATTTCTGATAATGGAAGCTAAAGTCGCAGCACTGGAAAATGAGTTATCAGAGGTGAAATCTGCACTTGCTGATGTGCAGAGTACAGTAAAACAGAATGAAGAATGTCTTGTTTCCATGCTTGAAAAATGCATGGGAAGGTCAATAGATCTAACATGTACCCGATAAAGATACAAAGCAGCTGAAATAAGGTCTTTACTAGTAATTTTTGGAAGTCCTTATTTCAATTACATGGTACCACATTGGCCATGTCCTCAGCTTACCATCCTCAATCAGATGGCCAATCAGAAGTAGTGAACAAGTGCCTGGAGATGTTTCTTAGGTGTTTCACTTTTCACAACCCAAAAGCTTGGTACAAGGCTTTAAGCTAGTCAGAATTTTGGTACAACACATCATTCCACACCACCATTGGTATGACACCATTTAAAGCATCGTATAGGAGAGATCCACCGGCTCTAATTTGATACAGTCCATAACCAGTAGATCCTGTTACGTTGCAAAAACAATTGATCAACAGAGATAAAACTTTGCAGCAGTTGAAACAACATTTGGAAAGAGCTCAAGTGTACATGAAGAACCAAGCTGACAAGAAGAGAATTGATGTGTCATTAGCAGTGGGAGATTTGGTTCTAGTGAAGCTCCAACCTTACAGGCAACACTCTGTTACATTAAGAAGAAATCAGAAACTGGGCATGAGATATTTTGGGCCGTTTCCTGTTACGGCCAAAATAGGTAGCGTGGCTTACAAGTTACAACTTCCCGATGCAGCTAAAATACATCCAGTTTTTCACATATCTCAGCTGAAGCTTTTCAAAGGCATACCACAAGAGCAGTACATGCCTTTGCCTCTCACCACAACAGATACAGGCCCAGTTATTGCACCAATTGCCATTCTCCAAGCGAGGTCAGTCAAGAAAGGTTCAAACATTATATCACAAGTGCTGGTACAATGGGAAAATATGACACCAGCTGAAGCCACATGGGAAGATTTTGATGAGACGTTAGACATCTTCCCTAACCTCAACCTTGAGGACAAGGTTGTCATAAATGAGGATGGTATTGCAATGAAGAAAAATAGAGAAAGCATGATCTCTGCCAAGTCAGCTACAAGGGACCCACAGGAGAATAATTCTGTTAGCACTGAGCCGAAAATGATGGAGCCAAGGAAAGGATTGAGAACACGCACGACTAGCACCAAATTGAGGGACCACGTATGCAATTGAGATAGTTTATAAGGAGTAATTGATAGTATTGTTATTTTATGCAAATTGTGAGAGTTGTCTCTACTCTCTTTCCTCTCTCATACTCTATATTTTCCCAAATTTGCATCTGTGTTCTTCCTTCTGGATTTATCTAGGAGTGAACTTTTATTCCATTAATACAAGTGCTATTTTCCCTTTCTACACTTTTATTTCCCCATTACAATCTGAGAGAGTAGCATTGATCTCTCTGTTTGGCGCGACTAATTAATGTAAAAAAGATTCCATCGAACGATGAAGAACAATAACGGAAGTGGGGCACATGGGTTTGTGAAGATGTGTTGGTTGATCCGGAGACATGGCCACTACTAGCCTACGGTCCTGTTAGATTGCATAGCACATGCTAATAGATGTGATGCCTGCCAGAGGTATAGACTCCGCGCAAGCCGCAATACCAAGATGGGCTCAGATTTTTTAAACTAGAACTCTGCTGTACAAGTAGCTGCTGCAATCACAGCCTCGGCTAGGATAAACATGTAACCTTATATATCAAGGGAGGACTGCTACTACATGGACACAAACGGCCTTAATAAAGAAGCTTAAGTTATCGGTTTGAATCCAATAAAGGGCTTTGGGGTGTTCCAAACAATCTTTTTTCCGGTATGCCGACACAATCAGACCTACTATAACCCAACTCCTACCCCCTTCAACGGAACAAAAACCAAAGCTACAAATCCAACATAACTCACACGGCAGCCACAAAGGAATGGACAATTATTACAAAGCTAAAAAAACTACTTCACCAACTAAAACAAAACATGATGACAGAAACCACACAAAAAAGATACCTAAAACTTTAGCACCCAAATAGGAACAAAGATAGCACTCAAATCAACTTTTTTTCCGGTATGCCGACACAATCAAACCTATTATAACCCAACAGAGAAAAAAAATCAACAGATATGCCGACACAATCAAACCTATTATAACCCAACAGAGAAGAGATGAACGGAGAAAAAAAAATCAACAGAGAAGAGAACACTCACCTTGGCCGTGGCTGTCGAGTTCCGATGTGGTTGTGGACCTGAAGACCTAGTAAATGCTTTTCCCACCAGCAACGATAAATTGTTGTCATTTCCCATGCTTCTCTACCGGTTGCTGCTACTCTGAGTCTAAGAGTTCAAATCAAATCGATCACAAGAGCTCTATAGATCTGCTAGTCAAATAAAATAAATGAATGATATTATTTGTACGATAACTTTTTGACTAATTTTATCTTCAACTAAAGTGGGGATAAGTTTTATTGAATTGTTAATAAATATTTTTATTTCAAAAAAAAATATCATTCTTTATTCAAATAGAAGTATGCTTTACTCTAGAAATATTATTTTTTATTATTAAATTGGTTTAATAGTAATAATAATAATTTCCATTGATTTAAAATTCATTAATTTTATTCATTTATCAAACGGTTAAATTAAGTTATTTAATAAAATAATTTTTGAATTTTTTAACTAGAGACATTTTGAGAATGCATAAACATCATAAAATTGCTCATATTGCATAAACATATAGTTCTAAATGGGTCTCAAGTCCAACTTTCTCTCAAAAACTGCAAAAACTTCAAATTTTTCGGATATGAGTCGATACATGTGATGTTTGAGTCGACACATAATCTTAACCTTATGTATTTTTCAAAATTCCTTCAGTATGGATCGACACGTTCGTGTTTCGTGTCGACACTTAAAGCTTTTCAAAATAAATTTTTAGGAAAAAAATATATTATATAAAGCTTAATTACATAGAATATACTTTAGTTTTATTTGAATAGTTTACCGGAACATGTTTTTCACTGGACATGAGTATCGATCGAATTAAACGGAGAAGCCTATAATATCATTATATATGAAAAACAATATATGATTAAAATTTCATATTGATATTTTAAAATTTATATATCTTTTTTAAATTTTAATCATATATCATTTATATTCTAATTTAGTTTCTTTTTAGATATGAATATTGTAACTTAATAATTATTAGTAGAAAATGTGTAACAACTCTAATATTAATAGCATGTATGATAATAATCGTTAGCATGTAATTAGAATACAAGAAGTCTAACTATAAATAATGTATAACTCATACAAATAGAAATAAATAAATTCAAGTGTTACAAGATTTTTTTAATAACTTCAAATTTATTTTGGCTAGAGAATTTGTTTCAAAATAATTTTGTATAATGAGGTGATATCAAGGTGATATCAAGGAGATATCCAGTGTGAGGTATTTGTTTTGATATTTTTCTTAATTTTAAACAATTAATTTTGTCCTTCTCTGTTTTTTGGTTGAAAATAATATGGAATTGCACGATAAAATTTTCTAGAGATTTAACTTAGTTTGTAACAGTGATATCATCAACAACATGCACGAGTTCGACGGCGAGTTAAACAATGACGACAAGAATCTTCAGCGACGACTACAAAGGTCTTCAGCGTGAAACGCGAAAAAAGAGAACAAGGTGCGTCAAATATCTATAACGATATTTTTTATTTCTAACGGTGAGAGACACGTCCTATAGGATAAATAAACAATTTCTTTGTTTTTTCCCATATTACTCAACAATTTCTTGGTTTTTTCTCATATTTTAATTACTCTTGTTAACTACATCATCGTATGAGTGTACTTTTTCGCTTTTTTTCAATTTTTATGTATAAAATATAAGCATGCAAATTTTGACGGGTTTATTCATTTCTTCGTCTACACATGATATTCTCGTGTCGAAGAAAATCATACTTTCTTGATCTACCCCCGTTGTGGTAGGAAGAGGTGAGGTCATCTAAAGGACAGTAAAACCATACGGTTTTAATTTCCTTAGGAAGAGGTGAGGTCATATAAAGGACAGTAAAACCCTACGGTTTTAATTTCCTTATGTGCCAAGTCTAAAAGATGGTAATTTCGCGTGGTTCTTCATTCTTATATTTCTCATATCAGGCTCGAGTCACAAGTTCATCAAAAAGTGTAGAGAAAAGAATTCATCAGCATTAACACCAACATTGAAAGCACGTGAAATAAAAAAAAATATGAAGTGTTTTGCTAGTTTGTGCATTTATAACAAAAGTTAAACATATCCAAACATTCAGTGTGTTTCCACAGTAGCAACAAACCTGTTACAAGTCATGTAACAATTTTGTAGCAGTAGGCATGTCATAAACTGACTTCATTATCCCATCACCAAGTAAAGTTGCCGCCTCTTTAACATTTGGAGTAACAATATCAGCCATGGAAAGCAGCTCCTCACTGCATTCGGAAACAAATAAATAAACACAATCAATACTCTACAGTTTTATTAACAGACTAGAACTTCTACACCTAGCCATATCACTTCTCATCCTAATCAACCTTTCATTAACCCTCTAAATGTGCATCCTATGCAAACCAGGACCAAGAATGGTATTACTCTTCCTAAACGAAATCCCACACTTCTTTCGAATAGAGAATAATATTTGAATCATGCTCTGAAGTAATAGGAAAATAGAAGACACGATAAAATACATAAACAATAATGGAGTGTGAAAAAAATAAAACCATGCAAATAAAAAGAAAACTAAACATACCTTTCTCTTCGTTTTTGCGCGTATAGCTTTCACGTGATCAGTTGAGTGCATAAATTTATCGGGTTTCTTCCTCTCTCTTCTGTCACTTGTAAGAGGTGCTGGAGGAGTCGCTATGCCGCGCCCACGCCGACGCACCCTTCTGAAACCATCCCTCCCCGCATTTTCATCCCCAATGTCGTTAACAATTTCCACATTGTCATTCAACTCAACCTCAAGTTGAATATTTGTTTCCTCAACCACCGAAATCCCATATACTACAAAATCAATCACCAACGTCACACATGATCACATTGTTAAAATTTGGCAAAACAAAAACAACATTTTCTTAATTAAAAACGTAATTATATATTCATAATAAAACATGCACCGCTGATTACTTATCATTATTCATAACTAAAACATAACATTATTAAATATTTTACCTCTACTAGCGCTATACTCAATATTGGGTGATTGGTGATCACCCGTCGTCTCGAAAGAGGGTGCTTCAGTATCACCTGCCGTCTCGGAAGTGAATGCTTCAATAGTTTGGAAGTTTTGTGCAAACCGCCTATCAATATCTTCCCATTGTCTCAGCTCTCTTTTAAAATGTTCTTTAAATTTGATGGGATGATTGCCTTTATTTCCCTTTGAAATAATCACTCCCATATCAGATCCAACACCGGTCAAGTCAATATCATCAAGTTCCGCGAACTGTTTTGCTTTAACATTTGGATAATGAGGCTCCGTAGCAAAATAATGGGGTGACGATAGTTCGGTATTGAATCTGATCATGCAGGTCGGGAGACAGCATTTGGTCAGTATAGGGATGCCAGATAATGAGGAGTTCTTCTATATTCTGTGTAATAGGCAGCATTTGGTCAGTATAGGGATACCAAGTAATAGGGAATTCTTCTAAAAATTAAAATCAAAACCTACATAAGCTATAGAAATCATTTCTTACCTCATGATCCATATCCAGGAAGTTACGTATCTACTGAAACTTTTGTCCTAAATTATGATGGACTTTTCCGTGACGGTTTTTGCCGAGTGTGAAAAGATCCTTTATCAAATATGCCAATAGTGGCATATTAGGCATACGATTTTCCTCCGCAGTAACAACAATAATATTGAGGATATTATGAAGTCCTTTAAAATGATAAAAGAAAAATCCCTATGAAAAAACAGTTGGTTAAAAAGTTATCAAACAAAATAAGAAAGAAAAAAAAGATATAAGAAAAAATATGCCCTTACCATTATCAGCCATACAAATCCGTCAACTTTCTTATTACGTAAATGATTCTCCTTTCGACCTTGATATAGAAAGGCCAATAGTGCCGCTCCCCAAGCATAAGAATCCACTTCGTCCAATTTTTCAATAAATTGGACGTATGTGGTTTTGCAGTTTTGATCATCCCCACTTGGAACGATCAGACAAGACACAATCATAAGGAGGACAACTTTTATCCTATCATCATCATTTTTACTTAAATCACAGCAAATATTTTTCAACACACTTAACTTAAGTTTATTAACAGCAGGTAAGGAAAAAACCCGGTTAAAAGCCATAAGGTCTTTATTGCTTTCAGATATAATTGCTCGGTCCGTAATGGACAAGTTGGTCAAAAACAAAACATCTTCCAAGGAGACGTTCATGTTAATACCACAAACATGAAAACAATAGTAATTTTCTTGAAGTCCATAATAACTCATGAACATTTCAAACAATGATGTTGAAAATTCCGATGAGTTATCTTGGACAAGCTTTAAAACTCTTAATAATGTATAACCTTGACCCCTATTTTCTATTCTATTGTTAATTCTTGTTTTAAAAGGTTCATCTAAATCTTTCCATAGTTTGCACAAAGTATTTAGTTTAGATGATCATTTTGTTGACATTTCCTGCAAAAGCAAAATCACTTGTATAAATAAGTAAACAAATCCGAATTGGTGGATTAAGCAGCTCTGTAACGCATCATGTCATTCCCAATGGATTCGAATAAAACATACATATATTCCATACTTATTTCAGAATTTTCGTTCGCACTATTATAGTAATATAAATATATAATAGAGTAGAAAATACATTGTATGAAGATATATTGTAAAGCAGCAGT
Source organism: Lathyrus sativus (assembly GCA_963859935.3). Classification (NCBI taxonomy): domain Eukaryota; kingdom Viridiplantae; phylum Streptophyta; class Magnoliopsida; order Fabales; family Fabaceae; genus Lathyrus; species Lathyrus sativus. The sequence goes on along the minus strand of OZ012739.1, from coordinate 32,079,983 downwards.
GTGCACAGAGGTTTTCTATATAAACCTAACTCTCCCTCAATTGTAACCAATTCTGGAAATACAAAATTCTGTTGTAACTACTTTCCTTTTTTCCTTTTCTCTCTCTTTGTACATTTCTATTATTAATAGTCTGTGGTTCTGCAAGATTATTAATATTCTGTGGTTCTGCAAGAGTAATAAGGAGAGTGGGATGCAGGCGTGGACAGACTATGCCATTTTTGGACCTTGTGGTCATGGAATGAATGTAGTTTATAAACCAGTTTAAAAACCAATATATATCCTCCTTATCAACTTAATCATTTACTTTACATACATGCACAGTTTGTAAACTCTATCATATTCCTGTTCTAAGAATGGGGACTCACTTTATTCTTTCTTATACGACAATTTACGTTTGTTTTTAATTAGGGAATAATCAATTTTTCTGATCTATCTATTTTTAATCCATTAATCTCAATATCTGATAAATATAGTGTAGGTTGTAACCCAAAGGACGAGTGTAGAACCAAGCGAAAATTGTGACTCAAAGGACGATACACTGAATGAACGAGCAGTACTTGACCGAAAGAAAGGGTATTTGAACTAAAACAAAGTTACTAACCCAAAGGTGTAAGTTTTTGAACCAAAGAAAGGTTGCTAACTGCAAGAGATGTTTCACTTTTAATTTTTAAAAAATCACAAAAAAGAGATTTTCTCCTTTCACTTATTCATCTTTTATCTAACAATTTTTCATGTCATTTTTCTAGTTTCTTCGCTAAATAAAACTTATTTCAATGCATGAAAAAAATTCAAGGAGATTAAAAAAATCATACACTAAAAGAGGAGCATTTTAATTCAAGAAAAAAATACAAAAAAATCAAATAAATCGGAAAAAAATGACGAGCCAAACATAATTTTAATTTTACAAAACATATAATAAAATTTTTAAATAAATATTTTATTTATGATTTTAAAATCATTTTAATATTAGAATTATTAAACATAATTTTTATTTTCTCTTTTTTAAAATAATGTTCAAAAATAGGATAATTCAACAAATTTTTTATCTTCTCTTTTTTAAAATTATTTTCAAAAATTGAATTACCAAACAAATTTGTAATTTTCTGTTTTCAAAAATCATTTTTAAAAATAGGAATACCAAACTAGTTTTATTCTTAAAATTGAAATAGAATTTTCAAAAACTAAAAAAACCCTTAAGCTCTCTCTTCCCCTCACCGCGTTTGTTCCCTCATGCTCTTCAATCCTCTCCGCTTCTCGTGCTCTCACTTTTTCAGAACTCATCTTCATTTCAGGTATGATCTTCAAACCCTAGTTTCTCAATTCCTCTCTGAAATCTGAATCGCTGCAAATGTGATGCTATGTTGTTGTTCAATCTCGTTGCTAATGCTTATCTATTTTTCAAATGAAAATCTGAATCTGTTTGATTATGAATCATGTTCTCATACTGTACTGTCTTGATGTAAACCTAAACTCAAGTGATTTAGTTAAAGACATTCTATCCTCGTGTTCTTTTAGTTCCACTTGCGATTGCGATTGCGATTCGAGACGATGCACTTTGGTAACCTGAATCTACAAATTATTCTCTTATAGTAAAAGTGCCTCACTTTGTCTACCGTGAACTTCAATACTTCTTTTGTTTCAATCCATTTAATGAAGTAGTCCATACCTACAAGTAAGAATTTCAACTGTCTTAGTACTAAAGGGGAAAAACCTAGGACATCCACTCCAAATTGATAAAATGGTTGGGTGAGGTAACTGAATGTAGGACTTCTGCAAGGGGCATGGATCTTCCTTCAATTTGGCTCCTGTAAACACTTTCACTCATCTCCAATTCGGTCTTTTTTCCCACAAACCCGACACACAATGTTCGTGTTTCACCATTCCGAAACGTGGTGGGTGACTCATCCCTTCAATATAGGAGACATAGTTAGTCAATCAACGAGACTTGAGACTATTTGATTATGATTAAGAAAGTCCATTTAATCGTTGGAACATGTTTGATGAGTTACCTCCTATAAGGCATGGGGCGTGGATGACTCGTTCCACATCTGACATATGATTGACCTCACCTTACTTTTTTTTAGTTATCTCTATTCCACTTATAAGACGTGGGGCTAATGAGCCAAAGCTATTGATACCTGTTGAATCTATGTTATAACATAGCAGTCTATGAAGTAGTTAAGGGAAGTAGTTAAGGAAAGATATAAGACTCCAATTTTATTTCAAACACATGAAATATGCCCCATGGAATGCCTTTCTATCCATTAAATTTCTTTTCTTCTTGTTTTCCATAAAACAAACACCATATGATGAAAGATTTTCTTTCTCGTAGTTTTCTGTTAATCCTTTTTCGTCTATTCCAAACGCTCGATCATAGAAGCATTCTCATTAGATTTTTGTAATTGTAACTGCATCCTCCGTCAAAACCCTAATTAAACCTCGCTCTTATCACTTATAAATATCCCCAACCACAAACCTTCCTCACATCCATAGCTATTAAGCAGCCGCGCGATTCCAAATACATGTTAGATCTTGTCTACCCTCACCCCTTTTCAATTCCAATCCCAGTTCATGTTAATACCAATTTTCTCGTGCTGCAACTCTTCACTTTTTCAATTCTGCATATTTTATTGTCGAAACATTTTCGAATCATCGAAAAATTGTTTGTTATATAACTTGTTAGATTCGTGAAACAGAGGAGGATATGGTGATAGTAATTGTCGCCCCAGTCTTAATTTACACTCTAAAGTGTAACATGGTGACTGACTTATTATCTGATCCTGTTTGCTTATCGTATATTCATCTTGCATCAATTTCAATTTTTTTTGTTTATAATACTTTGCAACAACATTGTGTGATATGAGGATATAATCTTTACATGTGACATCCAGTCTTATTGTGAATTTCATACATGGTGATAAAAGATCGACTATCTGATCCCTTTTTTTCAACATTTTGTTTGTTTAATTTATGTTTATTAGTTTTAATGTTGTTGTAATGAGATGAAAGGAGATATGATGATATTTATCCAAACGGTTCTGTTATAGATGATGAAACAAACATGCACTACCATCTGATCTCTTTCAAATCTCCTCTCACTTTTTCTATTGTTTTTGTATCATTTGTGTGCCTATGGTATCTGATGTCCAGTATTTAGACTTCTGTCTTGTAACTGGACATCTGAATAATTTGTATAATCATAATTTTATTCTATCTACCCTACACTATATTTATCAGATATTGAGATTAATGGATTAAAAATAGATAGATCAGAAAAATTGATTATTCCCTAATTAAAAACAAAAGTAAATTGTCGTATAAGAAAGACAAAAGTGAGTCCCCATTCTTAGAACAGGAATATGATAGAGTTTACAAACTGTGCATGTATGTAAAGTAAAGGATTAAGTTGATAAGGAGGATATATATTGGTTTTTAAACTGGTTTTTTAAACTACATTCATTCCATGACCACAAGGTCCAAAAATGGCATAGTTTGTCCACGCCTGCATCCCACTCTCCTTATTACTCTTGCAGAACCACAGACTGTTAATAATAGAAATGTACAAAGAGAGAGAAAAGGAGAAAAGGAAAGTAGTTACAACAGAATTTTGTATTTCCAGAATTGGTTACAATTGGGGGAGAGTTAGGTTTATATAGAAAACCTCTGTGCACACTGCTGCCTTACAATATATCTTCATACAATTTATTTTCTACTCTATTATATATTTATATTACTATAATAGTGCGAACGAAAATTCTGAAATAAGTATGGAATATATGTATGTTTTATTCGAATCCATTGGGAATGACATGATGCATTACAGAGATGCTTAATCCACCAATTCGGATTTGTTTACTTATTTATACAAGTGATTTTGCTTTTGCAGGAAACGTCAACAAAAGGATCATCTAAACTAAATACTTTGTGCAAACTATGGAAAGATTTAGATGAACCTTTTAAAACAAGAATTAACAATAGAATAGAAAATAGGGGTCAAGGTTATACATTATTAAAAGTTTTAAAGCTTGTCCAAGATAACTCATCGGAATTTTCAACATCATTGTTTGAAATGTTCATGAGTTATTATGGACTTCAAGAAAATTACTATTGTTTTCATGTTTGTGGTATTTACATGAACGTCTCATTGGAAAACGTTCTGTTTTTGACCAACTTGCCCATTACGGGCCGAGCAATTATATCTGAAAGTAATAAAGACCCTATGGCTTTTAACCGGGTTTTTTTCCTTACCTGCTGTTAATAAACTTAAGTTAAGTGTGTTGAAAAATATTTGCTGTCATTTAAGTAAAAATGATGATGATAGGATAAAAGCTGTCCTCTTTATGATTGTGTCTTGTCTGATCGTTCCAAGTGGGGATGGCCAAAACTGCAAAACCACATACGTCCAATTTATTGAAAAATTGGACGAAGTGGATTCTTATGCTTGGGGAGCGGCACTATTGGCCTTTCTATATCAAGGTCTAAAGGAGAATCATTTACGTAATAAGAAAGTTGACGGCTTTGTATGGCTGATAATGGTAAGTGCATATTTTTTCTTATATCTTTTTTTTTTCTTTCTTATCTTTGTTTGATAACTTTTTAACCAACTGTTTTTTCATAGGGATTTTTCTTTTATCATTTTAAAGGACTTCATAATATCCTCAATATTATTGCTGTTACTGCGGAGGAAGATCGTATGCCTAATATGCCACTATTGGCATATTTGATAAAGGATCTTTTCACACTCGGCAAAAACCGCCACGGAAAAGTCCATCATAATTTAGGACAAAAGTTTCAGTTGATAAGAAACTTCCTGGATCATGAGGTAAGAAATGATTTCTATAGCTTATGTAGGTTTTGATTTTAATTTTTAGAAGAATTCCCTATTACTTGGCATCCCTATACTGACCAAATGCTGCCTATTACACAGAATATAGAAGAATTCTCCATTACCTGGCATCCCTATACTGACCAAATGCTGCCTCCCGACCTGCATGATCAGATTCAATACCAAACTATCGTCGCCCCATTGTTTTGCTACAATTATGTGGAGCCTCATTATCCAAATGTTATAGCAAAACAGTTCGCGGAACTTGATGATATTGACTTGACCGGTGTTGGATCTGGGAGTGATTATTTCAAAGGGAAATAAAGGCAATCATCCCATCAAATTTAAAGAACATTTTAAAAGAGAGCCGAGACAATGGGAAGATATTGATAGGCGGTTTGCACAAAACTTCCAAACTATTGAAGCATCCACTTCCGAGACGGCAGGTGATACTGAAGCACCCTCTTTCGAGACGACATGTGATCACCAATCACCCAATATTGAGTATAGCACTAGTGGAGGTAAAATATTTAATAATGTTATGTTTTAGTTATGAATAATGATAAGTAATGAGCGGTGCATGTTATATTATGAATATATAATTACGTTTTTAATTAAGAAAATGTTGTTTTTGTTTTGCCAAATTTTAACAATGTGATCATGTGTGACGTTGGTGATTGATTTTGTAGCATATGGGATTCCGGTGGTTGAGGAAACAAATATTCAACTCGAGCAGAATGAGGTTGAGTTGAATGACAATGTGGAAATTGTTAACGACATTGGGGATGAAAATGCGGGGAGGGATGGTTTCAGAAGGGTGCATCGGCGTGGGCGCGGCATAGCGACTCCTCCAGCACCTCTTACAAGTGACAGAAGAGAGAGGAAGAAACCCGATAAATTTACGCACTCAACTGATCACGTGAAAGCTATACGCGCAAAAACGAAGAGAAAGGTATGTTTAGTTTTCTTTTTATTTGCATGGTTTTATTTTTTTCGCACTCCATTATTGTTTATGTATTTTATCGTGTCTTCTATTTTCCTATTACTTTAGAGCATGATTCAAATATTATTCTCTATTCGAAAGAAGTGTGAGATTTCGTTTAGGAAGAGTAATACAATTCTTGGTCCTGGTTTGCATAGGATGCACATTTAGAGGGTTAATGAAAGGTTGATTAGGATGAGAAGTGATAGGACTAGGTGTAGAAGTTCTAGTCTGTTAATAAAACTGTAGAGTATTGATTGTGTTTATTTCTTTGTTTCTGAATGCAGTGAGGAAGCTGCTTTCCATGGCTGATATTGTTACTCCAAATGTTAAAGAGGCGGCAGCTTTACTTGGTGATGGGATAACGAAGTCAGTTTATAACATGCCTACTGCTACAAAATTGTTACATGACTTGCAACAGGTTTGTTGCTACTGTGGAAACATACTGAATGTTTGGATATGTTTAACTTTTGTTATAAATGCACAAACTAGCAAAACACTTCATATTTTTTTTTATTTCACGTGCTTTCAATGTTGGTGTTAATGCTGATGAATTCTTTTCTCTACACTTTTTGATGAACTTGTGACTCAAGCCTGATATGAGAAATATAAGAATGAAGAACTACGCGAAATTACCATCTTTTAGACTTGGCACATAAGGAAATTAAAACCGTAGGGTTTTACTGTCCTTTAGATGACCTCACCTCTTCCTAAGGAAATTAAAACCGTATGGTTTTACTGTCCTTTAGATGACCTCACCTCTTCCTACCACAACGGGGGTAGATCAAGAAAGCATGATTTTCTTCGACACGAGAATATCATGTGTAGATGAAGAAATGAATAAACCCGTCAAAATTTGCATGCTTATATTTTATACATAAAAATTGCAAAAAAGGGAAAAAGTACACTCATACGATGATGTAGTTAACAAGAGTAATTAAAATATAAGAAAAAACCAAGAAATTGTTGAGTAATATGGGAAAAAACAAAGAAATTGTTTATTTATCCTATAGGACGTGTCTCTCACCGTTAGAAATAAAAAATATCGTTATAGATATTTGATTTAATTTTTCTCTTTTCTCTTCTCTATTATTCTTTTCTTTCTCTTTTCTCTTTTCTTTCTCGTACTTCGGTTATCAATCTTTGAATATATGGATCATTGGATATCTCCTCCAACAGTTTCTGCCTTTCGGCCCACATAGGATACGAAATGATGTTGTTCGATTCATTTTGGTGTCATTTCTTCGGAATGCTCTCTGTGTTTTTTTTCTTGATGATTTATTTCTCTCTCTCGATGCTTGCGTGTTGGTTTCGTTTCTGTGCTTTTTCTTTTTTAATACAACGTTTTGGATTTTCCCGTGCTTTTGGATTCAAATGAACGGTTTAGATTGTTTGTGAGATGGATGGATCGACGGTCGTTTGTTTGCGTTGAAAGTAAGCGGAAAAAGGCTCGAATTTCTAGAACTTCCCAAACAGATGTAGTGATTAGGAATAGTGAAAGGTTTAATAGAAAAAGACAAAAAAACGTTAGTGATTAGGAATAGTGAAGGAGGGACTGTAAATATTTTACTTGTTCTTTTATAGCTTTTACCCCATTGATATCTTCTTCACTCCATTCAAATTTCTTTTCTTTCCGGATCTTGGATTGTAATCTATTTTTTAATTTCGCACAATCCTTTATAAATTGTGATGCATAATTAATATGTCCTAAAAAAGATTGAACTTGCTTAATATTTTCTAGTTTATCTCGAAATTCAACAATCTTCTCAGATATATGAGGTTGCAGTTCTATTACACCTTTATCAATAATTAATCCTAAATAACTAATTTTCTCTTTGGCTAATTCAACCTTCTTTTTACTTAATACTAATCCATTTTCATAAGCTCTTGTAACAAATATAAATAAGTGTTTATTATGTTCCTCAATAGTTTTGATATATATATATATATATATATATATATATATATATATATATATATATATATATATATATATATATATATATATATATATATATATATATATATATATATATATATATATATATATATATATATATATATATATATATATATATATATATATATATTACAACATTTAGAAATAATTCAATTGTTGCTAATTTATATCATTATATATAATACATATTATTAATAATTTAATAAAACTTTTCCGCACGTCGTGCGGGTGGATGTCTAGTATATATATATATATATATATATATATATATATATATATATATATATATATATATATATATATATATATATATATATATATATATATATATATATATATATATATATATATATATATATATATATATATATATATATATATATATATATATATATATATATATATATATATATATATAATAAGATATTAGTTATAAATAAATTTAATCACGTAATACTTGTTTTTAAAACTAAAAGATTATTATTTATATGAGTTATTATTTTATTAATTTATAGATTTTTCAATTTTTTAAATGAGATAAATACATTTAAGTAATATGCTTGTTATAGTACATAGCATAATTTTCTTTTTGGAAATATTTGCTTAATAACATATATAAATAAAATAAAATTGTCGAGAATCTTCAAATTATTGATGTTCAATTGATTGTATAACAAGGTAAATGACAAGGATTAACCAACTAATAAAATGATTTGTCATTAAAAAATTAATCATATAATTTTTTTTTCTAATTATTTAGAAACAAAATGGTTTATTATTTTGTGAACAAAACACAACAATTTGGCATCGCGCACCTTGTTCTCTTTTTTTCGCATTTCACGCTGAAGACCTTTGTAGTCGTCGCTGAAGATTCTTGTCGTCGTTGTTTAACTCGCCGTCGAACTCGCGCATGTTGTTGATGATATCACTGTTACAAACTAAGTTAAATCTCTAGAAAGTTTTACAGTGCAATTCCATATTCTTTTCAACCAAAAAACAGAGAAGGACAAAATTAATTGTTTAAAATTAAGAAAAATATAAAAACAAATACCTCACCCCGGATATCACCTCATTATACAAAATTATTTTGAAACAAATTCTCTAGCCAAAATAAATTTGAAGTTATTAAAAAAATCTTGTAACACTTGAATTTATTTATTTCTATTTGTATGAGTTATACATTATTTATAGTTAGACTTCTTATATTCTAATTACATGCTAACCATTATTATCATACATGCTAACACATTATAAATAAAACTTTCAATTAGTTCCAAAACATGCACTTCCAAATCAAACAATAATTAATCAGTACTAATGAAGAAACTTATATACCTATAGGACCAGTGAATATGGCAATTTGTCTGCAAAATTCACCAAAACATAGAAATTTAAACAAGAATTAGTACCAATCAAACAATTAAAGGTGCAACGAAGTTGATTGGGTTCCTTACTCTGTGAGAAAGCTCACACGTTCAGCAAGTGGAGTGAGGCCAAGTAAGCTCAATATGAAAACCCAGGACTGTTTGCAAATAATTATAAAATAAAATTAGAGTTAATTATAAATAATAATAATAATAATCATTAATTAACTAATTAATATATTAGCAGTAAATAAAATAAGCAATTGACCATGCAATAAAAATTATACTACACTTTACAGTTTACAAATAACAATATTCATCAACTTTTATTTCAGTCAACAAAAGCTTTAATTATCATAAACTCTTTATGAAAGCTTTATTAAAATCCAAAAAAAAAACTTAATAATCTTATTATTTAAAAATTAATTAACTTTTTTTGACTAAACTCCAAAACTCTTAGTCATCTAAAACATTCTAGTTGTCGGATTCAAGTCTAATATTAAACGCATAATTATAGTTACAAATTGCGATCTGTAACTGTAATTGGACCATCAATATGAAAGATTTAGATCCTCTATCAAGTATCAACAATATCAAAATCGAAATTAGTTAGGAATGAACTCACTCTTCCAAAGCCAAGGTAATGAGCTACGATGGCAGCAGGAATGGCAGGAAACAGAATGGAAAGTTTTCATATTCTCTCATTTTTTTATTTTTTGTTCACACTGTTGGTAATTTCTGGCAGATTCTAGGTGGATTTATTGTTGATATAATCTAGTTTTTAGGCCATGTTTGAATTCAACATTAACAATTACAGGGTTTCCCTCTAACAAGGAGTTTCCATTTTCAACAAACACTGATAACTGCCTATACTGCAGACACCCTATTAGTACCATACCACACATAAAAACATAACTGACTCAATCATAAATCATGACTTCCTATCTGAACCTTGTTGACTGTAAACAAATGTTGTTTCGTTGTACTGCACTTAAGTGCTATAGCTATGGTTAGTCAATGTAGATTCACTCAAAGATTGGGAGATCATTTGATGTTATTCTATTTTTACTCCTTTGTATTGGTACCACGTATAGTTAAATTTTCTTTTAGTGAGGTTATGTTCGTACATTATCGTGACTTATATATTGAGATAAGGGCGTAATGCTTATTTTATTCTTACAGTTTTGTCTAATACATGTTATATTTGTTTCACGTTTATGAATCTATATGATACTAAGAGGTGTTCTATAATTTAGACCAAGGATATTCAATATTGACGGGATCAACAATGCTTACTGTGCAGAAGAACATGTAAAAAAAAGTTAAAATTACATTATTTAAAGCAGCTTCTACTGCTAGCAATGTGACAAAGAAGTTGGTATGAAGTAGTACTTCTATTTCTTCCAAATTAGGTTTAATGGCTATCACTTGTCAAACATAAATGGTTTTATGGTGGCATCAAAATGGCCATTCATCTCTTCTTCTTTTTACTTGATTCAACTTCAAACCAGCATTAGCAGCATGCATGACTTGGGTTTGATCCGTGTGGAGGTCGAATCCTTTTTCTTTTTTCTCATTTTTTCCACTTTTTACTCTTGCATTTTTTCTACATGAACTTTAAAAAATCATATCTCTCTCATTTTGAATTCATTCTTTTTGCAACATGTTTGTTTTAATGTCTATTTTCATTATTTTCATGTGGTGTAAAAATATTCCAAATTTTTCTTAAATATAATTAATAAAATAGAATAAATAGAGATTAAAAATATCATTCTAATTTAATAAATATTTTTTCAAAGCATTTTTTCTACATGAACTTTAAAAAATCATATCTCTCTCATTTTGAATTCATTCTTTTTGCAACATGTTTGTTTTAATGTCTATTTTCATTATTTTCATGTGGTGTAAAAATATTCCAAATTTTTCTTAAATATAATTAATAAAATAGAATAAATAGAGATTAAAAATATCATTCTAATTTAATAAATATTTTTTCAAAAAAATTTGCAAAGCTATGAAATCTTAAAAAATGTTTTAAATAAGAATAATAGGCACTCAAATTATCTTAAAGAAAATAAATCTAAAAAATAATTCTTGACAAAATTTAAACAAAAACTATTATTATTGAATAAAGTATAATTTTTTTTTGTGAAAATTATTTTAAAATAGGTTTGTTTTTATATTATATATATAAATTTAAAAAATCAATATGTCAATTATATATTACAATTTTAATTAATAATAGTAAAAATTTAATTAAATAAATACACTTATATTTTTACAATTATATCATAAACTATTATTTTTAAAATAATAAATAAATATATTTTTTCTTTAAAAAATAACTAAAAAACAAAATTAATATTATAAAAATTTTCTAAAAAATATAAAAATTTAATATAAAATTAAAAAATGTCTGAAAAACATTTTCTTGGAATCAATATTTATTTATTAATCGTAAAAATATAATTAAAAATAAAAATAAATTAAATAATTCGCAGAAAAAGTCGCAGAACAAGTTACAGCAAATTCCGCAGCAGATCTCGCAGCAATTCCTGCAACATTTCCAGAGACTTTTGTGGTTTTAATAGATGACTAATTCCTGCGACATTTACTGCTATCATGTTTTCCGTAGGAAATAATGTTTTACAATATAGAAGCGCAGGGAAAATCGCAAGTATTTCTGCGAAAATATTTCCGCAGGAAAATCCGCAGGTAAACTGTGTATTTCTGGTAGTGTATTAATATTAAAGTTGTTACACATTTTCTACTAATAATTATTAAGTTACAATATTCATATCTAAAAAGAAACTAAATTAGAATATAAATGATATATGATTAAAATTTAAAAACGATATATAAATTTTAAAATATCAATATGAAATTTTAATCATATATTGTTTTTCATGTATAATGATATTATAGGCTTCTCCGTTTAATTCGATCAATACTCATGTCCAGTGAAAAACATGTTCCGGTAAACTATTCAAATAAAACTAAAGTATATTCTATGTAATTAAGCTTTATATAATATATTTTTTTCCTAAAAATTTATTTTGAAAAGCTTTAAGTGTCAACACGAAACACGAATGTGTCGATCCATACTGAATGAATTTTGAAAAATACATAATATTAAGATTATGTGTCGACTCAAACATCACATGTATCGACTCATATCAGAAAAATTTGAAGTTTTTGCAGTTTTTGAGAGAAAGTTGGACTTGAGACCCATTTAGAACTATATGTTTATGCAATATGAGCAATTTTATGATGTTTATGCATTCTCAAAATGTCTCTAGTTAAAAAATTCAAAAATTATTTTATTAAATAACTTAATTTAACCGTTTGATAAATGAATAAAATTAATGAATTTTAAATCAATGGAAATTATTATTATTACTATTAAACCAATTTAATAATAAAAAATAATATTTCTAGAGTAAAGCATACTTCTATTTGAATAAAGAATGATATTTTTTTTGAAATAAAAATATTTATTAACAATTCAATAAAACTTATCCCCACTTTCGTTGAAGATAAAATTAGTCAAAAAGTTATATTGGTCAAAAAGTTATCGTACAAATAATATCATTCATTTATTTTATTTGACTAGCAGATCTATAGAGCTCTTGTGATTGATTTGATTTGAACTCTTATACTCAGAGTAGCAACAACTGGTAGAGAAGCATGGGAAATGACATCAATTTATCGTTGCTGGTGGGAAAAGCATTTACTAGGTCTTCAGATCCACAACCACATCGGAACTCGACAGCCACAGCCAATGTGAGTGTTCTCTTCGTGTTTTTCTCTTCTCTGTTGATTTTTTTTCTCTGTTCATCTCTTCTCTGTTGGGTTATAATAGGTTTGATTGTGTCGGCCTATCTGTTGATTTTTTTTCTCTGTTCATCTCTTCTCTGTTGGGTTATAATAGGTTTGATTATGTCGGCATACCGGAAAAAAAGTTGATTTGAATTGGAATTGATTGAGTCTAGTTAATTCTGTTTATTTTTTATTTCACAAAAATACAGTATTTTGAAATTTTAGTTTTTTTTTTAAAAATTCCTTGCGATTTAATCATTAGGAGAATATGTCTGAGTCTTGTGGATCCAATGATTTCCCAAATGCAGAAGGGAAAATACGAAAACCTAACAAGGGAAAAACTAAAGTTAAAGAAGACTTGGAAGAAGCTTTTTCTACAACCCAACATTTCACAACCTATCAACAACCATTTAAGGTAATAATTCAATTTGGTGCTATCTTTGTTCCTATTTGGGTGCTAAAGTTTTAGGTATCTTTTTTGTGTGGTTTTTGTCATCAGGTTTTGTTTTAGTTGGTGAAGTAGTTTTTTTAGCTTTGTAATAATTGTCCATTCCTTTGTGGCTGCCGTGTGAGTTATGTTGGATTTGTAGCTTTGGTTTTTGTTCCGTTGAAGGGGGTAGGAGTTGGGTTATAGTAGGTCTGATTGTGTCGGCATACCGGAAAAAAGATTGTTTGGAACACCCCAAAGCCCTTTATTGGATTCAAACCGATAACTTAAGCTTCTTTATTAAGGCCGTCTGTGTCCATGTAGTAGCAGTCCTCCCTTGATATGTAAGGTTACATGTTTATCCTAGCCGAGGCTGTGATTGCAGCAGCTACTTGTACAGCAGAGTTCTAGTTTAAAAAATCTGAGCCCATCTTGGTATTGCGGCTTGCGCGGAGTCTATACCTCTGGCAGGCATCACATCTATTAGCATGTGCTATGCAATCTAACAGGACCGTAGGCTAGTAGTGGCCATGTCTCCAGATCAACCAACACATCTTCACAAACCCATGTGCCCCACTTCCGTTATTGTTCTTCACCGTTCGATGGAATCTTTTTTACATTAATTAGTCGCGCCAAATAGAGAGATCAATGCTACTCTCTCAGATTGTAATGGGGAAATAAAAGTGTAGAAAGGGAAAATAGCACTTGTATTAATGGAATAAAAGTTCACTCCTAGATAAATCCAGAAGGAAGAACACAGATGCAAATTTGGGAAAATATAGAGTATGAGAGAGGAAAGAGAGTAGAGACAACTCTCACAATTTGCATAAAATAACAATACTATCAATTACTCCTTATAAACTATCTCAATTGCATACGTGGTCCCTCAATTTGGTGCTAGTCGTGCGTGTTCTCAATCCTTTCCTTGGCTCCATCATTTTCGGCTCAGTGCTAACAGAATTATTCTCCTGTGGGTCCCTTGCAGCTGACTTGGCAGAGATCATGCTTTCTCTATTTTTCTTCATTGCAATACCATCCTCATTTATGACAACCTTGTCCTCAAGGTTGAGGTTAGGGAAGATGTCTAACGTCTCATCAAAATCTTCCCATGTGGCTTCAGCTGGTGTCATATTTTCCCATTGTACCAGCACTTGTGATATAATGTTTGAACCTTTCTTGACTGACCTCGCTTGGAGAATGGCAATTGGTGCAATAACTGGGTCTGTATCTGTTGTGGTGAGAGGCAAAGGCATGTACTGCTCTTGTGGTATTCCTTTGAAAAGCTTCAGCTGAGATATGTGAAAAACTGGATGTATTTTAGCTGCATCGGGAAGTTGTAACTTGTAAGCCACGCTACCTATTTTGGCCGTAACAGGAAACGGCCCAAAATATCTCATGCCCAGTTTCTGATTTCTTCTTAATGTAACAGAGTGTTGCCTGTAAGGTTGGAGCTTCACTAGAACCAAATCTCCCACTGCTAATGACACATCAATTCTCTTCTTGTCAGCTTGGTTCTTCATGTACACTTGAGCTCTTTCCAAATGTTGTTTCAACTGCTGCAAAGTTTTATCTCTGTTGATCAATTGTTTTTGCAACGTAACAGGATCTACTGGTTATGGACTGTATCAAATTAGAGCCGGTGGATCTCTCCTATATGATGCTTTAAATGGTGTCATACCAATGGTGGTGTGGAATGATGTGTTGTACCAAAATTCTGACTAGCTTAAAGCCTTGTACCAAGCTTTTGGGTTGTGAAAAGTGAAACACCTAAGAAACATCTCCAGGTACTTGTTCACTACTTCTGATTGGCCATCTGATTGAGGATGGTAAGCTGAGGACATGGCCAATGTGGTACCATGTAATTGAAATAAGGACTTCCAAAAATTACTAGTAAAGACCTTATTTCAGCTGCTTTGTATCTTTATCGGGTACATGTTAGATCTATTGACCTTCCCATGCATTTTTCAAGCATGGAAACAAGACATTCTTCATTCTGTTTTACTGTACTCTGCACATCAGCAAGTGCAGATTTCACCTCTGATAACTCATTTTGCAGTGCTGCGACTTTAGCTTCCATTATCAGAAATTGTATACTTTTCTAATGAACTACTACAAAAGTGCCAGTTTCTAAAATTTTATTTCCAAGGACAAACATGAGCCGGTTCATACATCATATTTCGGTTCATGTTTACCCAATTTTCACTTTTCACCATCTGAAGGAAACATGAGCCGGCTCATATTAATATGAACCGGTGCATCTTTGCAGGTTTAAAAAAAATGCATTACCAGAAATTAATATGTGTCGTGCAAAACTTTTATGCGCCGGCGCATGTACTGGTTTTTACCCATTTGGGAGTAAGGGCTGCTTCGGTATTATAATAAACTATTAATTAAATCGGTACAAATCATTGTTACATTTTTAGTGGGTTGGGGAAAGCCCCCTAAATTGACACCTCTAGTCTTAACCTTGTAATATGTTTTGCATGTTGTTGTTATTTGCAGAAAAGAAATAAACCAAAGAGGAACCATCAAGATATTGCTGGATCTTCTAAAGTAAGTATAATTTATAGTGTAGTTATATTTCTAATTTAGATTTACAATGCTTTAATTGTTGGTGTATTGTTTACTTTGTTTTGTTATTCGACGTGGGTGTTTGTATTCTCTTTTGTTGTAAAGCTTAAGTTGCTACTGTGAGCTCATTTGTGTATCTTTCTAGTCTTGTAATGTGGTACTCCTTGTGTGCGGTTACAATCCTCAATAATAAATTTTTCCGATTCAAAAAAAAGAAAAATGTTATTTCTTATTTTTAGTATTTTTGTTCATAGTTTCTTTCATAATGTATCCACACCAAAATATTATGTCTGGATTCGCCCCTAGTAGAGATAATAGTGGTGTTCATTTTGCAGATCATGAACCAAGAACTCATAATCCATGTTCCTTCTACACCAATTACGATCAGTTTGAAACGTATTATTAAAGCGGGTGTTTGGTTCACTAAACAATACGGTGCGATAGAATTAAATTATTTTTTTAAAAATCCGGATGGTCATCTTATGGTGGAGAGGCTAAACAAAAAGTATTCCATAGAGGTCACATGCAAAGAGGTGCAACTATATACTATATTTATTTGCATAATTTGATCTAATCATCTTTTGGTTTGAGTCGGTATTGAGTCTTTCGGTTTGCCTTGTGGTGACAGCTTCGTCGTTATATAGCAGTAGCTTAGTCAGGTGATAGGTTTTGAGTTTTGTCCCAGGCAGCAATTCAGTTCTGTTCTGTGGTTGTATCAGTAGTGTTTGGTTTTAAATATTTGATGGTTTTGTAATATTTGTACTCATTTGATGTTTGTAAAAGCTTACTTTTCATTTGGTAAATGATTTGAACTTTTGTGACTAGATTTGTTGAGCCTGTGTTGAGATATTTGAAATTTTGTATTGAATATTCTGTTTTAAATATAATGTTTTGTGATGGTGTAACTTGATATGGTTTTGGTATTAATTAGAACATATAGAATGAGATACTGACTGACAGGTGAATCTTATTCAGTTTAAGGGGTAAATTATTGAGTTACAATCGATTGTGGCCGTATGATTGTGAGAGAAATTAGTGTAATACCCGTGCGTTCGCACGGGTACTGGTGTGGTACGCACGCTTTTGTTTTCAAAATATAATAAGAAAAATAAAATTGTTTTACGAAAATAATTTATTAATTTTAAAAGAAAGACATATTTTTGAAATAAAAACAATAATGTTTTATCCAAATTTTTTTACATATGCGATGTGATGAAATAAAGAAATAAAGCACTGTGATGAAATAAAGAAAAATCAAAATAATTTATTAATATCGATTTGATGGTTTCTATAATTTTTTTCGTATATAAAAATATTTGAATAAACAGTTTAATTATTTCTATATATATATATATATATATATATATATATATATATATATATATATATATATATATATATATATATATATATATATATATATATATATATATATATATATATATATATATATATATATATATATATATATATATATATATATATATATATATATATATATATATATATATATATATATATATATATATATATATATATATATATATATATATATATATATATATATATATATATATATATATATATATATATATATATATATATATATATATATATATATATATATATATATATATATATATATATATATATATATATATATATATATATATATATATATATATATATATATATATATATATATATATATATATATATATATATATATATATATATATATATATATATATATATATATATATATATATATATATATATATATATATATATATATATATATTGTTTTGAAATTATTTATAAAAATATTTAAATCAATAGTAAATTTATTCCCATTATTATTAAATATTTAAATCAATAGCTTAATATCAGTACCATGTGTGCGTACCATATAAGTACCCATGTGTTTGGAAAAATAGAATTTTTTAAGATTTTGTTTGAATTTAAAAAATTATTTATTTATTTTGCTTTTATTTCTAAATTAAATTATCTTTTAAAGTTATAAATAATTAATAATAATGATCATTAGTTAATGTTTAATTTTATATTTTTAAATTATTTTTTAAAATGATAAATAAATTTATTTATTTTTGCAAATTATTATATTCTTTTAAAAAGGTATTTTAACTTAAATAAAAAACAATTGTAAAAAAAAAACTTAAATTAAAAACAACTTCAAAATTTGGCTACTGCTCTCAGATAAAAATAAACTTAAATTAGAAACAACTTAAAATTTTGATATCTATTTTTCTACACGGATCGAACAATATTTCGCTAAACATCATGAGTGGAGTGAAATTCATTTCAAAATTTTCATTAAAAAGTTAATCACTTGTACTGATCATTCTATAATGAAGAATTATCTGCACGAAATCTAACTGATGCCTGATGGAAATTTATCAGACCCCACTATTCTAGCAGCAATGAAGACTGGCAATATGAAACTTCTATACAATGTCTCACTATTGAGAAAATTCAAGCCCTACTTGGATTTGATTGCATAACTCCCACATTAGTAAAAATATTAAACAAAATATATTATAAAACATTTTTTAATATTCTAGAAATCACATTAATTAAATCTCTATGATTAATATAATGATTCCATTAAACTTCCTAATTAGTAGAGGTGCAAGTAACTTGTAGGTTAGATCGATGTGTTTCGTGACTGAATTCATCTTTGTTAGTAATTCTGACGGTTGACCTTCGGATATAACCAACAACCTTTACAATAAAAACATAGTTTCCATAGAAAAGTTGAAGAATGATATTAATTAATTTTCTCAAAAGATTAAAGAATGTTACCATTCTCTTTCTATCAGGATAGTACCAGAAAGAGTTGAAAGTACTCCAATGCCACCTGTATCCAGAGCGTAGGCTTGCTTTGAGCACTCTAATTTCTTCAAAGTAACAACGCCGGAGGCACGACCCGACCAATTAAGGCCAGGAGCGCATCGCCGACAGAAGGGACGAGCCAACCGGTGCACACTAGAGGCGGATCGATCGACCCAACCCAAGGTCCAACTACGAGCTTTTTAACTTCATTACTTTCTTCATTTCATAAATTGAGTTTGAGGATGATCTATAATCAATAAACTTAGCCTCATGGGCGGCAATTGAAGTTTTTCTATTATCACGTAGTTGATCTTTTTCATAGCTGATTTAAAGATGCTCTTAATCATCCCTCCTGTTCATGCTACGTTTGTTACTACAGGTTCTCGGATTACTGGGGGTTTATCATCTTGTTTCTGTCCATTGATGTAGATGGTGGGGTCATACTTCCATGGTACAGCTTTATCATTCTCATAAGAGAAAGGAGATGGAACTTTGATCACCATTGTGGTCTTTGGAGGCACCGGTATCACAAAGCACCGGTATCACAAATATTTTAAAATAATATAAATGGAAGTTAAGTACAAAAAGTGACATTTTTGAAAAAAATGTCAAAAATAACACATAACTTCCACCATTGGAAGTTAACTACAAAATGTGACATTTTTGAAAAAAAACCTAACATAACACTAACTTCCACCATTGGAAGTTAAGTAAAAAATGTGACATTTTTGAAAAAAAGCCTAAAATAACACTAACTTCCACCATTGGGAGTTAAATGCAAAATGTGACCAATTTGAAAAAAAGTCAAATATAACACATAACTTCCACCATTGGAAGTTAAATACAAAATGTGACATTTTTGAAGAAAACCTAAAATAACACTAACTTCCACCATTGGAAGTTAAGTGCAAAAAGTGACATTTTTGAAAAAAGTCAAAAATAACACATAACTTCCACCATTGGAAGTTAAGTACAAAATGTGACATTTTTGAAAAAAGCCTAAAATAACATTAACTTCCACCATTGGAAGTTAAGTGCAAAAAGTGACATTTTTGAAAAAAAAAAATAAAAAATAACACTAACTTCCACCATTGGAAGTTAAGTGCAAAAAGTGACATTTTAGAAGAAAAAAAAGTCAAAAATAACACATAACTTCCACCATTGAAAGTTAAGTGCAAAAAGTGACATTTTTGAAAAAAAGTCAAAAATAACACATAACTTCCACCATTGGAAGTTAAGTACAAAATTTGACATTTTTGAAAAAAGTCTAAAATAACACTAACTTCCACCATTGGAAGTTAAGTGCAAAAAGTGACATTTTTGAAAAAAAAGTCATGAATATCAATGTATGCTTTGATAAATGTTGTGGGTAGCTGTTTGCCGTGAAACCTAGAGAATATTTGTTATATGCATGGTTTGATTTAACATGCAGGTTGATGAAAAGGAAAACAATTCACATTGTTGAATTGTGAAAATGCATGATGTGTTTTGTTGTGCATTTGTTGATGAAATGAATAATTCGCAATTGATGAATTATGTATGCATATGTTTGTCATTCATCTTGCCGTGTCATATGCATAACCCAATGTTCAGATAGCCCGTAACGGTTATTGCATCGATGGTGGTAGAACAGTCGTGTGCGCTAGTGGGTTTGAGCGATTTGTTATTTGGCTTTCGCTGTAGAAAGACCAAGATGGGCCCAATGTTAAGATAGCGTGAATGAGCTATTGCATTGATGGTCGTAGATCAGTTGTGAGGTATGCCCGACGGGGTTTAAGCAATGATCTACCATTCCAAAAGTAATGGAATTGATGAAAATTAAAGGTACCTCATGCATTGCATTGAGTCGTGGTTTCGGTCTCTTTGCATTGCATTGTTAATAGATGAATACATTTGATTGTGGAATGATTGTGATAATCAAATATATCTTATTTTGTGATATATTGATTTTGTTGATGATATGCTTTGTGTTTAGAATACATTTTGGGTGAATTGCCATTTGCATGATAAATGTTATGCGTTTACATATATTTATGCAATTATGATATGATTGGAATTCTCACCCTTCTGTTGGAATGATGCTTTTATGGCATCGTGCAGATTAGTCGCTTGGAGGCGTCTTGGAAGAGGTAGCTCTTCAGTTGTTTTGTCGGTCGCTCTGATACGTAACACGGGTAGTTGGGAGATCGTTGTTTGTCATTTGTGTATATGACTTGTGGTGGAAATTTGGATATGTCTATTATGTATAATAAATGTTATTTTGGAAAAACATTTCAGTTATAGATATTCCGCTTTTATTCTGTGACTGAAACCCTCGTTGACTGAGGAAGCTATATGTATATCTATATGTTCATATCTTACGTATGTGTTATGTATCGCTTTATGGGCAGGTGTTGTATGTTTTTGGTTTTTAAAAATGCAACGCTCTCTTTTGGCACCGCTGCTGGCCGTTTTTCTAACTCTGATATTTGTTGTTAAATGTTTTGTGTTATTTTGACATCTTTTACGTTAGTTTCGTACGGGGTAAAAATGGGGTGTTACAGAAAGCAGTATATATACAATAACACGCTACCTAACAACGGACGTACATCCGTCATTATATGTATTTCACAATCGTTGTCATATGTGTTTTTTGTAGTAGTGAGAAACGTGTTGTAACTGGTTATGTAAAGATAGAGGAGTTCTTGATTTTATTTTCTAGTGATGTACAGGTAACGGTGAAATGAAGTGTTCTTCTAATCACAATTTCATTTACGGGGAAACAATAAAGTGTAGCATAGCTAAGTTTGAGATGAAAAAAGGGGTAAAGTAACAATGAGTTTTAAAGGAACTTTGGCGAAGTGCGAGCCAGACAGCCCAAATTTGTTAGTGGTATAAGGTATTCGCTAAATATGGTCTACGTGTACTTATGGCCCAAAGTATTAAATAAAGAGATTACTCATTGCACTCTTACTAATTATCTCGCACTCGGTGAAAATTCAAAAATATCTCTTTTGAAATGTTTTGAGTCTGAAATCTCTTCATTAAAATCACATCCAATTCAAGTAAAGAATATGAAAAATTACTAAGATGGCAATATTCAGACACGAAGACACCTCGGTGTGTATCGTGGACGAGTAATTACTAGAATTGTAGCTTAGTTACGAACTAATATGCTTTATATGGAACATGAATTGATGTTATAAGACTTGGTGAATGTGAGCACCTAGTGATTGACGAGTACAACCACGTTGAGAATGATGAACTAGTCATGTATTAAAAAACAATCCCATTGTTATGGCTGTCCTAAATTACGATACTTATGAAACTTAAAGTTTGGGATATATGCAATATTGCTTCAAATCAACCAAATGAGTTAGAGTCCCATAGAAAACGTGGACCTCAAAGTGAGTTAGAGTCCATACGAGGAAAAGGATCAAAATGGGTTTGAGTCCCATAGGGAGCAACGATTCTTAAAGTGGGTTCGAGTCTCATGAGAATCCAAAATCCACAAGAAAGTTGAAGCATGATACAAAAGATCCGTGACCCGTGTCGATATTCCTAGACGTAGGGTTGGTCGGGGTAAGATGTCTTGGTACGATTTCATGTGGCTTATTGAGTTGAATGAACTCAAGTTACATGTTTCCATATAATGAGAAAATCCTCTAGACGCTTAAGTCCTTATTCTATGATCTTCTCATTTCCGCCCTCATCACACTCCTCTGTTTGGATTTGATCTTCGGATCTCAAAGGTCAGTGGTCAAAAGTCACTTTTTAGAGTTACGAGGCGCACATACATGTTCCTCACAAATTGGTTCGCTATTTGATTCGGGTACTCCCTGCTATTTATACTAATCTAAAATATGGAAGTTTAACATAAAAATAACTCACTGCGACAATTATACTTCTGAGCATGTAGAGACGTGTCCAGACACTTGGGAGTTATCTCCCTTGAAGTGCCTCCACTTTGTCGGACCTGGTAACCACTAGTAATCTGTTATCCTAAGTTCGCAACTTATCCAAGCAACCACTGCCTAATCACAATTGATTAAAAAACTAGTTGACACTTCCTCTAACTGAGATTTATGAAATATTTTATGTTAAACAAAAAAGCCAATAAGAAATGGTCTAACTGCCTTGGAATTAACGGGCACAAATGTTGGTCTTTTTCGGAGGTATTTGGTGTATTTGGTGAGCTGCAATATGATGTGGTTCATGCTAAATTTTGGACTCATAATGGCCATTTTGCTTCCTTAATCTATGTAAAAGACTGCGATTATGTGAGTCCTATTAAGGACTCTAAGAGAGGAATGTTTTAAAGGAAGATAATGACATTATAAATGCTAAAACGCCCATCTCTTATCTTGTTGTACACTACCGCTAGCCGATGAATTATATCTCGAAACTTAGCGATGCTAAAGTATTATATTATCTTATAAAAATTTTATAATGTGTTTTTAAATGAAATATATGTCTAAATTGTATAAAATAATACTCGAATATTTAAACATATGAGAAACTAATAGAACACAAGAGTGTTGATTATATTAATATATAATATTTAAAAGATCAAGATTGAATAGAATAGAGATTAAATTTAGTGAGGTGAGAAAAATTAATGTGTTATTTTGGAGTAGGACAATATAAGTATTAATATAATTTATAGCTATGCGGACCTAATAGGCTACCCACGACCATATGGGCTAGCCCTAATAGGTAGTGGGCTCTAATTTAAGGCCCAAGCCATATGATTTTTCGGGCCGGGTGGGTCGGGCCATATGGGCTAACCCATTTTGACTACTCTACTTTCAGGTGTCAATTTCATTTTAGACTCTTCCCCTCAACTTGTGTTCTGCATAGACGCTCTTACACAATATTCACCGAAAATGATTACTTTGAAAGAAAGAATAGAAAGAGAAGTTGATTGTTTAAGTAAACAATTTCTCCACAACTTATTAGTTACACAGTTTCAAGACCAAAACAAATGTGACAAATTTTTGAACTATAAAATAGATACATTTAAAAAATAATTTGCAACTGTGTTGAGAAGCCAACTTATGTATCTATAAAGATTGAATGTATACAAATATATGTTTATCTCTTAACACATCAATAAGATTCATGATGAACCATAAGAGACTACAACATTAAGCACTCAAAGTTTGTCAAAAATAACCTTGTATTTAAATTCCAGCAACATTTAAATTTAAAAACAATTCAATCCATCAATTAAAATTATTCAATTGTACTAAACATAGGTGAAAATCTACTTCTTCTTTTGTTTCTTGCCACTAAGAGTGAGAGAAACTTTTTTTTTGGGCTTTGCTCTTAAACCACCTCTAACTCCTCTAACATATCTTCTAGAAATTTCTGCAGCATTTGGATCAACAACAACTTCTTCTACAGCTTGTGCCTCAACAACAACTTCTACATGTTGTGACTCAACAACAACTTCTGCTGCAGGTTGTAGCTCAATAACAAACTCATAATCCACTCGCCCTTCCGCAAAATTAAGCAGATCCACAGTCTCTTGGCTAGCATCAATTTTTAGAATGTAACATGATCATTTGTAAGAAAAAATACATTATATGAACTTTAATCAAAGAAATCACAGTAGGTATGATTGCATATAGTTAACATGGATCAAAATAATCACATGCCATCCTCTTAACAATTTACAGTCCATCGTGAGACTTATACGTAGAAGATCAAGTGACTTTCTATCATGATCCCAGTTTTAATATGACAGAACGCATGTGTTCTATAAACAAAAATGGAAATAACAAAAAACTGGCCCTACTGTCTTATAAGTGGAGGAACCATGCTAGAACGCATGTGTTCTATAAACCAAAATGGAAATAACAAAACAATGACCCTACGGTAGTGGAGGAACCGTGCTAGAACGCATGTGTTCTATAAACCCAAATGGAAATAACAAAACACTGACCCTACTGTCTTATATGTGGATGAACCAGAGGGCTCGTCATCCCAGTTTTATTATGCCAATTCACTTGTCGACTTTCTATCATGTAAATAGTAAGTTGCATAACGAAGTGCAGATTAGTCAAGCAAAGGTTATTCAAGTGCAGTGGAGGCCTCCTAGTGGGGATTGCTTATGTTCTATGTTATCAATCTCGGATAGCGGTACGGCATGGCCATCTCTAAAAGTGGAACGGAACGGGAACGGGAAGCAGAACGGCCGACATTTAAGTGACGCGAATACTAATATAGTTAATATTAATAAACACATGATTATCAAAAACTAAAATAAATTGATCAAAATTCATGAAGTATTCATATTTAGAAATAAAAGTCCAAAGTTTTGAGCGAAACATATTCGCAAATGCCAATAAAATTCAATAAAATAACCTTAGTATTCTAAAAAATGTAAGGGTAATATCATTTACGACTGACACGGCTGGAGCGGCCACTTTGACGCGGTGTCGTTATGAATCCAAACCCATTATTACCCTCGTTCAATTCGAGTCACCCATATGTAACGGAACAGCACTGCCTAACGCGGTTTTCTTGATTTTGCTGTTCAGTTCCGAGATAACGGCCGAAACGACCGAGTTTAACAACAGAGCTTATGTTTAAACACTGATGGTGCTGTTCAGAATAACAATTCAGCTGGCTGGGGGGGCTATTCAGAGATAGCTATGGTAACTGGAAGGGAGGCTTTAGCAAGAACATTGGTTCTTGCAATAGCTATAAAGCTGAACTCTGGGGTGTGATTACAGGTTTGAATCTGGCTGTGAAAAAGGGTTTCAGAAATCTTGTCCAAATTGATAACAAATCTGTTGTGGATTGGATTCAAAAGAAGACAGTTCCATTTTCAAAATATATATTTCAATTCAAAATAATAAAACACAGACCCACTCTATCTATATGATTCGAAGTTCAAATAAGAAAACATAGACTATTGGGTATAAATAGCAGAGAGCAAATTTGTTTTACCTGTTCTCTCCAAACGGGGAGCGCCTGGATTCGCTTGGTGATATTCCAAGTCGGCTTGGTCCTGAAATTGTTGGTCCTGATCTATGATAGCTTGAACCAGGCTCACTTGGAGTTGCTGGTCTTCTGCTTCTGCTTGAACCTTCTGCAGAAGTGTTAGGACCATCACCACTTTCTGACGGAATTCCTATCAACTTGGACCGCAAATTCAATTCTGGCATTTGATAGTTAAACAAACATTCGCAGCGGTTCCAAAGAATGATCTCCTTTTTGTAATCTTCGAAATAATTATGGCCAAATGGCCCCAGATTCGCCTTGATTTTTATTTGGTACTCCAGCAAATCAAAGTAATTCACAAAATCTGCAGCATTCAACCCGAATTGTTTTGCAACAAGATGTGGTTTATGATGAACCACAAGGTTGTTGCAAAAAATCGGGCTGACCTTGCTTGCTAACAAAGCATTCGACTTTAGCTCAGTTGGCAATTTTACAGCATCATATGGAAAGAATCGGATGTCCTGTCATAAAAAAAAATTGAAAAGGATGAGTACACAAGAGAAAGTCTAAATGAGTTTCAAAGAGTTGATAGAACACAAAGATATCCTTAAAGATCTTACCCCTTCGGTGAGATTGGCCAAAACATTATCCACCGAGTCATAGGACTTTCTATGGTTATGGGACATTTTATTGATGCTATTGATGAACCAAAAAATCGGGCAAGGGAAGTCATCTTGCTTTAGTGGCTTAACTCCTATAGCATGCCAAAGTTTTGGAATTCTAATAAAAAAAAGTCTGCAGAACAATAAAAATGTGCATTTAAAAAAGTATTTTAAAAAAATAAGTCGAGTAAATAGTTCAAAATAATACTTACCAAAACCACCCATAAATTTCCTTCCAAATGCTTTTTCGTCTTAATTCTAAAATTTTCTATTCCTGATAAGAGGAAAGAAAGGATTACAGCTCCCCATGCATAATTGGAAACGGAATCTACATCCTCCAAAAGTGAAACATATGCCCGAGGGATTGAATTGCCATCGAACGATGGCATAACAAACGCTCGAAGAATAATCATTAAAATAGCAACCTTTCGCTGCTTCGAAGAGCATTTTTAATCAATTTTAAACAATGCATATAATTTGCCCAACGACCATAATTCACAATCAATTCATAATCTAGGATTCACACCATACGGCTACCCACAGCATAACAATCAACAGCACATAAGTTACTCATTCAAGAAGAGGTCGATCGCAACCGAACGCTCTAACTATTTAAGCCTCACTTACTTAAAACAATTCATCTCGATTAATCGGTAAAATCGGTTAAAAGTCGGTTAAAAATAATATTTCTTTTCACCAAGTTATAGAACATATTATTAGCTTCAGTTTGATATAAAGAACGACAAAATCCGATAAACGGTGAAGAAGTTATGAATTTTCGAAGTTTTGAAAAATAATATTTTTCTCACACTTACAGTGTTAATCGGTTAACGCATATGGTTAACCGGTTAACACCTCCAAAAACTCAGTTTTTAGGCCCCTAACACTGTGTTAATCGGTTAACGTATATGGTTAACCGGTTAACACCTGAAAATTCAGAAAAACAAGGCTACGAGTTTGAGTCAAAACCCCCCCAAAACTCGACTGATTCAATTATTTTCTCCCGATTAAATACCTACTCATCATTACCAATCATATATCAACAATCTGGGACCATAAAACGCAAATTCTACGACTTCCGATTTTCATCCAAAATCTTAACCTCCAATTGACCAAAAATGTCAAAACTTACAAAATCACCCGATTAAATTCCAACAAGCTCCAGTAGTCTTAGCCTAACATTTCTCGACTAACCTACATCATTTATTCCAACTTATAACCGTTAAAACCTCGATTTCTAACGATTAATCCATTTCGACCTAAAAATGGAAAATACACAAAAGCACCCAAACAATCCAAACAATCCATACATAATCACATACATTGACAAGATAATAATATTTCACATCCTTACCCGATTAAATCGACTCCTAAAGGTTGATCTTGATGATTCTCCAAGTTTCCTCTTTTTCTCCTCTTTTCTCTTCTTCCTCTTTCTTTCCCTTTCTTTCTCTTCCCTCTTTCTTTTCTTTTTCTCTTCTTTCTATTTTCCTCTCTTCTCTTTCCACTTCCTCTTATATATATTTCTATTCTACTCTTCCCATTATATTTCCTCTCAAAACATCTATTAATCCATATTCTCATAAAATATCCAACTTAACCTTAAATAGGAAATATCTCAAATATTCTCCAAATAATAAAATATCACAATATGCACACATATCATATTAATATTCCAATCTCACAATTAAAATAATAATCATCCAATTAAATAAAAGACTCAATAAATAACTGGGAAAATCAGAATCAGGGCGTTACACCAATGATTTAAATAACAAAGGCGCAATTCATCTCGAATCCACTCCACTTGACTCAAGGTATACAATTAGTTCACATGCCAAGAGTAAGGTACATTCTCCGATCTCCACTTTTCATTAAACTCATCTTGAATCTTGAACTCACTTAGGTGTTGGAGTGTTAACCATGCAGGTCTGCCCCGCGCCACCGTAAAAGATATCAGAGCGACCGCTCAAGATCACTAGTTTTCCAACTGCATCCATTTTTGGTTTTTGAACAGAACTGCAGTTTCGTCTATGGGAATCGACTTCCGATTCCTATGATTTTCATGAATTCACGCTCTCTTTCCAACTCTATCGTGCAAACATAGAAGTTTTCAATATGGATTCTTATGATTTCATATCCAAATCTCTGATTTACATGATCGTAACCTCTTCATATCTCAAAATGTGGAGTGTTAAAAAGTGAACAAGGAGGTTTGGCGCAGTTGATTCAATCAATCATCATCTCAGCTACGGTTCATCGGATTTTCACATCTTTGATTCCCTTGAGAACTCTGCAAAAGTAACATAATGAAGGAGTTCAGATCCATATTTAGGTTTACACTAGATAGTAAAGGCAATTTCTTCGATCATGCTGAAGCTCCATGGCCCATCTTCCAATCTAATGTCGCCTATACTTCTCATTGCATACATAGTAATCACCACGACAACGTTGAAGACACGAAGATTTAGTTATTAATGTCGTTGAGATACTACAAATTCATAGTTAACATCGAGTGCAGATTCAGAAATGGGGCCTCGTCTATAGGTGCCAAAGGATCTCCAACCGATGAGGGGTTTTCTTTAGATCAGATTTGGTGTTTTTGTTATCACTTGGTTCAGTCCTCATAGTGAAGATTGGTCTGGGGGCATCTGAAGCTAGCGGAATTATACCTGAGTGAATCGCACACTTAAAGACACAATATATTCGCCACCGAACTTTATTTAGTCCCAAAGGACAGGGGAAATATCGATAAAACCCAAAGGGAAGAGAAACGGGTAAGGGGGTCGGTTATGCGAAAGGAAGGTACTAGCGCCTCACGTATCCGTCGTACTCGATGGGAACCATTTCTCTTGCTTCTTGGCTTGAATGAATTATCTATCTAACGGCTTCTAGCTAAAAAAAGGAAAGAAAAGAGAGAGAAAGAAAGTGCTCACGGAGGATTGGGGCCCTCGTGCCTACGTATCCTCATAGCCCAATGAGGAATTTAGAGCTGCATAGTTCATGGAACCAGGAAAGAGAGAGAAAAAGGTGGAAGAAGGTGGCTCGCCAAGATTTTGCAATCTCATGCCTACATGTCCTCATAGTGCAATGAGAAATTTAGAGCCTACGTAGTTCGGGAAACTAGTACAGAGAAATAAAAGGAAACGGAGACGGTGTCAAAACCAAGAGCGAATGGAAGTAGCAAGACCCTACTGGGGAATGAAAAAGAATGATGTCAAAACCAAGAAAGAAAGACAAATGAAGGTTCTGCTGAGGGACATAAAAGAGAAGTGGTGGTTTCATTGGGGAGAAACAAAAGGATGGTGTCGGAACCAAGAGAATAAAGGGATAAGAATCGAGGTAAAGGTAAGATTCACAGGGGACTCTATGCATTAACTGGCAGGAAGTGATTAACCGAAGAAAGATAAGAGCAAGACTGTGAGGAGAGCAAAAGTTTGGTGTCAACAGACGGACTGTGATGAACCAGAATGAGAGTATTGAACCAAGGGAAGGTGTTTGACTCTCTGGAGAACTCGGCGTGTTAACTGATAAACAGTTGTTAACTGAAAGGATAGATGTAGAACCAAGCAAAGGTTATCACTCTAATGACGGGTGTGAAACCAAGTGAAGGTTGTAACCCAAAGGACGAGTGTAGAACCAAGCGAAGGTTGTGACTCAAAGGACGGTACACTGAATGAACGAGCAGTACTTGACCGAAAGAAAGGGTATTTAAACTAAAACAAAGTTACTAACCCAAAGGTGTAAGTTTTTGAACCAAAGAAAGGTTGCTAACTGCAAGAGATTTGGTGTTTTAACAGACGTATTGTGATTAACCGAAAAGAATGAGTGATTAACCAAGAAAATATGATTAACTCAAGAGAAAATCAATATGTTAATAGACAGGTTACAGTTAACTGAGAAAAGGGTGATTAACCAAGAGAAGATGATTAACCCAAGGAATATTGGTTCTAACAGGCGGACTGTGATTAACCAAAGATAAGTGATTAACTAAGAGAGGATGATTAACCGAAACGAAAGATATGCGACTTTGCTAGAGAAGAAAAGAATTGGTCTTAACCAAAGAAAGGGATGATTGCAAATCTTCTAGGGAGTCAATGAATAGTGATTGACCACAAGAAAAAGGTGTTGGATCGAAAGAAGGAAGTTAAATATAGGGACAAATGATTAGGGTATAAGTGATCAAGGATTGACTCAACTGGGGAATCGAAAGACACTATAGTAAGGAAATATAGACGACTATTCCAGGCACAAGGTCATTTGTCCCCTACCAAAAATAATCAGAATGAGTGTAGGAATTCTCCACTCTCATTCCATCTTTAGTACCAAAGTATAGTGCGGGAATCGAAACCGACAGAGTATTGGCTCAAACTTGTACAGTGCTCCAGCGTGTTGTGTAGACTTCCAACTCAACAAGGGATCGAGAAAATAAGGCTCTAAAAGATCCTAAAGAGAAGAAAGAGGGAAAATCAACTAATCGAAACAAGGTTCCGATTAATCCATCAAAAGGGAATGAACAAGCCAATAATCTTTCAAGCGAGTCGAAAGATCATCAAAGCGTGCGTGTGAAGTAATGATTATACAAAATTAAGTTCATTCAATGAAGAATGAACTTAATGCAATCAAGAAGAAATTGCAAGGTAGCAAAAAACATAATTAGCATGCATCACTAATCATGTTATCATGTGAACAAAAAGGTGCAAGAATAATCATGATCATATAATGTCAAAATTACAAACAATTACATAATTGATAAATCGAGCATCAAAGTTTGCATACATGCTTTAAACATAGGCTAAACAGCTCATAAAACATCCACAAATATCAAGCCACAAAAGTTTGATGAGGAAAGAAGATCAAACAAGCTTGAAAAAGCACAAAAATGACATTCTGATTCAGTGTTAATCGGTTAACCATTTGCTAGGAAAAATGGTTAATCGACTAACCTTTTGAAAATGGAAGTTTTTTTCCTAAAACAGAGGTGTTAATTGATTAACACATTTTTCCTAGCAAATGGTTAATTGATTAACCCTGTAGCAAATGGTTACTTCAAAAGTACTTCCAGCAACTTATCAATGATCCAATCATTCCCATGTTAGGAAAAACATTTGTGCATGAAAATCAAGTCCAAAAATCAACAATTAAGCATTAATTGAATCAATTAACTCATCAATGATCAAGAATCAAACAATTAAATGATCAATTCACACCAATAAAAATATCGAATCTACATTGCAAACATAAGATCGAAAACTGTAAATCGTGTAAGAAATTCCAACCTACAAGGCGGGAGATTGCCTTGGTGATTGTTGCAATTGAAATGTGATGATAATAAGCAAAGAAAACCAGAGAATTTCAAGCTTGAGATCAAATCGTAGCAAAAACGATCAAAATGTGATGAAAACTCCAAACACGAATTTGCACCGAAGAAGCTTGAGATGATTGCTCGATTTGAAGTAAAAGCTACTGTAAATCCAAAAATCCAAGTAGAAATGCAAGAAATGGAGGTATAGCTAAAGAGAATAACAATTTTGATGTGAAGATTATTACACTCTAATGGTGGAAATTGAGCTTTTATCTGTGGTTTGGAGACGAAGATGAAGATGAATATGAGAAAAAAGTTGTAGAAAATTTAGAGAAAATGTGAGAGAGAAGAGTGAAAATTGAGAGAGAATTGTGAAAATGGTTGAAGGAGTGAAAAATGGTTGAAGCCCCCTTAAGCAAAAATGTTAAGGTTCCTTTATATATAGTGGGGGTTTGGAGTTGTTAGGTTTGGAGCTTGCTTTGGAGCTTGCTTTGGAACTAGCTTTAGAGTTAGTTACATCTAACTCACTGAGTCGGTAGTTGACTCAGCTAGTTATTTGTTAACTCGATGGAGCAATCCCAATGTAAGTCCAAATCCAATGGTTCACATACTTAAAAATGAAGTTACATGGTGGTCTTGATTGGAAATGATGTATTGTAGTAAATGCAAGTGAGCTCTTGAAGTGTCTTGAAGTGTCTAGAACATTCCACATAACATTAGAACCAAGTAAACTCCAAAAAGTAGAGAAAAATTTGATGTCATAAAAATGCAGCAAAAATCTGCCAAAATACAAGGGTTAGTCGATTAACCATTTTGCACTAGCAAATGATTAATCAATTAACATAGCCAAAACTTGGCCATTTTGCTTTAAAACTAGGTGTTATGGCCATGGTTTCGATTTTCAACCTTCTACTTTGATGAATAGGCATATAAATCCTAATATTTTGCTTGTATTGATAATGTGATGCCCTTGTGAAGATGTGATTAATCGAGCTTTGAAAACCTGAATATTCCTGCAACAAAAACCACAGAGAAAAAGATAATGCACATGCTTATGCAAAAGGAAAAAGGAAAGGTCAAATTTCGGGTTACGACAGCTGTCCATATTTAATCCTCTTGTACTTGAAAGTTCGAATTGTGCCAGATTTTTTATTATTCGAGGTGGAAGGGGATTAAATAAAATAGTAGCTCGATGGTGACAAAAGATGGTAAGGTGAAAGTGTAAAGATTTTGATTAGGTGAGAAATTGGTTGAAATCTGTTGTGGAGATGAATCAGTCAACGGGGAGTATGCTTGATGCATATGCTATGTATGGTTGATCTTACATGATGCTTGATATCATGTTATGCAGTGGTATATGTTGAGATGTTGTGTAGCATGTGGGTAGGGATCGTAACAAAACGAACTCGACATCCTCAACTGAGGAAAGAAAACCATAAGCGATGACCACTTCATTGGGAAACACATATAGAATCTCAAATTTCCAAGCCATTACTAATACTGCTACTGGAGATGAAGAAATAATGGATGATCTTCAAACAACCGACTCTGCTTGGAGAAGAACAGGACTAGGATGCTCTTGACTGCTTGGGGCAAAAGGAAAATGGAAACACCACCGTTGTTGGGGAATGATAGCTTCGTTCTGTTGGGGATGTTGAGAGAATCCCGCTCTTGCTGGGGAGGAGCAAACAAGTCTCTATTTAGGGAAGCTATGGCTCTTATAGGGAAATGAAAGGTACACAACCCTCCTGAAGAACCATAATGGTGCTTTCCAGGGATTAAGCTTGCAATGGAAACTACCGATCATCCCTTAGGGATTTCCGATAAAGCATGCAATGCATAATGCTTTCCTGGGTTATTTAGCTTTTTATTATTCTCAACGCTTTATAGCATTATGTGATCACAAATAATTGTTCATTTTGCAAACAAAATACTGAAAAGAGACAAATGAGAAATCAAAGGATGAATTTTATTGAATATGAAAATATTTGTACATAAGATGTGTACAAGGATACAAAAATCCTTGATGAGGAAATTTAAAATAAATTGGAAAACAAAGTAAATGACAATGGGAAATTAGATTTTTCATTGATTACAACATTTGCCATCATCCACTGTAAGTCTTGGTTCCAACACTATGCATCCGTTGATGATGATTTGATTGATCATTTATCGGTTGAGGTCCAACTATGATGAAGATATGCTTGAGTATTCACAGTCAAATGCCTTTATCCCTAATTTTTTTCCAGGACATATTTTATTATATATTTTTTTGTCCGTCGGGATACCCATTTTTGTCTAAATTTCCCTTTCGGGTTTTCAACTTAGCGGACTATTACTATTTTTTCCCCTAACTTTTGCATGGATATTTCTTTTTTTTTTTGGTCCATCGGGATGTCCCTTTTTTTCCTAGATTTTCATTGCGGATGTCAATATACCGGGCTCTTTATTCATCATTTTTTCAAGCATAATATTTTTTGACTGCGTCGAAGTTCACGGGTAATGGCAACTCCTCCCCATCCATGGTGGTGAGGATCAGGGCTCCGCCTGAGAATGCCTTCTTGATAATAAATGGTCCTTCATAATTGGGAGTCCACTTGCCATTTGGATCCGAGTGAATAAGAGAATACCTCTTGAGCACGAGTTCTTCTGTGTGGAATGCTTGAGGGAGAACTTTCTTGTCAAAAGCTTGCTTGAGGCGTCTCTGATACAATTGACCGTGGTAAACGACTGTCAGGCATTTTTCTTCGATAAGATTCAGTTGGTTGTATCTAGATTGAACCCTTTCAACTTCATCAAGATCTTCTTCCATGATGACTCTGAGCGAAGGAAATTCGACTTTAATGGGCAGAACAACCTCCATACCATATACAAGCGAATATGGAGTTTCCCCAGTGGAAGTACGAACTGAAGTTATGTAGCCATGTAGTGCGAAGAGAAGAATTTCGTGCCAATCCTTGTAAGTCTTGACCATTTTCTAGACAATCCTCTTGATGTTTTTGTTTGCTTCTTTGATGACACCATTCATCTTGGGATGATATGGTGAAGATTTATGGTGCTCGATCTTAAATTCTTGACACAACACCTTCATCATCTTGTTGTTCAGTTTTTTGGGTTGTCAGTGATGATACTGCTAGGAATACCATAGAGATATATTATCTCTTTCTTGATAAATCTGGAAACCACTTGTTGTGTAACGTTTGCGTAAGAAGCAGCTTCAACTCACTTGGAGAAGTAGTCGATAGTAACTAGAACGAAGCAATGACCGTTGGAAGCCTTTGAATCGATCATTCCAATCATATCAATACCCCACATGGAGAAAGGCCAAGGACAAGTCAAAACGTTCAATGGAGTTGGTGGCACATGGTTCTTATCATCGTAGATTTGGAATTTGTGACATCTTTTGGTAAAGTTGTAACAATATACCTCTGTTGTTATCCAGTAATAACCAGCTCGAAGGATCTTCTTAGCCATGGCAGGCCCTTTGGCATGTACACCCTCACATCCTTCATGTATGGACCTTATGATTGTGTCTGCTTCGTGTCTATCCATGCATCTGAGCAACACAGATCATAATTCTTTTTATATAGTATATTATTATTCAAGAAAAACTTGGCACAGAGCCACCTAAGAGCTTTCTTGTCAGTGATAGTGATACCCTCGGGATATTCCTATTTTCCAGATATCTTTTGATGTCGTAGAACCAAGGCTTATCATCAAACTTGTCCTCGATTGCTAAACAATGTGCTGGTTCGTTCAAATGATCAATGCGGATAGAATGAGCTTCATTCTTCCACTTGACTTTAAACATGGATACCAGGGTGGCAAATGCATCACCTAGTTGATTTTCTTCCTTAGGAATCTGATGAAAAGATATTTCATCAAAATAGGGAATCAATTTCGCGATGTTCTTTTGGTACAGAACCAACTTGGAATCCCGAGTCACAAAGTTTCTTCTGACTTGGCCAATCACCAGGGCATAATCTCCATAGACCTTAAGAATCTTGTTTCTCATGTCAATGGCCGCTTCAATTTCGTAGATGCATGCTTCGTATTCAGCTATATTGTTGGTGAATTCAAAGCATAATCTGGCAGTGAAGGGAAGATGAAAACATGTCGGAGAGATGAGGATAGCACCAATTTCACGACCTTTAGCATTGGCGGAACCATCGAACACGAGCGTCTGTCGCCCCCTGGTTCGGGTCCTATATTAGGGTTTGAAGTTTCATAATCTTTAATAAACAGAACATCCTCATTGGGAAAGTCAAACTTCATTTGTTGATAACCCTCCACAGGTTGATGAGCAAGGTAGTCAGATAAGACGCTCCATTTTATTGCTTTCTAGGTAACATGTTGGATGTCATACTCAATTAATAGCATTTGCCACCGAGCAATTCATCTAGAGACAACAGACTTCTTGAAAATATACTTTATCAGTTCCATTTTGGATATTCAAAAGTGGCTAGGAACCCAACGTCAAGCTTTTTCTTTACCTCTTCTCTGATTTTAAGTGCCATGTCGGGTCTGGTCCTTTTGAGTTTCTGCTTGACAGGAGGACATTCGGGCTTGATCAGCAAGTGATGTTCAACAATGTTGGTATCTAACCTAGGCGTATCTTGATAAAACCAGATGAAAATATCAA
This sequence comes from Lathyrus sativus, assembly GCA_963859935.3. NCBI lineage: Eukaryota > Viridiplantae > Streptophyta > Magnoliopsida > Fabales > Fabaceae > Lathyrus > Lathyrus sativus. Next base: position 32,043,643 of record OZ012739.1, on the reverse strand, counting down.
CATGCTCTTTCAATAACCTGACTAACTCGGGGTGTACATACATAGCGAGGGATGCCCCAACCTTGACTTCTATTTTGACATCATCAGTACCAAGATTGACAACTTCCACTAGCTCTTTGTGTGGCTGAATCTCTTTCTTCTCATGCTCAAGGAGCCTTGCTAGTTTAGCTGATAATTCACAATCTTCTCACCATCTTCTTCGCTTAGTTAATTGGAATCCCAAAATTACAACAGATGTTTGTCATGTTGTTATCAATGCATTTATTTGTTCTGCACATTTACGAATTTGTTTAGAATGAGCTATTTGAAAGGTCAAACATAAAAGAAACTTTTGCCATTTGTTATTTGTGAAAAAGTAAAATAAAGAAATAAAATAGAGCATGATTTGAATGCAAAAAAACTTTTATTAAGCGTGAAGCCCTTACAAGCTATCCACTCGTCTTGGGCGAGGATGAGGGAACAGGAAAGCAAAAAGCATTACATGTTTGTAGGAAAAACCACGGGAACCACAGTAGATGTCCAATTGTTGAGCTTGAAGTTAGGAAGACACTTGCGTACGAATCTTGCACTCTAATTGCTAGGACCAACATTATCAATGGCTGCCACAATATCCCCTTTCTGGAAACCAGCGCTACTGAACTTGATCAATTTGCACTTCTTTTGACTGTATGAGCTAGCTTGTTGATCGGGGCGATATCCCAATCCAAAATGATCATACTTCTCAACCACATTCAAGATTTTCCCCTAGCCAGGAAAGGCACCTTTCTCAATGGTCTCTTTAGTACTCTTAACAGATGACATGGTCATTTTTGTAATCTACTTGGATTGATAGAAGCGGAGACGACATCTTCGAATTCAAGACATTGCAACGACACCTCAGTTATGCCTACATCAGTCTTGACATATTGGAAGGATGATAAATCGCTTACTAGCAAATCTTCTTCACCATAAACGATGACCATTTGATCATCAAACATGAATTTCAGCTTCTGATGCAATGTGGAAGTAACTGCCCCTCTGGAATCAATCTAGGTTCGACCCAATAAGCAACTATATGCAGGATTAATATCCATCTCTTGGAAAGTAATGGTAAATAAATGTGGTCCAATCTTAATGGGTAGATCTACTTCTCCAATAACTTGCTTTCTAGAATCGTCAAAAGCTTTAAAAATTAAAGCGCTCAGCCTCATCTCGCTCCCTTCTACCAGTAGTTGACTCAATGTTCCTTTAGGCATCACATTGAGAGAAGAACTGGTATCCACAAGAACACAAGATAGCAGAGAGTCTATACAAGTTAATGATATATGTAATGCTCTATTATGGGTCGTTCCTTCAGAAGGCAACTCTGACTCGTTGAAATTTAAATACCGACTTGCAGTTATGTTTGCGACCATGTCATCAAACTATTCTACGAGAATATGATGCATTACATGAGAAGTGTTCAAAACTTTCAACAAAGTTGATCTGTGCATGGGCGAGCTCATGAGTAAAGACAAGATTGAAATCCTTGAAGGAGTTTTCCCCAGTTGATCCATAATCTTAAAATCGCTCTTTTTGACAAGCTTAAGAAACTTTTGATCATCCATTACCTCTTTACTTTTTGTGCATCCATAGACGGAGTGACTGACACTGATGTAGCGGTTGATGCCCCTTGTTGCACAACATGGGTTGTTGAAGTAGACTCCTCCTTGGGAGGAACAATAGTTAGAACTTGTATTGGCTTAGATGTGACCTTTAGAGAAAACACTCACCCACTCCGAGTCATCCCTCTAGTAGCAGTTACGTTCATAATTTTGGATTCTGAAAACTGAATTTCTCGACCCCCAGAAAATACGGTGGAACCATACTTCCAAGGAACCTCTTTTGAATTCTGATACGGGAACGATTTTGGTGCACAAATAGTGATAGGCTGCATTTTCTTCTTAGGAGCTTTTGCGGGAACCTTCCTATGTATGATCGTGAAGGCTCAAAGGTAGCTGTCGCGGTGAAAATTGGATACCAAGCTATTGATGAGCTTGAATCTAAATTCATTACATCCGGTCTTTAATTTGTCCAAAGGAAGGGAAAAAGATCGAATTACCCACAATGCAATGCAAATACAAAAGCTAGAGAGTTATAGGTTCGGGGGTTGGTTAAACTTAGGGAAGGTGCTAGCATCCTAACTTTCTGTAGTACTCTACAGGAACCTCTTATTTTATGTTGTTTATTACTAAGGGTTATCTGCTTAGGGGTATTAAGACCTTGTGGTTTAATTCTAAGTATACTCGCCAAGACGTCGTATCTTGTGCCTACATATCCTAACGGGAGTAGAATCAGAGTATTTGTAGTTCCCCTAAAGGGTTTGAGGAACTTCTTTGACTGTTTAGTCAAAGTTCCAAAGGGATAAGAGTTTGTTGATTGATTGGGTCTAGGAGAAAAGACGAGTTGTCATCTCGAAGGAGATTACTTGACTTAACCACCACAACATTGTAGGAGATGGTCTTTGCACCGTCTTGAGAGAAGGGCTCAAACACTCGGATTGTCGACGGGTATGCCACTATCACTCTCAAGCGGGAAAGATCTTATATCTCGATTGTATCGTTATGGGGCAGGAAATTTATATCCGACGGTCAAGAAGACTAACATCTTATTCTCTAATAGTTTGAATAATTTAATATGGAGTTGATGAATTGGTTTTTTCTATGTTGTAAAGATAAAAGACAAAGGTCCTCCTTATGGGGTAGGATCTAACTTAAGAGATCAACTTGAATGAGATCAAGGATCAAATGGGGATTATGATGCAAATGAGATGCATACGCACAAGTTTCACGTTATGCACAGATTCTTCCTTTGAACGTTTATGGAATGTGATAAAATAAATATGGTAAGATAAAGCGACGATAAAGATAAATTGTAGATAAAGTGAAAGCACATAAACGCATGAAAGTGCTAAGACATACAAGTGTGTGAGATGTGAATATGTGAACAGAGTCGGAGCGGAGATGTAAACGTGCACGATGGTTGATTGCGATGTTGGTTAATTTAGGCGGGATTAGATTTTAAGAAAAAGCGAGATTAATTTTAGGAAAAGTTTAAATTAAATTATTTTTATTTATTTAATAAAAGTTTAGGTTATGAATAAATTAAATTGTTAGTTAGACATAAAATAAACAAATGATTAAAAGAGGTTTTTATATTATTATGATTTTGGTTTAACTAGTGAATATGAATTATTTAAATTATGAAATTGTTTTCTTATTAAATAAAATAGTTTTTTTTATGAAAATAAAATTATAAATTAATAGATTTTAATGAACAAATCATTTTATAAAAATGATTAATAAAAAGAGATTTATGGGTTTTGAATTAAAATGGTTGATTAAATAAATTAGGTTAGTTAATTAAATAAAAGGGATTTATGATTATATTAATTGAAAAAAAGGTTAATTAGGTATTTAAAATGATTAGTTGTCCTGATGGCTGATTAAATGGTTTAATTAGGGGTAATTAAAGGTTAATGGGGCGGATGGATCAGGTGTTACGCGGGTGTAGCATTACCGTGAGTGCGCGAGGCGTGAACCATTATATCAGATCTGTTGGAGTTCTGAGGGTGATAATGGCGGGGGTGCATGGTAGCTACGTATGATTATTACAGTAAAAATAATACAAATTGAGATAAACAAAACCTAAGCCCCGAATCGCCCCCTCCCATCTTCCATCGCTTTTGTCAACTTTCCATCCGTCTTCGATTCCATCATCTTCTCGCCTTTTTTCTTCGATCGGTTCCTCCATCTTCTTCAACAACCTGTAAACCAACCAGAAAATAACATGCACGGTGATTTAAGAATTAAATTTTTACCCACGAATAGGAGTCGTCGGCGGGTCGTTGACGGTGGCGGTAAGGCGATGATGAATCCCGAGGATGACTTGAGCTTCACGGCGATGATGAATCTCCTTCGGTTTGAGATTTGAGCTTGTCTGCTTCCTTTTTTCGTGATAGTGACTCTTTTTTTTTTATCGATTCCCCCCTTTTGATTTGTTGGTTTTCTCCGCCTTTTTATAGATGAATCCGTTGAGCCTCCATTGAAGATTACCCTTAAAGCTTTCCTATTCTGTTGATTCTTTGTCTGATTCTAATGATGACTTGGGAAGCAACACTTAACCCTTTCCTATTTCGTTTGATCTTGTCAAGAGAGTGTTGACTTTGGTTTGGGAAGTTCGAATCTTTCTTCTTCCATATCAATTTGAGATATTTGGATTCGTATAATTGACGTATCTCTGTTACTTGTTGACTTCCGTGTTAATGTTTCTTTTTCTCTTCTTTATCTTGCCTGCTGAGAGATGGTTTGATATGGAAATGATGACTTCGCGTCTGAGCCTTGAAGGAAATAAAAATGCTGTTGTTGTCTCTTATTATTGTTGGTGGAACATGGTGCTTTCGCCTTGTGTTGAGCCATTTGAGCTTAGTTGCTTTACTTGTCTGAACTTCGGTTTTTCGATGCTTGGTAGGGAGTCGATGACAGCTTTAGTTGTTGCCCTCCCGGCCGATCGAACTTATTCCCAATGATGAGTTAAAATGAGGGTTGAGCTTCTTCTAATTCTTGATTATTAACCTTCAAAATCTTGCTGCAATGGTTTAATCCAATTATCAGTTGTGTTGTTTTGACAGGTTGGAACGTGAGCCCCGAAAGGATAGCCATGAAGCTTTGTTGAGTTCTCCTTGAAGTCCTCAACATCTGAGCATTCCTTAAGTTTGTACACGTGTTATTCTTGATGCTTTCTTCTTGTCTTAATATGTTTTGAAACGAGTTGAAAACTTATCGAACAAATGTGCTCATTGCAGGATGATGGTGGCTGTCAAAAGTGAGATTTCGTTCTCAACTCGAGAGAAGGCTTGATCTTCTCAAAAATTGTGTAAGAGCTTTCTTCAAAACTTGTTTCATGGAAGGTTGCAGTTTATGCTGGTGGAAGGTACATTCTAAGTTTGAATGATACCTGGATCCCTTATCGTCGTGAAGGTTGTGGAGGCATTGTCCGAGTTGGGTCAGCGGACACTTGGAGTTGTTTTGTGATTGTTCAAAGTAAAGCTTACGAAGTTGTGACGGGTGAAGTCGTGGGCGTGGTACGGGTCAATAACGTAAGATGATTGTTCTGTTGTATGCTGTTGTATTTGGTATCCTCACCAACATATTCACATATTCCTCTATATTTGTGCAGGAACTCTGGTCTTTGTGGATTCAATGAGCTTCTCTTTCTTGATTTGCCTGCAGATGCCTGTGGCTCTATTGAGTTATTGCCGCCAGCCGCCAACAATTGTTACGTTATGAAATTTGGCGGTAAGCAAATGATTCCTATCATGAATACGTGAGAAAACAATTGCCATTGATTTTTATTCTTGCAATTGGTTTGGATTTCTGATATCGTCTGCCATCAGCTGTTACTGAATCTTTACTGATTGTTCAAATGTAGGTGATTACCGCGAGATATACCAAGCACCATAGAAACATGTATTTCGCTCAGCGGAGTCTTTGGGACTGCTTCAGTGCGAAAAGCCTATTCGAACAAAATGGTCGCTTGTGTTTCTATGGATTTCGTAGGATTCACGTAATGGCTTGTTCCTCATGTAACAACTTAGCTTTAGAAATTTTCATACTTGAGTCTCGTTTCCAAGCTGTAAATTTCGGATACGACTTGCAATTTGTAAAAACTGTGAATTTGGTTAATAAACCAACATTTAGCATTACTGGCTTTACATTATTATGAACTTACAACTTTCCACTTCGTTGATCCTTAGATGAAACCCAAATTTATGGGATAATTGCTCTTGAGCTTAGCTTACCACTTTGGTATTGATCTTGTATAGGAGAAACCTATTATTGAATTTGAGTGGGCTGAATTGTAACTTGAGTGAACAACTGAATTTGAAGTTGTAAAACGAATAATCAAATCGAACTTATTTCACTCCGATAATTCTTACTAACTTGATTCAAGATGCCAATTCTTCATATCATCTGCGAATTATAAACAAACAACTTCTTCCCTTAACCCGAGGGATTCAAAATGATGATCCCAACCTCTTAAATAAGATCAAATCCTTCCTTGAATTAATCTTGAAGTCAATGTACCTACGCACACTTGTTAGTCATAAACAAAAGTAGGATAAAACAAGCGGGAAAAACAAAGGGGGTGGGATCTCAAGGTCAAAAATTAGGGTGCGACAGATGCCCCTATTTAAGTTTCTTCTATCCGGAGATATGGAGATTGAAATCTTCGTCTCGACGAGATAGGAGGGACTTAAATACAAACATTGCACGAATTTTTGACCCTGAGAAGCCACCGAATGCAAATGATATGAAATGATATGAAAAGCGAGACAAAGAGGTCTTGCAGAGACACAATGCCATAGGGGAGAAATGAGACACAGCCCATGGGAAACCCAGGAGTAACGAAAAAAACAAGCTCAACAAAGTGAGACTCCACGAGGAAAGGAAACAACCAGCAATGGAAAATCTCCAAAATCGTAAGAGTATAACACACGCATCAAGAGCCTGGTAATTTAAACAACGGGCGAGAAACTTGTAACCGAAGGATAATCTACTGCCAACGGTGGTAGTCTAGACAATGGTAATGCCCAAAACGAAACTCTCTTGATCGGGATAGAATTCAGCTTCTCAATTGAGTATTCCATTTGTAAAATAGTGTAAAAAAACCTCCCCACGCTTCATGGTCTGGATGCCATGAACGGGTTTCAGTTTCTTGTTTGAACTTGAAAAGAGTTGAAATAAACCTCCCCACGCCTCATGGTCTGGATGCCATGAACGGGTCTCAGTTTCTTGAAATAACCTCCCCACGCCTCATGGTCTGGATGCCATGAACGGGTCTCAGTTTCTTGGAATAACCTCCCCCACACCTCATGGTATGGATGCCATGAACGAGTCTCAGTTTCTTGAAATAACCTCCCCACACCTCATGGTCTGGATGCCATGAACGGGGTCTCAGTTTCTTGAAATAACCTCCCCACGCCTCATAGTCTGGATGCCATGAATGGGTCTTAGTTTCTTGAAATAACCTCCCTACACCTCATGGTCTGGATGCCATGAACGGGTCTCAGTTTCTTGAAATAACCTCTCCACGCCTCATGGTCTGATGCCATGAACGGGTCTCAGTTTCTACCTGGAAATGACAAAAAATCGTGAGAGCATCTTCATAGGGGATTAGAATATCACTGTAGATTGTAGAAATTTAGCGGTGATCCATAATGTACTGGAGATCATAGAGCTTCACCAGGGATCTTGGGAAGAGATGTAAGCCGGTTAAATTTGCAAAATATGTCCTCTCAAATAAAGAGAGATTAAATGTAATAAAGTTCGCCAAGCTTCTCTGGGGAAATGCCATTTGGGGGAATTAATCTTGTGTGACGGACTCACTGGGAAATACATTCTTGAAGAGTATCTTTGTTGTAGCTGTAAAATGTATGAAACCTTTGTAGTGAAAATTCTCAAAAATAGAAAAAAGTCTGTAAAATCTTCGACGCACTCCTCTGACAGATTTACGGAGAGACGCAACTTGACAAGTTGATAATCTTGATAAGTTCTCTGAGGAAGGACAAACTATCTTGTGGAGACTCTCAATGGTTGTTTTGAATAAGATCTTGATCAAAACGAGTTTCTCAAATAAGGAGATCGCTTGTAGTTTGGATATAAATTTCTGAGAAACTCTGATAATGTTGTTGGAGAAATATCTGTTTTCAATAGTTGTCCTTATAAAAATTCTTCTTGGGGGATGAGGTGAAAAATAAATGCACACTTAGTCCAGGTTCAAAAGTTGGAAATATCCATAAATGTGATTTCCAAGGACGAAGTTCACTTCGGGAAATAACCGAAGAGAAACTGTCAAGCAAGACTCGACCATTGAGGTATGAACTCAGATGTGATTTTAACTGAAACAACCTTCTTCCACGAGGGTCAAACTTTGTGGGGAGATAGAAATATTGTGCTCTTTCTGCTTAGGGCTAACAACTCTATTTGGAAGGAGAAGACAAACCAATCACTCGGGGATAAACACGGCCAAAGTGACAGAACAAACAAACACAAAGATGAAAAAATGCACATGCCACACCATCTATCTATATGCTATGCGTATGCATATGCTGACAAAACGAGCGGACAGAGGCAACTGGAGATGAAATAAACATCACGAAGCAAACATCCGACCAATCTTCCAAGATAGAAGTACTACTGGGGATAGGTGGAGAACCGGATACGGGATTACAATCCTACTTCAAGGCTTCAAAATTTCTTCTAGGGAATATAAAATATTCCGCTTGGGGATAAAATACCTTGATCTTACTTGAAGGATTGTCAAGATGAAAATCAGTTATCCTGTTGAAGATGAGAATAAAGATCTGTTGGAAATGAATCCATCTCATAATTGTAGAAACTTCATGGATAATATAAATATCCATTCAATGGGGAAACCTGAGTTAACAAAGATGTTGAATATGTTGGAGTCTAAACTTCGTGGGGATGAAATAAACATCCGCTCCGCTGGAGAAGCCCGTCATTGTAAAAAAAAGCCACTGGGAAATATTCGTCACAAAATTGTCACGAACACCTTCGATCCTCAAATGCCCCAAGTCACATGGTTCATGAGAAAAAGCCACCTCGAGAGGATTTTACAGAAAACGTGGCATACAAATGCCCCACTATTTTCAAACTCTTGGAGAGATTTGTCGAATCTCGACGTAAATGACCCTGATTGACGGTATTATGTATAACCGAGTCTTCAAACTTGCTCTTTAGGCGAAGTCAAATTTGCAAAGAACAAACCACTTGGAAATAACTTGCCCCAGGTCAGCAGAATCTTCGGATTCAAAGGATCGAACTCTATCGTCGATGCTTATACGCAATCCTTTTATGATATCAAGCAAAGTTAGCAGGTCGGTGTCATACCCCAAATTTGTCCTACTTCAGTATTTAGTGATTATTTTACTGCTTCACGACTTCTGGCTATAACTACCTAAGGCTTCGTTTATAAAGACCATGCGTGTACACATTATGGTTATAATTTATGATGGGAAGAGCACACCTCTGACCCTTATACCTAAACTCATATGTGTCATCGTTATCACGATCAGACATATATGATATGGTCAACGACATCAAATGCATGATTGGATACATCTCGCAGCATACTTGGTGGATTTCAAGAAATTTATACCCTATTTCCACTTGACTACAAGTCCCTCTAAAGGCGTCAAGCTATGTTTGTATTCTGAATCGGTTTGTGACAAACTTAGATTTAGCGTACAAATTTCAAGACCATATTGCTACATTTTGTCCCGAGTATTACAAAGGTCAAATGTATGGAGTTTAGTTTCAAGCCATAGGTGTATTAACTTCAAGTCATGTGTGGGCTACAACATTACAATCATGTTTCATCTTTTCCATGATCAAATCTCAAGACAGGATTGACGGTCCAACTTATATGGTTGGTTTATTTTTAAAGTCTAATTGATTGGTCTTGTTGGTTTTATATTGAGATGGATTCAAGTTGCCTCCCAACATGATACTAACATGATTTGGTCATATTTTAATTTATTTAATCCAAGTTTGAGTTGATTCAAGGACGGATGAATGATCTTAAGGTTGTGATTAGAATTTATGCAAGATACGAATAGTTCATTTCCTAAAGCCATAAACTCCAAATCCACTTTGAAGAACATCTATTTGCAAGTTTACTACAAGCAAGTTTGTTGGATTCACTTGGGAGTTATGTGCCTAAGTAGCTAATTTTCAAGACGATACATATTCATGTTTAAGTTGGGAGTTTCAAATCAAGGCCAATGGCAAGATGTACAACTCATTTACTTAAAATTAGTCTTAAAAGTAAACATATTCTCAAGACTATGTGGAAAATGCCTCAACCTAGGATAGAGGTGCAAAAAGTGACGGGCACTAATTTGTATTACAAGTCAAGATCTCAGTTCAAATAATTAATACAAAACAGAGTGTTATCCATTGGATTCAACATTTATCCAAAGGTTCAAAGTACAAGGACAGGTGTGGACGGGTTTACAAAGAGTACAATTCTTAAATCTGAGTCTACATTCCTGGAGGGGTGAGCCAATCTTCATGCTTGTCTTCACGTAGTAGACCAAGGTTGTTCCATGAGTGAGTTTCCATGCCAAGGCAAAAAATCCTCTTTCTAAATTGTGTTCCTGCAATAATCATGTGGAAAACCTCATGCAGTAAGTGAAGTTTGGTTGTGGCATTCATCAAAGAATGACTTCTGCATTTTCTTTTTGTAACCGAGCCTTTCCAACGGCGCCGGCGGATGACTCGAAGTTCTGTCACCCTAGTACTTTCCATTTGTTGAAATGTTAAATGATCTAGATTTTCCTTGTGAGGGTATTGATTTTTCATGTGAGCCAACACCAAGTCATAATCAGGATTATATCTGAACAACCATCAACTTTGGCAAAAGCTTTATCTGAGAAAAAAATGAATATACAAGGTGCTGATCATCTGGCTGCAACCACACCTGTTACAAGAAAATAGAACAATTATAAGCCCAGAGAAAAATCACTAGAACCTCTTAGATCAAAAGAATTGTTGATGTGAGGGTTTGGAGAATGACTCAGGCTGATCTGCTAAACATGTTTGCTAATCACTTTTGTTGGGACAACCATTGTTTCATACTGTCATATTCTTCATCACCACAGCTTGTGTACTCCTTCCCGATCTCGCGACGAACAACCGTCCTACAATTAAATCACTAGCTAGCCACAATATAAATACTTCATCCTACAAAACACACAGAATATGTTACTAGCTTCAACGCCAATACTGCCCCGCACAAAGGCAAAACACAATGGGCATTGCCAATATATAACAAAGAGGCAACACAAATAACATAAAAAGAATCGCACAAACCATTATTCACCAAGATCATGAGAACAAAATTACAAACTTCCAGACCACACAACACAACGACTCGCAGCCAATTCCAACACCATTTTCGTATCAAGTCACATATCCGCATCCTGCACAAAATCCTACACAAAACGATTACGCATAACCAGCAATTGAAGGAAAAATAAGATACTTTCCCAATATTCCAAAATTGGTCCCACAGAAGTTGCTACATAGTACACCTTCAGTTACTTTCCAAAAACAATACAATGTCGTGGCCCCTTTCTTCAACCTGCAAACTGTTATATAAAAATAACCAACACCAACAATCCTGCATAAACCTCGCACCCTGTTCAATGTTTGTTTTCAAGTGACCAAAACAAAACCACAAAATCCTCTTTCCACATTTTCTCCACAGGCTGTTCATACAACCTCAGATTCACATCCAACAAATCCACACTCCCATCACGCATATCACGCATATATAAGATGAAAAGACGCAGTATGATCAGTATGGGCAGGAGTCATGACAAGTTACTAGAAAATCATGCATACAAACTAACATATAAGGTGCAAAACCAAAACAGAACCATGTCAACAGAAAAATATAGTCGGATAGAACTCAATGAAGAGGACCTAAAGCTACATTCAGTTGCAGAATGGGGGACTACCTTCGTTTTTTCTCACAAACCACCGAGCATCTTCAATACTACTCAATGTGCATTTTTCAGCGGCAATCGGTTCACAATGTGAAGACGACGAGATAACTGCAGGCTTCACAGTTGCACAAGCCACGGCTATACCAAGTTGTTATGGAAGTGGGCATCAAAAAGAGAACTCTGCACAAAAATAACAAAGGCTGAAATGTCAAAAGCTTTTTAGGATGCAGAAATTAATTACAGGAGCAATGCCATGGTTCATTACCTGTGCCAAGTTGACTCCATGTCGCGGTTTCCTCTTCATCAAACATCATCAAGATTTTCCAATGCAATGTTACACCAAGCTTTATGCTAGTTCATGATCAGCCCATCCACCAATTACCTTAACAGTCTTGTCGTCATACATAATCCATTGGCCGTGGTCATGACTATAAGCAAAACAATGATAATGATGGCCATAGTAGCAAACCACTGAAACCAAGTTATGGGTGCTTTTAGGATTTAAACCGCGATAAAGGACACTGATATCTATCTTGGTACTCAGGGCTTCCGGAATTGCGGTTATGTCATCAACATCCTTTGGTCGCCTTTATATCCATGTGATATTCACGGTCATCACAATGATCTACAAGAAGTGAACCAAGATTAATTGATAAAGAAATTCAAGTGACCAAGAGAATTCTGCCGTTTCTAGAGATGCTAATTCGCAGTCGGCGGGACGCTTTGATGTGCAGCAATTCTCCAGACTCCCCCATCAAACACCTGAAACGATAAAAAAGGCTGATTAGAAAGTACAAAGAAGTCCCACAGGAACCTTACGATGATCACAACAAGGTTGAGTTGGTTGAACCACCCAGTCCTGCTTCTGTTGGAGAACGAATTACATCCCCAGGGCTTGTCAAGTATATACCATTTGATGAAATGCAGAACCGAAAAGTCTGTGTTCTTTGCAACTTAGAACCAGCAAGCATGAGGGGCATTAAATCCCAAGCAATGGTTCTTGCTGCTAACAATGATGATCCTGCATAAATCACACGAGATATCGGATGAGCGACAAGCGATAATCAACGATAGTGCAGAGTTTGTACATATGATAATAGCATCAAATTACCGAACATTCTCCTGCAAGCTGGCACTATACTCATCATGATCATACATTTCTTGCAACAACCCCCCATTGAATTATTGAAAGAATTACCGCATCTCAAAATTCTGGCTACTGATCGTAATTCGGATGAGCTGGGAAAGCATATACAAGAAAATAAATCAGAAACGCAGGTTACGAATCAATGGAAACACAACAACTTTAAGGAAGTGTCTATACCTTAAACGCAATGTGCTGATGAGATTATCGACGCTGAAGCACACATCAGAAGTGTAAGCAGTAATATTAGCACATCCAAAGAAAGCTGCATAAGATGAAACAAGACCGACAACAGCGTTTGCATCCAAAGCCAACAAACATACCTTGCAAATAATAAACTCAGGGGGTGAGATTTTCGCAGAGCATTTAGCTGAGTGAGGGAGATAAAACAGGTAAGCAAATATTAGGTGTTATTAACCAAGTTTCACATCAACAATAATAACACAAAAGCAGCAAGAAACAAAAAACACTGAGTCAGAAAAAGGAGTCCCACATCATCAAATGGATAAGCAGTAAAAGAAATATTTTCACACAGTAAAAAGTAGGGTAAAAAGCAAATTTTTAAATTCACTACAGACAAATGCAGAGGTCACTATCAAGTCTCAGAAGAGCAGAAATCATGGTATTGCCTCCTAACGGATTTGTACCACCAGAGAACACCTCATTGTCCTACACCAAAAATTCACACGAATCAAGCAATTTTCCTACCAGCAGGTTTTGATTTCACACGTACCAAGCCAAACCCTAAAAATCCCCTATAAATTAACCCCTTTCATTGGCAAAAAGGAGAAGAAAAAAACCCTAGCGAAGCTCTGCGAAATTGAATCTTCAAAATACTAAAATCACTCCAAAGTTCTTCCAAAAAGGTTGATAGAGCTTCACATTGAAGCTCTAGCCAACTTGAACTCGGCCATATCACTCGAATAAAAAACGTGAGCAAGCAAGGAACACACAAAGAAGAAGAAAAGCGTAAAAGTATAGAGCACGAACCAGTTACCTCGTAGATTCACCATAGAAATAGCTCAAAGCTGGTGAGTTCCCTTTTCGTTTGCGTTTTGCTTACCTTCGTTTGAGCATCATGATTTGTCTGTTTGAATATATTACTCTGTGTAGCGTTTGAACTTTAATTTATGCTTTTCTTTGCTATGGGTAAGCTATAATTTTGGGTTTTTATTTGCTAATTTGAGTTGGGGAGTTAGGGATTTGTGAATTGATTTAGGAATACGGTTCAGAAAGAAGGTTTGTTTGCGATTTGGAAGGTATAACGTTTGAACTTTGAGAGAGAGGGTTAGAAGAAATAGGAGTTGAGAGAGTGATGAGGTAGAGAGTTTCACTTGAAAATAGGGAAGCATTTACGACTTGAGAGAGAAGCGTGTTTTAAATTTGCTATTATTGTTATCAGTTAATGCTATTGTGTCATTTTCCCATGCAAAGTGTATTTCCCAATTCAATGTCTGACACCGTGGGATCCTTTGACTTCTCGTTTGTTTGTGGCCTTTGCTATCTTATGCGGCTGCGTGTGTTTAGGGTTTGGAACAAGCCCCCCAGGTCATCATGATATGGGCCTTGGCCTATATGGACTAGTGGCCCGTTGGTGTTTGTTAATCACATCAAATATTTCGTTTTGGGTTTACTAATCATGCTAGGGAATTAGTAGGTTATAATTAATGTGGAAAACATGGTTTTATTTTCGAAACAAGTATTTGGTTCTATAATTAATAAATTCATTATCATTAAATTATTATTTTTTTTATTTTACTTATCTAGAATGAGTATTTGTAATGCTAGGTTCCTTAACCCCAACTAAATACTCCACATTCTAGTTTAATTCATAAAACCTAAGTGATATTTTAGTTAATTAAATTTTGAGAATAATTAATTTATTAAGGTAAACAACTAATTACTTTCTTAATTAACTAATGAAAGTGGTGGATCCTTGGAGTCTAGCACTCCTTGGGTCCTTAGGTGACCGCTCTCGAGGTGCACGCCTTGAGTTGTGGTCGCTTCGTCTTTCATCCCTAAAATTAGCCAACTTTGTTAAAACGCTCGAAGTATGCAAACCCTAATTCGAACAAAACGCTCACCCCTAGTTTGACTCACCTACGTTAATTATTTTCAAATCATATTTCTTAATTAAATCACGAAATAATCGAGTTCTTGGAGTCGCGCATTCCTCGAATTCGAGAGGGACTACTATTGAGGTGTACGCCTTGAATGGTGTGTCGTTCGAATTTTCGTTTCTAAAATATCTCCTTTAATTATTTGGACAAGTACCTTCACTGTCCAACAAACAATATTTCATAATTAATGGAACGAAAAAGAGGTCGTTGGGGTCTAGCATTCCAACGATATCCCGACTAATCGATTACGAGGCCGACGTCTCGTTTATCGAGTAGTCGTCATTCCTCCTAAATTTTCAACCCGCGTAACCTCATTTCTCACCCCCGTGTGATTGAATCAAAATCTCTTCCAATTCAAACTCTTTCGCGTCTGAACTATCCATCAAACATATTTCGAATGAAAAAGGTATCGTTGGGATCAAGCATTCCAATGGTGTCCCGATTGATTTGATTACGAGACCGACGTCTCGTTTATCGAGTAATCGTCATTCCTCCCAAACTTTCAACTCGTCTAACCTCGTTTCTCGCCTCCGTACGGTCGAGTCTAAACTCTAGTACGCTTCTAAACCGTACCTCAAATTCAAAACATTTTCTTAATTAAATCGCGAAAGAACTGAGTTCTTGGAGTCTCGTGCTCCTTGAATTCTTGAGTAACCACTCTTAGGGCGTACGCTTTAAGTTGTGGTTCGCTCAACCTTTCGTTCATAAAACACGTGGCCTAACTACTTGGACCAATATTGTTATTGTCCATTCAAATACAATTTCATAATTAATTGAATGAAAAAGGTATCGTTGGGATCTGGCATTCCAATGATATCCCGATTAATCGATTGCGAGACTGGCGTCTCGTTTATCGAGTAGTCGTCATTCTCCATCAAATTACTTAACCAAACTCCTCTTTCTTGCTGCCGCGCAATCGAAACCTTAAACCTATCCAAATGTATCCTCAAACCAAAACATCCAATACGATAAACACCAAATCCCTCGCCCTCGTGCGATTTCCAACCAAAACACCTTTTGTCAAGAACATTGTTTAGTCCCTTCTTTCGCGCATAACAAACTCGAGCTTCAGCCTCCCCTAGCGAGCAGTCAAGCCAACGTTTAGCAGTTAGAATGCGACCTAAACACTCGTTCGTTTACCAACCCTCCTTACCGTAGTTAGCCGAACTACGGCTGCTCTGATTCTTCATTCTCTTCTGAATGTAAGATACGTAGGCACAAGATTGCGATGATCTTGGCGAGCACAATCCCCTCTTTTTTCCCGTAGTCCACGAACTACGAATGCTCTGATTTTCCACTTCTTACAAGTGAAGATACGTAGGCACAAGGGCCCCAATCCTTGGCGAGCACCCTATCTTAAAACCATCCATTCCCCCTATAGGAGAAACCTTAGAAGAAAATAAACAGTGTAGTTAACTTTACTCTCGAATCGATCAAGAGGTTCGCGTTGAGTACAACGGACGTAGAGGGTGCTAATACCTTCCCTCTGTGTAATCGACTCCCGAACCTAGAATATTGGTTGCGATGACCATGTTCTTATCTCCTTAGAGGTTTTATCGATATTTTCCTATTCCATCCTTGAAATGAATAAAGTTCGGTGGCGACTCTGTTTCGAACAGTATTTTCCGCGGCCATCGCGAGGATCGTATTTTTCGAGGTACGATAGATGGCGACTCTGCTGGGGAATACACATTGCCCTATGCAAGAGAGAGTCAAGCCTAACTTGACTCGATTTGAGAGTACTAACCTTTTGTTTAACTATTTTCTTTATGTTTATTTTCTCCTGTTCTTTATTTATTGCTTTCTCTTTCTATTATATGCTTTGTAGTATATTTGCTTGTTGGATTCTGGGAAAATATCACAAGTAAAGCTCTACACCCGGGCTTTGGAAAAAAAGAGGGAAAACATAGTTTAGAATTGGTAGTAATTAGTGTTAGTCCCCAAGGACTCGCTCCTTGTGTGCCTAGCATGAAAGCTCCTCCAGAATAGACCTTTTCGTAGATCATATCGTAACGCAGCTAGCCTGTTGCACGATTTGATTCATGAAGGGTCCATGACTCTGAGAACCACTCGTAGAACCCGTTTCTGTATTGGTGGTCGTGTAATGTTAGTCTCCGAGGACCCGCTCCTCGTGTGCCTAGCATGAGGACTCCGCTCAGGAGAGACCCTATCGTACTCACGTTATAATACAGCTAGCCTGTTGCGTAATGTTGATGCGATCGGTGTCCGTGACCTTGAGAACCCCATCCGTCAACGTAGAAACTATCCCGTGAGTGGACTATTTTGGGTAGAGAATCTAGAACTATCCTTATACCTGTTAGGAGGGTGGGAGATACTTGTGATAACCTGGATCCTGCACTATTGCATTCATAAACATTTACATATACATCATAACTTACACTAGTTTTTATTTTCAGGGAAGCATTTATATTGACAGGTTGACATACATTCGCAATGGCCACGAGTTCAGAAAAAAGAAAGACTATTCAACTTAAGGCACTCAGACCTGATGTTAGTGTGGTCATGAACTGTTTGAAAGAAATGCCTACCATCTTCAAGAAGACTCTGATAGGAAGGTTTGGCCAGGTGATTGATCTGCTAATGGTTAAAGTACAGGTCCCTGCTATTACGGCATTAGCACAATTCTATGATCCGCAAATGAGAAGCTTCTTATTTCAAGATTTCTACTTAACACC
Source organism: Lathyrus sativus (assembly GCA_963859935.3). Taxonomy (NCBI): domain Eukaryota; kingdom Viridiplantae; phylum Streptophyta; class Magnoliopsida; order Fabales; family Fabaceae; genus Lathyrus; species Lathyrus sativus. The sequence goes on along the minus strand of OZ012739.1, from coordinate 32,026,132 downwards.
TGCTATAGAAGAGTTCGAGGGGTTATTAGGTTTCCCGGTCAAGGGTAGGGCACCTTATACTATGATAGGGCAGACCCCAGAAGTGGAAGAATTGGCCGATGCTCTCAAAATATCAATCTCAATAGCCAAGGCTGGTTGGAAGAAAAGAGAAGATTTCTTCGGTTTTAGAAGCATTGTATTAGAGAAAGAAGCAATCAAGATGTTAAAGAACAAACAATGGGATGCTTTGGTGAATGTATTGGCTCTCCTCATCTATGGGCTAGTATTATTCCCCACTTTCGAAGATTTCATTGATTCTGCAGCTGTCAGCATATTTTGGGCCGTTTGGAAGAAGAATCAAAGCCCGGCATACCCTCTCCTGGCTGATGTTTTTTACACTTTACACCTTCGCCATGAAAAAAAGGGTTCAGTATTGACATTTTGTCTCCCTATCCTCTACAAATGGCTCACTTCCCACATACTCAAACGTCACGCTAGTGTCCCAACTTTAAACAGTGGGGAATGGGCTCAGTTTCTAGCATCTATCTCCGAAAAGAATATCACCTGGTACCCGAATAAGTTGGAAGTAAGTGAAATCATCATGAGCTGTGGTAGTTTTGGCAGCGTACCGTTGATCGGGTCAAAAGGTTGCATAAGCTATAACCCTATACTAGCTATACGACAATTTGAGTACCCAATGTTAGGGAAGCCTGAAGACAAAGAGTTAGAAGAAATGATCCTTCATGAGAGAGGTGCTAAAGATCCCTCACTTCTCTGCCAGATTGTACGATCTTGGCAGAAAGTTCATACTAAAGGATCTGAGTTGAGAAGAAGGGATGGGGTGGCGAGAATGCCGTATCAGCAATGGGTTCTGGAAAGGGTCAAAATGGTTAAGCTACCCTTTTCTGTTGAGGCACCTCCTAGACCCACCACTCCACAGCCGGTGCCCATATCAGTTGAAGAAGTGGATGAGATGAGGCTCAGAATAGCCCAGCTAGGGAAAGAAAATGAAGACTTACAAATAAGACTTCAGGATGTGGTTAATGAAAAGAATCATATGAAGTATGAGATCGCAAGAAAGGATAAGCAAATTGAAGAAATGGGAAGCAAGATTGATGAAGAGGAGGGAAAGAGGAAAATGACTAAAGTATGTATCAATCAAGCTGACAGTTGTTTAGATTCTCTCAAGGAGCAGCTAGAGTACGCTCATGCAAAATGGAAAGAAAATGAGCAATGGTACATTTTAGCCACTAAGAAGAGCAAGGAGCTCAGAGATACGTTAGGAGTTGAAGTTAAGACATTGAGTGTTGCGCTACGCCTTTCAAGAGCTGGCGAGGATAGAGAACGTCAACTCAAGGAAGAGGCCTTAAATGCATCTCGGATAACACCGGAGGATTGGCATAAGACTTGTGCTAAAATAGATGAGCTCGAAAGGTTCATAAAATATCAAGAGAACAAGATGGGAGCTGTTATGGAAGACAAAGCCATTTGGTCTGCTGCAAGGGACCAACTAGCTCAAGATGTTGCCGCATATGAGCAATCCATTCATATCATGAGGAACAACCGAGACGTATACCGCAACAAGCTAAATGGATTGATAGAATTTTGCAATTGGTTGACCAAGGATCTAGTTTGGAAACATAGAGATGCTATGGAGGCCATTGATGACTCCACCGCTCCGGCCATTTGCGAGTTCATATATGTGTGCCAGGAAATGTTGGCAAGGTTCAAAGAAGAGCTCAAGGAGCGAGAAGCAAAAAGAAACGAAGTTTGAAGTTTTCTTAGTCTTCTTTTCCTGTTGTTTGTTTGGAATGCGAATTTGTTTTCCTTGTTAACTTCTACTCTTGTTATGTTGGAACAATTTGAATGAATGAAGAGTAGTTATTTTGTTTTATTTGTTCTCGTGTTATTTGAATGTCTGATAAATAACTAATCATTATAAATGCTTCCCTAAAAAGAATAAAAACGCAATCATACCCATAAGCATAACATAAGCATCTTTGCATCTTCACCCGACAGTACAACTCATTGGACTTTTCCCTTTCCCTCAGAATTTGAAAGCTGACTATTCGACATCGCTACGAGACCAGGCGCAACTTTCAAATGACGCTTGAGCAAGTGGAAGAGACTCAGAATACCATGAGGGGTGACATCGACGCTCTCAAGTTGATGATGGATCAGCTGTTGGAGACAATGCTGACGCTAGCCCGGAAAGAAAACAATGCTGAGACTTTTGCTGATGCCAGGAAGGCGGCAGACAACGTAGGAACTTTGGGGATTGTTAAAACCCCTCACGTTGACCTTGTTGACCGTTCCATATCCGCGCGTCAGGGTTATGAAGCAGACATGGACGAACAGTACGATGCTTTCTACCAACCTCCACAACCTCCTCCTCAACACAATGTGGGGGCTACTAACGACTTTGCTGCAGATAGATTACGAACTGTTGAAGAGAGGATTAGATCCTTGGAGGTTCAGAAGACTCCAGGCTTAGATGCTGTGGATATGTGCTTAGTTCCCGGGCTGGTAATACCAAAGAAGTTCAAAGTCCCAGACTTTGAAAAGTATAAGGGGGTTAGCTGTCCAAAAACCCATCTGAGAGCATACTGTCGCAAGATGGCTGCTCACATCGACAATGATCTGCTATTAATACATTACTTCCAAGATAGTCTCAGTGGGGCATCATTGGAATGGTATATGCAGTTAGAGAAGGGGCAAATCAGTACGTGGAGAGATCTGGCGGACGCGTTTTCACAGCATTATCATTATAATACTGACTTGGCACCGAATCGCACACAGCTGCAAGATATGACTCAACGTAGCAATGAGTCGTTTAAAGAATATGCCCAAAGGTGGAGGGAGTTGGCTGCCTGTGTTCAACCACCATTGCTGACTAAGGAGTTAACTGACATGTTTATGGGAACTCTACAACCCCAATACTTGGACCGCATGCTCGGATCCAGTTTCCCTAACTTTGCTGAGGTGGTGTCAGTAGGAGAGAGAATCGAGAGTACTTTGAAGAAAAACAAGGCTGCGGTCCCGATAAATGGGGGGAGGAAGCCTTTTGTGAAGAAAAGGGAAGATGAAACTAATGCCGTGATAAGAGGACGAGGAGATAGGGCTCCAGTGAACATCCAGTACCCACAGGTAGCTGCAGTAGCCCATGCTCCTTATCAACAACCAGCTCAACAGCAGAATCAACAACAGAATTATCAGAGAGTTCCTCCACCGCAATATCAGAATGCCCCGGCTCAAAGACAACAAAGGCCGAGACAGCCAAGAAGACAACTTGACCCACTGCCTATGTCATATGGGCAGATCTTTGCTCAGCTAAATCAGAGTGGACACTTAACGTTGCGAGATTTACGTCCAGCAATCTTTCCATACCCCCCCGGGTACGATGTGAACGCCCATTGTGAGTTTCATAAGGGAGCTCCTGGACACTCCATAGACAACTGCTATGCGTTTCAAAATAGGGTGCAGGACTTAATAGAATCCAAAGATCTCACTTTTACACCTAGAGGGGCCAACATTACGAAGGATCCGTTGCATAAACATGGAGGTCCTTCCGTCAATGCTATGGAAGAAAACAGTGGTTTGAGGCTAATTACGAATGTTGAAGATGTCCGTACTCCGATGGCCGTTATCGGAGAACAATTGAAGAAAAGTGGGATGATTCCCCAAGAGGAAGGGGAGAATTTGACTGACGACGTGGTAAAGAAACATCTACAAAGGTTCTTAGAGCAGGGGATAATACAAATAGAACGAAGAGATTCGAACGTGTCTGCTATTGATATTCAGTATGATGAAATAAGTGCTTATCCGATAAGGCGACTTCGACTAGCGCCAGTAGTCTTACAGTATGATCCTTCGGAAGCCTTTCAACAGAGACCCGCCCGACCAGCACCCGTAGTTATGCAGTATGATGAAGATGACGTCAATAGACAAAGAGCAGCGCGACCAACTCCGGTGGTAATAGAATATTCTGTCAATGAATCTGAGCCCAAAGTTTTTAAACAGGGGCCAGAGAGACTAGTGATTGAGTATGACGCTGCCAAATGCGATGCAGTAGTGGGGCCTAGTGGAATGACCCGTAGCGGTCGTTTATTTTCCGCCAAACCAGTGGAAGTGCCAGCCAGAAATAAAGAAAAAGCTACAATTGAACCACCAAGTGTTGAGCCACATGTTGAGGTGTCATCACCAAAAGCAGCAGTAACACCAAAAGAAGCTGAGGAGTTTTTGAAGATCATCAGAAAAAGTGATTACAAAGTGATTGATCAACTAAACCAGACCCCTGCCAGAATTTCCATGCTCTCGTTGTTACTGAATTCAGAGGCCCACAGGTTATCTTTGATGAAGGTGTTGAGCGCTGCGCATATTGCTAAAGACATCACCGTAGCCCAGTTCGATGATGTGATAGCTAGCGTAACTACCGGAAACTTTCTTGGATTTAATGATGATGACTTGACTGCAGAGAAGAGAAACCACAATAAAGCTCTCCATATTTCTATCAAGTGCCAAGACACATTGATATCCCGAGTCTTAGTGGATACAGGGTCTTCTTTGAATGTGCTTCCCAAGGTCACCCTGGAGAGAATGCCGGTAAAAGGAGTTAGCATGAAGCCAAGTGCTCTAGTGGTCAAAGCTTTTGATGGTTCCAGGCGTGCTGTGATTGGCGATGTAGACTTGCCAATAAAAATCGGGCCAACTGTCTTCACTATCACTTTTCAAGTAATGGATATTTATCCAGGGTACAGCTGTCTGTTAGGAAGACCTTGGATACATTATGCAGGAGCTGTTACCTCTACCCTTCACCAGAAGCTAAAATTTGTCAGTAATGACAAAGTAGTTCAGATTGGAGGAGAGGAGGATATCTTGGTTAGCCACTTAACATCCTTCAGGTACATTGAAGTTGAAGGGGAAATGGTGGAAACGCCTTTTCAATCTTTCGAAATGGTGAATACATTAGCGGTGCAACGAATTTCAGAGGGTCAGAGTTCAAGATCAGCAATGGCCTCTTATGAAGAAGCTAAGATGGTTGTAGACAAAGGAAACGCCCAAGGCTGGGGAAAAATGGTGGAAGTGGCTGAAAAGTTCGACAAATTTGGGCTAGGATACCATCCTTCATCCAACACTGTGACGATTGCATATGGCAAGAAGCAGATTCCTCCTGTGGCAGAAGTCTTCAAAAGCGCTGGGCATATCTTCGATCATACCTCCGCCATGGTAATTGAAGATGGGATTGGTGACAAAGAAGCCTCCGCGAGCTGGATCCGACAGGCTGAACCTGGTGAAGAATTGAAGAATTGGAAGACCATCGAAATACCCCAGTTTTTCCCTCTTCAAAAGTAATGTTTTAATTGATTTTCAAAAACCCTACGCTTTGCCCAAGGCGTAGTGGAGCTTTGTATCGGGCCCCCTAATGTTTCGAAACATGTTTGACATGAATAAAATTTTGATTTGCATTCAATTTTTGATCATTTTCTTTTCTACTCTTTCATAATTAATGGCATTTCTTTCGCACACTCACTTTCCTAAATAAGCTGTATAAATCATAAACATGCAGAGACACTACCGAGGTCCTTGATATCGACACTGCTATAGGCCTTTATGATTTTGATTGTCCAATATACCGAGCGGATGAGGAAGACGAGAATGAGCTCCCCAACGAATTGGCTAGGTTGTTGCAGCAAGAAGAGAAGGTTGTTATGCCGCATAAAGAGGATGTCGAGGTTATCAACCTAGGTTCAGAAGAAAATAGAAAGGAGATAAAGGTTGGAGCGTCTCTTCAAGATGTTGTCAAGGTAAAGCTGGTAGGGCTCCTCCGAGAGTATGCTGATGTATTCGCATGGTCGTACCAGGACATGCCTGGTCTAGATACGAACATTGTTGTACACAAACTACCACTCAAGGAAGGGTGTCATGCCGTCAAGCAGAAATTGAGAAGAACTCGCCCTGATATGGCTCTGAAAATCCGTGATGAGGTCCAAAAACAATTCGATGCAGGGTTCTTAGCAGTGGCCAAATACCCATAATGGGTTGCAAATATTGTTCCCGTACCGAAAAAAGATGGAAAGGTCCGTATGTGTGTGGATTACCGCGACTTAAACAGAGCAAGTCCTAAAGACGATTTTCCATTGCCTCACATTGATGTGTTGGTAGATAATACGGCACAGTTCTCCGTTTTTTCCTTCATGGATGGGTTCTCTGGTTACAATCAAATTAAGATGGATCCAGATGACATGGAAAAAACCACGTTCATTACACCATGGGGTACATTCTGTTACAAGGTAATGCCATTTGGGTTAAAGAACGCTGGGGCAACATACCAACGTGCAATGGTAACACTCTTTCACTATATGATTCACAAAGAGATCGAAGTGTACGTTGATGACATGATTGCTAAGTCCCAGACTGAAGAGGAGCATGTGGGTAATCTGGAAAAGTTGTTCGCCAGACTGAGGAAGTTCAAGCTGAGACTTAATCCCAACAAATGTACATTCGGGGTGCGGTCTGGAAAGTTGTTGGGCTTTATCGTAAGCCAGAAAGGGATTGAGGTGGATCCTGATAAAGTGAGGGCGATTCAAGACATGCCTGCACCAAAGACTGAAAAGGAGGTCCGTGGATTTCTAGGGAGGTTGAATTATATCGCAAGATTTATTTCACATCTCACAGCCACTTGCAAGCCAATTTTTAAATTACTCAGGAAAGACCAGCCAGTTGTGTGGAATGATGAATGCCAAGGGGCATTTGATGCAATCAAAGAATATTTGCAAGAACCACCGATCTTGATACCACCAGTTCCTGGAAGGCCGCTCATTATGTACTTAACCGTGCTAGAAGAGTCCATGGGTTGCATGTTGGGACAACAAGATGATACGTACAAGAAAGAGCATGCTATATACTATCTCAGCAAAAAGTTTAACGACTGTGAGACTAGATACTCTTTGCTTGAAAAGACTTGTTGTGCACTTGCATGGGCTGCTAGACGACTCAGACAATATATGCTGACGCACACCACATACTTAATCTCCAAGATGGATCCAATCAAATACATCTTCGAGAAACCTGCTCTTACCGGTAGGATAACCCGATGGCAAATGCTTCTATTTGAATACGACATCCAATACACCACTCAGAAAGCTATAAAGGGCAGTGTGTTAGCAGATCATTTGGCCCATCAGCCAGTGGAAGAGTACCAACCTTTAAGATTTGACTTTCCGGATGAGGATATCATGATGGCAATAGATTGCGAAGAGCCAGGGCCAAATGAAGGGCCAGAACCAGGGGAGCGATGGACTCTTATGTTCGAAGGTGCCTCTAACTCTTATGGACATGGAATTGGGGCAGTGATTACATCTCCCAAAAATTTTCACTTGCCGTTTACGGCCAAGCTCTGTTTCCCGTGCACTAACAATATAGCAGAGTACGAGGCATGTATAATGGGGCTAGAAGAAGCCATTGACTTGAGAATCAAAACTCTCGATGTGTTTGGGGATTCTGCTCTAGTAATCTACCAGATAAGAGGCGATTGGGATACCAAGCATGAAAACTTAATTCCATACCGGGATTATGTAGCAAAATTGCTTCCTCGATTCGATGATATCGCTTTTTCTCACATACCTCGAGAAGAGAATCAAATGGCTGATGCTTTGGCAACTCTGGCATCCATGTACAAGTTGATATGGCCAAATCATAGACCATCTATTGATTTGCGACGCTTTGAAGAGCCCGCACATTGTCTGACTGCTGATAAAGACGCAGAGGAAAAGCCGTGGTTTTACGATATAAAGCGATATCTTGAAAAGCACGAATATCCTGAAGGAGCCCTGGGTATCGACAAAAGAACTTTGCGAAGATTGGCATCCAACTTCTTCCTCAACGGAAATGTATTGTACAAGCGCAACCATGACACTGTTTTGCTTAGATGTGTGGAGAAACGTGAAGCTGGACAGATTCTAAAAGACAATCATGAGGGCTGCTTTGGAACTCATGCGAATGGACACACCATGGCAAAGAAAATATTAAGGGCGGGCTATTATTGGCTTACCATGGAAGCAAATTGTTACCATCATGCCCGAACTTGTCACAAGTGCCAAATATACTCTGATAAGATTCATGTACCCACCACTCCATTGAACGTCTTAACCTCACCATGGCCCTTCTCCATGTGGGGAATAGACATGATTGGGATGATTGAACCAAAAGCTTCAAACGGTCATCGCTTCATACTTGTGGCTATAGACTATTTCACCAAGTGGGTTGAAGCTGCTTCGTATACCAACGTTACTAAGCAAGTAGTCGCCCGTTTCTTGAAATACAACATCATATGCAGATATGGAGTGCCCAGCCGCATCATCACTGACAATGGGTCGAATCTCAACAACAAAATGATGGACGAGTTGTGTGCCAGCTTTAAGATAGAACACCATAACTCGACACCATATAGACCCAAAATGAATGGAGCCGTAGAAGCAACCAATAAAAATATCAAGAAAATCATCCAGAAGATGGTGGTCACATACAAAGATTGGCACGAGATGTTACCCTTTGCATTACACGACTACCGTACTTCCGTACGAACTTCAACAGGGGCAACTCCCTACTCGTTGGTTTATGGCATGGAGGCAGTTCTCCCAATAGAGGTCGAAATCCCTTCTCTGAGGGTTTTAATGGAAGCTCAACTTGATGAAGCCGAATGGGTAAAAACGAGGTTTGAAGAACTTAATCTCATTGAGGAAAAACGCTTGACGGCCATATGCCACGGCCAGCTTTACCAGAGAAGAATGAAGAGAGCCTTCGACAAAAAAGTACATCCCAGGACATTCGCGCAAGGAGACTTAGTACTCAAGAGGATCATGGCTATGTATAATGAATCTAGGGGCGAATGGACGCCGAATTATGAAGGCCCATATTTGGTAACAGAGGCATTCTCTGGTGGTGCCCTAAAACTCGCAACCATGGATGGGGAGGAATTACCTTATCCAGTAAATGCAGATTTGGTCAAACGATACTTTGCCTAAAAAAGTGGAATAATAAAGCTGCTAAGTCGAAAACCCGAAAGGACGACTTAGACAAAATTGGCTATCCCGGTGAACCGAAAACCCGAAAGGGCGGTTCAGGAAAAAATTAGAGATAAAATAAGAATAGGCCCGCTGAGTTGAAAACCTGAAAGGGTGGCTCAGGCAAAAAAGGGCGTCCCGGTGGATTGAAAACCCGAAAGGGCGATCCAGGCAAAAGTTAGGGACAAAATTCCAAGGCAAAGTATCCATTATGCATGATCGCTCGACCCTAGTACATAATCAAGAGACATAGTTGATCCGGCCATCTTTCTACAAAGCAAGGTGTTGAAGACTTCCAAAGTTATAGGGACTATAGCAGTGTCAAGATTCAAAAGGGGCTCTAATTTTCTGCCATTATGTTTTTTCTCGCACTGTGATCACCTCATTAAGGGATTACATCTTTGTATATCTACCCATTCAAGGGTCAAATCAATATAAAGAGAGATTTCTCATTAAATTGTGCTCACTCTTTTACTTTATCTGATTGTCTGCAAATTAATTTTATTTTTGATAATTTGTGTTCGAAACTTCAGCAAAAAAAATAAATAAATAATAAAATATAACTTTTTGACAAGGTATAGAACTTGTTTTGACGTTTTGAAGATATTGGGGAAGATAGATGGTCTCCAAGAAACATATCAACAGGTAGAAGCTTTGAATTAGTTGTCAGCTTCCCCGGCTTGTCATCATAAAAAGACTTTTCGTTCTAAAGGGTTTTGTATGAGGTGGTTCCCTCCAGCATCGAGATCAAGAGCTAAACTGGGGCAATCAATTTCCCTGGTCGTCATGGAAAATCTAAATTTGGGATGTCGAGTAGTCTAATTCTCTCATTACCCCATAGAAAGTCCAATCTTTTATTGGCTAACCACAAAAAGCCACTCCAATTAACACCTTCAATTCACCCTAAAAGTCCAGTCTTCATTGGCAACCACTAAAAGTCCACCCTCGTTGGCATCCTCAATAACCAAAGTCCAAACTATTTGGCAACTATCGAATTCAGTCCCTGGTGATGTCCCCGACAGGAAATTTATCCCCAGCATACCTGATCGATGCATTATCATAAGCACGACATACAACTTCATATCATAATCATATCAAGCATTAACATATCCTTCGCATTCGCATCGTGCACTCCCTAGAAGTTGCACCTTGGTTGCATGTTTGGGCATCATAAAACATTACATTGCATAGCAATATGGTAGGATCCAGGATCAGTCCGCGAACATCTTGGTCGGTCCTCCAGTGAAGTTGGCAGTATGACTCCTGTTGCGGTGGAAATAGGATCACAAACTATTAATGAGTTTGAATCGCAATTCAATTCACAACCGCTCTTTGATTTATCCGAAGGAAAAGGTCAAAAGAGGGAAAACCTATTTTGCATCGTAAACACAATGCGGGGAAAGATCTAGGGTTCGGGGGTTGGTTAAATTTAGGGAAGGTATTAGCACCCTAAACTTCTGTAGTACTCTACAGGAACCTTTTGTTCAGATGTTTACTATTTGCTTTATTTATTTGCTTAAGGTATATGTACAAAGGATTAAAAGTGAGAAAGAAGACCTAAGGGGTTAATTCTAAGTTTACTCGGCAAGACATCGCATCTTGTGCCTACGTATCCTTACGGGAGTGGAATCAGAGTAATCGTAGTTCCCCTCAATAGGGAGGTTAGAAACTTCTTGACTGTGGTCAAGGTCTCACGGGAAATAAACATGTCTTAAGGACACGCTTACGTGGAGTGTAGAAACTCCAAATCTCTATGTTGAATTGTTAAGTTGTAATTAGGGTTAAATTAGGGATTCCATGGCGGGAAACCCTAAAATGAGCGCGGCGGCTCTTTGACCTAATGCTAGGGGTAAAATTGTAATTTTGCCTGCGGCGAGGCATTTGTGAAAATTAGGGTTTGTAGTTTATAGGGGTTGAAGGTGAGGACTATTGACACGGCGGTCAAAAGCTAAACCTAATTCCTTCGGCGGTGTGTGTAATGTGACAGGAATATTGATGAAGGTGTGAGATAATTGAATTGTAAACAGGGGATAAAACAGAAGTTAAAAGCCATGCAAACAGAAATTGAAAGGCAGAAACTTAAAGCGCGATTATTAGATTCGCGGGGTTACATATGAGAAGCAGTTACAATATAGTAATGAAATAAGTAATGGTAAATGTAATGAGCTGCAAAATGAACAAACGACATTAGTGGGCAACAGTTAGGCGGCAATCGAATTAATTACGAACACTAAAGAAAGAGATGTCAATTTGAGATTTTTATTGTTGCTTTATTTAAAAAATCTTAAATTATTTAATGTTAGCTTGCAAAAAAAAGTTTAATTTAAAAATGCTTTACTCTAAAAAAGAAATTTATTTATTTTTTAATATTTTCAAGAAAAGTTTTTCTTATTTTATTTTAAAAATAGTTTTTTTATTTATTTTTAATATTTACATAAAAACGTTTTTTATTTATTTTTAAAAACAGCTTTTTTGAATTAAAAAAAACAATTTAAAAAACATAAAACAAATTTTAAAAACAAAATAAAATAAAAAAAAGGGGGGGTTTGGGCCGGTAACCACACCCGGACCCAACCCAATTGTTAGTCATAAGAAAAAAACTTTAGGGTTTCACCCCCAGAGAACGTTCGCGGCGCCGTTTCACTTTTCTTCTTCATCTCTCTCTCGTCTTTCTTCTTCCTCGCGCTGTGATCCTCTTATTTCCTGAAACAAACATCAAAACTCGTAATGAAATGTCCCGTTGCTTACGTTTAACGTGAAATCGGCCGATGATGGCGTGAACTGAGGCCCAAAAAATGGGAGATTGCCCGTCGTCTGGTTGAACGGCGTCGGTGGTCTCTCGTTCGAATCCTTCGTGACCGATGATGGATGATACACGGTGCGTTTGAACGATGATGACGATGTTCTTCGTCTGAGTTCGCGGCTTTCGTTCACGACGCCTAGGGTTTGCTCGTTAGGGCTTTCACGATTTCGTCCTTCGTTGGGGTTTCGTTCGTGATCTTCGTTCTTCGCCTCTTTCTCGCGGCTACCAGTTAGGGTTTTTGATGGTGAGATCGTTCTCTTCTTATACTCTCTTTTTGGGCCTTTGATCCGTGATGGATTTGCGTTATTTTTGAGACATGATTTTGTGTTGATATGATTTGATTTTGTTTTGATTACGATTGGATGCTTTTTGATATGAATCTGATACTGATTGAACTCTGTTTCCTCTTTTAGGGTTTGATTGGTCTTTCTGATTTCCAGCTGATACGATTCTTCTGATTTGATTCGGAGCCTTCTATTTTCAGAACTCTGTGATTGAATATTACATGACCCTATTCGATTTGTTTAATAATCTGAACTGATTTGTTTTGATCTGTTTTGGGATTGATACCAAATCAAAATCTCTCTATTATTTTTCTGATATGGTTTGCCTTCAGGTTGGATTGATTGATATCTGATATTGATTCACAGAACTCCTTGATGGATTCGTTTTTCTGTTTGATATTTTCGATCTCGAACTGATTCGTTTTTGACTGATTCGTTTTTTTGATGTAGCTCGGATTATTTTCCTCTTCTTCTTTCAGAGAGGGCTGATATTGTGTTGGTCTTTGCCGCCGAGACGGGTACACGGTAGTGATGACACTTAGTCTGAACCGTCGAAGCAGGATACTACATTCCTGGTTTTACGCTGTTGCTTCTGATTTACCTGATAGCTTGAGCCGCGACGACTGATAGGGACTGTTATGGTTTTGCACTTGTTTATCTTATGAACTGATATGTTTATGTTAGCTTATTCTTGTTCGTTCTGGTACAGTTCATGCCATGATTTTGTGCCGCGGCGTATTCTCAACTGATATGAACTTCGACTCTTCTGTGCAGTTTTGGCAGGTTGATTGAATTGGTGATGATGATTGGCTATGATGTTGATGTCCTGAGCCATGTGTTTGGTAATTTGTTTTTCCAATGTGCTTGCACATTTGGCCTATCTCGCTTTCTGTCATGGTTATGTGCTGTGATTCGGTGCTGTGATTTGGTGTAGTCGCTCACTTATGTATTGCTTGCCATTGAAACTGGTTCGGTTTTCGTGATGGTCTGATTTTGAACATGCTGCTAAACCATGTTTGATGCTGTTGTGCATGAAGCTTGACATTAATAGATGCCTCTGAACTTTGATACAGCGTGTGATGCTGTTGTGATTTGCACTTCGTTTTTCTGATACTTTGTTGAGGCCATTCAATGCAGTTTGGTTTCATTTCATTTTTCTTATTCTGTTTGAACTTGGCTTTCATTTGTTTCTTTGTGCCTCTTCACACTTGTACCGGCGCAGGCTCCCTTTCGCCTAGTTTTGTTTATGCAGCTTGTTATGCTGATGATGTTTGTGGCTTTTCAGGTGTTGGAAATTTCGGAACCAAAGCGACTCAGACCTGCCGGCATCCGGGTCTGAGTCCAAACTTGCCTATGTTGCCTTATTCTCGTATCAGTTTGGAAACCCAATCGCGGCAAAACGAATCAGTCCCGCTTCTTTTATTACTTCTTTCTCTCGGATGTCCCGTACCGATAAGAACAGGTGTTACCTGATCTGACGCCCACGGCGCGGATCGGTAACGGGGGTAGGACGCAGCTACGGTTGTGCCACTCCCGGCACTCGATGATGACATTGTTCTGAGAGTGTCAAAAACAACTCCTAACCTTTTTCTATACTGTTTGTTTTGTTTTGATGTGCAGGTGAATTGGAGATTCTGCGGAGAAGCTCAAGGACATCATGAAGACGCTTAGGAGTTTTTAGGATTTAGGATAGATACTTATTGTAAATGAATCTTCTTGTAAACCAAGTTCAAATTCACTTATCCATTTGTAAACTGTAAATATTTATGAAATGAAATTCAACAAATATTCATATTTACTTTCTCAATTGTAAATTCAAAGTATCCATGAATAATAATTCAGAACCATTTAAATTCCCTCTTGAGTTGTAACTTATAAGTACTTATGAACACAAAGTTCAAAAATATTTAAAACTTACTTCTCCTTTGCCTTTTATAAATGATATCCCGCCATCCAAACAAATTCAAATTAAAATCTCGTTGATCACATCACTTCTCAAAATAACCTTAACAGTATCCACTTCCTTTTCAACCCATCTTCATCTTATTAAGAGGAAACAAAACTGTTTAGAAATGTTTCAAAATCAAACAAAGCACGACCCCGAGTCCAATCATATTTCTGACAAAACATACCAGCACCTTGACCCAAGTGACAAATAAATGCCTCAGAACTTAATAACAGCCCGTTTTCAAGGAATTAGCAGAATTTGCGTAAAATGACCAAAATACCCCTGGAACCAAATCTGCAAAACAAAACACCTCCATAACTTGTTAGTGGTTAGCGAAGGTACATATGAGATGCTATGCGAAATGACTGACTAAATATAAGGGTGAAATTTGGGGTATTACAGTTGCCCCTATTTAAATAGCTACACCGGACGATTTGAGTGACAGAGACTCGAGGAATCGTGGTGGAGAGATTTAAATATAGATAACCGAAAATTTTGCCCTTATATGCGACGATATGCAATGCTTTAGGACAAAGCGAGGACCGCTTAATGCAGATGATGCCATGAATATGATATGGCGCGTATGCCGGACTGATGAATGCGAAAATGATGACGAATACGACGACACATGGACATACGCTACGAGAGGAACACACTGGGGAAAACGACGCGCTGGGACACAGTACAACACTGGGGAATTCTAAAATGATGGTCAGCTGGTGCGAACACGACCAATTGTCGTTTTGGGAACGAGATTCTCAAATGGAGATGACACCTGTGAGACGGCCTCCACTGGGGAATCTAAAAATAAAACTGGATCCCGTACGATTGCAAGATCGATTACAGAATGCTGGAGCATTGAGCAAAGAATAACATCCAAGCTTCTGTAAACTATCCCTCGTGACAGGATCAAACGGACTTTTCGGAACTCCGTAACAAATATACAGGGTAAAGACCGGCTGTATGCCAAAATAAATGGACTTTAATGGGAAATGCCCTGATAAGCTTCTCGCGGGAGAACTGTCACTTATCGTTGGAAGGGACTTATGTGCCAAAATGGATAAGCACTCAAATAAAGAGGCTTGCTGCTTATCTGATAAATAAATCTCCTCGCACTTAAGGTCGGTGCCTGGAATACGATTCTGATTCTTCTCTTACTGAAGGATAAATAAACTTCTTCATGTTTCAAGATCGTGCTCTCCTGAACATGAAAAGGGTAAACTGAACTTCCTCATACTTCAGAATCGTGCTCTCCTGAATATGATTCGGCTTTTTCGGGTAAATGAAATTCTTCATACTTCAGAATCGTGCTCTCCTGAATATGAAAAGGGCTAACTGAACTTCCTCATACTTCAGAATCGTGCTCTCCTGAATATGATTCCGCTCATTCTTGTAAATGAAATTCTTCATACTTCAGAATCGTGCTCTCCTGAATATGAATAGGGTAAACTGAACTTCCTCATACTTCAGAATCGTGCTCTCCTGAATATGATTCGGCTCTTGAAATTTCTTCATACTTCAGAATCGTGCTCTCCTGAATATGAAAAGGGCTGACTGAACATCCTCATACTTCAGAATCGTGCTCTCCTGAATATGATTCCGCTCATTCTTGTAAATGAAATTCTTCATACTTCAGAATCGTGCTCTCCTGAATATGAATAGGGTAAACTGAACTTCCTCATACTTCAGAATCGTGCTCTCCTGAATATGATTCGGCTCTTGAAATTTCTTCATACTTCAGAATCGTGCTCTCCTGAATATGAAAAGGGCTGACTGAACATCCTCATACTTCAGAATCGTGCTCTCCTGAATATGATTCGGCTCAAACCTCCCCGTATTTCAAGATCGTGCTCTCCTGAATACGATTTGGTTTCTTCTTTTACTAAAGGATAAATGAACTTCTTCATAATTCAGAATCGTGCTCTCCTGAATATGATTCCGCTCAAACCTCCCCGTACTTCAAGATCGTGCTCTCCTGAATACGATTTGGTTCAAACCTCCTATACTTCAAGACGACAGGTAAATGGAAGCCCAACTGCTCCATGGAGATGGCCATTTGCTGCGAGTCATAACGAAGATAGGATCGGCTTCTTAGGTGAGACATGTTGTGTATCGATGCTGTAAGGTGTAGAATAAATTATCCAGGCGTGAACTGGCATGTATCTGTAAAGGATTGTAGTTGAAAGATAGTGCAAAATAAATGCACGTCCGGGTACAGTGATAAACTTCTCGGGCGAGAACAGTCGTGTACTTGTCATGGTATGGTGAAAATCTTTAGATGGTGCAAAATAAATGCACGTCCGGTTGGGCTTGACGACCGACAAGACTGAGATTCAATCTAGGATCGAGCTAGAAAGAAAACTGGTAATCAAGACTCCATCGAGGGAATGAACTCGAAGGGTATATATCTTATCCTGGCGAGGAAAGATAGCTGAAGTAACCGTCATCCACGAGGATCGAGCTCTGTGGGGAAACTGGAAACAAGTAAGTATTTTATGCTTAGGGCTGACAATCTATTTGAAGAGAATGGACGAACCCAGTTACTTGGCGGTAACGACCATTGATAGAGACACAATGAACTTGTGCATGCTAACGCGTATGTTAATGAATATGTTAATATGAATGTATGTTGATGTTTATGTATGCAAGATGTTATGAAATGAGTATGTAATGAACATGTAATGAATATGTAATGAGTCCGTAATGAAATAGGCATGTGACGCTTATGCCCTTGCGTATGCTGACGAAACTGACTAGAGACAGGACGAGAGATGAAATAAACATCTCGACGGAGATACCCTGTGTTCTCTGCAACCAATACGTCAATCATGGGAGAGAATGGTAGGACCAAATCTAGTTTCAAAATTCTGAATTCTCTGGGGAGAAAGTAAATTGCTTAGGTGCACAGTATCACGTCTTCTCATGGGGAGAGGAAAACCTGAAGGACACTTTCGAGTTACCCAAGCAAAGGTTGTCAGCTTATAGTCTCTCTGGGGACTATGATGAGGCAATAGTTTAGGAGCCTGTTGCAACACTGAGATTTACTGGGGAATGAAGGCCGCCGTGAGTAAAATCCATCGGGTGCATGAAGAAATCATGGTTTTGATCTTGAAGGACCTCGTAGTAGTCGCCATTTGTTTTCCTTTAAAAACACGGTGCCCCAGGATATCTGTGTTGTAAGGTAGGGTCATCTCAAGAGGATTTAATAGAGAAACATGGAGTCTGGTTGCCCCACTGTTTTCAAACTCTTTGAGAGATTTGTCAGGTCTCGACGTAACTGGCACAAATTAATCGTGTTACGACGAAATCTTTGAGAAACAGCTCTTGAGAACGTCAGCCTCGCGTTGGTGAGCGAACTGGGAAACTGCCTGCCCCTGTTTTGCAGGATCTTCAAGTTCCATGAGTTATGTCCATATGTAAATCTCTAAGATATCAAGCAAAGTCGTCATGTCTGAAATGCCTATCCTGAGCTGGTCAATGTACACATATATTCGTCTTGAATTTTTGTTTTGAAAAAGATATCGCAATGACTTGTGACCGAAATCACTAGTCAGGATATAAGTTTTAATTATAATGCCAACATGAATTTTTTTCTGAGCATAGCTCGTAGGAGTCAGGAAACGTGATCTTGTCGAGTATGTTTTCAACCGAAGTCCTACTTCAATTAGGTCTTTTAAAGGTTGTATCGTGGCTCGGTTCACGGTTTAAGAAACAAAGGATATAGGCTCAAAGTTAATTTGTACCCACCCCTTCTTCGTGATGTTCTCCAATCCTAATTCAGTTAATCGGATACGAACGCTCATATCTCAAGCAGATTTGCTATGGTCGAGAACTTATCAAGGCTTTGGATATGGCAGTCACTCACCTATTTCTAATGGCAATTGGTCACACGACTTTGTTCTTTATAGGGATCCTAGAAAAACTGCTGGTTTGTTCTTGTTCCCTAACTTTTGCCTGGACAACGTCTTTTAATCTGACTTTGGAGTCCAGCGGGATGCCCCAGTTTTGCCTAAGTCTCCTTCATAGGTTTTGACTTAGCGGGCTCTTATTTTTTTTTGAATATTCTTTTATGCACAAGTCGTGTAAATCTTTTGAGAGGCTCGTGACTGCCCCACTCCTTAGGTAACCGAGGGATAGTCATTGTATTGGACTTCTTAAGATGCTAAGGATAAATTCTTGAAGGTTTGCTATTCCCTTTTTTAGAGTCTAAGTGCTCGATCGGTTTAACTGAAGCCTACCCTGCCCCAGGTTAAGATGAGGGTTCTTAAAAAAAAAACTCCTACTTCAAGGCTCAAAGAGGTTAACGAGGGATTAACATCCTTATATCTCCAGTGTATGGGATTTGAAACAATGCCTTACATCATCAGCGGGTTTCAATCGACAGCATACGACAAGAAATTTGCCGTTTTGGGTTCGTCATCCTCCTCCCAATTCTCCATCAGAACAAGAGATCGGGTAAAGTTGGCATTATGATTTATGAAAATGTTTTTTGAATGAGTGAAACGAATGGATTTATTCAAGACAAACATATGCGTTGCATTAATTATTCAAAGATAAACAAGTTCGTACATGTTAAATATGCTTAATCAAACAGAAATACATATAAATAAACAAATGAACTGTTGGAAAAATCCTTCTAAATGTTTATGAAATCCTGCATTCAAGAGTAACAGTTTCCTTTGATGGAGCCTCAATGGAAGGGACGTCGGGTTTACGATCACTGTGAGTCGTCATGGCTTGCCCCAGTTATGCTGGTCACATCTTCAACAGTTTTCAGTCGTTGCTTCAAAATAAATTTCCCAGATTCTTTGTTGATCCCGGTCATATCATCTTGAGGGTTACTGAAATGAAGCGAGCTAGGCCTTTGGATAATTACTGGATTCGGCTGATTTGTCACAGGAGTAGCATGCTTTGCAGAATTCGAACTCGACAAGTGAGGGACCCCGAGAGGAGTCTCGATCTTCAGCTAAGCATCGCTAAAAGACAACTTCTTCGTTTCTAGCAAATTTCTGACAACTTTCTTAAGAGCGTAGCAATTCTCTAGATCATGGCCGGGCGCACCCTCATGAAATAAACAATGAGCGGTAGCGTTGTAACCTGCAGGTAACGGATTAGGTGGAGGACCCAAAGCACGGGTGGTAATCAGACCTCGTTGCACCAAATGGGGGTATAACTCAGTGAAAGTCATTGGAATTGTAGGACAAGGCTTATACTGACTCTTACGGGGATAAGGAACCTGATCCTGTGATTGCTGGTGAACAAGAGCGTTGGGCACTCGTTGACTGTTGACAGGAACTTGCATAGGCGGATAACCGGAAGGTTGTTGATGAGTCAGTGCTTGATATACTGGAGCTGACTGCACAGGCTGGTATGTAGGAAACTGATGATTGAAAGGAGGTGCAACAGTAGCTACATAGGGTTGTTGGACATATGGAAACTGATAACCTTGAACATAACTCTGCTGATGTTGCCAAGGTTGAGGAGTAGCCATTTTGCGGTTCCTTGAACGTGCGGGTCCTTTACCATGGTCGGAGTTAGGATTTTTGCACTTTGGAGGGGTAGCTCGTCGAACTGGTTGAGCACTAGGAGGCACCAAACCGGATTGAAGACCGTGAGGAGGTACATTCTCGACAGTAACAGCTGGTTGAGATTCCATAACGGTATTAGTAGTCTCAGAAACAACAGTAGACTGAGCATCCACCTTCACACTAAGAGCTCGTAGCATCTCCAAAATCTGCCCTACACTTCCCCGAAGATCTTCGAGTTCATGGCTGGCACGGTGGATCTCTTGGTTTTGATCTTCCATCCTTATGAAGGGTCGTATTGATGCAGAGAACTCAGGGTGACAAAACTGGAAGGTGAGAGAACCGAGTATGAGAAAACGGAAGACACATGCAATGCAAAAGTATGATGCTAAAATGTGAATGCGAATGAAGATTTCATGGAATTCAAATATTTACGAATATTGCGGAATACCAAGGAAACTTTTAATTCATTGAAGACAAATTACGAATAATATTCTTGCAACCAAAATAGCTAAATAAAAGCCTAGAAAGTCCTTGAGAAGCATCTTCCACAACTTCAGTGAGCAGACGGAGAGTCGGAGGAAAATAAATATTCGTAGAGCCTTCTCTTCTTGTAGGATTGTATCTCATCATTCTTCGACTGAATCTGCTTTTGAAGTTCTTCGTACTTGCTGACCATCACATGGTATTTGTTCTTCCATGATTCTGTTTCGCATTGTGATCTCTTCAAAATGATCTTCAAAGTCTCAACTTCAGTCATGAAATACTGGACAGGCTCTTCTCTTTGAGGTAAAGGATCTTGGCGAGGGTAAGGCATCTTCAACTCAATAGCTCTTCCTCGGACCCATTGAAGGTATGATTCTAGGGACACACAATTAGGTCTTCCCAAACTTTCTTTGTCTTTCCTATGCAGGCGATTCTAAGAAGATAGAATCTGATCTTGAAGCTTTTTGTCGTCTTTGAAAAAGATTTTCTCCACATGAATACCTTTAGGCGGTTCCTTCAAGGGGTATCCCAACTGTCGGCGAGCTAAGATTGGATTGTAGCTAACTCCTCCATTGAAACTGAGCAAAGGCACATTGTTGAAGTTTCCACAACTGTCAATGATCGATATCCCATCGTACATGCGATTATACCAATCAATATCAGAGTGAGTTAAAGCCATAACTTTTTGCGACCAACACTCTTGATTAGGGTTCCAGAACGGACCGGACTTGGGTAAGTGAGAAATAAACCACTTGCATAGTAATGGCACACAGCATGTAATCATTCCTCCACCATGAAAGTTTCGGAGATGTACTGAGTGATAAGTATTACCCAATAGCGTTGGAACTGGATTTCTCCTCATGAAGGGTTTGATTACAAACCCCTCAAAACTAGGAAAAAGCAGCAACCCATAAATAAGCAGCGCAAATATTGTCTCAAAGGCGAACATGTCTTTATGATCGGCATAAAATTGGGCCTTCTTAATTAGGAAATCCCTGGGAAAACCGGAGGTCCCCCCTTTGGTGATCATATTGTTTTTGACATCGGATATCCTTAGACAAATGGCTTTAGCAATATCTCGTTCTTTAGGGTCTTCCTCCAAGAAAGGGAATGGAGACTTATCCAAGATAGGTAATCCCACCAACTGAGAGTACTCTTCTAAGGTAGGTAAAAGCTGATAATCTGGGAAGGTGAAGCAATGATAATCTGGATCATAAAACTGTAGCAAAGTCGCAAGAAGTCCTTCGTTTACTTGAATCTTCAACAAAGACAATAGCCTTCCATATCTGTTTTGGAACTTTTCTTGATCTTGAACCAAATCCCTTAGCTTCTCTAGGACTTCCAAATTAAAACCCTTAAAAGTAAATTTCAAAGTATGCCTTCTATGGTGATCCATGGTATCCTGCAATGTTCATAAATAGAGTTTGAATTCCATGAAATCTTAATGCGATATGATGTTTTATGGATGCAATGCACATGAAAACACACAAAGTCCTAGGTTAAAGGTACGTGAGTGGAGTTAAGGTCTACCCATCCCAAGAAGGAGTGTACTATAGGTTAGTTGTACCTGCAGAACAAGGTTCTAAAAAGTGCCCAAAGTCATCAGCCCATCTTTCGGATATTATCAACCTTCCGACTGACTCGGGGGTTAATAATATTCTCAAGAGAACCTCTTTTGAGTGTAGTATCGCGTAGCAACCATTGTAGGACTACTCCCACATAGTTCCCGCACTACGTCCTAAATAAGGCCGAGATGGTGTAAAGGTACTACGGTTCCCAGTATCACAGACTCCAATCGACCATGGAAAAAGTTTTCACGATTACTCCTTCAACCGAACCATTTTCGAAAAGGTCTCAACTGAGCGGTGATTCTCGAATCAGCTTGGTCGGGAATCACTCCCTATAAGCCTCATCGAATATATCCCCATCCTATAATAATGTCACTAGTCCGGGCGTAGGACTTATCTCACAACACAAGGAACAGTCCCAAAATCAAAGTACAATATATACATGCAAATGAATAGTAAAACAAATAGTAATAAATATGAACAAATTAGGGATACCCTCAAAAGTTTAGAAAGTCCCCAGTGAAGTCGCCATTTTCTGTTGCGGTGGAAATAGGATCACAAACTATTAATGAGTTTGAATCGCAATTCAATTCACAACCGCTCTTTGATTTATCCGAAGGAAAAGGTCAAAAGAGGGAAAACCTATTTTGCATCGTAAACACAATGCGGGGAAAGATCTAGGGTTCGGGGGTTGGTTAAATTTAGGGAAGGTATTAGCACCCTAAACTTCTGTAGTACTCTACAGGAACCTTTTGTTCAGATGTTTACTATTTGCTTTATTTATTTGCTTAAGGTATATGTACAAAGGATTAAAAGTGAGAAAGAAGACCTAAGGGGTTAATTCTAAGTTTACTCGGCAAGACATCGCATCTTGTGCCTACGTATCCTTACGGGAGTGGAATCAGAGTAATCGTAGTTCCCCTCAATAGGGAGGTTAGAAACTTCTTGACTGTGGTCAAGGTCTCACGGGGAATAAACATGTCTTAAGGACACGCTTACGTGGAGTGTAGAAACTCCAAATCTCTATGTTGAATTATTAAGTTGTAATTAGGGTTAAATTAGGGATTCCACGGCGGGAAACCCTAAAATGAGCGCGGCGGCTCTTTGACCTAATGCTAGGGGTAAAATTGTAATTTTGCCTGCGGCGAGGCATTTGTGAAAATTAGGGTTTGTAGTTTATAGGGGTTGAAGGTGAGGACTATTGACACGGCGGTCAAAAGCTAAACCTAATTCCTTCGGCGGTGTGTGTAATGTGACAGGAATATTGATGAAGGTGTGAGATAATTGAATTGTAAACAGGGGATAAAACAGAAGTTAAAAGCCATGCAAACAGAAATTGAAAGGCAGAAACTTAAAGCGCGATTATTAGATTCGCGGGGTTACATATGAGAAGCAGTTACAATATAGTAATGAAATAAGTAATGGTAAATGTAATGAGCTGCAAAATGAACAAACGACATTAGTGGGCAACAGTTAGGCGGCAATCGAATTAATTACGAACACTAAAGAAAGAGATGTCAATTTGAGATTTTTATTGTTGCTTTATTTAAAAAATCTTAAATTATTTAATGTTAGCTTGCAAAAAAAAGTTTAATTTAAAAATGCTTTACTCTAAAAAAGAAATTTATTTATTTTTTAATATTTTCAAGAAAAGTTTTTCTTATTTTATTTTAAAAATAGTTTTTTTATTTATTTTTAATATTTACATAAAAACGTTTTTTATTTATTTTTAAAAACAGTTTTTTTGAATTAAAAAAAACAATTTAAAAAACATAAAACAAATTTTAAAAACAAAACAAAACAAAATAAAATAAAAAAAAGGGGGGGTTTGGGCCGGTAACCACACCCGGACCCAACCCAATTGTTAGTCATAAGAAAAAAACTTTAGGGTTTCACCCCCAGAGAACGTTCGCGGTGCCGTTTCACTTTTCTTCTTCATCTCTCTCTCGTCTTTCTTCTTCCTCGCGCTGTGATCCTCTTATTTCCTGAAACAAACATCAAAACTCGTAATGAAATGTCCCGTTGCTTACGTTTAACGTGAAATCGGCCGATGATGGCGTGAACTGAGGCCCAAAAAACGGGAGATTGCCCGTCGTCTGGTTGAACGGCGTCGGTGGTCTCTCGTTCGAATCCTTCGTGACCGATGATGGATGATACACGGTGCGTTTGAACGATGATGACGATGTTCTTCGTCTGAGTTCGCGGCTTTCGTTCACGACGCCTAGGGTTTGCTCGTTAGGGCTTTCACGATTTCGTCCTTCGTTGGGGTTTCGTTCATGATCTTTGTTCTTCGCCTCTTTCTCGCGGCTACCAGTTAGGGTTTTTGATGGTGAGATCGTTCTCTTCTTATACTCTCTTTTTGGGCCTTTGATCCGTGATGGATTTGCGTTATTTTTGAGACATGATTTTGTGTTGATATAATTTGATTTTGTTTTAATTACGATTGGATGCTTTCTGATTTGAATCTGATACTGATTGAACTCTGTTTCCTCTTTTAGGGTTTGATTGGTCTTTCTGATTTCCAGCTGATACGATTCTTCTGATTTGATTCGGAGCCTTCTATTTTCAGAACTCTGTGATTGAATATTACATGACCCTATTCGATTTGTTTAATAATCTGAACTGATTTGTTTTGATCTGTTTTGGGATTGATACCAAATCAAAATCTCTCTATTATTTTTCTGATATGGTTTGCCTTCAGGTTGGATTGATTGATATCTGATATTGATTCACAGAACTCCTTGATGGATTCGTTTTTCTGTTTGATATTTTCGATCTCGAACTGATTCGTTTTTGACTGATTCGTTTTTTTGATGTAGCTCGGATTATTTTCCTCTTCTTCTTTCAGAGAGGGCTGATATTGTGTTGGTCTTTGCCGTCGAGACGGGTACACGGTAGTGATGACACTTAGTCTGAACCGTCGAAGCAGGATACTACATTCCTGGTTTTACGCTGTTGCTTCTGATTTACCTGATAGCTTGAGCCGCGACGACTGATAGGGACTGTTATGGTTTTGCACTTGTTTATCTTATGAACTGATATGTTTATGTTAGCTTATTCTTGTTCGTTCTGGTACAGTTCATGCCATGATTTTGTGCCGCGGCGTATTCTCAACTGATATGAACTTCGACTCTTCTGTGCAGTTTTGGCAGGTTGATTGAATTGGTGATGATGATTGGCTATGATGTTGATGTCCTGAGCCATGTGTTTGGTAATTTGTTTTTCCAATGTGCTTGCACATTTGGCCTATCTCGCTTTCTGTCATGGTTATGTGCTGTGATTCGGTGCTGTGATTTGGTGTAGTCGCTCACTTATGTATTGCTTGCCATTGAAACTGGTTCGGTTTTCGTGATGGTCTGATTTTGAACATGCTGCTAAACCATGTTTGATGCTGTTGTGCATGAAGCTTGACATTAATAGATGCCTCTGAACTTTGATACAGCGTGTGATGCTGTTGTGATTTGCACTTCGTTTTTCTGATACTTTGTTGAGGCCATTCAATGCAGTTTGGTTTCATTTCATTTTTCTTATTCTGTTTGAACTTGGCTTTCATTTGTTTCTTTGTGCCTCTTCACACTTGTACCGGCGCAGGCTCCCTTTCGCCTAGTTTTGTTTATGCAGCTTGTTATGCTGATGATGTTTGTGGCTTTTCAGGTGTTGGAAATTTCGGAACCAAAGCGACTCAGACCTGCCGGCATCCGGGTCTGAGTCCAAACTTGCCTATGTTGCCTTATTCTCGTATCAGTTTGGAAACCCAATCGCGGCAAAACGAATCAGTCTCGCTTCTTTTATTACTTCTTTCTCTCGGATGTCCCGTACCGATAAGAACAGGTGTTACCTGATCTGACGCCCACGACGCGGATCGGTAACGGGGGTAGGACGCAGCTACGGTTGTGCCACTCCCGGCACTCGATGATGACATTGTTCTGAGAGTGTCAAAAACAACTCCTAACCTTTTTCTATACTGTTTGTTTTGTTTTGATGTGCAGGTGAATTGGAGATTCTGCGGAGAAGCTCAAGGACATCATGAAGACGCTTAGGAGTTTTTAGGATTTAGGATAGATACTTATTGTAAATGAATCTTCTTGTAAACCAAGTTCAAATTCACTTATCCATTTGTAAACTGTAAATATTTATGAAATGAAATTCAACAAATATTCATATTTACTTTCTCAATTGTAAATTCAAAGTATCCATGAATAATAATTCAGAACCATTTAAATTCCCTCTTGAGTTGTAACTTATAAGTACTTATGAACACAAAGTTCAAAAATATTTAAAACTTACTTCTCCTTTGCCTTTTATAAATGATATCCCGCCATCCAAACAAATTCAAATTAAAATCTCGTTGATCACATCACTTCTCAAAATAACCTTAACAGTATCCACTTCCTTTTCAACCCATCTTCATCTTATTAAGAGGAAACAAAACTGTTTAGAAATGTTTCAAAATCAAACAAAGCACGACCCCGAGTCCAATCATATTTCTGACAAAACATACCGGCACCTTGACCCAAGTGACAAATAAATGCCTCAGAACTTAATAACAGCCCGTTTTCAAGGAATTAGCAGAATTTGCGTAAAATGACCAAAATACCCCTGGAACCAAATCTGCAAAACAAAACACCTCCATAACTTGTTAGTGGTTAGCGAAGGTACATATGAGATGCTATGCGAAATGACTGACTAAATATAAGGGTGAAATTTGGGGTATTACAACTCCGAAAGGGTTTAATACCTCACGAGTTCAGGGAATTCTACTCCCCAGCAAGTCTGTCTTCAACCATGCAGTTGATGATGATGATCCCCAACAACTATTGCTCTAGTGGCTCCCCAAGTAGAGGTTATCCTCAAAGGAGTTTCTTGAAGGCTTTCTCCCCTGCAGAGATTGGACAACGCTGTTCCTTTAAATAGGAATTTTAGCTCAACTATTCCTCAGCAAGTTTTCACTAGGGATACTGCTTTGGTATCATCGAAGAGCCTTAATGGATAAGGTACTGCTTCGATCGCCCGAAGAATCTCATGTTTTGTTCAAGATACTGCTTTGGTATCATCAAAGAGCCTTAATGGATAAGGTACTGCTTCGATCACCCGAAGAATCTCATGTTTTGTTCGAGATACTGCTTTGGTATCATCGAAGAGCCTTAATGGATAAGGTACTGCTTCAATCACCCGAAGAATCTCATGTTTTGTTCGAGATACTGCTTTGGTATCATCGAAGAGCCTTAATGGATAAGGTACTGCTTCGATCACCCGAAGAATCTCAAGTTTTGTTCGAGATACTGCTTTGGTATCATCGAAGAGCCTTAATGGATAAGGTACTGCTTCGATCACCCGAAGAATCTCAAGTTTTGTTCGAGATACTGCTTTGGTATCATCGAAGAGCCTTAATGGATAAGGTACTGCTTCGATCACCCGAAGAATCTCAAGTTTTGTTCGAGATACTGCTTTGGTATCATCGAAGAGCCTTAATGGATAAGGTACTGCTTCGATCACCCGAAGAATCTCAAGTTTTGTTCGAGATACTGCTTTGGTATCATCGAAGAGCCTTAATGGATAAGGTACTGCTTCAATCACCCGAAGAATCTCAAGTTTTGATCAGAGATACTGCTTTGGTATCATCGAAGAGCCTTAATGGATAAGGTACTGCTTCGATCACCCGAAGAATCTCATGTTTTGTTCGAGATACTGCTTTGGTATCATCGAAGAACCTTATTGGATAAGGTACTGCTTCGATCACCCGAAGAATCTCAAGTTTTGTTCGAGATACTGCTTTGGTATCATCGAAGAGCCTTAATGGATAAGGTGCTGCTTCGATCACCCGAAGAATCTCAAGTTTTGTTCGAGATACTGCTTCGGTAGCATCAAAGAGCCTTAATAGATAAGGTACTGCTTCGACCACCCGAAGAATCTCAAGTTTTACTTTGGTACCGCGAAGGACCTTAACGAACGAGGGACTGCTTCGACCACCCAGAGAATGTCAGATTATCTCGTTTATCTTTTACATCCTGCTACCCTGTCCTAGTATATCTCACTGCAGTTTACTTGCTTATCGGACAAATTTCGGGGTCTTCTTGTATCTAATTGACTTCCATCTTAAAATGAACGCCATGCAACAATTCATTCTCTCAGGTTTAAGGCAATTAGATAGGGGCATCTGTCATACCCCAAATTTGTCCTACTTCAGTATTTAGTGATTATTTTACTGCTTCGCGACTTCTGGATATAACTACCTAAGGCTTCGTTTATAAAGACCATGCGTGTACACATTATGGTTATAACTTATGATGGGAAGAGCACACCTCCGGCCCTTATACCTAAACTCATATGTGTCATCGTTATCACGATCAGACATATATGATATGGTCAACGACATCAAATGCATGATTGGATACATCTCGCAGCATACTTGGTGGATTTCAAGAAATTTATACCCTATTTCCACTTGACTACAAGTTTCTCTAAAGGCGTCAAGCTATGTTTGTATTCTGAATCGGTTTGTGACAAACTTAGATTTAGCGTACAAATTTCAAGACCATATTGCTACATTTTGTCCCGAGTATTACAAAGGTCAAATGTATGGAGTTTAGTTTCAAGCCATAGGTGTATTAACTTCAAGTCATGTGTGGGCTACAACATTACAATCATGTTTCATCTTTTCCATGATCAAATCTCAAGACAGGATTGACGGTCCAACTTATATGGTTGGTTTATTTTTAAAGTCTAATTGATTGGTCTTATTGGTTTTATATTGAGATGGATTCAAGTTGCCCCCCAACATGATACTAACATGATTTGGTCATATTTTAATTTATTTAATCCAAGTTTGAGTTGATTCAAGGACGGATGAATGATCTTAAGGTTGTGATTAGAATTTATGCAAGATACGAATAGTTTATTTCCTAAAGCCATAAACTCCAAATCCACTTTGAAGAACATCTATTTGCAAGTTTACTACAAGCAAGTTTGTTGGATTCACTTGGGAGTTATGTGCCTAAGTAGCTAATTTTCAAGACGATACATATTCATGTTTAAGTTGGGAGTTTCAAATCAAGGCCAATGGCAAGATGTACAGCTCATTTACTTAAAATTAGTCTTAAAAGTAAACATATTCTCAAGACTATGTGGAAAATGCCTCAACCTAGGATAGAGGTGCAAAAAGTGACGGGCACTAATTTGTATTACAAGTCAAGATCTCAGTTCAAATAATTAATACAAAACAGAGTGTTATCCATTGGATTCAACATTTATCCAAAGGTTCAAAGTACAAGGACAGGTGTGGACGGGTTTACAAAGAGTACAATTCTTAAATCTGAGTCTACATTCCTGGAGGGGGGAGCCAATCTTCATGCTTGTCTTCACGTAGTAGACCAAGGTTGTTCCATGAGTGAGTTTCCATACCAAGGCAAAAAGTCCTCTTTCTAAATTGTGTTCCTGCAATAATCATGTGGAAAACCTCATGCAGTAAGTGAAGTTTGGTTGTGGCATTCATCAAAGAATGACTTCTGCATTTTCTTTTTGTAACCGAGCCTTTCCAACGGCGCCGGCGGATGACTCGAAGTTCTGTCACCCTAGTACTTTCCATTTGTTGAAATGTTAAATGATCTAGATTTTCCTTGTGAGGGTCTTGATTTTTCATGTGAGCCAACACCAAGTCATAATCAGGATTATATCTGAACAACCATCAACTTTGGCAAAAGCTTTATCTGAGAAAAAAAATGAATATACAAGGTGCTAATCATCTGGCTGCAACCACACCTGTTACAAGAAAATAGAACAATTATAAGCCCAGAGAAAAATCACTAGAACCTCTTAGATCAAAAGAATTGTTGATGTGAGGGTTTGGAGAATGACTCAGGCTGATCTGCTAAACATGTTTGCTAATCACTTTTGTTGGGACAACCATTGTTTCATACTGTCATATTCTTCATCACCACAGCTTGTGTACTCCTTCCCGATCTCGCGACGAACAACCGTCCTACAATTAAATCACTAGCTAGCCACAATATAAATACTTCATCCTACAAAACACACAGAATATGTTACTAGCTTCAACGCCAATACTGCCCCGCACAAAGGCAAAACACAATGGGCATTGCCAACATATAACAAAGAGGCAACACAAATAACATAAAAAGAATCGCACAAACCATTATTCACCAAGATCATGAGAACAAAATTACAAACTTCCAGACCACACAACACAACGACTCGCAGCCAATTCCAACACCATTTTCGTATCAAGTCACATATCCGCATCCTGCACAAAATCCTACACAAAATGATTACGCATAACCAGCAATTGAAGGAAAAATAAGATACTTTCCCAATATTCCAAAATTGGTCCCACAGAAGTTGCTACATAGTACACCTTCAGTTACTTTCCAAAAACAATACAATGTCGTGGCCCTTTTCTTCAACCTGCAAACTGTTATATAAAAATAACCAACACCAACAATCCTGCGTAAACCTCGCACCCTGTACAATGTTTGTTTTCAAGTGACCAAAACAAAACCACAAAATCCTCTTTCCACATTTTCTCCACAGGCTGTTCATACAACCTCAGATTCACATCCAACAAATCCACACTCCCATCACGCATATCACGCATATATAAGATGAAAAGACACAGTATGATCAGTATGGGCAGGAGTCATGACAAGTTACTAGAAAATCATGCATACAAACTAACATATAAGGTGCAAAACCAAAACAGAACCATGTCAACAGAAAAATATAGTCGGATAGAACTCAATGAAGAGGACCTAAAGCTACATTCAATTGCAGAATGGGGGACTACCTTCGTTTTTTCTCGCAAACCACCGAGCATATTCAATACTACTCAATGTGCATTTTTCAGCGGCAATCGGTTCACAATGTGAAGACGACGAGATAACTGCAGGCTTCACAGTTGCACAAGCCACGGCTGTACCAAGTTGTTATGGAAGTGGGCATCAAAAAGAGAACTCTGCACAAAAATAACAAAGGCTGAAATGTCAAAAGCTTTTTAGGATGCAGAAATTAATTACAGGAGCAATGCCATGGTTCATTACCTGTGCCAAGTTGACTCCATGTCGCGGTTTCCTCTTCATCAAACATCATCAAGATTTTCCAATGCAATGTTACACCAAGCTTTATGCTAGTTCATGATCAGCCCATCCACCAATTACCTTAACAGTCTTGTCGTCATACATAATCCATTGGCCGTGGTCATGACTATAAGCAGAACAATGATAATGATGGCCATAGTAGCAAACCACTGAAACCAAGTTATGGGTGCTTTTAGGATTTAAACCGCGATAAAGGACACTGATATCTATCTTGGTACTCAGGGCTTCCGGAATTGCGGTTATGTCATCAACATCCTTTGGTCGCCTTTATATCCATGTGATATTCACGGTCATCACAATGATCTACAAGAAGTGAACCAAGATTAATTGATAAAGAAATTCAAGTGACCAAGAGAATTCTGCCGTTTCTAGAGATGCTAATTCGCAGTCGGCGGGACGCTTTGATGTGCAGCAATTCTCCAGACTCCCCCATCAAACACCTGAAACGATAAAAAAGGCTGATTAGAAAGTACAAAGAAGTCCCACAGGAACCTTACGATGATCACAACAAGGTTGAGTTGGTTGAACCACCCAGTCCTGCTTCTGTTGGAGAACGAATTACATCCCCAGGGCTTGTCAAGTATATACCATTTGATGAAATGCAGAACCGAAAAGTCTGTGTTCTTTGCAACTTAGAACCAGCAAGCATGAGGGGCATTAAATCCCAAGCAATGGTTCTTGCTGCTAACAATGATGATCCTGCATAAATCACACGAGATATCGGATGAGCGACAAGCGATAATCAACGATAGTGCAGAGTTTGTACATATGATAATAGCATCAAATTACCGAACATTCTCCTGCAAGCTGGCACTATACTCATCATGATCATACATTTCTTGCAACAACCCCCCATTGAATTATTGAAAGAATTACCGCATCTCAAAATTCTGGCTACTGATCGTAATTCGGATGAGCTGGGAAAGCATATACAAGAAAATAAATCAGAAACGCAGGTTACGAATCAATGGAAACACAACAACTTTAAGGAAGTGTCTATACCTTAAACGCAATGTGCTGATGAGATTATCGACGCTGAAGCACACATCAGAAGTGTAAGCAGTAATATTAGCACATCCAAAGAAAGCTGCATAAGATGAAACAAGACCGACAACAGCGTTTGCATCCAAAGCCAACAAACATACCTTGCAAATAATAAACTCAGGGGGTGAGATTTTCGCAGAGCATTTAGCTGAGTGAGGGAGATAAAACAGGTAAGCAAATATTAGGTGTTATTAACCAAGTTTCACATCAACAATAATAACACAAAAGCAGCAAGAAACAAAAAACACTGAGTCAGAAAAAGGAGTCCCACATCATCAAATGGATAAGCAGTAAAAGAAATATTTTCACACAGTAAAAAGTAGGGTAAAAAGCAAATTTTTAAATTCACTACAGACAAATGCAGAGGTCACTATCAAGTCTCAGAAGAGCAGAAATCATGGTATTGCCTCCTAACGGATTTGTACCACCAGAGAACACCTCATTGTCCTACACCAAAAATTCACACGAATCAAGCAATTTTCCTACCAGCAGGTTTTGATTTCACACGTACCAAGCCAAACCCTAAAAATCCCCTATAAATTAACCCCTTTCATTGGCAAAAAGGAGAAGAAAAAAACCCTAGCGAAGCTCTGCGAAATTGAATCTTCAAAATACTAAAATCACTCCAAAGTTCTTCCAAAAAGGTTGATAGAGCTTCACATTGAAGCTCTAGCCAACTTGAACTCGGCCATATCACTCGAATAAAAAACGTGAGCAAGCAAGGAACACACAAAGAAGAAGAAAAGCGTAAAAGTATAGAGCACGAACCAGTTACCTCGTAGATTCACCATCGAAATAGCTCAAAGCTGGTGAGTTCCCTTTTCGTTTGCGTTTTGCTTACCTTCGTTTGAGCATCATGATTTGTCTGTTTGAATATATTACTCTGTGTAGCGTTTGAACTTTAATTTATGCTTTTCTTTGCTATGGGTAAGCTATAATTTTGGGTTTTTATTTGCTAATTTGAGTTGGGGAGTTAGGGATTTGTGAATTGATTTAGGAATACGGTTCAGAAAGAAGGTTTGTTTGCAATTTGGAAGGTATAACGTTTGAACTTTGAGAGAGAGGGTTAGAAGGAATAGGAGTTCAGAGAGTGATGAGGTAGAGAGTTTCACTTGAAAATAGGGAAGCATTTACGACTTGAGAGAGAAGCGTGTTTTAAATTTGCTATTATTGTTATCAGTTAATGCTATTGTGTCATTTTCCCATGCAAAGTGTATTTCCCAATTCAATGTCTGACACCGTGGGATCCTTTGACTTCTCGTTTGTTTGTGGCCTTTGCTATCTTATGCGGCTGCGTGTGTTTAGGGTTTGGAACAAGCCCCCCAGGTCATCATGATATGGGCCTTGGCCTATATGGACTAGTGGCCCGTTGGTGTTTGTTAATCACATCAAATATTCCGTTTTGGGTTTACTAATCATGCTAGGGAATTAGTAGGTTATAATTAATGTGGAAAACATGGTTTTATTTTCGAAACAAGTATTTGGTTCTATAATTAATAAATTCATTATCATTAAATTATTATTTTTTTTATTTTACTTATCTAGAATGAGTATTTGTAATGCTAGGTTCCTTAACCCCAACTAAATACTCCACATTCTAGTTTAATTCATAAAACCTAAGTGATATTTTAGTTAATTAAATTTTGAGAATAATTAATTTATTAAGGTAAACAACTAATTACTTTCTTAATTAACTAATGAAAGTGGTGGATCCTTGGAGTCTAGCACTCCTTGGGTCCTTAGGTGACCGCTCTCGAGGTGCACGCCTTGAGTTGTGGTCGCTTCGTATTTCATCCCTAAAATTACCCAACTTTGTTAAAACGCTCGAAGTATGCAAACCCTAATTCGAACAAAACGCTCACCCCTAGTTTGACTCACCTACGTTAATTATTTTCAAATCATATTTCTTAATTAAATCACGAAATAATCGAGTTCTTGGAGTCGCGCATTCCTCGAATTCGAGAGGGACTACTATTGAGGTGTACGCCTTGAATGGTGTGTCGTTCGAATTTTCGTTTCTAAAATATCTCCTTTAATTATTTGGACAAGTACCTTCACTGTCCAACAAACAATATTTCATAATTAATGGAACGAAAAAGAGGTCGTTGGGGTCTAGCATTCCAACGATATCCCGACTAATCGATTACGAGGCCGACGTCTCGTTTATCGAGTAGTCGTCATTCCTCCTAAATTTTCAACCCGCGTAACCTCATTTCTCACCCCCGTGTGATTGAATCAAAATCTCTTCCAATTCAAACTCTTTCGCGTCTGAACTATCCATCAAACATATTTCGAATGAAAAAGGTATCGTTGGGATCAAGCATTCCAATGGTGTCCCGATTGATTTGATTACGAGACCGACGTCTCGTTTATCGAGTAATCGTCATTCCTCCCAAACTTTCAACTCGTCTAACCTCGTTTCTCGCCTCCGTACGGTCGAGTCTAAACTCTAGTACGCTTCTAAACCGTACCTCAAATTCAAAACATTTTCTTAATTAAATCGCGAAAGAACTGAGTTCTTGGAGTCTCGTGCTCCTTGAATTCTTGAGTAACCACTCTTAGGGCGTACGCTTTAAGTTGTGGTTCGCTCAACCTTTCGTTCATAAAACACGTGGCCTAACTACTTGGACCAATATTGTTATTGTCCATTCAAATACAATTTCATAATTAATTGAATGAAAAAGGTATCGTTGGGATCTGGCATTCCAATGATATCCCGATTAATCGATTGCGAGACTGGCGTCTCGTTTATCGAGTAGTCGTCATTCTCCATCAAATTACTTAACCAAACTCCTCTTTCTTGCTGCCGCGCAATCGAAACCTTAAACCTATCCAAATGTATCCTCAAACCAAAACATCCAATACGATAAACACCAAATCCCTCGCCCTCGTGCGATTTCCAACCAAAACACCTTTTGTCAAGAACATTGTTTAGTCCCTTCTTTCGCGCATAACAAACTCGAGCTTCAGCCTCCCCTAGCGAGCAGTCAAGCCAACGTTTAGCAGTTAGAATGCGACCTAAACACTCGTTCGTTTACCAACCCTCCTTACCGTAGTTAGCCGAACTACGGCTGCTCTGATTCTTCATTCTCTTCTGAATGTAAGATACGTAGGCACAAGATTGCGATGATCTTGGCGAGCACAATCCCCTCTTTTTTCCCGTAGTCCACGAACTACGAATGCTCTGATTTTCCACTTCTTACAAGTGAAGATACGTAGGCACAAGGGCCCCAATCCTTGGCGAGCACCCTATCTTAAAACCATCCATTCCCCCTATAGGAGAAACCTTAGAAGAAAATAAACAGTGTAGTTAACTTTACTCTCGAATCGATCAAGAGGTTCGCGTTGAGTACAACGGACGTAGAGGGTGCTAATACCTTCCCTCTGTGTAATCGACTCCCGAACCTAGAATATTGGTTGCGATGACCATGTTCTTATCTCCTTAGAGGTTTTATCGATATTTTCCTATTCCATCCTTGGAATGAATAAAGTTCGGTGGCGACTCTGTTTCGAACAGTATTTTCCGCGGCCATCGCGAGGATCGTATTTTTCGAGGTACGACAGTCGGAAATGTTAATTCCGAAACAGTTAATGCAACATACATGTTTGTCTTAAAGTTTTGAAAAGAGATATCACGATAACTTGTGACAAAATCACTAGTTAGGATATAGTTTTAATTTTATAGAGCCAATACCAAATTTGAGCATAGCTCATAGAAGTCAGGAAACGATGTCTCATCAAGTATGCTTTCGAACTAAACCTTACCTCAATTAGGACTTTGAGGGTTGTATCTGGGTTTAGCTTCCGATTTGTAAAACAAAGGAATAAGGGTCAATGTATATTTATGCCCACCAAAAAAAATTTTTTTTTTTGAAAGATGCTCATTCTTTTTGATGCCCTGCCCCAAGTTAAAAACGAGGTTTTGATTTGGGAAAAAGAATCCTTCGTCAAGGCTCGAAATATTAAATATTTATGGGGTTTAGGAGATTTGAAACAATGCCTTACATCACCAGTAAGGTTTTTATTCAAAAGCATACGACGAGAGATCCTGCGTTTTACTTCGTCATCCTCTTCCCAATTCTCTATCAGAGCAAGAGATCGGGTAAAGTCAGCATTATAAATTGCGAAAAACGGTTTGAGTGAATACGAATGGATTTCTTCAGGACAAACATTTTATTGCATTAATTATTCAAAATAACAAATTCTTACATGCCAAATATGCTTTTAATCAAAGAAATGAAATACATATAAGTAACACAAAATGAACTGCTCTGATGAGCCCTTTTCAAGATTTTATTCAGTCTTTGTATGGAATAGAGGGGTTTTCAGAATTGTCTGATATGTAGCCTTCATACTCATCTTCAGACACTATATTGATATGAGCTTCCCAAATAACCTTGGATCATGTTCGCGGAGGACGAACCATGCTGAGGTAAAAGATTATCCTGCACGTTAGGATTGGAATCTCTGAAGGATAAGATTCCGCACTTAACTAACCTTTGAACGTCTGCCTTCAAACCGTAGCAGTTCTCAATATCGTTACCCGGAGCACCTTGATGGTATGGGCAGGATTTGTCAGCTTTGTACCAGTACGGAAGTTTCTTGGGTACTTCAGGTGGAGCTCTTCTCTGGATGTGACCTTTGTGGATCAAGACCGGGAACAAATCAGCGTACGTTGTATGGATGGGATCAAACCAACGAATTTCTTCTTTCAGAATATCCAGAGGTATCTTCTGATTACAAAATCGTCTCCGAACCCGTCGATTCTGCTGTCGATCTGGAGAGGCCAACCTCTGCTTAGGAGATAGTTGTTGTTCACGCTGAGCGGACATTGCATACTGATGTTGAGGATAAGGTATCAGAGCTGGATCTGGAAATACCTTAGTTAATCCTCTCTCCTGAGGCGGGGATGAACTTGGGCTGCCAACGCTTCCCATCGCTGCGCATATTCCTTGAAAGATTCTTTGTTATTCTTACTCTTGTTCGTCAAGTGACTACTGTCTGGAGCTTTATCCAAATTGTAACTGTATTGTTTCACAAAAGCAACGGCTAAGTCTTCCCAATACTGAACGTGGTTACTTTGTAGCTTCATATACCATATCAAGGATGCCCCACATAAGCTTTCTTGAAAGCAGTGAATCATCAGTTTGTTGTTGTCAATGTAAGCAGTCATCTTTCGACAAAACATCGTCAGATGGTATTTTGGACAATTAATACCCTTGTATACTTCAAAGGCAGGCATCTTGAACTTTGGAGGAATAACTACTCCTGGAACTAGACATAGGTTATGAGCTTTGAGACCAGATGTATCAGTTTTTTTCACCATCCTCAATTGCTCTTCGAGATCACAAAATCCTTTCTCCATTGCTATAATTCTAGGGTCGTCCACTTTCTTCTCAGCATGAGTACTCTAAAGATTTGGTATACACTGCGGAAACTGAGAATCTCCTTGCACAGGCTAAAGTTGGGTAGGAGCATCCACTTGTTGAACAAAGTCGTCGGAGGAACAGTCAAATATCGGATTAGTCCTTACTCAAAATCCAGTCATGCGATCTATATCTTTATTCTCTTTACTATCCTTTAGTACGTACTTCGAGCTTGGTCAGATGGTCGAGACGTCAGCTGACGAGACAAAGACAAAAATTCGGAAATAAGGACGCAGCGGAGAAGAGACACATGCACATGCTAAATGTGAAATGCTATGCAAAATGCAGAATGCAGGTGCAAGAACTTCATGGAATTCCAATATTTATGAATATTGTGGAGAAAAAAAACGTTTATTATTTTAAAATGGATTACAAATAAATATTCCTTAAAGAGTCCCAAATAAATAGCTAAATAAAAGCTAATACAAGTCCTAAGTAAGTTTTGATGAATTTTGCTACTTGAGCTGCTCCTCCAGCTGGGTCTTATCGCTGGTGAGATTGTCCACAATCAACTTCCAAAGAGTACATTGAGGTTCGGAGGAAAATAAATCCTCCAGAGCTTTCCTCTTCTTGTAAGGAAGTAATTCTTTGTTCTTCAACTGTAATTGTTTCCGAAATTTAGCATTCTATTTCTGAAGTTCAGCATTCTCTGCAACAACCACTTGATACTTGTTTTTCCATGCTTCTGACTCATGCTGCGACATTTTTAAAGTGACCTCTAACTTCTCAGCTTCAGACATAAAGATATAAACAGGTTCTCTTCTTAGAGGTATAGGATCCTGGCGAGGATAGGGCATCCTTAACTTGATTGCTCTGTCCCTGACCCATTGAAGGTAGGGTTCTAGAGACACGCAGTTAGGATTTCCTGAACTATCTCTACCCTTCTTATGCAAATGTCCCCATGCATCCACAATCTTCTTTTGGATTTCCTTGTTATCCTTGAAGAAAAAGCTCTCCACTTGAACACTCTTAGGTGGTTCCTTCAACGAATATCCCAATTGTCGACGAGCTAAAACAAGGCTATAATTGATCCCTCCATCAAAGCCAAGCAAGGTTATATTAGAAAAATATCCTCAATTATCAATGATTAGAATCCCATCATACTCACGACTGTACCAATCGATATCTGAATGAGTCAAAGCCATAATCTTTTCTGACCAGCGTCCGCTATTAAGATTCCAACAAGAAACATATTTAGGCAAGTGCGAAATAAACCACTTGTATAATAAGGGCACACAGTAGGTGATCATTCCTCTACCATGGAAGTTTCGGAGATGCATAGAGTGGTAGGTGTTAGCTAATAAAGTCGGAACCGAGTTTTTCTTCATGAAGATCTTGATGGCACTGAGGTCGACGAACCCTTCAAAACTTGGGAATAGAAACACCCCATAAAAAAGTAGGGCAAAGATTGTTTCAAACAGAACCCTGTTCATGTAATCAGCGTAATATCGGGCTTTCCCGATTAAGAAATCTGTAGTCAGACCAAAAGTCCCACCTTTGGTAACCATGTTTTCCTTGATGTCAGATACTTCTAGGTAGAGGATCTTAGCAATGTCTTGCTCCTTAGGGTTGCCTTCTAAGAAAGGGAAAGGAGACTCTTCTAAGATAGGTAGACCAACCAAATAGGAGTATTCCTATAGGGTAGGCAATAACTGATAGTCTGAGAAGGTAAAACAATGATAAACTGGGTCATAGAATTGTAACAGGGCAAAAAGGAGTTTCTCGTTCACTTCACGACTCAATAAAGGTAGTAGTTTCCCATATTTTCTCTTGAATCTTTCTTGGTCTTCAATCAAAGCTCCCAACTTCCTTAGGTCATCCAATTTGAGACTCTTAAAAGTATATTTCAAAGTATTTCTTCTATTGGAAGCCATAGTGTCCTACAATGTTCATAAACAAAGGTAAATTCCATGAAGTCCAATGCAGTATGATGCTATATGGATGTAACAAACACAAGTAAGCACATAAGGACACAAAGGTAAACAAACAAGAAGGTCCTAGGTTTGCGACGAGCATGGAGCCAAAGGGTATACCCATTCCCAAAGGACGTGGACTAAAGGTGGATTGTACCTGCAGAACAAGGTTCTAAGAAAGTTCCCAAAATCATTAGTCTATCTTTTGGATATTATCAATTTCCCGACTGACTCGGTGGTTAATAATATTCTCAAGAGAACTTCTTTTGAGTGTAGCATCACGTAACAACTATTTTGGGACTAATCCCTTATAGTCCTCGCACTACGTCCTAATAAAGGCCAAAGTGGGGTTAAGAGTAACTACGGTCCTCAGTATCACAGGCTCCAAGGTCGAAAATGCTGAGTGTTTTCACGACTAACTCGTTCAACAGTACTGTTTCGGGAGGGCCTCAACTGAGCGGTGATTCTCAAGTCAACTTGGTCGGGACTCACTCTCTATAAGCCTCGTCGAATATCTCACCATCCTATCATAATTTTACTCAAGTCTAGGTGTAGGACTTTGTCTCACCACTCAAAGATATCAACCCAAAATAAATAGACACACAATTATACAAATAAACATATAATCAAACATGATAATAAACAAGTAAAATAAACAAGTTAGGGAAACCCACTAGGTGTTCCCTAGTGAATTCGCCATTTCTGTCGCGGTGAAAATTGGATACCAAGCTATTGATGAGCTTGAATTTAAATTCATTACAACCAGTCTTTAATTTGTCCAAAGGAAGGGAAAAAGATCGAATTACCCACAATGAAATGCAAATGCAAAAGCTAGAGAGTTATAGGTTTAGGGGTTGGTTAAACTTAGGGAAGGTGCTAGCATCCTAAGTTTTTGTAGTACTCTACAGGAACCTCTTGTTTTATGTTGTTTATTGCTAAGGGTTATCTGCTTAAGGGTGTAAAGACCTAGTGGTTTAAGTCTAAGTATATTCGCCAAGACGTCACATCTTGTGCCTACATATCCTGACGGGAGTGGAATCAGAGTATTTGTAGTTCCCCTAAAGGGTTTGGGGAACTTCTTTGACTGTTTGGTCAAAGTTCCAAAGGGATAAGAGTTTGTTGATTGATTGGGTCTAGGAGAAAAGACGAGTTGTCATCTCGAAGGAGATTACTTGACTTAACCACCACAACTTTGTAGGAGATGGTCTTTGCATCGTCTTGAGAGAAGGGCTCAAACACTTGGATTGTTGACGAGTATGCCACTATCACTCTCAAGCGGGAAAGATCTTATATCTCGATTGTATCGTTATGGGGCAGGAGATTTATATCCGACAGTCAAGATGACTAACATCTTATTCTCTAATAGTTTGAATAATTTGATATGCAGTTCATGAATTGGTTTTTTCTATGTTGTAAAGATAAAAGCCAAAGGTCTTCCTTATGGGGTAGGATCTAACTTAAGAGATCAACTTGAATGGGATCAAGGATTAAATGGGAATTATGATGCAAATGAGATGCATACGCACAAGTTTCACGTTATGCGCAGATTCTTCCTTTGGACGTTTATGCAATGCGATAAAATAAATACGGTAAGATAAAGCGACAATAAAGATAAATTGCAGATAAAGTGAAAGCACATAAACGCATGAAAGCGCTAAGACATAAAAGTGTGTGAGATGTGAATATGTGAACGGAGTCGGAGCGGAGATGTAAACATGCACGATGGTTGATTGCGATGTTGGTTAATTTAGGCGGGATTAGATTTTAAGAAAAAGCAAGATTAATTTTAGGAAAAGTTTAAATTAAATTATTTTTATTTATTTAATAAAAGTTTAGGTTATGAATTAATTAAATTGTTAGTTAGACATAAAATAAGCAAATGATTAAAAGAGGTTTTTATATTATTATGATTTTGGTATAACTAGTGAATATGAATTATTTAAATTATGAAATTGTTTTCTTATTAAATAAAATAGTTTGTTTTTTTATGAAAAGCAAATTATAAATTAATAGATTTTAATGAACAAATCATTTTATAAAAAAGATTAATAAAAAGAGATTTATGGGTTTTGAATTAAAATGGCTGATTAAATAAATTAGGTTAGTTAATTAAATAAAAGGGATTTATGATTATATTAATTGAAAAAAAGGTTAATTAGGTTTTTAAAATGATTAGTTGTCCTGATGGTAGATTAAATGGTTTAATTAGGGGTACTTAAAGGTTAATGGGGCGGATGGATCAGGTGTTGCGCGGGTGTAGCATTACCGTGTGTGCGCGAGGGGTGAACAATTAGATCAGATCCGTTGGAGATCTAAGGGTGATAATCGCGGGGGTGCATGGTAACTACGTACGATTATTACAGCAAAAACAATACAAAATTGAGATAAACAAAACCTAAGCCCCGAATCGCCCCCTCCCATCTTCGACCGCTTCCGTCATCTCTCTATTTGTCTTCGATTCCATCATCTTCTCGCCTTTTTTCTTCGATCGATTCCTCCATCTTCTTCAACAACCTGTAAACCAACCAGAAAATAACATGCACGGTGATTTAAGAATGAAAATTTTACCCACGAATAGGAGTCGGCGGTGGCTCGTTGACGGTGGCGATGAGGTGATGATGAATCTCGAGGATGACTTGAGCTTCACGGTGGTGATGAATCTCCTTCGGTTTGAGATTTGAGCTTGTCTGCTTCCTTTTTTTGTGATAGCGGTTCTCTTTTTTTTTATCAATTCCCCCCTTCTGATTTGTGGGTTTTCTCCGCCTTTTTATAGATGAATCCGTTGTGCCTCCATTGAAGATTGCTCTTAAAGCTTTCCTATTCTGTTGATTCTTTGTCCGATTCTAATGATGACTTGGGAAGCAACAGTTAACCCTTTTCTATTTCGTCCGATCTTGTCAAGAGAGTGTTGGCTTCAGTTTGGGAAGTTCGAATCTTTCTTCTTCCATATCAATTTGAGATGTTTGGATTCGTATAATTGACGTATCTCTGTTACTTGTTGACTTCCGTGTTAATGTTTCTTTTTCTATTCCTCTCGCAGGGGATGTTATGCCTTGAGTTCAGATACTACTTTATCTTGCCTGCTGAGAGAGGGTTTGATATGGCAATGATGACTTCGCGTCTGAGCCTTGAGGGAAATGAAAATGTTGTTGTTCTCTCTTGATGCTTTCTTCTTGTCTTAATAAGTTTTGAAACAATTTAAAAACTTATCGAACCGATGTGCTCATTGCAGGATGATGGTGGCTGTCAAAAGCGATATTTCGTTCTCAACTCGAGAGACGGCTTGATCTTCTCAGAAATTGTGCAGGAGCTTTCTTCAAAACTTGTTTCATGGAAGGTTGCAGTTTAAGCTGGTGGAAGGTACATTCTAAGTTTGAATGATACCTGGACCCTTATCGTCGTGAAGGTTGTGGAGGCATTGTCCGAGTTGGGTCAGCGGAAACATGGAGTTGTTTTCTGATTGTTCAAAGTAAAGCTTACGAAGTTGTGACGGGTGAAGTCGTGGGCGTGGTACGGGTCAATAACGTAAGATGATTGTTCTGTTATATGATGTTGTATTCGGTATCCTCACCAACATATTCACATATTCCTCTATATTCGTGCGGGAACTCTGGTCTTTGTGGATTCAATGAGCTTCTCTTGCTTGATTTGCCTGCGGATGCCTGTGGCTCTATTGAGTTATTGCCGCCATCCGCCAACAATTGTTACATTCTGAAATTTGGCGATAAGCAAATGATTCCT
Organism: Lathyrus sativus; assembly: GCA_963859935.3. NCBI lineage: Eukaryota > Viridiplantae > Streptophyta > Magnoliopsida > Fabales > Fabaceae > Lathyrus > Lathyrus sativus. The sequence goes on along the minus strand of OZ012739.1, from coordinate 31,983,243 downwards.
GTCATGAATACGTGAGAAAACAATTGCCATTGATTTTTATTCTTGCAATTGGTTTGGCTTTCTAATATCGTCTTCCATCAGTTGTTACTGAATCTTTACTGATTGTTCAAATGTAGGTGATTACCGCAAGATATACCAAGCACCATAGAAACATGTATTTCGCTCGGCGGAGTCTTTGGGACTGCTTCAGTGCGAAAAGCCTATTCGAACAAAATGGTCGCTTATGTTTCTATGGATTTTGTAGGATTCACGTAATGGCTTGTTCCTCATGTAACAACTTAGCTTTAGAAATTTTCATACTTGAGTCTCGTTTCCAAGCTGTAAATTTTGGATACGACTTGCAATTTGTAAAAACTGTGAATTTGGTTAATAAACCAACATTTAGCATTACTGGCTTTACATTATTATGAACTTCCAACTTTCCACTTTGTTGATCCTTAGATGAAACCCAAATTTACGGGATAATTGCTCTTGAGCTTAGCTTACCACTTTGGTATTGATCTTGTATATGAGAAACCCATTATTGAATTTGAGTGGGCTGAATTATAACTTGAGTGAACAGCTGAATTTGAAGTTGTAAAACGAATAATCAAATCGAACTTATTTCACTCCGATAATTCTTGCTAACTTGATTCAAGATGCCAATTCTTCATATCATCTGCGAATTATAAACAAAAAACTTCTTCCCTTAACCCAAGGGATTCAAAATGATGATCCTAACCTCTTGAATAAGATCAAAGTCTTCCTTGAATTAATCTTGAAGTCAATGTACCTATGCACACTTATTAGTCGTAAACAAAAGTAGGATAAAACAAGCGGGAAAAACAAAGCGGGTGGGATCTCAAGGTCAAAAATTAGGGTGCGACAGTAGCTACCTCTTCTACAGACTTGGCTCTGGGAAACTGAACCACACCTTGATTCATTAAGATCTGAATACAACCCTTCAACCTTCGACACTGATTGGGATTATCATTGCAGATCTGGCACTTTCCATGAATACCTTTCAATAACCCTTACTCTTTTAACTTCTTGATCACAACAATCATCAGAGTTTTCACTTTGTCGACATCTCTGATCAACTCAGCCCCTTGATCGTCCTAAATCATATTAACCCCAGGTCCACCATGAGTAGGCAAGGGATTAGTTTGTATATTAGGACACTCTTCAACAAATGTCAGGATTTTCTGGTCATTAAGCTCTTAAACCTTGGTCATGAAAATAATGCAGTCGTCGGTAGCGTGTCCTATGTACCCAGAATGGTAAGCACAAGATGCATCCGGATTATGCTTCGAACCATAAGGAGTAATTGCAGGCACAATTTCTTTGGGAACAATTGCCCCTTGATAAATCAGGTAAGGAAACAATTTTGTACACAGCACGAGAATTTTGTCAAAATTCAGACGCTTGCGGTTGTTCTGATTGTTGTTATTTTGTCTATTATGATATTGTTGATTTTTGTTGTTTTGTTGAGATTTTTGACATTGCGGTTGTTGTTGATTTTGAGTATTTTGAACTTGTGGTTGCGGATGATACTGATACGGTGGTTGTTGATACTAGGCAGCAGCAACATAAGAATAAGGATAATATGGCATGGGAGCCATAGGAACCTGATATTGAGGAGATGCTTTTGCCATCACAGCATTCGCTTCACCTTCTTTCTTCTTCGAATAACTGCTCTGAGGTTTCTTGGTTGGTTGTTGACCAATGGTACCAACAATCCTACTAATTTTTAAACCATTCTCAATGCTTTCACTAATAGTCACGATATCATCAAAGTTTGACGTAGAACTGCCCACTATTTTCTCATAGTATAACCCTTGCAAAGTTCCATATAGATATCAACTAACTCAGTGTCAAAAAGAGCAGGTCACACACGAGAGGCCATTTTGCGCCACCTTTGCGCATATTCCTTGAAAGTTTCAGTTGTACGTTGAGCTTGATTCTGTAATTGCAATCTGGTAGGAGCCAAATCGAGATTATACTTGTATTGTTTCAAGAGAACTTCTGACAAGTCTCTTCATGAGTGAATCTTGCTACTCTCTAATCCCATATATACCAATCCAAAGAAGCTCCAGACAAGCTATTTTTAAAGTAATGAACTAGCAATTCATTATTGTCAATGTAGGATGTCATCTTTCTGCAGTACATGGTCACATCACTACGAGGACAACTAAACCCTTTGTACTTTGGCATTTCTAAAATCTTGAATTTTTGTGGCAGCACAACATTAGGAACCAAACACAAGTCTTTGGCTTCCATGCCAAAAGCAGAATAACCTTCGATCACCATGATTCTTTCATCCAACAATTTATAGTCATGAGGTCTGTTATGATCAGCAGGTCTAATAAGAGTCTGTGGATTTGCAAGTTGTGATGCAGCTGGAGCAGGTATCTGAGGAGAAGCAAATTGAGACGAATACACTAACCTAGAATTTACCATGTGACCAACATTCTGGCTCATCTAAAAACCATATGGATAACCAGTAGGAGGTACCACATTAACAGAGGATGCCCCAGGGTAGGGCATTCCAGCATGAACATTCTAAATAACAGTTTGAGCAGATTGAGACAAAACCGAAACATGAATAGGAGGACCCCTATATACATGCTCATCTTCATCAGGAGTTTCAACGGCATTCAACACAGGAGTTTGGAAAATCTGCGCCTGAGGAATTTCATGATCATCATGGTTCAACACAGGAGGCGGAAGCGGAGTATGCATGCCCCAAGGATAAACAACAGAATTCCCATTAGGCATGGGTGCAACAAAAGGTTGATACGGAACAAAGGCACTACCACTGTAAATTTGAGGAGTGAAATTCAGAGGAATTCCCCACAAAAAGGCAACAGGCGTTCTATTTGGACCAAGCTAAGCACTTGGTAGGTTGACAGTAGGTCAAACAACAGTCTCAACCGGTGCTTCAACAACAATAGGAGAAGAAGTGACAACAGGAGGAGAAATCACCACATGAGTGTCAACAGTTGCATGAGTGACGGTTGTAACAACATAAGTAGCAGCCACAACGTCCTTCTGAGCGTGAAGGAACTCTATGATAACATCCATGTTGGTCTGGAACTAATCCATCTGACCTTAGATATGGGCCAAGGTTTCCTTATAGGAAGCATTCTCTTGTTCAATATCATCCATGATCTTGGATTTGCTTGAGCGAGTGGAATAGCGATGTCGAGTGGTCGTCTTGCTACAAGGAGGAGACAGTCAGTGTAAGCATTTTGTTTTTTAGTTGAAGGACGTGAATATGTATGCATGAATGAAGGCAATGCATGCAAAATAAAGTTTTAAATTCCAGAAATCCGCGAGCTTTTATCTTTGTTAGCAATAATCATAAAGCATATAAGTAAAGGCACAAAGATAAAACTGGCAAGAAAAACTCTTCATTCGATCAATGAGGTAAAGAAGTACAAGTTCAAATATATGCCTTTTGTGCTACAACAAGATCAACATGAATCCTATAAAAAAACCACCCTACAAACAGACAAGAAATGAAAATAAGCCCAAGGAGTCTTGTGCGACAGCACATCAGCATATGCATCCCTCAACAACCTTTGTAAGTCCCCTAATGCATGCTCGGAAAATCTGGCCAGACGGCCGTGTCTTTCACTCTAATACTTTACATCCTTCATGAAGTTGTGCAGTAAAGATTGATTAGGTCCCTGAAGAAGATCCTGTAGAAATGCCTCTTTCTGATTCAAGAGAACTTGCAGATGGCGGCTCTGGCGCTTTCAATGAGCATTCTCCAAGTTGGACTGACTGATCTCCTCTAGGTTCTGATGTGCTTGATCTTGCAACTTCTGAATATCATTAAAGGCTCTGTCGAGCTCGGCTTGACATTGAGAAAGGTCTTTCACCAATTGGTCAACACGGTCTTGTTCACTTTGTAGCTTAATCTTGAAGTCTGATAACTTTCTTCAAAGTTCTGCAAGTTGCTTCTTGTAGCTCAACTCATCTTTATAGGCTTGATACTGAGTGTCAGCGAGTTGTCTCTTCTTTAAGGCAAGTCAATCGTAAGTACTTTTCAAAGCACCACCTACTTTCCTCCGATTGTTCTGTTCAACCTCCACCTCTTTGAACACGAGCTCCCTCTTCTGGCAAAGATCCACTTGTAAGATTTCCTTCTCAGATGTGACTTTATCAAGGTTGAAACAAAGATCAGCATTCTCCTTCTTTAACATCTCAATAGTCTTCTTGAGTTGATCAACTTCAGATGGAGGAACAATGGCAAGTTCAGGAAGCTTGGTATTCATGGAAGGCTTAGAAGTAAATGGTAGCAAAATCACTTGGACTCATTCCTTAACCCATTGTGTGTAGGCTTCTTTTGCTATGCAGTTCTTCTTACCTAACTCATCTCTTCCTTCACAGTGAATTTGTGCCTATGCACCACTAAACCTGTTTAGTAATCCCCTGTCATCAACCCCATCATGAAAGATGAACTCTTCCACTACCTCAGGATTTAGCTTGTCAAGCATAGGATACCCCAATTGACGGAAGGCAAGTCTCGGATTGTAGTTAATTCCACCATTTGTACCCAAGAGAGTTACATTAGAGAATTTACCATAATGAAGAATGATTATGGTACTATCGTAAACTCGAGAATACCAAGAGATGTCATCAGCAGTAAGAGACATAATCCTTTGAGACCATTTGAAATTTCCACTATTCTCAACGAAAGGACCTTTCTGCGGAAGATGAGACATGAACCATCAGTACAGTATAGGAGAATAACATACAATAGTTCCTTACTTCTTTTCATTCCTCGAATGAATAGAATAATATGTATCAACAAGAAGTATAGAAACAGGGTTCTTAGATAAGAAGATATTGATGGCAGCTTGATCTAAGAAATCCTTCATGTTCGGAAACAAAATGATCCCATATATCAGTAAAGAAAATGCAGTGTTGAAAGCCTTTCATCTTTCAGCTTTAGCAAAAGAAACAACATTGTCTACCAGAAACTTTGAAGCAAACCCTTAAATACCCTTTCTTTTAGTCTTAGATATTGTCTTCCACATCCTTCTTACTAATGCAAAGAGCTTCAGCAATAAGAGTAATCTTCGGACAACTGCTGGTGTAGACGAAAGGAACCTGACTCTTAAACTCAACCCCCAAGATATGAGAGTACTCCTCAAGTGTAGGTGCTAACTGATAATCCATAAACGTGAAGCACTTTAGTGGCGGGTCATAGAACTGAACAAGTGTATGAATGGAAGTAATGTTGACTTCAGCGTTGAGGATGGCCAAAAGATTTCCATAATCATCTCTGAAAACACCTCTGTTATCTTCAACCAGACAGGATGCCAAACCCCTCAAAGTCTTCAGCTTGGACTCCACAAACTTGTAGCTAAAGATACCTCTACAACTAGTACTTATCTTCTATGATTATGCCAACAAAGAATAAGCTCTCGAATAACCTAGAAATGCACATGCAAAAAAATTAATTGTTATTATGAAATAGTATACAACACAAGAATCACGAAGCCAAGTACAATCTGAACAATCAATTCTGCATAATCTGAATATCCGCATAGAATCTTGTGTCGGTGCAAAAACATGACGAGCGTGAGAGAACAAAAGGTATGAAGAGTGTTGGTTTACTTCAAAAACCCAATATCCCTCTCACAGGTGTGATCTAGTCTTCCAAAAGATGGGCCTTAGAAGGTCTCTCAAACCATTGAACTCAGGTGAAAATCCCCCACTGTAGCGAATTCTCGCAGTAAGAAGGTAGTCTCAAGTGAATCATGGTCTGGGATGTGGCTCTCGTTACAATCCAATGTGCAAAACGCAAGTGTCATAACTATCCATGTTCTATCCTATGCGTATGCTCAAGCCTGTGTAACAGGCTTATCTCTCAAGTAACATCTACCTATCCTAACAACAACAAAATATAGCAGATATCCAGAATATGCAGCATATGAATATTTAAAGCAGTAAAGAAATGTAGTAAATAACATAAAGATAAATCAAGTAAAGCAAAAAGATAAACACCCAAACAAAACAAGAAAGCAAACAAAACCATGCGAGACCCCAACTTGCAAGAGCAAGGACTCCCCAACAGAGTCGCCAGCTGAAGCTAGTGGGATTATACCTGAGTGAATCACACATTCAAAGATATAACAGAGTCGACACCGAACTTTATTTAGTCCCAAAGGATAGGGAAAATATCGATAAAACCCTAAGGGAAGAGAAACGGGTAAGGGGGTTGGTTATGCGAAAGAAAGGTACTAGCACCTCACGCATCCTTCGTACTCGACGAGAACCATTTCGCTTGCTTCTAGGCTTGGATGGATGTCGCTACTCGAAAATGTAACGACATAGAGGAGAGAATGGAAGGACAGAAGAGTCGCAATCAAACTTTATTTATCCCATGAGGGAAAGGGAAAACATCGAGAAAACCTCAAGAAAGATCTGGATAAGATGGTCTCGCAACCAAGAGAAAGGGTTCGGAGGCCGGTTATGCAAAGGGAAGGTATTAACACCCCTCACATCTATCGTACTCGATAGGAACCATTTGTTTGTCTATGCATGAAGGTATTTGCTAAAGGATATTGCTATATAAGTGTGTTCAAAGGGGAAAGAGAAAGGTTGGAAACAGGGAAAAGAAAGATAAAAGGGGGAAAAGAGACTCGGTAGGACCTCGCGGTCCTATGCCTACATATTCTCAACATGTATAAGAAAGTCAGAGTTAACGTAGTTCGGAGAACTACGGATAGAAAAGATAGAAGTGTGCTCGACAAGGATTGGGGCCCTTGTGCCTACGTATCTTCACTTAAAAGAAGTGAAGAATCATAGCAGTCGTAGTTCGGCCTACGGTTAACTGGGAAGTTCTGGTAGACGATGCTAACATACGCATTCTAGCAGTTAGATGTATTGCAGCTCGCTTGTAGAGTCTTAGGTGTTACCTGTTTGCGGTAGAACGGACGTAGCATATCCTTCTTAAAAGAGATAGTTTTCACCATCGAGGCAAGATGTCACATTTGATTTGTGAAAGTTATTTTTAAAGGTGAAATAGGTCCTCAGATAGTAACCCCTTGCAGGTAGTACCCAATTCTTTATCTCAAAGATTTGTTGTAAAAAGGTGTGGCGAATATAGTCTCGTCTTCATATTGAAAGACGAGTGTCAAGACCACACACTCTATAGTGTGTATCCTGATACTCGGAGAGGAAGAAGTCAGCACTCAATCCTCTCTCTTTGGTTCAATACACAGAGAACTTCATTCTCTTATTAAAGATGTTTTGATCTTGAATGGTAAGTGCTTTATGACAGTGAACCCTAAAGGTAATGTCAAGCACTCGGGATAGGAGAAGGCCTATGCCTAACCACTCCACAACCATCCAAGGTTTATTAGAAAAAAATAGTTTGAAAATGAGCTTGGTACGAGACCAAGGTTTTAAGAGAAAAGTTGTAAAAATAAAAAGGTGGTGAATTGGTTTGACAGTTTGTTGAGAAACTCTGCTTGACGTTGGATCAAGGGTTTGACTTGTATTTGCATACAAAAACCGTGGTGGAATGAAAGATGGGTTTGAAAATGGAACCGACTTGACGACGAGTCAAGGGTTAAGGTGTGAGAAACGCTACTAGTCCCTAGGGGTGCTCCTAATATCGAGTCCACCATGAAGTGTGACAGTGTGTGCGATAGGTTGATGGCGAATGCGGACGAGCACTCGACTTACAGTAGGGTGTTTGAAAGTGGCTCGATGACGAATCGGGAATTAGTTTGAAAACACTTTAATCTACACTAGTCCCTGGGGGTGCTCCAAGAAGATAAACCACAGTCAAAGAAATACGAAAGCGTACATCGGAAATGGGAAAGGGGTACATGCAAATTACACGGGATTACACGAAATAAAAGGTCTCATTGTCAGGTAGCCCAAGAGAAAGCCGTGTGCGTGCAATGTGTCCTAAACTAAGCCTCGAGAAAAATTTGAACACAACTCCAAGCTAGGTTTTCTGACAAATTCCAAAGATCTGTCACTCGGACAAACAACCAACAGTTTACCAATTTAAGATTTTATGGTTTCGATAGTTATTATGTGTTTTGAAAGAATGTGAATAAGATGAGAAATATGAACAAGATATATATAATATACAAAATATATAACAATATATATAAAAATATTCACAATAATATATCAAGATAAATATCAACGAGTATACGAGCACGATAATATAAATCAAGGTAATATTGACTGAAAAATAAAACAGTGTATATTTGATAGAAAGTAAAGTTAGTTATTAGTTTGTTATTGAATTGAATCGAGACAAACTGTAATGCTAAACCATCGTAGCTCGACTTATAATGAAATCAAACTATAGGAGGTCGCGTAAATTAATATATGTGCTAAAAACAAGATAGAGAAATGATATTGAGGATCATTCTCCGATTAAATCATGTCGCATGAACGAAAGAAGGGTGGGATCTCGTCTTAATCACAAACTCGTGTTAATTAATCGAAGGTAGCCTATCACGATCCCAAAGTAGATAAAATGACCCAAATGATCATTTTCCATAGATTTTACATTGCGAAGGTTATCGACTTCGATAAATCGACGTTTATGAATCAAAAGACTTCATAGATCGTAAAAATTAAATAAAATCGAAAATAAGGAAGAAACTGAAAGAGAAAAACAAGGTGGTCTCGGATAAATTATTACCTATCAATAATTTGTCCGATAACAACTTATGGAGGTCTCATCATCGACCCATAAGAAATAAAAGGGAAATGAAACGTAAACGAAAGATAATACTCCAAAATAACCCACAAAAACTTAATAAAACTAAATGAGATTATTGATGGAAGGATTAATAAAAATTACTAGAAAAGAGTTATCTAAATATTTTTAAAAAAAAAGGTTAAATAAATACCACAAAAAAAAGCTAAAACTATAAAAAAATTTAAAACCCAAAAGAAGAAAGGGGGTGAAATGATCATGAAGGAATCATGTGGGCTTCAAAAGCCCATCATCCTTCATCAAGAGGTCAGCACGGACGGCCCACAACAAGAAGGCAGATGGGCATGAAGTAATGGTCATCAAGCACTTTCAAAAAAAGAACATGAACGGATTTCTTTTCTTTTTCAAAATTGAATAACACAGTCAAAACCCACTATGAAAACTACATCCTTCTTTAAGACAAAGCCATGGCGCTTGCTTAGGGTCAAATATAAATGCTTTGCTCAGAAGAAGAAGATGAATCTTCTTCTTTGTCGCGCATCACGGAAAAATGAAAAGGGAAGATAGAACACGACTTGAAATTTTGCAGTGAAGCACATCCACTTGGTCCTTTTCCCGTCTCAAACATCTCTGGCTCAGATGCGTATTTGCTCCATCCCATTTTGATTCATCTTTATTCGCCCTTGCCTGATCTGTCTTCTTCTCTAGTTCTGTTCCCTGGTTCGAAAATCTGAGATCTAGGTTTTTCAGGTTCGGTTTTGCGAGTCGATTGAAGGTTATTTGCTGTGGAATTTGTACTCGACTCATTATGGGTTTAATGGAGGGAGGTGACTTATGGTTGTTGGAAGAGATTAAAAGCAAGGTGAAGTTTTGGGATCATATCAAGGTAATGGAAGATTTGGGTTGGTGTTGTTGTTGGGTAAAAGTTGAAGGGGTTTCAGATCCGGGAAGAAACAACGAGTTTCAGAGGAGAAAAAGAATGGAGTCGAAGAGAAATTTAAGCGGGTGGATTAGCTTGAAGGTCAGAGAGGGATTGGCTTTGTGTCTGCTGGTTGTGGTTGTGGATCTGAGACGGTTTGAGGAAGAGGATGAATAGAATAGTGAGTTTGGTTTGTTTGTAACAATGAAGGTCAGGGAGGAATGGAAAGAAGGTTACATGAAGTTTGCCGTTTCAGAGTTGAAGAAGAGATGTTCGTTGCAGTTTTTCGGTTGTGGATCTGAGATGGGTTTCATTCTCTCTATTTCTTCTATCCATCTTCTTCTCTGTGTTGGGCTATGTTTGATTTTAGATGGGCTTATGAAGAAGGGATTGAACGAAGGTTGTGTTGAAGGGTTTTCTTGAGGGAATGGTGAAGAGAGGTTTGAATTTTTTTTGGTCCGGTTTCTTTTCCATCTGCAGAATTTTTGTGTTTTCTCCTGCTTTTTCAAACTGATCTTTTTGTGTGTCTTTTATCCAATTGCAGGTCACCTTCTCTTTAGGGGGAATTGGTGGTTCGTGGATTTGTACCACCTGCTGCTGGACAAGTTGTCCTTCGCTGTCGTGGCTACCATTTTTTTTGTCTGTTTGTAATACCATTTTGGTTTTGATAATTTGTAATAAAAGTGGGCCTAAACATGGGCCATGAGATCCCCTTTCTTTATATCTTTGCATGGGCCTAAGTTCTATTTTGGGATAAATAAATATTACAAGAAAAGTTGTTATGAATTATGGTTTGCAATCAAATTGAATTTAGAAATGGATTTGAATTTTAAAAATACGGTCATGGATTAAGAAATAAAATTGAACATTTGAAAATGGTTATGAAGAAATGGTTAATAAAATGTGGGTATTAAAAAGGATATTGGATAAATGGATTGAAAATGGGTATTAAGTCAGAATGGATATTAATAATTTTAGTAAGAATTGCCCTCCCCCTGGCTTTTCAACACACGTCTGCTACTCAACCTTTCAAGTGAACCTTTAAGCATATGAACACAATCGGCTCAATTTGAACCAACGCCGCTTGGATCACAAATGAACCACAAACTCTTCACTAGGACGACATATGCATCTACCACCATCTGACAGTCCTTTGCCTGAATGACAAATTAGGTCAGAACCTCAGTCCATGCTGCCTACTCAACTACCCTGGTAGCCTCAAATGAATCTTGTAATGGCTGGAGTTAATCGATAAGAAAAATGGGAAGCAGATATAACATATTTTGGGTTTCTCTGAATAAAGGTTAATGACTGGATGCACAGATGAAAACATATACATGAGACAAATTTGGGGTATGACAATGGGTTATCTATCTAAGGGATTCTAACGGGAAAAATGAAAGAAAAGAGAGAAAGAAAATGCTCTAGAGGATTGGGGCCCTCGTGCCTACGTATCCTCATATTGTAATGAGGAATTCAGAGCTATGTAGTTCATGGAACCAGGAAAGAGAGAGAAAAAGGTCGAATAAGGTGGCCCACTAAGATTTCTTAATCTCTTGCCTACGTATCCTCATAGTGCAATGAGGAATCCAGAGCATACGTAGTTCGGGGAACTAGGACAGAGAAAGAAAAGGAAATGAAGACGATATCAAAATCAAGAGCGAAAGGAGGTAGAAAAACCCTATTGGGGAATGCAAATGAATGGTGTCAAAATCAAGAAAGAAAGGAAAAGGAAGGTTCTTCTGAGGGACGCAGAAGAGAAGTGGTGGCTCCACTGGGTAGAAAACAAAATAATAGTGTCGGAACCAAGAGAATAAAGGGACAATAATTGAGGTAAAGGTAAGATTCACATGAGGACTCGGTGCATTAATTGAAAGGCAGTGATTAACCGAAGAAAGATAAGAGCAAGACTTTATGGGGAAAGAAAAATATTGGTGTCAACTAAAGGACTGTGATGAACTAGAATGAGAGTATTGAACCAAGGGAAGGTGTTTGACTCTCTGGAGAACTCGGCGTGTTAATTGATAAATAGGGGTTAACCAAAAGGATAGTTGTGGAACCAAGCGAAGGTTGTGACCTAAAGGACGGGTGTGGAACCAAGCGCTTGTTGTGACCCAAAGAATGAATGTAGAACCAAATGAAGGTTATGACCCAAAGGATGGTACATTGACTGAACGAGCAGTACTTGACCAATGGAAAGGGTATTCGAACCAAAACAAAGTTACTAACCCAAAGGTGCAAGTTTTTGAACCAAAGAAAGGTTGCTAACTGCAGAGGATTTGATGTTTTAATAGAAGAACTAAGATTAATCAAAATTAATGAGTGGTTAACCAAGAGAACATGATTAACTCAAGTGAAACTCAGTATGTTAACAGAAGTGTCGCATACTATGAAAAAGGGGCCGACAGAAACAAACAAAAGAGTCTCCACCGAACGTTATTTATCCTAAAGAGAGGGAAAGTAAAAGATCAAAGAAAACCTAAAAGAAAGGAGAAGATAATGTCATCGTAACCAAATCTTGGGTTAAGGAGTCAATTACACAAGGGGAAGGTATGAGCACCCCTCACGTCTATTGTACTCAACAGGATCCACGATTGTTGTCTAATCAAAGGGGTGAGTTATCTAAAATCTACTGCTAAAACGGGGAAGGGAAGAGAAAAAGGAGACTCGATAGGACATCGCCGCCCTATGCCTACGTATTCCCCCGTCTAATGGGAAAGTCAGAGTCAACGTAGTTCGGAAAACTACGAGTGATGGGGGAAGGTTGCTCGTCAAGACATCGTCGTCTTGTGCCTACATATCCTCATCTGGTATGAGAAATCAGAGCAAACGTAGTTCGGGTAACTACAAAAAAAAAGGAAATAGTGCTCGCCAAGACATCGTCGTCTTGTGCCTGCGTATTCTCATCTGGTATGAGAAATCAGAGCAAACGTAGTTTGGGTAAACTAGACCACTGGTTGGTTAAAATTTTTTTTATGAGTGACGTTAAGTTCCCTTATAGCAGTTAGGGACGATACATGTTTGCGGTAGCACGAAATAGTAGCGTACTCTTTTCTGAAAATGATTTTGAAAAATCCCGAAGGATAAAAAAGTTTGAATTTTGTTTTGAAAGTTTTAGAGAAGTGAATTGAATTTGTTTGGAACAAGAAAAATCAAGAGGAAACATAAAATCAGGAGATTGGGTGAATTAGGGTTTTGATAGAAATTTTTCTAAGTGTGAAAAAACCTAATTCTAGCCATTTTCCAACTTCCATAACTTTCTCATCTTTGATCCAATGAAGGCAAACTAGCTATCAAATTGAAGAGGACATCACGAATTACAAGTTTGTTGAAGAAAGCATGTCCAAAAGATTCATGGTTTAGGAGATATCACGAGTCAAAGTTTGAAGAAAAAAAATTATGAAATTTCTACACTTATAAAATTTTCTAAGTATAGAAATTCAGTTTCAAATGCCTACTTTCAAGCCCATTTTTCATGGTGATATAAGCTTCATTTGAATTTTCCTAAAACATGAAAGTTGTAGAACATCTTCCAATCTTTCTTTTGAGTACTAGATCATGTCCTTTGGATGTTAGAACTCAAGTTATGATGCTCCCAAATCAAGGTTCCAAAGATGTCAAATTTGGAAAGTTGTTGGACAAATTTTTCAACCAACTTTCTAAGGCATTTTTCACTGAGTTCTTCATCTCAATTGATTTTTCCCATAACATGAAAGTTGAATATTATTCTTTAAGCTTTCCATCCATTACAAGAACCCTCTCATTGGATCAAAACTCAGCAAGATATGTAGCTTCAAAGTTAGGGTCTCAATGATGTGAAAAGACTCATAACTTAGAATTTTTCTAAGTCATCTTGGACAGTTTTGAGGACATGTTTTCCAACCATTTTTTCATGATCTTCCAAGCCTTATATCAAATTGCCTTGAACACGAGTTTTGATCACCATTCTCCAAGCTTTCCATTAGGTACAAGAATGTATCATTTGAGCCAACATACATTAAGTTGTAGTTGCCTAAAGTTGGTAAATTGAAGTTGCTTCAAGCATGGCATGTCATAAGTTTTTCTTAGACAAGAGATGTAGTAAGGTTTAGCAGCACATTCTCACCTCATTTTCATGCGTATGCCCTTTGATTTGGTGTCTCCAAACATTGCTCTTTCCAACCAAACCTCTTATGTAATACATGCTAACATTTTGAATATCCTTTCCAAAAGAAGAAAAATGAAAACACCCACCTGTTAGTCTATAAATTCGACACCTCTTATGGATTAAGATATTTTAAATAAAATATTAAAGTCTGTTAAAGAGCTTATCGAAAGGCTCGAGACTGTCGAAAAGGGAAGCTAAGGCGTTCTGGAGACTTAGAGAAAATTCTGGATGTTTGGCCTTCGACCGAGATGGTTGGTTGGAGATTAACGAAATATTCGAAATTCAAATAGTGGAGGGAGAAGTTATACTTTCTTATGACTAAGAGGGACAAGTGGCACTCGTTGGGCAAGGAACTTCATGCGCTGTGACATGTGTCAGAAGATAATAGCCTTAGGTGGTTATTGATAGTTATTTTTTACTATTATAAATACGAGTTTTTAGAGACAAAATGTGGGTGGTAATTTACTATTTGTGCAAGTCACTCCTAAGTTTACTCAAAGTATCCGAGTGTAGAGAAAAGAGTATTAAGGAGATAGTACGTGATGTAAACACACCATCTTTACTTTTCAATGAAGTTTACCTTATTTGCTTAACTTTACAAAGTTTCTTTACTTTTCTTGCAACCTCTCTCTTTTCTATGCGTTTTACTTTATCATTCGCCCTTAATTTCTTTCTAAACTTCTATCCCTTTTGTCTCTGAAACTTTCTCTCTACTTTTCCCAGTCGAATAAGAAATTTTATCATTAGAACCTTTTTTTGCCGCAATACTGTCGAAGTGTGTAACTTAGATAGATTTTAAAACTTAAACTTTAGCACATGTGCTAGGATCAATCTGATCGATCCTATGAGTCACCAAAGTTAGATTTGGAAGATCATCAATTGTTTTCCATTTTTCAAGGGAAACAAAATGGCACGCCCAGTGGGGTAGTGCTAAAAGTTTTTACTAAGTATAAGTAAAATATGCAGAATTGTAATTTTTTGGTCTTTTGCAAAAAAGTTCGTTTTATGTTACTAAGAAGTGGTAAAATTGCCGCTGTAAACGAAGAAAGATTAACAATACGAAGTGTTAGGAATATGGCGACAGGAAGTAATCATCCAAACAACCCTAACTCTCAAGGAGACGGTTCTAAGGAATGACCAAGAAACGATGTAGTTCCACCTTCGATACCTTCGACCGGAGAGCAAGTGGTGCCTCCGGCAAGAGTGGAACCAGTACCACTAGTATTGGGACCTGTATCGATCGTTGTGAGGACTCATAACCAACCATTGTTGGAGTATATTGGACCTCAAGTGTCGAATCCCCAAACTCCAATGGGAGGAAATTCGGCGTCTAGACAGTTTGCTTCTCCCGGGTTTTCGCAACTACCACGAAATCCCCCATACGGGATGCCCACAATTGTAATGCAAGGGCTCCAAAATGCTACTCCAATATTTTTAGATAATGCAATGGCTTCACCATTGCAAGCATTAGGGTTAGGGTTGAACATTGGTCGAAATCCCCAAAGTCTAAGCCTGGGATATTCGACGCAGGGCCCTAATTTAACCAATACTTTGGTGGCATGCTTAAGACAACAAATGGATGAGATCAATTTGCAAATGGTTCAAACTTTGTCCCAGACCATGGGCGAAATTTTTCAGCCATTAATCCAAAACACCAACCAAACCAATCAACAGTTGGCAGCGCAGGTGACACAGTTGGCTGAATTTATGGGAGTACCTCCTGTGGTTAGGAACCAGGCCCCATTGGAAAACATGCCACGACGGGATTTAGGGAACCTAACTGAGCCCAATTTAGAGAACCAAGGGGGAGTCGAACTCCCTAGGCTTAAACCAGACAGGGTCGAACCCCTAAGGGAACAGATACCAATCCCACGGGAAAGGGACCCAGGAGTAATTATAGTGAATCGTAACTAGGACACAGATAATGTCGTCTAGCAGGTTCGACGTAATAACATAGCTGTCGATAACAACTTAGCAGCTATGGTAGAAAGAATCATGGCTTGAAACGATGTAAACACTGGGTTCACTAGGCCAAACTATACATCTCCAATAGTGGATTACATCCTTCAGGCCGAGTTACCTCCTAGAACGAAAGTGCCCAAATTCACCAAGTTCTCAGGAGATACGACAGAATATACTGTCGAACATGTGGCTCGCTATGTAATCTAGGCAAGAAAGATAGCCAATGATGAGAGCCTTAGAATAAAATACTTCCCAAGTTCTCTCACTAAAAATGCCTTCACTTGGTTTACAACGCTACCCCTTAATTCAGTGTGTAATTGGACCCAGTTGGAACGTTTATTCCATTAACATTTTTATATGGGCCAAACCAAGATTAGTCTAAAGGAACTTGCTAGTGTGAAATGTAAGTTTTCTAAGCCAATCGAAGAGTACCTCAATAGGTTTCGACTTATAAAGTCTAGATGTTTCACCCAAGTACCTGAACATGAGTTGGTCGAAATGGTCGCAGGGGGCCTCGACTATTCCATTAGGAAGAAGTTAGATACCCAGTACCTAAGGGACATGGCTCAATTGGCCGATAGGGTCCGACAGCTGGAGCGTCTTAAAGACGAAAAGGCCAAGTTCAACAAAAGCAAGAAAGTAGCTTTTGTCGAATATAATGAAAACAATGAGGGTGTACGTGAATACCCCATACGCTTGCAAAGTATTGGCTCCCCCACTGGGGGAAAGTTTCGTCGAATCTGAGAAGAACGACAGATTCCTAAAGAAAACATATACTTTCGACATCACGAAATGTGATGAAATTTTCGATTTGTTAGTTAAAGATGGGAAAATGATAGTGCCACCTGGTGCTAAAATGTCGTCTTTAGAGCAAAGAAAAAAGAGAGGATTTTGTAAATACCATAATTTTTTGGGTCATAAAACTTATCAATGTTTTCTTTTCAGGCTGGTTCAGAATGCAATCCAAGAAGGAAGACAAAAATTTGGGGAGAAAGCCAGCAGTCAGATGAAGGTCGACACAGACCCTCTGCAGGTGGCAGACGCCCATTATACAGAGCCTACAAAGACCAACATGGTCGAAGCTACTGATGGCTATGATTTTTCGGTCAACATGTTAGAGGTTACTGATAACCTCATGGAGGAGACAGTGATGGCAAAAGTCGTTATGGGTTTTGGCCAAGAGGATTGTATGAGGGTGGCTGTTGATGGCCTCGACCAAATTAGTAATGATCCGAGTTTAAAAGACATGGAGAATCCAAGATTGATAATGGCGACTAAGGAAACTGCTGATAACTTCGTCAAGATGGACCAGGCCACCAAGGGTTTGGAGTTGGACTTGGCAAAGCTCAATCTGGGTGAAGGCTTCGACATTAATATGGTGGAAATAAGTCAGCACAAAACCATGGAGGATAGCAAATCAAATTATCAGTAGGAACTCAATGAAGTAGCTTATCCAGGACACGAAG
This sequence comes from Lathyrus sativus, assembly GCA_963859935.3. Taxonomy (NCBI): domain Eukaryota; kingdom Viridiplantae; phylum Streptophyta; class Magnoliopsida; order Fabales; family Fabaceae; genus Lathyrus; species Lathyrus sativus. Next base: position 31,966,063 of record OZ012739.1, on the reverse strand, counting down.
AGTCAATTGTCTATTTTCTTCATCGTTGCCAGGAAAAAGGGTCCAGTGTAATGTTATGTCCTAGGTGTAGCTCCATCTTCGATAGGAAAGCTACCCAAAAATTGGAAGGGACGCGCAGATTAAAACAAGATAGGGAGAAACCCAGGTTTGACTCTCGGGGTAATCCCCCAAGAAGGTCTGAGCCTGACACTAGGGCCCCAAAAGCTAGACCCACTAGTTTTAAACCCATTGTTGAAACTGCTAATGGCAAGTGGGCGAAGCCTAACAAGGACAAATAGCTAGGACGGACGAATTGGACAAACTTCAAGGTCAATCGAGGGTCTTCAATGACTTATTGAAAGGAGTTTCAGTCTTCCAAAACCGCCCACATATTTGAGAACTACAAGGGGAAGAATCCCATGTCTCGATCGCAGTAGAGACGAGAACAGCGCAAGAGGAAAGCCCTCAGGGAAAGCTCACTGAAGAATCAAGAAGAGTCTAGTACTAATTCCCCTGGGAAAGCACCTGTGGGGTGGATATTATTCCCCGCCCAGGTAGCAGAACAGAAAAAGTCAGTCGAAGCTGATGACGAAATGACCGACAATTTCGATTCCGGCTCTGACGACTCTTTGAAGTTGCTGGTCAATATAGTGTTAGTGATGCCAAGGGATTTTGACAGAATTTCAAAAGTCGAAAACCTCGATGCCTACACAGAGGCAGAGATGGTGGCGCACAAGCCTGTGTGTTACTATGTTATGAATAACGGTTGTGTCGAAGAACAAAATTCCTTCTTCGAACGGCCCACAGGAGCGATGAAAAACCATTTGAAGCCTCTTTATATCACGACGAAGGTGGAAAATTTCCCAATTAATAAGATTCTGGTGGATTGTGGCGCGACAGTAAACCTAATGCCGCATTTCTTGTTAAATAAAATCGGAAAATATGATACCGATACGAAACCACACAACATGGTCTTGTCAAACTACGAAGGCAAAGTAGGTTCGACCATGGAAGTTATACAAGTGGATCTCACAGTGGGAACAGTAACACGACCGACCATTTTCATGGTGGTGGAAACAACAACCAATTATAATTTGTTGCTTGGACGGGAGTGGATCCATGGCATTGAGGCAATACCATCTTCAATGCATCAAAGAATTGTAATATGGAGACCAGACGACATCGTGGAAAACATCGAATCTGACCAAGGGTACTTTAAGGCACCCATAAAACACGTTGACCGAAGGCAATTCGACAAGCACCTGGCCAACATAGGTCCATGTGCTCTAGCAGATTTCGAGTTTATGCCAAATGAGGAAACATACTGCTCATTGTATCTGCACCCGGTCGATGGTTTCCGTTGGGATAAGGAGGTGCCAGGTGAGAGACTCCCATACCTTGGCGCAGCTTCAGTAGACCCCATAGGATGGGGAAGCGAGTCCAGTGATGATGACTGAAGTCGAAGCGCTTCAAAGAATTTCGGCCTACGTGACCGAAACCAAACTACAAGCGGCCTTAGAGGCTTCCAACAATAAAATGGCTGAGAAGGCCAATTTGGAATCCTGTCAAAAAGGTCCTGGCAAAGACTTCGACCCAGAACCACCTGATAAGATTCAACACAAAGACCAGAGGCTTGATGCTATTTTTGATAAAGAACCTCTGGGATTCAAAAGAGATCCACTGGCGAACGACATCAAAATGCCAGCATATGATCCATTGGAGGAAGTTGATCTAGGAGAAGGGACAGTCAAAATGCCAACATATATCAGCGCCAATCTTGACTCTCAACTCAGGATCGTAATCATCCAATTACTGCGAGAATACAAAGATTGTTTCGCCTGGGATTACAATGAGATGCCTGGTTTGAAGAGGGAATTGGTCGAACACAAACTACCAATCAAGTCTGGAAAGAAGCCAGTAAAACAAAACCCAAGGCGTTTCGCCCTAGGAATTCTCTCCAAAATAAAGGAGGAAGTCGAAAGACTCCTTTAAAGCAAGTTCATTTGCACCACCAGGTATGTTGAATGGCTGGCCAACATTGTTCCAGTCATTAAGAAAAACGGGTCCTTAAGGGTTTGTATAGACTTTAGGGACCTAAATTCAACAACTCCTAAGGACGAATACTCAATGCCTGTGGCGGAGATGCTAGTCGATTCTGCCGCGGGCCATGAGTACCTTAGTATGTTAGATGGATACTCTGGCTATAATTAGATTTTCATTGTAGAGGACGATATTCCCAAAACAGCCTTTCGTTGTCCCGGGGCCTTAGGCACTTACGAATGGGTAGTGATGCCTTTTGGCCTAAAAAATGATGGGGCAACGTATCAGCAGGCAATGAACTCAATTTTTCATTATTATATAGAGTCCTTCATACAGATATATATTGATGACATTATGGTGAAATCAGTGTCAGGAAAAGACCATGTGGACCATCTTCGACAATCCTTTATAAGGATGAGGAAACATGGTCTTAAGATGAATCCTCTAAAGTGTGCATTTTTTGTGCAGGCGGGAGATTTCTTGGGGTTTGTGGTCCACAAAAAGAGGATCGAGATCAACCAAAATAAGACTAAAGCCATCATGGAAGTGAAAGCTCTGTTGAATAAGAAGGGATTACAATCGCTACTAGGAAAAATAAACTTCTTAAGAAGATTTATATCAAACCTAAGTGGAAAAACACAGGCTTTTTCACCATTGCTTCGAGTTACTAAAGAAGGGTTGGAATGCGGGAAAGATCAGCAGAAGGCTTTCGACAAAATCAAAGACTATTTGTCTCGTCCTCCAGTACTTTCGCCACCATGTAGGAGCAAGAGCATGAGGTTGTACATAGCAGCATCAGACAAGACTCTAGGGAGCATGTTAGCCCAAGAGGACGAAAATGGCGTCGAACGGGCTATTTACTACCTTAGTAGGGTTTTGAATGATGCAGAAACTAGATATAGTGAGATAGAAAAGCTATGTTTATGTTTATATTTCTCATGCACAAAGTTAAAGCAATATATAATACCAGTCGATGTGTATGTTTCTTCGCATTTTGATATCATTAAACATATGTTGTCTAAGCCTATTTTGCATAGTCGAATTGGTAAATGGGCATTAGCGTTAACTGAGTATTCTTTAACTTACAAACCGCTGAAGGCGATGAAGGGACAAATAGTGGAATATTTTATTGTCGACCATTCTATAAACGAAAATGTCCTAAATTATGTCGAGCTAGAGCCTTGGAAGTTATACTTCGATGGTTCCAGCCACAAGAATGGAACAAGCATACGTCTACTGATTATTTTGCCAGATAAAATTCCAACAAATTCAAGTACAAAGTCGAAGGGCTGTGTTCCAATAATGAGGCTAAACATGAGGCCTTAATAACAGGACTTAAAATTTTGTTAGAATTGGGGGAAACTCGAGTCGAAATAATGGGAGACTCGGAGTTGGTTATAAAACAATTAACAAAAGAGTACAAATGTGTCGAAGAGAATCTCATTATGTACTTTTCAATAGCCAACAGGTTACTCAAGAGATTCGAAGTGTCGACTGTTCGACATATACCACGACTAAAAAATCAAGTGGCCAACGACTTGGCGCAAATCGCCTCCGGATATAAGGTTTCGAAAGAAGACCTACAGGAAGTAATCGAGGCTAGAGGTAAGGTCGTGTCGGTGGGCCTAAGACCATCAGACCTAGAAGCGACAAAATTTGGCTATGCTGATGAAGAAAATTTCGAAATCTTTGCAGTGGAGGGTGTCGCACCCTAATTTTTGACCTTAAGATCCCACCTATTTGTTTATTTTCTTGTGTGCTTTATTTTACTTATGTATGTGCGTTTATTGCGACTAACCAACTCATGTAGGTATAATTTTCCCGGCATATCCCCAAGCTCAGAAGGTTCCTCAGGGTGTAGCTCTATTACCAGAATATCTATTCTTCCAAGCATATTGATTTCGGATTTCCAATCCTCATGTCAAGTTTTTATTCAATTATAACTCCAAGATTCTTCGTGGAAAAGCAAGTCTCCATCCAAAATATTAAATACTCAGTTTTTTTTTCTAGCGACGAGTCCAGGGTCTCTCATATGTTATGGCATCATAAATTATGGATTAAAGAGGACGCAGATTGGGAGTTTGCATTTTTAGACCAACTCCAAGTCTATAGAAGGATTCATTACAAGTTCAAGGATACGAGATTCAAGTTAACCACCCGAGTTATAAGAGCATGGAGAATTCTTATATGTTTTTAATTTCAGTATTCATGTGGTTATAACGTCCAACGACTCTGGCACCCTTGTCTTTATTTTTCAAACCAGTGTCTTAGAGGCTAAGAGGATTTGAATGTGGGGTTACAAACTCTAGGAAGTTCAAAGCAAGGATCTCATTAAATTCATACTGCATTTTTCATCTTCACGATATGCGGGCTTTATGTAATTCGAAGAATATGCAAGTTCTATGCAATTCAAGGATGCCACATCCAAGTTCTAAGTATGTTTAAATTTTACTCAAGGATGTTCCTTATCACGGATAAGCAAGCAGAATTTGACCTCAAGACATTTTAATACCACAAGACATTTTAATACCAAGATGTGGATCCTGAACCATCTTCCCACGGAAGTATACACAAAGTTTGATTCCCTTAAAAGAAAATTCAATAAGTTATTACAGTGGCCAGATTCAAGAAGCCAAACAACCAAGTCATTACATTTATAACCGAAATGAATAAATTTCAATGAAGACTTGGCCAGCTAACTAGGAGGCTTTCATTTTATTCCTATCCGCTTTTCTGTTAACAAGTAGATAAGTACTTCCAGTTGAAATGAACAAACAAAGAAAGATTCCATAGTGTTTGAAGTCGGTCATGACGCCGTGAACATTACTGCTATCACCAACTGTTGCTCACAGAAGCCAAGACCATTTCGCAAGTATTCAAGCGCATCTGAGCGGGACACTTAGACTCCTCGCTTTGAGTCAACTTCCTCTCATTTGGCACTGCAGAATTGATTTGACTCCAAGCTAAAACATGGGATTTTCAGCCGCCAGGATTGTTCCTCACCTGCAAACAATAGGGAGGTATAAGGACCAAATCAGCCAACCAAAGAAGGGTGATATTTTAAAATGAAGGTTCTAGTACCAAACCCATGTATGTGATTTGAATGGGATTCGTTGCTAATAAGCTGAAAATGCCCCAAATATCTCAACATACGTCCCGCCACCAAAGGAACCGCATCAATATTCTGCATAAAGAAAACCCAACAGTACATTTTTTATATATATCAGGAGAAAAACGCCATTGGGAACCACAAAGTCTATACGAATGGGCTTCGATGATTTACCGGGCCATGACAAAGGAAGTGTTTGCATAATCCTGAAGTAGCTATTAAAGAGGGTCGAGTGGAATCTCGAGCCGTAACAGCTGCCAGAGACAAGTGACCGTTGCAAGGGGTCTAATACACGACATCACCAACCGAGGCTTTTACCCAATCTTGAATCCTGCAACAAACAAGTGAAGATCAACACTATCTCGTTTAAAACATCAAAATCCAACATTATGCCGTAATATACAAAAGTATGCTCATGAGGAATCTCCAACGTGCAGTGCCTGTGAATCAAAGCTATGTTGTTATTCGTCGAAGGGTAAACTCCAACCATGAACTAAAGCCTACGATAAATCTTCATGCTCTTCATTCCAAGCTCACATTCCAAACCTGCCAACGGAACTTGATAAAATTAATATTGCAATTGTCGATACTATCTCGTGTCATACTCGTTGTGTCCCTCAAACATGGACGTACCTGTGTTCTAAGAAACACTCCAAGTTTAACTTTTAAGCAGTAACAACACAGGGACTGTTTAGCTTAAAAGAAGTGAAAGGAAGAACAATATATTGTAACACGGTGGGAGAACTGACTTTAAACAATGTTGCGGATAGCAAGAGTCGCCACCGACTTTTATTTTATCCATAAGGAAAGGTTATAAAAGAACAGGAAAGACCTTAGAGAATATTTTGGGTCCGGGGGGTAGGTTATGAAAAGGGAAGGTGTTAGCACCCTTTTCATCCATGGTTATCCATGGGCTCTTAGGTACTTAAGCTCACTTTTGAATTGTTTTGAAAGTGTAGTGTGTGAATAGCAAAAAAAATTTCAGAATAGTTTAATAATAATCCGTGTATGGATGTGAAAAAAAAACTTGTTTGAAAATTTTGTTGGAAATTTGTTTAAGTGTGAAAAAGTTTTGAAGTGAGCAAGTATCTAGGAGTAGCCTACCCTAATGTTTTAAGGTCTTTCTTATTCTTTATCCTTTCCTTAGTAAGACTATCCCTACTATAATGGAGTAGGTAGTCCTTACTTTGGATGTTAAGGGACATGTGAGGGACAATTGGATTTTTGAAGGCCATTGTGGGGTGTAATAAGTAAACTGGAGGGACTATCATCATTTTTCGAAAGGGACTCGATTCGTAAAGGCAACCATAAGGGACTTTGATGATTTTCTTTTTGAGGGACTTGCTTTATACACCCCACTTAACCAATATTCATAGGCAACTTGAGGGATATCCTTAGGAAGTGAGACGGCGATTAAAATCGACTTACGTGTGTGACGTGTTTATTTTAATTATCTTTATTTAAAAGTGATCTAAATTTATTTTAATATTACATACATGTTATTACACTCCCTAATTACTAACCATAATAATAATTAAATAATTAAACAACTTTACATCCAAGAAACAATTACAAAATAATAAGCAAAATAATTAAATAGCAAGGATAAATAAAATATAAATAAGCAATAATAAATAATAAAGGGGGTTAATTCTAAGTTTACTCGGCAAGACATCGCATCTTGTGCCTACGTATCCTTACGGGAGTGGAATCAGAGTAATCGTAGTTCCCCTCAATAGGGAGGTTAGAAACTTCTTGACTGTGGTCAAGGTCTCAAGGGAATAAACGCATCTTAAGGACACGCTTACGTGGAGTGTAGAAACTCCAAATCTCTACGTTGAAATGTTAAGTTGTAATTAGGGTTAAATTAGGGATTCCACGGCGGGAAACCCTAAAATGAGCGCGGCGGCTCTTTGACCTAATGCTAAGGGTAAAATTATAATTTTGCCTGCGGCGAGGCATTTGTGAAAATTAGGGTTTGTAGTTTGTAGTTTTGAGGATTTGAAATTGAATGTGTGAAGTTTTACGGACTATTGGCGCGGCGGCCAAACAGTTAGACCTAACCTTCGGATGTGTGCAATGTGACATAAATAATAGTAAACGCGTGAGATAATTGAATCATGCAAACAGAGAGATAATGTCATAATTTAAACCATGCAAGCAGAAATTTAAAGGCAGAATTTAAAGAGCGATTGTTAAGTTCGCGAGGTTACATGAGAGGAGCAGATACAATATGATAATGAAATTTGAATTGAACAATAATAAAATAAAATAAATAACGGTTCTAGTTATTATTTTAAAAAAAAGATTTTAGTTATTATTTTAAATTTATCTAAAAAAAAGTTTTTCTTAAAAATAATAGGTTTTCATATTAATTTGGAAAAGATGTTAATGTTATTTATTTTAAAAAACAGATTTTTATATTATAACAAATTTTAATAAATTAATGATAACAATAATAATAATAATGGTAATAATAATGATAATAATGATAATAATAATAAATAATGATAATAATAATAATAATAATAATAATAATAATAATAATAATAATAATAATAAAGCAATAATGAATTTTAAATGTGCCAAATAACCCAACAATGTTGCTAACGCAGAAATGCGCTCATCGCAACCAGATCTAAATCGGACGAAACAAAATTTATCGCAAAGAAAAAGAAATTAAGCAAAAAATAGTATTATTGCTCACACAAAAATGCGATCATCGCAACCAGATCGAACTAACACAAATGTCACGCGTCATGCACACAAATGTGCAAACATCGTATCGACATAATTCGATCAAAAATCTTATATATATAAACTCTAACAATTTAAAAATTATATATATATATAAACGTAACAGTAATAGATAAAGAAAAAGAAATAACGGTAATAGATGAAGAAAAAGAAATAACGGTAAAAGATGAAGAAAAAGAAACAACAGTAATAGATGAAGGAAAAGAAATAACGGTAAACGATGAAGAAAAAGAAACAATAGTAATAGATGAAGGAAAAGAAATAACGGTAAACGATGAAGAAAAAGAAACAATAGTAATGGATGAAGAAGAAAACTAAATAACGGCAAACGGCACTCACTCCTCTTAGGTTTTTTTCATTCTCTCCCCTTTTTCCAACAAGGCAACACATGTATATATAGGGAACAAATTAGGGTTAACACCAAATTGTCAATAATGTCCCTAATTTGAATTGAACAATAATAAAATAAAATAAATAACGGTTCTAGTTATTATTTTAAAAAAAAGATTTTAGTTATTATTTTAAATTTATCTAAAAAAAAGTTTTTCTTAAAAATAATAGGTTTTCATATTAATTTGGAAAAGATGTTAATGTTATTTATTTTAAAAAACAGATTTTTATATTATAACAAATTTTAATAAATTAATGATAACAATAATAATAATAATGGTAATAATAATTATAATAATGATAATAATAATAAATAATGATAATAATAATAATAATAATAATAATAATAATAATAATAATAATAATAATAATAATAATAAAGCAATAATGAATTTTAAATGTGCCAAATAACCCAACAATGTTGCTAACGCAGAAATGCGCTCATCGCAACCAGATCTAAATCGGACGAAACAAAATTTATCGCAAAGAAAAAGAAATTAAGCAAAAAATAGTATTATTGCTCACACAAAAATGCGATCATCGCAACCAGATCGAACTAACACAAATGTCACGCGTCATGCACACAAATGTGCAAACATCGTATCGACATAATTCGATCAAAAATCTTATATATATAAACTCTAACAATTTAAAAATTATATATATATAAACGTAACAGTAATAGATAAAGAAAAAGAAATAACGGTAATAGATGAAGAAAAAGAAATAACGGTAAAAGATGAAGAAAAAGAAACAACAGTAATAGATGAAGGAAAAGAAATAACGGTAAACGATGAAGAAAAAGAAACAATAGTAATAGATGAAGGAAAAGAAATAACGGTAAACGATGAAGAAAAAGAAACAATAGTAATGGATGAAGAAGAAAACTAAATAACGGCAAACGGCACTCACTCCTCTTAGGTTTTTTTCATTCTCTCCCCTTTTTCCAACAAGGCAACACATGTATATATAGGGAACAAATTAGGGTTAACACCAAATTGTCAATAATGTCCCTAAAGCCCATTTTAAAGCCCAAACTAAATAATTAGTTAAGAAAAAATAAAATTTAAATAATTTAAAATAATTAAAATAAACTTAAAATAAAAACTAATAATCCTATTGATTCCTAAAATAAAAAATATTATAAAAAGAACAAAATTTTTTCAATATTTTTTATTTTATGATTTTTTGGATATTTTTATGAATAATTTAGAAAAAAGTGAAAAAAATAATATTTTAAAAAATGATTTAATTAAAATACGAAAATAATAATTAAATAATAATAAAAAACTATTTTTGTTATTTTTTTAATGAAAGATAGAAAAATTTAGAGTAAAAATAATAAAAAACAAAAAAAAGTGACAAAGGTGAGATTCGAACTCTCAACCTCTCACACTCATAACTCCTTACACATGTCCTCCTGCCAATTGTGCCATTTTTAATTTTTAGAAAAAAAATGCATGCCATATGATATTTACCTCTCTTTGATGTTGGCAAAAAAAAATCATGAAGTTTGACTTTGGTTTGACCACAGTTGACCTCAGTTTGACCTTTTAACCGCATTGACTGCTTTTGACTTATCTGATCATCTGACTGAGCAAACTTTTGAGAAAAGTCTTGAAACTTGACATGGGGGTTCTTATACACATATAAGATGTTATGAAGCTCACTTGAAGTCTTGGAAGTCCATTTAGCCTGATTAAAGTCAAAACCCTAGTTTTGGATGCACTGCTTAGGAGGTGCATTGTCTGAGGGAATTGTCAACTCTTCTGACCAATTGTGAATTTTGTGAACCTTGTGAACCTTCTTGGAACACAAAGTCTTGTATTGTGAGGGCAAATTTTGGGGTGCAACAGCTGCCCCTGTTCAATTTTCTGAAACCTGAGGGGTTAGATTGGTATATTTGCCAGTCGTAACCTGGAAGGTTGAAGGGGATTGAACACAAAAGCCCAAAAATTTGCACTCACCAGTGCATTAGAGTGGTACAGATGGCTAGTTGAATATGATTGAGTGGGCTTAAAGATGCCACTAGGGGGGGAGCAGTTCAAAATATGGGTGTATGATGAAAGCTGTCAGGAGTCTGGAATAATAATGATGTAGCAGCATGTCTTCATGAGGATAGAGCAATCAATAGTGATAACCCTAAAGCAGTCTTGAAGCAATGATATGATTTCAGGAGGATAGAACAATGAATGGCTCTAAAGCAGTCTTGAAATAATAATGTGATATGTCTTCAGGAGGATAGAGCAATCAATAGCTCTAAAGCAGTCTTGAAGTAATAATGTGATATGTCTTCAGGAGGATAGAGCAATCAATAGCTCTAAAGCAGTCTTGAAGTACTGATTTCAGGAGGATAGAGCAATGGATAGCTCTAAAGCAGTCTTGAAATAATAATGTAATTTCAGGAGGATAGAGCAATGGATAACTCTAAAGCAGTCTTGAAATAATTAGATGGCTTCAGGAGGATAGAGCAATCAATAGCTCTAAAGCAGTCTTGAAGTAATAATGTGATATGTCTTCAGGAGGATAGAGCAATCAATAGCTCTAAAGCAGTCTTGAAGTACTGATTTCAGGAGGATAGAGCAATGGATAGCTCTAAAGCAGTCTTGAAATAATAATGTAATTTCAGGAGGATAGAGCAATGGATAACTCTAAAGCAGTCTTGAAATAATTAGATGGCTTCAGGAGGATAGAGCAATCAATAGCTCTAAAGCAGTCTTGAAGTAATAATGTGATATGTCTTCAGGAGGATAGAGCAATCAATAGCTCTAAAGCAGTCTTGAAGTACTGATTTCAGGAGGATAGAGCAATGGATAGCTCTAAAGCAGTCTTGAAATAATAATGTAATTTCAGGAGGATAGAGCAATGGATAACTCTAAAGCAGTCTTGAAATAATTAGATGGCTTCAGGAGGATAGAGCAATGAATAGCTCTAAAGCAGTCTTGAAGTAGTAATATGACCTCATGAGGATAGAGAAATGAATAGCTCTAAAGCAGTCTTGAAGTAATAGGATGATTTCAGGAGGATAGAGCAATCAGTAGCTCTAAAGCAGTCTTGAAGTCATGAGAGGCTATCAGGAGGATAAAATAACCCTGAGGTTACAATAAAGCAGTCCCAAAGTAATAAGAAGCTCATCAGGAGGATAAAGTAACCCTGAGGTTACAATAAAGCAGTCCCAAAGATCATAAGCTTGTTTGTTGGATAATTAACCTGAAAACAAGGTAGCATTCTGTATAACAACATTAGTTTATGCTTTATGTATGCATGTATGACATGACACACTTAGGTAATGTACTATAGACATATATGTTATGGTATGATGTAAATGATGTATGTATGATATGACACTGCTGGAAGTTTCTGGATATCCTTGTATAACAACTGCTGGCCAAGGAAAATAAATCCCGATTCGTTGTTGAAGAATATATAACCCTCCGTCTGCTGGGGATAACAAGGTATAGATAACCTCCCGTTGTTGGGGATAAAAAGGTATAGATAACCTCCCGTTGTTGGGGGTAGTAGGGTATAGATAACCTTCGTTTTCGTTTGATAGTAGGATAAGTATAACATCCCGTCTTCCTTCATCGTGCCCTTATTGGAAAGTAATTTCCCGTATATCCGTATGAGGATAAAAGAGATGGATATAAATTCCAGGGGAGATTAGACTTTGTGAAAATGGATTAGTCCTACTGATGGTTTGTAACTGCCTTGTAAAGATGAACCGGCGAAGCTTCGTTGAAATCCTTCCCTCGTTCGTCCTTAGTAAATACTATTACTGCATTTTCATGCATTTCTGGTAAACATCAATCATATTAAAAGCATACATGCATTTCTGGTAAACATCAATCATATTCAAAGGCATACATACATTCAAACACAACCAATGGACGTTTCGCTTATGTAAATAGGGTAAAAGTAAATCTGGATTCAAAAGATGGAATTTATTTATATCAAAAGCGACCCATACACGGGTAAGTTTGTACAAGGAGACATAAACCCTAGTAAGAGAATTTTGTCATGAAGTTTTACAAAAAGAATCAGCTATGTGGGAAATAATCCTATTGAGTTTCAATTCTACTATTGCCACTCAAGTATCTCATCTTCTTGCTGTTGAGACGGAAACGATTGGATTGAGCTTTATCTGTTTGAGCTTGAGTAAGTAGTACAACTGGTTGCAGTTTCATGAGTGATCCAAACGAGACATAGTCATACGCTTTAATCCCTAACTTTTGCCTGGATTGCCCTTTCAGGTTTTCAATCCACCGGGATACCCTTTTTTGCCCAAGCCGCCTTTTCAGGTTTTCGACTTGCCGGGTGTACATCTTTTTATATATATATCCCTAATTTTTGCCCAAACCCTTTTGGTTTGCCGGGATGCCCTTATTTTTGCCTAGGCCTGTCAACCTAGCGGGTCTCTTTTTATGCGTAGTATTTTTTAACTATGTCTGCGTTTACAGGTTGTGGGAAGTCTTCACCATCCATTGTAGTCAGTATCATGGCACCTCCTGAGAACACTGTCTTGACTACAAATGGTCCCTCATATGTTGGAGTCCACTTGCCCCTAGGGTCACCCTGTGGTAATATGATACGCTTGATTACCAAGTCACCAGCCTGATATACCTTTGGCTTAACCTTCTTGTTAAGAGCTTTGATCATCCGTTTCTGGTACATCTGGCCATGACAAACTGCTGCTAACCTTTTCTCATCAATCAAATTTATCTGGTCAAGTCGAGTCTGAATCCACTCATCTTCATCCAAGCCTGCATCCTTCATAATTCTCAAGGAGGGGATCTGAACTTCAATAGGCAGAACTGCTTCCATACCATAGACTAAGGAGAATGGGGTTGCCCCTGTTGAAGTACGTATTGTAGTACGATAACCATGCAGAGCAAATGGTAACATCTCGTGCCAATCCTTGTAAGTAACAGTCATCTTCTGTACAATCTTCTTAATGTTCTTATTAGCAGCTTCAACTGCCCCATTCATCTTTGGACGATACGGAGAAGAGTTGTGATGCTTAATCTTGAACTGCATCTTCGAAATCAACAAGGTAGTATGGGTCAACATATACTGTCTTAGTCGGCGAGCAGCCCATGCCAAAGCGCAGCAAGTTTTCTCGAGCAGTGAGTATCTTGTTTCACAGTCGGTAAACTTTTTGCTAAGGTAGTATATTGCCTGCTCTTTTCGACCAGACTCGTCATGTTGCCCCAATACACAACCCATTGAGTTGTCTAATACTGTTAAATACATAATCAAGGGTCTTCCATCAACTGGTGGCATTAAAATTGGGGGTTCTAGCAAATATCTCTTGATTTCATCAAAGGCAGTCTGACACTCATCATTCCATTCCATCACCTGATCTTTCTTCAACAACTTGAAGATTGGCTCACAGATGGTAGTTAATTGGGAAATAAATCTTGCAATGTAGTTCAATCGTCCCAAGAAACCTCTAACCTCCTTCTCAGTACGGGGAGCTGGCATCTCTCGTATAGCTTTCACTTTTGCAGGATCCACTTCAATACCTTTTCCACTGACAATGAAACCCAGGAGCTTTCCAGATCTAACTCCAAAAGTACACTTGTTTGGATTTAATCTCAACCTGTATTTCTTCAACCTCTCAAACAACTTGTGCAGATGATCAAGATGTTGTTCTTCATTCTGAGACCTGGCTATCATATCATCCACATATACCTCTATCTCATGATGAATCATATCATGAAACAAAGCCACCATAGCACGCTGATATGTTGCCCCTGCATTCTTCAAACCAAATGGCATTACCTTATAGCAAAAGGTGCCCCACGGTGTCACAAATGTAGTCTTCTCCATATCTTCAGGTGCCATCTTGATTTGATTGTACCCAGAGAAACCATCCATAAAAGAGAATACCTTATGCTGAGCAGTGTTGTCTACCAGAATATCAATATGAGGAAGTGGAAAGTCATCTTTAGGGCTAGCCTTGTTCAGATCTCTGTAGTCTACACACATACGTACCTTACCATCTTTCTTAGGAACTGGTACCACATTTGCAACCCACTGAGGATAAGAAGTTACGGCCAAGAACCCTGCATTGAACTGTTTCATTACCTCTGCTTTGATCTTTTCTGACATTTCAGGACGCATACGACGAACCTTCTGCTTCTTTGGACGACAATCTTCTTTCACTGGCAAACGGTGAACCACAATGTATGTATCCAACCCTGGCATATCTTCATAAGACCAAGCAAAGATCTCCACATAGTCACGTAGCATCTGAATCAACCTGCTCTTGACACTGTCCTCTAAATCAGCCCCTATCTTGACCTCTTTTATGTTTTCTTCAGTTCCCAGATTCACAACTTCGACTGGCTCTTCATGTAGCTGTATAGCTTTCTCTTCTTGTTGTAACAACCTAGCAAGCTCTACAGGTATTTCACAATCGTCCTCGTTTCCGTCTTCAGTTTGATAGATCGGATTCTCGAAATTGTAATTGGCAATAGTAGAACTGTTATCAACTGGATCCAGAGTGGATGAGGATCTGCATTTTAGTGACGTGTGTGTGTGTAAGAACACATAGCTGATAAAGCAAAAATAAAAGAAAAAGAAAGACAAGGAGCACAATATTTACGAAAACGAAACGTCCACTGATTTTATTGAATGAAGTATGCAAATGAAATGACAACCCGTAACAAGCACACCATTGTGCCCCGGGTAAGGCACATGGCTTGAAAGTTTTAATTGTTCCAGAAATCACAAATTTAAAAACATAACACAGTAATAGTATTTACTCCTGACTAAAGGAGATAGGGATAACATCTTCAGCTTTCCAATTATTGAGTCCAGCACCCACAGTAGGAAAAATCCATGCCTCCAAGTTGTAGTCTTCATCTTGATCTCCCACAGCATTGATAACCCCTTGATTGGTGATACGAACAGCACGAGCACGACGAACAGCCTTCTGGGACTCTGCAGTGAAACCCAAACCAAACTTGTCAGACTTGTATGGAATATCAGGAAGCTGACCCCAAATAGTACAACCACCTTCTTCCACCACAGCTTTTGCATCATTGAGGGAGGCCATTGCCATTGTTGGAGGGTTTCTGATGACCACAGGAACCTTCTTCACAGCAGGAGGAGTCACACAATCCTTAACAGCCCAGGGAACCACTTCAAATGACTGACATGGAGTTTCAATGTATTCACCTTCTACTTCCAGATACTTGAAAGTGTTTACATGGCTGACAAAGTATTCTTCCTCTCCAAAGACAGTAACAACTTTTCCATTCACCGGATATCTCAACTTTTGATGTAATGTGGAGGTCACAGCACCTGCCCCATGGATCCAGGGACGACCAAGCAGACATGAGTACGAAGGACGAATATCCATCACATAGAATGTAGCAGTAAACACCTGAGAGCCAACCTTGATTGGAAGATCAATTTCCCCATGCACTACTCTTCTAGAACCATCAAAAGCCTTTACCACAATATTACTGGGCTTCAATACCGTATCTTCAGGACTCAGCTTGTTCAGGACTTCCTTAGGCAACACATTCAGAGAGGAACCATTGTCTATCAGCACATGAGACAGGGTAGTGCCCCTGCATTCAATTGAAATATGCAAGGCCCTGTTATGATCCCTCTTGGCAGGGGTCAAGTCAGCATCAGAAAATCCTAACCCGTTGTCATAGGTCAGGTGAGCAACACAATTCTCAAACTGGTCCACAGAAATTGCACTGGGTACATGAGCCATCTTTAGAAACTTGATCAATGACTTGGCATGAGCCTCAGAACATAATAACAGGGAGAGCATAGAAATCTTTGAGGGAGTATGCCCCAGCTGATCAACAATATCATAATCACTCTTGCGAATGATTTTCAATACTTCTTCCATCTGCTTAGGGAGGTCATCAGCAGCTGGCACATCAGTAGATACAGGCTCAATAACAGGACCCTTGCCCCGAGCATCAGTGGTGGAAGTAACGGCAGGAGTAACTGCACTCTTAGAAGCAACTGGAGGAGAGAAGACTCTTCCACTACGAGTGATCTTGCTAGATCCAGCAATATTATCAATGTCAACAGGCATATCAGGTAAAGGCTCCTGCTTGACACCATGGATGTAAACATCAGACCCATAGTGCCAAGGCACAGCTTTGTCGGATGTATAAGGAATAGGACCAGGAGTGGTAATGATCAGAGGAGCTACTCTGGCTTCAGCAACAACTTTCACAGGACCTTCAGCAGTAATCTTGATTGGGCCCTGATGAGTGATTTTAATGGGACCCTTTGAAGTGATTCTTAGTGGTACTTTGTCAACCATGTCAACCTCTTCAATCTTCTTACCCTGAGTCAGATGATCCACCATACTTTCTACAGATGCTGGTCTTCTTTCAAACACTATAGTATATTTATCCATGAGACGTTGAATCCCATCTCTCAAAATGAAGCAACTATCCGGCTTATAGGTACAATATAGACAATCTTCATGACAACCTGGAAAGATCCCAGCTTGTACTAACCTCTTTTTGATAACAGACAATGGTGTGCTCAACTCCATAACTGAATAGACATGCAGATCTTCATCAATATCTTCATCAATGGCGTTGACAGTCTTCTCGTGATTTGGCATTGGAGCTGTAATCACATTTGGAGTACCTGGTGGATCAAACTCAATTTCTCCAGCATCAATCATATCCTGAATTTTGTTCTTCAAGACCCAGCAGTTATTAGTATCATGTCCTAGACAGTTCGAATGATATGCACATCGTGCATTGGGATTGTACTTGGGAGAGGTAACATTGGGATTCTGAGGAGCCTCCCTCAGGGTAATAAGTTCAGCCTTCAACAAGTGTTGCAATGCCTGAGCCATTGACATGTTGATCTTCGTGAACTGTCTTCTAGCCCTCTGTTGGTTGCCTTGAGGCTGCTCTGTTGTTGCAGGAGTTGGATTTGAAATATGAACTGCACTAACAGACTGATGCCTTCTGTTACGATCAGGCTGACCATACACAGCATTAGATTCTCTCTTCCCAATGGGAGGCTTCTTTGCAGCACCTGATGAAGAAGTGCCCACTTGGATCTTACCACTCTTGATACCATTCTCTACTCGCTCTCCTGTCATGATCAACTCAGTGAAGCCGGATGATGAGCTTCCAATGAGATGACTGTAAAACGGACCATTCAGCGTACACATGAACATATCAACCAACTCCCTATCAGTCAAAGGAGGTTGAACTCTTCCAGCTAAGTCTCTCCACTTCTGAGCATACTCCTTAAAGCTTTCTTTGGCACCCATAGACATGCTTTGAAGCTGCATGCGAGTGGGGGCTAAGTCAGCATTGTATTGATACTGCTTGTAGAAAGCTTCAGCAAGGTCATTCCAATCTCTGATGTTGACACTCTCCAACTGATAATACCACTCTAGCTGAGCTCCAGATAAACTTTCTTGAAAGAAATGGATCCACAACTTTTTATCAGCAGTGTGGGGTTGAATTCTTCTGACATAAGACCTCAGATGCAATTTGGGACAAGAGACCCCATCGTAGACAACAAATGTAGGAACTTTGAACCCAATGGGTATGACCACCCCAGATATCAAGCTCAAATCCTCAAAATCCAGCCCAGATGATTTCTGTAATTCCATAGCATCCATTCTATCCACCAGCATCTTGAATTTGTCTTCGTTAGGCTCATGGTAGTAGTTAGCCTCAGAATCAGAGTCCCCCATAGTGTTGTGGAGACTGCCTCTCTCCTGCTCAGATTCTTCAGATTCATAGTCTTCAACCTGTTCCTTGGTCTTGACAGGACTTTTGAACCTTCTTCCCATGTTGAGCAACCCAGCAGACCTTCTAGCCTTCTTAGTCTTCTTGGCCAGCAGTGTCTTCAATTCATCCTGCCCCTTGGATAGGTTCAGGATCAGCTCTTGGAACTGTGCATTTTGTGCCTGGAGATCCTTAACTGATTGTTCAAGAGCCATTGCTGAAATAAACAGCGAGAAGATGAGAACCCTGTGCACAATTATAAACCTGTGATGCAATGATATGGGAATGCATATGCAATGTTTTCAAGGACCGCAGGATTTAAATTTGCTTAAACAAACAAGAAAGTAACTTTTTATTAGTAATAACTTGTTTTGCCTTTTAGGCTTACAAAAAATGAAAACGAAATAAGTACAAAAGATGGGGTTTTAAGTCTCCCATGGACGTTTCCTCTTTGTGTTGAGGTATGAGTTGAGGTTTCGTTCCTCATGAAGTAGCTTTGTTAGCTCTAGGATCCTTGCTTGGCTTGCTTTGTAATGAGCCTCGAAAGTATCCCTTTGCTCTTTCAGTTGGATCCGTGATCTCTGCAAGTCTTCCATATCAGTAGGCATGTCTGGGTGAAGGATGGTATAAGCTGTGTCTCCTTCAGCAACAGGTTCCATGGTAACTGGTAGGACGGCAGGATATGGCATCATGAGTATCTGAGCACGAAATCGTACCCATCTGAGATAAGCCTCCATAGGAATGGTGTACTTAGGCTCCAGTGTCTTGCTGTCAATCCTGCTTACCTTTCCCCAAGCTCGTATGAATCTCTGACGGTAACCCTGAAGATCGTTGTCGTAATCAAACACAATGCCCTGAATCAACATGTCATGTGGACCATCGCTCCGGGCGTAACCAAACTGTCGTAAAGCTAGAGATGGGTTGTAGGTGATGCCTCCTCTTATGCCTAGAAGTGGCACATTAGGAAACTCCCCACAACGGTCAATGATGGTGACATTCTCCATAGATCTGGAGCACCAATGGATGTCTGAGTGAGAAAGTGACACGATCCTCTTGGACCATCTGAACCCTTGCTCATTCTTCATTACTGAGTGAGGAAGGTGAGAAATAAACCACCTAGAAAGTAAAGGTATGCAGCACATCAAAGTTCCTCTTGCCCTTGTAGTACGGGTGTGAAGAGAATGTAGGATGTCTCCAAGTAAGGTAGGCACTGGATTGTGACTCAAGAATATGTTGATGGCATGAACGTCTATGAACTGATCAGGATTGGGGAACAACACTAAGCCATAAATCAATAAGGCTAAGATCTCCTCAACAGCATCGTAGCTCATAGCCTTCAAGAACATTTGAGCTTTATCCACTAATACCTTGGCAAGAATACCTTTAACTCCACTTCTCGTCTCTAGAACAATGTCAGACTTCTTCAGATGTAGAGCTGCAGCAATAACTTCTGGTTTAAGCTCCTTCTCTAAGCCTGTGAATGGCTTCTGATCAAGAACAGGTATACCCAGAAGTTTAGAGAACTCCTCCATGGTTGGAACCAGCTGATAATCAGGAAATGTAAAGCAATGGTGCTTAGGGTCAAAGAACTGAAACAGCACCTTCATCATGTCTTCACTGAACCCTGAAGTAACTAGATCCAATAAGTGACCATGTCTCTGGACGAACTGGGAATGATCAGACACTTGGGAAACCAACTCTTTGAGCTTGGGAGGTATCCCTACAAAGTTGATCCTGATGGTGTTTCTACGAGCAGAAGTCATGACCTGCAACAAAGAACAAAAATAAATCCCTTGGTCCTTGAAATGGTTAGGGAAAATGATATGCTCATGATGCATGATGATGTCATGATGTTATGTTCAATCACAAACATGTGGCACACACAAACAAGTCACACAATTGCCCTAGGTTTAAAGGCTTGCATGAGGTTTAAAGGTGAGTACCCTCCCCTGAAGTTAGATGGTTCATCCTGTCCTACAAAAGTAACCGGGTTCTGAGGGATCTCAATATCATTGATCCTTCACAAGGGTGGTTGATCAGAAGGCAACTTACTTGCCAACCAAAACCCTCCAAGTTTAAGATCTCAATGAGCGTAGTATCGAGTGTCAACCAACTTCAGTCTGCACCAAAGCCGGTTACCTCACTACTTTCTAAAGGCCAAGATGAGTTAACTAGGGTTCTAAAAGTCAGTTAGTGCATTGACAACATATGGCAGCCTCAATATTATCCTCAACTTGACTTAAGGAATATAAGCACCAACCAAGAAGTCGCACTAACTATGGCCACCAGATCAACCGTATCGATATACGTCGTACAGTTTCCTTGGTCTATTGCCATTTACCTAAGGTACACTAGATCCGGGTTAGGACCTTTCACACATAAGAGCACCCCAACAATATAATAATAAAGCAAACAAGGCAAACAATTTAAAGTGATCTTAATTCCTAAGGGTACCCCTCTTAAATAGATCCCCAGCAGAGTCGCCAGTTCTGTAACACGGTGGGAGAACTGACTTTAAACAATGTTGCGGATAGCAAGAGTCGCCACCGACTTTTATTTTATCCATAAGGAAAGGTTATAAAAGAACAGGAAAGACCTTAGAGAATATTTTGGGTCCGGGGGGTAGGTTATGAAAAGGGAAGGTGTTAGCACCCTTTTCATCCATGGTTATCCATGGGCTCTTAGGTACTTAAGCTCACTTTTGAATTGTTTTGAAAGTGTAGTGTGTGAATAGCAAAAAAAATTTCAGAATAGTTTAATAATAATCCGTGTATGGATGTGAAAAAAAAACTTGTTTGAAAATTTTGTTGGAAATTTGTTTAAGTGTGAAAAAGTTTTGAAGTGAGCAAGTATCTAGGAGTAGCCTACCCTAATGTTTTAAGGTCTTTCTTATTCTTTATCCTTTCCTTAGTAAGACTATCCCTACTATAATGGAGTAGGTAGTCCTTACTTTGGATGTTAAGGGACATGTGAGGGACAATTGGATTTTTGAAGGCCATTGTGGGGTGTAATAAGTAAACTGGAGGGACTATCATCATTTTTCGAAAGGGACTCGATTCGTAAAGGCAACCATAAGGGACTTTGATGATTTTCTTTTTGAGGGACTTGCTTTATACACCCCACTTAACCAATATTCATAGGCAACTTGAGGGATATCCTTAGGAAGTGAGACGGCGATTAAAATCGACTTACGTGTGTGACGTGTTTATTTTAATTATCTTTATTTAAAAGTGATCTAAATTTATTTTAATATTACATACATGTTATTACACTCCCTAATTACTAACCATAATAATAATTAAATAATTAAACAACTTTACATCCAAGAAACAATTACAAAATAATAAGCAAAATAATTAAATAGCAAGGATAAATAAAATATAAATAAGCAATAATAAATAATAAAGGGGGTTAATTCTAAGTTTACTCGGCAAGACATCGCATCTTGTGCCTACGTATCCTTACGGGAGTGGAATCAGAGTAATCGTAGTTCCCCTCAATAGGGAGGTTAGAAACTTCTTGACTGTGGTCAAGGTCTCAAGGGGAATAAACGCATCTTAAGGACACGCTTACGTGGAGTGTAGAAACTCCAAATCTCTACGTTGAAATGTTAAGTTGTAATTAGGGTTAAATTA
This sequence comes from Lathyrus sativus, assembly GCA_963859935.3. NCBI lineage: Eukaryota > Viridiplantae > Streptophyta > Magnoliopsida > Fabales > Fabaceae > Lathyrus > Lathyrus sativus. Next base: position 31,944,413 of record OZ012739.1, on the reverse strand, counting down.
GGGATTCCACGGCGGGAAACCCTAAAATGAGCGCGGCGGCTCTTTGACCTAATGCTAAGGGTAAAATTGTAATTTTGCCTGCGGCGAGGCATTTGTGAAAATTAGGGTTTGTAGTTTGTAGTTTTGAGGATTTGAAATTGAATGTGTGAAGTTTTACGGACTATTGGCGCGGCGGCCAAACAGTTAGACCTAACCTTCGGATGTGTGCAATGTGACAGAAATAATAGTAAACGCGTGAGATAATTGAATCATGCAAACAGAGAGATAATGTCATAATTTAAACCATGCAAGCAGAAATTTAAAGGCAGAATTTAAAGAGCGATTGTTAAGTTCGCGAGGTTACATGAGAGGAGCAGATACAATATGATAATGAAATTTGAATTGAACAATAATAAAATAAAATAAATAACGGTTCTAGTTATTATTTTAAAAAAAAGATTTTAGTTATTATTTTAAATTTATCTAAAAAAAAGTTTTTCTTAAAAATAATAGGTTTTCATATTAATTTGGAAAAGATGTTAATGTTATTTATTTTAAAAAACAGATTTTTATATTATAACAAATTTTAATAAATTAATGATAACAATAATAATAATAATGGTAATAATAATGATAATAATGATAATAATAATAAATAATGATAATAATAATAATAATAATAATAATAATAATAATAATAATAATAATAATAATAATAATAATAATAATAATAATAATAATAATAATAATAAAGCAATAATGAATTTTAAATGTGCCAAATAACCCAACAATGTTGCTAACGCAGAAATGCGCTCATCGCAACCAGATCTAAATCGGACGAAACAAAATTTATCGCAAAGAAAAAGAAATTAAGCAAAAAATAGTATTATTGCTCACACAAAAATGCGATCATCGCAACCAGATCGAACTAACACAAATGTCACGCGTCATGCACACAAATGTGCAAACATCGTATCGACATAATTCGATCAAAAATCTTATATATATAAACTCTAACAATTTAAAAATTATATATATATATATATATAAACGTAACAGTAATAGATAAAGAAAAAGAAATAACGGTAATAGATGAAGAAAAAGAAATAACGGTAAAAGATGAAGAAAAAGAAACAACAGTAATAGATGAAGGAAAAGAAATAACGGTAAACGATGAAGAAAAAGAAACAATAGTAATAGATGAAGGAAAAGAAATAACGGTAAACGATGAAGAAAAAGAAACAATAGTAATGGATGAAGAAGAAAACTAAATAACGGCAAACGGCACTCACTCCTCTTAGGTTTTTTTCATTCTCTCCCCTTTTTCCAACAAGACAACACATGTATATATAGGGAACAAATTAGGGTTAACACCAAATTGTCAATAATGTCCCTAAAGCCCATTTTAAAGCCCAAACTAAATAATTAGTTAAGAAAAAATAAAATTTAAATAATTTAAAATAATTAAAATAAACTTAAAATAAAAACTAATAATCCTATTGATTCCTAAAATAAAAAATATTATAAAAAGAACAAAATTTTTTCAATATTTTTTATTTTATGATTTTTTGGATATTTTTATGAATAATTTAGAAAAAAGTGAAAAAAATAATATTTTAAAAAATGATTTAATTAAAATACGAAAATAATAATTAAATAATAATAAAAAACTATTTTTGTTATTTTTTTAATGAAAGATAGAAAAATTTAGAGTAAAAATAATAAAAAACAAAAAAAAGTGACAAAGGTGAGATTCGAACTCTCAACCTCTCACACTCATAACTCCTTACACATGTCCTCCTGCCAATTGTGCCATTTTTAATTTTTAGAAAAAAAATGCATGCCATATGATATTTACCTCTCTTTGATGTTGGCAAAAAAAAATCATGAAGTTTGACTTTGGTTTGACCACAGTTGACCTCAGTTTGACCTTTTAACCGCATTGACTGCTTTTGACTTATCTGATCATCTGACTGAGCAAACTTTTGAGAAAAGTCTTGAAACTTGACATGGGGGTTCTTATACACATATAAGATGTTATGAAGCTCACTTGAAGTCTTGGAAGTCCATTTAGCCTGATTAAAGTCAAAACCCTAGTTTTGGATGCACTGCTTAGGAGGTGCATTGTCTGAGGGAATTGTCAACTCTTCTGACCAATTGTGAATTTTGTGAACCTTGTGAACCTTCTTGGAACACAAAGTCTTGTATTGTGAGGGCAAATTTTGGGGTGCAACATATATATACCGAATTTACTCCTCCTACAACGGGGACATACGAGCTTCTGCGCACCACTGTCCGAGCTTTGACTACATCCCAAAACAAGAAATGAGGCATCAATTTAAAGAGGAAGGAAAGTAACAGAAGAATTCGAAGATGTCCTGAGAAATGAACCTTCATCGTTTCTGGCTTTCGAACTCATTCATCAGCTCCGAGGAATCTAAAGTCAACATCTGCACCTGTGATACGACACAACCAATAATCTTGGCATTTAACAGTTAACAAGAATGAATTGAAAAAAACTAAGAAGAAGAGATTGAACAAAGTTCAGCCCTCAGTTAAACATCATAATGGGCACAAGTCATTACCTTTTCTTCCGCCTTTTCTGAAGAGGCTAATTCGTTGTCGGTGGGATGCCTTGATGCGCAACGACACGAAGTATATCTCGTAGCAGCTTTCGGTTTACAACATGTTCTCTTTGCCATTCACTCTTCAGAAGATGAAAATATCCCACAACCTTGCTGAATCAGACATCATGGCCATTCTTAAGATTATGATGCGGAAGCTGAAACTGCAACGGCCGCTTCTGCTGTTGCTCTGGCTGCCACTGGAAGTGATGAGACCGTTGGAATAGGTCGGACTTTTGTTCTGTCTCGGTCTCAGATGCTAAGGTTTTGTAGCTGAAGATATTGATAGGGTGGTAGCAGGAGTGGGTTGTGAGCAACAATCTGCTAGCCAATCTAGATGTGAAGAGCCCCGTTAGTGTATCTCTTCCTACTGATTTATCTGTTGAGACACCACCAATTTCGTTGTGGCCTGCTTCACCAAATGTACAGAATCCTTCAAGCCAGAATCCTCAGGCCCCCTACATGATAGATCAAAGCAAAACAGTTTGTCAGCTATTGCAATCGTTTTTTTACAAAGCATAACAACTTTAAATTGAATCAAAGGCAAAAGAAAAAGGAAATTTAACAACCATGAGAGGTTTCTCAGGTTTACAGCCAACGCATTCGAGAAAATCCCAGTTATAAGAAGTTTCCTAATCAAGAATCAGCAATAAGTCTCACACCAAATCAAATCAGACATGATCAATGAAAAAAGGGAATGGTTATTGAATCGTACAAAGTGAATTTCAAATCATAACCAGTACAGTCAAACAATTTCAGACCAAGATGGAAACAATTTAAGTGCAAAATCAACATTCATGGCGACAATAAGTTGTCAAAATCAGATTTCCCAAAAAATTTCAGCCCAAGAAGGAAAGTTATTCAAAGCGAAATCCATACTGAAATATCATTTCATTCAACACAAGATATCATTGTTTCCAAAACGATCCCAGACACGATAATTCGAATTTGGAAACTCTTTTTTCATCAATCATAATAAAATGTTTTCCTTCCAAATACAATTCAACAACATTCACTTCAAGAGTCAGAAGTTAATACGTAAAACCTATAAATTGAGATGAGGGGGGGAATACACAAGGGGGATTCACGCAGAAATACACAACAGATAAATCCCCAAGATTCCCCAAATAAAAACCCTAACATTCTAAAAAACTAAATCGAGCAGAAGAAAAGAGAATTGAGGGGCTTATCTTTTTGAGTCTTCCGTCGTCATCGCCGTCGGAATCCCGTGAATCCACTGTTAAGCCACCACAAAACCCACCGTCGAAGCCATCGGAACCCTCACGCCTCCATTGCCGTAGATACACCTTCGTGGTCAAAACCCTTTTGCCATTGGAATCTCCACTCCTCGCAAGACCACGAATGCCCCGTCGAAAACTTCACCAGGAGCCTTGTTATGGTAAGCGCCCTTTCGTTGTTGTTTACTGTGAATTTGATGTGTCGTTGTTTGTGTTGTAGGAAAACCGGAAGTGCGATATCAACGGAGAAAGAAGAGAGAAGTTGCGATATCAACGGAGAAAGAAGAGAGAGTTGACGAAGGAAGAAGACGGGTGATTTCCGATTTGGGGATGTGGGGGGTCTTAGGGTTTCTGTTTTCTTAATTTTTATATTGTAATCTTGTATAGCACACACACACTAATTATCCTACACCCGCGTGATCACATCCTCCCATCACTCATCACACGATCCTTGACCGCCTCCCTACGGTAAACCCTTACATCCATGCTACACCGGGTCCAACGCCCTGTTTCTTAATCCCTGCTTAATCACTTAATTAACTCCACTTAACATCTTATCTAAACCTTTTAATCTGCATTAAATTAGCATAATCGTTGTTTAAACCAATTTTAATTAACCCTTTAAAACCAGTTTTTTATTTAATTAAAACAAACTAATAATCTTTTTAATTAATCCATTTATTCAAATCAACCTTTTGATTTGCAATTTTTTTATAACTTCACTTTATTAAATAAGATAACTTTTACCATAAAACTTTTTTCAAAAAATAATAAGATAATTAATTTATTTAATAATAGGGTAATAATTCATTTCTTTTCTAGATAATACAAGGACACTATTTTTAATATTAACTAAAACCCATTTCATAATCAATTTGTAATAAAATATTTCTCACCTACTATAATTCATTAAAATCAAATTATTCTACCCAAAATCCAATCAACTTATAATCTAACCTTTTGGTGAACTAATAAGATAAATCCAACCATTTTCTCATAAAATTGTCGCTACTCGAAAAATGCATCGCGCAACGACGGGGAGGCGAAAAGAAAGGACAGAAGAGTCGCCACCGAACTTTATTTATCCCATGAGGGGAAAGGAAAATATCGAGAAAACCTTAAGAAAGAAATGGATAAGATGGTCTCGCGACCAAGAACGGGTTCGGAAGCCGGTTATGCGAAGGGAAGGTATTAGCACCCCTCGCATCCATCGTACTCGATGGGAACCTTTTGTTTGTCGATGTGTGAATTTATCTGCTTAAATATTAAGCTATAAGAAGTGTTCCACGGAGTAAAAGAAAGGTTAGCAACAAGAAAGAGAGGTAACGGGGGAAAGATGAGAAAGAAAGGACTCGGTAGGACTTCGCAGTCCTAGGCCTACGTATTCTCAATAGATATGAGAAAGTCAGAGTCGACGTAGTTCGAGGAACTACAGATATAGATGGAATATGCTCGGCAAGGATTGTGGCCCTTGTGCCTACGTATCTTTACTTGAGAAAGTAAAGAATCAGAGCAGTCGTAGTTCGGCCTATGGTGTGCGGGGAAATGGGGTGTACTGGTAGACGATGCTATCGTACGCATTCTAGCAGTTTAGGTGTATTGCTGCTCGCTCGTTGGAGACTTAGGCGTTACCTGTTTGCGGTAGAACGGACGTAGCATGCCTTTCTGGGAAAGGGTAGAAAAAGAAAAGGGTGCTCGCTAGGATCATTGCAATCCTATGCCTACGTATTCTCAACAGATGAGAAATCAGAGCAACGTAGTTCATGCCTACGGTGCATATAACCGGTGTGTTTGGGGATGATGTTATCGTGCGCGTTCTAGCAGTTTAGGTGTTTTGCTGCTCGCATGTGAGGAGACTTATGCGTACCTGTTTGCGGTAGAACGGACATAACATATCCTGTTTGAAAGGTTGGTTTTCGCCATGCGAGGCAAGGTGTCACATTTGATTGATTTGATTGTTTTTGGGGCGAGATAGGTCATCGGATAGTTACCCCTACAGGTAGTACCCAATTCTTTATCTCAAATTTTTGTTGTAAAAATGTGTGGCGAACATAGCGTCTTCGTATTGAAAGACGAGTATCAAGACCACACACACTACAGTGAGTATCCTGACACTCGGAGAGGAAGAAGACTACACTCAATCCTCTCTCTTTAGTTCAACACAAAGAGAACTTCATTCTCTTATTAAAGTGCTTTTGGTTTTGAATGGTAAGTGCTTTTTGCGAAAGAGAACCCTACGGTAAACGTCAGCACTCGGGATAGGAGAAGGCCTACGCCTAACCACTCCACGACCATTCAATGTTTTTGTTATGAAAAAATTTGAAAATGCACTCGGTACAAGACCGAGGTTTTAGGTGTGAAAGGTTACAGAAGGGAGTTGTGAAAGGAGAGGTGATGGAAGAAGTCGCGTCTTCGTATCGAAAGACGAGTGTCGAGACCACCCTCACTACAGTGGGCATCCCATCACTCGGAGAAGAAGAGGTCTACACCCAATCTTCTCTCTTTAATTCGATATAAAGAGAAATCAATTTATTATGGTTTGAAAATGGACTCGGTACGAGACCGAGGTTTTAGGAGAGATGGTATGGAAACGTCTTCGTATTGAAAGACGAGCGTCGAAACCACCCTCACTACAGTGGGTATCCCATCGCTCAAAGAAGAAGAGGTCTACACCCAATCCTCTCTTTTTAATTCAATACAAAGAGTTGATTTTGAAAATTGCTTGACAAAGTTTTTGAATCGAGTCGGGACAAGTAATGAAGAGAGAAAAAGGGTGGTCTCAGATCCAACATTACTCATCAATAATTTGACTGGTAATGAATTACGGAGGTCTCGTCATCGACCAAAACAGATGAAATGGGACAAAACGCCCAATAACAAATGCGAAATGGAATTCAACTCTAAAAATAAAGTATAAGAAATACTAAATAGAAATAATAATAAAATTTAAGAACTAATATATATATATATATATATATATATATATATATATATATATATATATATATATATATATATATATATATATATATATATATATATATATATATATATATATATATATATATATATATATATATATATATATATATATATATATATATATATATATATATATATATATATATATATATATATATATATATAACCCTATTATACTAATAAAATAAAATAAAGCTAATATATTAAATATCATGAAAATAATATATACAAAAATATATAAAAAAAAATAATTAAAAAAAAAGGAGATGGATGTAAATACGATGGGGGCAAAAATAGTGATTTATGAGAATCATATGAGCCCTGCGGCCCATCGTTTCACCACCAAAAAAGCAGGAAATACAAAAAAAGAAGGGCCAGGAATTTGTCAATCCATCATTGCTTCATATCAAACACATGGGCACACAGGGCAAAAAATATATTGAAGAAAAAGGGATCAAACAAAACCTAAATTGCTACAACCACCTCAACCTTATCAGACGAAAACAGGACACCGTCAACGTATTTCACAAGGTCAAACCGATGATTCAAACATCCTCAACTCCATTTATTTCTCTTTCTCTCAACCCATCGTTGACTTCCATTTATGCGTATCGCGAACGGGTGGATTTGGTGGTGTGTTTGAGGTTTGTTGAGGTCGGAAGTTTTAAGGTTGAAAGTTGAAGGTGAGGTTTTGCGAATGGAAACGGCGGAAGTTTGGGTGGTTGGAAGCTTATGGATCTGAGTTAATTTTCCGGCGGGGTTTTCGTGGCGAGTTTAAAGGTTTTGATTGTAATGAGTTGAAGACAGTTATTGCGGAAATGAGTTGAAAAACAATGAAGAACAAGTTGATGAAGTTCAGAAAGTGGTCGTTGTTTGAGTGTATGTTGGTTTGAGGTTCTGAGAATGGTGGAAGGTTTGAAGATGATGTGTTTGGATGTTAAGAAGAATTGTTCTGCTGAAATTTGATGGGTGTGATTAGGGTCAAGGATTATAAGAGGACGGTAGATTTTGCTGAGGTTTAGAGAAGAAAACAGGGTAAGGATGGTGAATTTGTTGGCTGTTGGGTTTAAAGTTGCGTTTGAAGATGGTTGATTTGAGTTTCTGTTGTAGTAAGTTGTGAAGCTTAATGAAAATGATTCATGGTTCTGTCATGAGTTTTGAAGAGTTGGAGTGAGGATGATGATTTCAGATTAGGGTTAGGGTTCTTTGGAGGCTAGGGTTTTATGGTTTTCTGAAGGAGAAGAGAAAAGCTTTGGGGTGATGAGAGAGATAGCGGCTAGGTCCTCCCTTGCTGTCACTTCCCACGAGGTTTTATATGGAGAGAGTATGCAGAGGCTTGAGGTGATATAGTACCATTTTTGTCTGTAGTGAGGTGAAAACATTTTACTACAACATCATATAACCTCTAATTTTACTGCTAGTAAAAGTGATTTTTTCACTGAGCTTTTCACTGTGTGGTATTTTCTGCCGTGTTATTTACTTGTACATGCTTCCAATTAATTTTTCGCTTTGAATCATACATGATCTTGTTGTACTAATCACTCTTATTTCTTAATCATGTATGCGCTCACGGGAAGCTTAGCATAACACGGGTTTGATACGACAGGGAGAAAGACCAACAACAAGCTTGCGCCAGCTTTTCTCGTGTGCTGCTTGTTGTTTGAAGGTATTAAGAGTTTTAACTTGCGCAATGGATACCAGACGACAACTTGGTCATGATGTGATGAAGACTGGGTGAAAATTCCCGCAGACGAGTAGAATCACCCTTGCCTTTGGTAAGAGACTCATGTAGCCTGAACTGCTAGCTTTGAATTCGTCGTCGGTTCAATTTCATTGTAGGCAATCCCATATGCACTGATTCAACATGATTTCATGTGGACCATCTTCCTTGTTTGTTAACGTGAGACTTGGTCATATGCAGGTCAGCAGAGAGAAAACAACAACTCCTTTTCAAAACACACCTGAACATCACCAAGGAGAGGATCTTCATAATGCCATTGACATTCTCCATAATCCTGTTCTGATTTTCTTTTGCTGTGTTCTGCAGGTTTCATCATTCACTTTGAACGAGTTATCAATGGGCAAGCCGGTTATCAGGGTCGAACACGCCACGATAAGATGGTGCAATGTATTTCTCTAGTCATTAAGTGCCAGTTTTTTCATCAGCATCAGCTCTTTTTATTGTGCTTTTGTTTGCACAAGTTTGATAATTGTCCTTACATTGCAGGTTGTGTGAGTTGCAGCCAGTGGTGTCGTTTGCGATCCGCGCGTCGTTTAGTGTGCGTCAAGGTTGTCATTATCTTCCTTATGATGATTATGGAGTGGTCCAAAGCAGTAGCAAAACAAAGTTGAAGCATCAAGGCGAAGAATCAGAGTTCTTGTTGATTTCTATCATCAAATGTGGCTGCAACCTCCAATTTCAGCTCTACTGTAATAACGCCCTGTCGGAGATTCAATTATCCGAAAGACACCTCTCATTGTTTTTGCACTGTGAATTGACTGTGGCTTCGATTGAATGGTATGTTTTCTTTTTGCGAGACATAGCATTAGGATTCTTATGGCCAGCTGGTTTATACAACTTTCTGTGATGACTTGATATTGTTTTTATGCAGGAGGCCAATGGTGGTTTGGTCGTGATTGTTGCTCCTGGTCGTCTAGCTTCTACGCCCTATGCATTTGCATTAAATCATTCTCTAGAAAGACAATCCCGAAGGCTTGAAGTATCATATGGTGAAGGCCCCATCAAGTTCCATTCTATCAGGCATCATGGGCTTGCTACCATAGAGCTTGGCAAGTATGCAGTCGGCGTTCCGTATTCTTCAGCAGTGGCTTGGTAATGACTCTAAGTAAAAGCCCAAATGGCCTATACCAAATTGTGATAACTTGTCTTTTATTCTACAATTTCATCCTGGTGTGTTTATTCCGTTTGGCATTATCCTTATGTTGCCTTTGTCTGTTGCAGCTATGAAAGCGTCGTAAAGCTCAGGGGCTACCGTAAACTTCGCTGCCGCAAATCAGTGGCTATTGTAGATTGTGAGATGTGAAACAGTGGCTCCTTTTTAATCATCAAATTCCAATATGGTTGTGGCCTTAATCTTTGTAAATTTCTTTGTGAAGCATGAATTCCTTCTTTGCCCTGAGTACATCACATTGCATTGTCATGAAGTGGTTGAAAGCTATTAAAAAAATGTCTATTTTCTTGGAGTACTTTGGATTTGTAATTTTAAAGCACATATGACTTTCAAAAATACAGCCAGCAATGAATGAAGTTTTATTGACAAATTTAAATCAATACTGAAGAACACATTTGAAAGTGAATGGATGCTTTGCAAATTTATTGTCACAACCCATGATTGATCAAAAAACCCACATTTTATCATCATTTAATTTAAAGTTTTTCAACTCGAGTCTCAATTAAGCTTGGCTTATTGCCAAGTTGTTTGGACTACATTCAAACATATGATGACTCATACATAATTGAATTTATCTCGAGATGCTCTGAATTCTTTGATTCGAAATATCATGTTTACTCCATGTCCACATTTGAATCTATTCGCCAATCTTCCCCCTAAAACAGATATAACTCTAAGTTGGTCATTGGGACATAAAAACTAACATGAATCACTCTTGGGCTTTTGAATCGGAGAAAGAGAAAAATGATGTTGCGAATTAATAAATTCCTATGAATTGAGCATGGACTAAGAAGTCAAGTCTTCTTGAACTGATGTCATTTGAACCAAATTTGAATCACAATCCCTCATCATGAACCAAATCCTCATAGCTTTGAAGTCAGAGTATAATAACTTGATATGAACTGCACCAAATTCCCAAATTGATCTAATCATGAAACATCTGTACTTATTACAACCTGACAACTAAATTGCACGCAGATGACTTGAATAGGCTCAGAAACCCTGATTGAATCCTTGCTAACAATGCATGCTTTAGTGCACTCTAAGGACATGCTTCCTTCATAGATGACCTGAGTTATCTTGAGTTCGGTCTTGCACACCCAGAGTTTTGAACAATCAAGTAGAAACATCGCATATATATAAACTTTCTCTTTTTTTTTTTAAATTTTTTGAATAATAGTTCAAGGGTGAATGTACAGATGAAAACTAAGCAGGAAGGATAAATTTAGGGTGTGACAAAAATAAATTAACTATTTTTTTCCCTAAAATCAACTTCATCAATTAATTAAACCTTTTATAATAAAAATAATTCATTTTCTTCTAATCTAATCAATTCCAAACCTTTTATTAAACCTTACCAATAAAAAATAACATTAAACCAATCCAACTTTCTTCTTAAAGACCAAATCAATAACAGTAATTTTCTCAATCACCATGTCAACAAAGTAATATAACTTGTTTTATTTATTAAATGACTAAATCTTTTTATGAAAACTCATTTTCCCAATAAATTCAATATTTTTTACAATTTGAACATTTTCTCTTTAAAATAAAAAAAAAAACTAGTAATAATTTGATCTAACTTTAAAAATTAAAAATAATCAAATAACCTTTTAATCTAAACTCCTCTATATAAAATCAATTCAACCTTTTCCTAATCAAAGAAATCTACTTAAAACCAATCAACAGCGTAAAATACAATCTAACCGTGCATGTTCACATACACAATTCACACACTCACCTAGCGCTTTCATGCGTTCGTGTATGGATTTAATTATCTGCCCTTTTACATTTTCTGCAATTTACCTTTACCGTATTTATCTCTATCGTGTTGCATCCCGTCCAAAGGAAAACCCTACACATGATTCAACAATTGTGTGTAGTGCACATCATTTACATCATATTCCCCATGATCCTTGATCCCATTCAAGTCGATCTTCTTAAGTTTAGGACCTACCCCCTAGGAAGGACCTTTATCTTTACAACTTAGACAAAAACAATCAACACAATACAAACAATATTCAAACGCATTAGAGAAAGATGCCAAATCATCTTAAGCGAGATAGAATCTCCACCCCACAACAATACAATCAACATGTAGGGACTTTGCCTTAAGAGAGATAAAGGTGTACCTCGTTGATCCCTATCCGAGTACGTAAGTCCTTTTCTTAAGACGATGCAAAGACTATTTTCCTACAACCTGTGGCGGTTATATCTCTCTTAAAATGATAACACATCTCTTCTCCTAAAAGCAATCGAAATAACTACCTTAAACCCGTAGGAACTTTGACCACAGTCAAAGAACTCCTCAAACCCTTTAGGGGAACTACAAGTACTTTGATTCCACTCCCGTAAGGATATGTAGGCATAAGATGCGATATCTTATCGAGTATACTTAAAAATAAACCCTTAGGCCTTTCAAACATTAAGCAGATAAACACTTAGCAATAAACAAACATAAAACAAGAGATTCCTGTAGAGTACTACAGAAACTTAGGATGCTAGCACCTTCCCTAAGTTTAACCAACCCCCGAACCTATAACTCTCTAAACCTTGCATTTGCATTGCATGGTGGGAATTTCGATCTTTATCCCTTCCTTTGGACAAATTAAAGTTTGGTTGCAAAATGAATTAAAGATTCAAACTAATCAATAGTTTGGTATTCGATTTTCACCGCGACAGAAATGGCGACTTCACTGGGGAATCTCAGTGGGTCTCCCTATCTTGTTTTATCTCTTTATTGCTTTATATATTTGTATAATTGTTTACTTGTTTGTTTATTACCTTTGGGGTGATACTTTTGAATGGTGAGACAAAGTCCTACACCCGAACTTGAGTGAACTTAAGATAGGATAGTGATATGTTCAAAGAGGCTTATAGGGGGTGGAATCCCGACCAAGCTGACTTGAAAATCACGCTCAATTGAGGCCTTCTCGAAAATTGTATTGTTGAACGAGTCCTTAATCGTGAAAACATGCACTATATTCGATGTTGGAGCCTATGCTATTGAGGACCGTAGTTACCTTAACCCCACTTTGGCCTTTATTAGGATGTAGTGCGGGACTATGAGGGGGTACCCCCGAAATAGTGCTACGCGATGCTACACTCAAAAGAAGTTCTCTTGAGAGTATTATTAACCACCGAGTATTTGGGAAGTTGATAATATCCGAAGGATGAGCTAAGGACTTTGGGAACCTTATTAGAACCTTGTTCTACAGGTACAATAAACCTTTAGTCCGCATCCTTTGGGAATGGGTATACCTTTGCTCCACGCTCGTTGCAAACCTAGGGTCTCCCTTGTTTGTTCATCTTTGTGTGTCCTTATGTGCTTACCTGTGTTTGTTGCATCCATATAGCATCATATTGCATTGGTTTCATGGAATCCCGAGTTTATTTATAAACATTATAGAACCAATATGGATTACAAAAAATAAAATATTTTGAAATATTCTTTTAAGAGTCCTAACTTGGATGACCTAAGGAAATAGGAGTTCAAATTGAAGAAAAACTCAAAAAGACAAATACGAGAGACTTCCCTTATCATGAAGGATCATTAGAAGTTCAAAAGACTCTCATTATCATTGAAGATCCAAGAAAACAAAGGATTTCCTCCTTACTTCCAACAAGAACGAAAGAAGAGATGGAGGATTTATTTTCCTCTATCAATTTAATCTTTAGACGATGATCATAGAGAACCTATCTTCAAGAATATCCAGCTAGAAGAGCCAATCAACAAGCATGATGAAGGATTTCCTTAGGGCTTTATTAGCTTTTATTTAGCTATTATGTTAGGACTCTTATGCGAATATTCACTTGTAATCTAATAAATGAATTTTCTTTGGTATTCTATAACGTTTATAAGAACTTGAAATGAAACCTCTCATTTATGCATTCTTGCATTGGTACCCTTCATTTAGCATTTTGCATATGCATGTGTCTCTCCTCTTCGGTGGCTCATCCGGTCTTCTGTCTTTGTCTATCAGCTGACATCTCGACCATTGGACCAAGCTTGAAGTATCACTAAAGGGTAGGAAAGAGAATGAAGGATATGGATTTTATGACCGGCTTCAGAGTAATGACTAATCCGTTATTTGATCTCCCCTCTGACAATGTTCAACAAGTGGTTGTTTCTACACAACCTCAGCCTGTGCAAGACAACTTGGATGTTCAAGCTTCCCAGCCTCTACAGAATGTACCAAATCTTCAGAATGTTCGTACTAAGATGAAGATGGACGATCATAGACTTATAGCAATGGAAAAAGAATTATGTGATTTTAGAGAACAACTGAAAATAGTGAAAGAAGCTAATGCATCTAATCTTGATGCTCGTGACCTATGTCTGGTTCCAAGTGTAATCATTCCTCCGAAGTTCAAGATGCCTTTCTTTGAAGTTTACAAGGGTACTAGTTGTCCAAGATACCATTTGATAATGTTTTGTCGAAAAATGGCTGCTTATGTTGACGATGACGAATTGATGATTCACTGATTTCAAGAAAGCTTATCTGGGGCATCCTTGATATGGTATATGAAGCTTCAAAGGAATCAAATTCAGTCTTGGAGAGATTTAGCTGATGCTTTTGTGAAGCAATACAATTACAATTTGGACGTAGCTCCAGACATCGACCAATTGATGAGTATGAGTAAGAATAAAGATGAATCTTTCAGAGAGTATGTGCAACGATGGAAAGAGTTGGCTGCCCAAATTCATCCACCACTTCAAGAAAAATAATTAAGCAATATGTTTCTAAGAACACTGTCAGACTCTTATTATGATAGGATGGTGGGCGCTGTGCCATCAGATTTCTCTAAAATTATAGAAGTCGGAGTAAACATTGAGAACGCACTCAAAAGTGGAAGAATCCGTGATAACTTGAATGGTCCAGCTAATGAAGAAATTTCAGTTGATGATTCCTTAGAGGAAAGAAGTGTTGATGTTAATGCAGTTTGGGATTCCTCTCAAATCCTGTCAGATCCAGTTCAAGTACCTTATCTTCAGCATCAGTATGTAGCGCCTGCTCAGCGCAGACGACGAGTACCTCGTAAACGAAGATTAACTTCCCCAAATCAGCATCAGAATCGACAGGTTCGAAGACGGTTTCAGAATCAGAAGACACCTCTGAGTGTTCCAAAAGAAGAAACTCGTTGATTTGATCTTATCCCAATGACTTACAGTTAACTATGGTCTTATTTTGCTAGAAACTCAGTAATAACTCCCAGAAGGACTAGAGTCATGAAGTCCCACCCACCGTGGTTCAACCCGAACACCAGATGTGATTTTCATGATGGAGTGTTGGGGCATTCGATTGAAGAGTGCAAAGTTTTTCAAGAGAAAGTTCAAGAAATGATTGATGAGGAAGTGCTAACCTTCAAGGGAGAAAGGCCAATCGTGAATGGAACACCATTATGCTGATTACCTATTCACCTTTGTTCGCTTACGTGTTTCATTTCTTTGATTAAAAGCATAATTGGCATGTAAGAAGAACACGTCATTTTGAATAAGTAGTGCAATAAGTGTTTGTCTTGAAGAAATCCATTTGTTTCACTCTTAAAATCTTTTTTCATAATTTTATAATGCCAACTTTATCCATTTTTCCCCTCGCTTTGGTGAAGAATTGGAAGGAGGATGACGAAGTAAAACGTGTAATCTCTTGATGTATGCTTTTGAATAAAAACCTGCTGATGATATAAGGCATTCTTTCAAACCTCCTAAACACCAAAGAAATAAGGAAGTTAAGTCCTTTTTAACCCTTTCCAACCTCATTTTTTAAACCTGGGGCAGGAAATTTTTCAGTCAGCTCGATTGAACACTTAAAACCTTTCAAAAGGTGAACTTTTTTTCAAAAAATGGGCGGGCAAATATACTTTGACCCTTATTTCCCTTGTTTCACAAACCTTGAACTAAACCCTGATACAACCTTTTAAAAGTCCTAATTGAAGTAAGATTTACTTCGAAAGCATACTCAGTGAGATGACGTTTCCTGACTCCTATTTGAGCTATGCTCAATTTTCGTTGGCTTTATAAAAATAAATCTATATCCTAACTAGTGATTTCGGTCACCAGTTATTGTGATATCTCTTTTCAAAACTTCAAGACAAACGTGTGTTGCATTAACAGTTTCAAAATTAACATTTTTGACTTGCTAACTTTGCTTGACATCTTAGAAAGATTACATACAAACATCACTGTTGAAGTTTGAAAACTCTGCTAAACCTGGGGCAAGTTATTTCCAAGTGGTTTGTTCTGTGCAAGTTTGACTTATTGAAGAGCTATTTTTGAAGACTCATTCATAATATAGTCAATCAGGGCCAGTTACGTCGAGATTCAAGGAATCTCTCCAGGAGTTTGAAAGTTTTGGGACGCCATATTTTCTGTAAAATCCTCTTAGGACGAGTTCTTCTCATAACCAGTTGACTTGGGGCATCTAAGAAGTGAAGATTATCTTATCCATATGCAACAATTATTGTTCAAATGGCGACTACCACTACATTATTCCTGTCCCCAGTAAATTTTAATTCTTGTGGTTATGACACTTCCCTGTTGTCATACCCTAAAATTGTCCTACCCCTTTCGTAAATATTTTCGCATTTTTTGTTTCATGCCGTTTAGACACGTGTCCATCCGTAAATTGAGCTTTTTTTTCAAATTTATTCTTTTTTTCCAATAAAGACATGACACGTGGCCTAAGAACTTTTTTGTGAATATTATTTTCTTATATTTTTTCTTTTAAATATTACTAACAGTATTTTTTTAGTAATTATCTTTCATCTTTATAAATTCTAGTTTATTTTTATATATTTTAATATTTATTAGTTGTTAATTTTAATTTTGTAATTATTAGGTTATATTATTAATATTTGATTTAGTAATTAATTTAAAAAATGAAAAGAAAAGTAAAAAAAAAGAGCAAAGAAAATAGATTGAACTTAGGGCTCATAGTCTGCAGCCCGTTGGAAATTGGAGAATGAGAAGGGTTAGCATGGCCATAAAAGGGGACACTGTTCATCACCTCTAAGAAACCCCAATCCACCGCTGGAAACCCTAATTGGAATTGTTCATCTTCCTCTTCATTTGAAGAACAACCGCAGCCGACACCTTCTCAAACCCAATCGTCGTCATTCTCACTCACCCTGCGACTAATAAAACCCATCGATAACCTTTTCTTCTTCCTCGAACCAACATCCAACCAACCTTCATCACCGCCCCTTTCTCGATCTCAAATCCAATCTACACCGGCGTGTTCAACAATGCAAACTACATTGCAGTCACCATCGACCGTTTCCCTTACTCCATCGTGTTCCGCCGCCAAGAATGGCCATGTTTCGTTTCGTTTTTGTTTCGGGTTCGTAAGCTCAACGACGTTTGAATCATGAGCTCGGGACGACATCGACGGCTCGAAGTCTTCCATCAACAAACTGAGGTTGATGTTCTCGGTGCCAACAAAACAACATTCAACGACAACAACGTATTTGTCGAACTACAGAGTAACGATAATGGTTGAGTTTTCTCAGTTATTTTGATATGCAGTTTTGTTTCCATTTCATGGTTATGATTTGTTTCGGTTTTTGCACTGATTTGTTGTTTCTTCGCTGCTCTTAAAACTGAGAACCTGTTTTTTGTCTTCTCTCAATTTATTTGTATCCCATAAATGGAGCCTGTTAGTTTCTGTACGTGAGATTTAAATTCAAATTGAAGGTTTAGCCTTGGTCATTGCTATGCCTGAACTGATGTTATATGTTTTTGTTTCTAGCATTATGTTTTCAATTCATTTTAGAATAGGTTTTGTTTTGGTTACCGTCGTAATGTTTATAAATATATGCTACCATTTTTGTCATCTTAAGCATGAGAGTGATAAGCTTTTATTATGATGTGGTACGGTGCTGTAAGCGCAGAAAGCAGTATTAGGCATTTGAAAAAAGTTTTTTTTTTTATTTTGAAAGGTAAATCTGTTTGGGTAGAAAAGATTATATTGGTCTATTGTCAAGTGGGTTATTAGTATGTATGAATTTATACTCTTTAATAACTTTTGTATATTCAAATGACACTGTAAGTATTTGTAAATATTTTATCTTGTTTTGTAATAAGTAAATTTGATCTTTAAAATCTTGATCTAGATTCTAGATAGCTTGTGTTAATGAATAATAATGTTATGACATTAATCGATGTTTTCCTGTTCTTACAATTAATTTATAGAAAATTTTGTGAAGTAATTAAATATTATGTTGTATTTTAGGGACCTTGTTTCCTCTTAATCTAAGCTTAATATTGGAGCTATGTGCCTATTAGCACCAAGACCCATTTTTCTTCTTCTCTATTTTGACATACTCTTGTTTGCTTATAGTAAATATATATATTGTTAAAGTCAACTTCTAATGTATTTTATTCTTCTTTTCAAATTTCAATAAGCATTTTTAATATTAGTAAATTGTATCCCAAATAAAAAATCCACTTTTTATTCAAAATTATTAAATAGTTTGTTTTGAGACAATTCAAGTTATTTTAAAAATAAAAGCTTAAACTATTTTCAAATTTATTTCTAAAATGTGACTACTTTTTATAATCTCAAATTCAAATTTTCACTAAAATTATTTTTCAATTAAATCGCGGAAAATTAAATTCTTGAAGTCTAGCACTTCTTGAGTTTTTTTTGAACGATCACTATTGGGGCGTACGCCTTGGGTAGTAACATTCGACCGTTCGTTTCAAAATGCGCCCCTTTAATTATTTAGACAAGAAAATGTCATTGGAGTCTAGCATTCCACGTGATACTTTTGTTGTTCATTAAAACAATATTTTTTAAATTAAATCAAAATCATTCTTTTTTTTTAAGTAATTCATTTAATGAGGCGATTTCAAAAGAAATTTTATTTTAAAAAAAAACTTTGAAGCAAATAATATTTCATTAAGCATTTCCAAATACCAATAATTATCTTTTTTTTATCAAAAAAAAAATTGTTTTATATTCGATTTAATAGATAGTTTTTTTTAAGACAATCCTAAATTATTTTCTAAATAAAACTTCAAACTATTTTCATACTTTATTTTCAAAATTGACATCTTTTTTTTCTGTTTCCATTTCAATAACTTTTTTTAATACAAATCACTTTCTCAGATAAATTATTCTCAAAACTAATGATTTCTTTTACTAATCTTCATCTAACTTCTTTTTTAAATATTAATTTATTTTTAAACCAAAGCACGGAGAATTAAACTCTTGAAGTCTAACACTTCTTGAGTTTTCGAAGGGATATTATTGAGGTGTACACCTTAAATAATGTTTTATTCAGCGTTTCGTTCTCTTATTTAGACAAAAAAATAATAATATATCATAAGAATCCAGCAATTCTATATGATAGTTTCGTCGTTCATTCAAATATTCTCCAATTCGAAAGAGTGTCGTCAAGATATAGCATTTCGATAATACCTCAATTAATTGGTTGTGAGGCCGACGTCTCATTTATCAAATAATTATCGCTTCTCCTAAATTATTTTCATACCTCGTTCACCTCAATTTATTTTCAAAACACTTTATCGATTAAAACTCCGAAAAAAGGAGGTTCTTGGGATCCAGCATTCCTTGAATCTTCGGGTAAATAATTCTCGAGGCACGCCCTTTGAGTTGTTATTCACTCAACCTTTCGACTTTTTCAAACTCAATTATTTTCAACGCTCTCCTAAGACGAATGCTCGTACGCATTCGCAATCATCGACATTTCGCACACACTTCACAACTCCTCGTGGTTCTGATATTGGGGGCACCCTTAGGGACCAATGTCATCTCTCACAATCTAACACTTGACACGTCGTCAAGTCGGTTCCATCTTCAATCAAATCCTCGACTCATCGTCGAGCTACTTCAAAACAAATTCCTTTTGGCCTCGCATGCCATTTTTTCGATTCGATCCTTTCACAAACATTTCTAAAACTTACGAAAGAGGGATATTCTCAAAATCTAGCATTCTTTGGATATTCGAATGAGAAACTCTCGAGGCACGCCCTTGAGTTGTTATTAATTCGTTCTTTCGATTTCAAAACATCCAACTCTTCATCTTCAACTTATTCAGTCAATTCCCGAAAGAACTAAGTTCTTGGAATCTCGCATTCCTTGAATTCTTGAGTGACAAGCTCTTGAGGCGCGCTCTTGGGTTGCTTGTCAGTCACTCTTTCGTCTCTTTCTCAAACTTCCAATCCATTCAACCTCACCTTTTCGTGGTTGTTACCACGAACTACAGACGCTCTGATTCTTTATTCATTCTTGAATACAAGATACTTAGGCACAAGATTGCGATGATCTTGGCGAGCACACTTCTATCCATTTTCCGTTTTCCACCCATCCTTTCCCGTAGTCGAACTACGACGCTCTGATTTCTCATTCTCGTCCGAATGAGCATACGTAGGCACAAGGGCCTCAATCCTTGGCGAGCACCCTATTATCTAACCACCCCTTTCCCCTAGCGTCTTTAACCTTTTACCCTACCAATTCTACCTTTATCAGCGAGAAGAAAGCAAATAAACCTAGACCACACTCCCCACATTTACCTTAAGAGGTTCCCGTCGAGTACGACGGACGTGAGGGGTGCTAATACCTTCCCCTCACGTAACCGACTCCCGAACCCGGAACTTGGTTGCGACAGCCCTGTTCCTATCCTTTCGTTTTAAGAGGTTTTCTCGATATTTTCCTCTCCCGTTTATTCGGGAAAAATAAAGTTCGGTGGCGACTCTGTCGAACCGCATTTCCGCGCCTTTCGTGCGAGGGTCGTATGTTCGAATGAATTTTCGAGGTGTGACAGGTGGCGACTCTGCTGGGGACATTTTTGCTCCATGCAAAGAGAGAGTCGAGCCTATCTTTTGGTTTGTGAGGAGTGTTTGTTTTTATTTGTTTTCTTTTTGTACTCGTTCTCTTGTAGATTTTATTTGTGCTTGCTATCTCGGTTGCCTGTTGGGATGACATCATGAGTAAGGCTCTACACCCGAGCTTTGGTAAAAGCAGAGAGAACACATAGTTTAGAATTGGTAGTCGAGTAGTGTTAGTCTCCGAGGACTTGCTCCTTGTGGGCCTAGCATGAAAGCTCCTCCAGAGGAGACCTATTCGTAGATCTCGTTGTAACACAGCTAGCCTGTTGCACGACTTGATTAATGAAGGGTCCATGATTCTGGGAACCTTTTGTTAGCACCAGTTCTGATATTGGTGGTCGTGTAGTGTTAGTCTCCAAGGACTCGCTCCTCGTGCGCCTAGCATGAGGACCCCGCTCAGGAGAGATCTTATCGTCATTATCGTCGTAATACAGCTAGCCTGTTGCGTGACGCTAATACGACTAGTGTCCGTGATCCTGGGAACCAAACATAGAAACCATCCCGTGAGTGGGTTTATGGGTAGAATGTTTAGACCTTCCCGTATAGGTCGTACCTGTCAATGTTCTTTGAGCAGGAATTATGGTTGCTTATCTATTACAGTTACCAGCTTCAGGAGTTGTTTGATTGTGATCCTGGATCCTGGATCTTATATCTTGCATTGCATCTTGCATATCATTCGCATTGCATTTCATATGTTGTGCATTTTGCATTTCCAGCCCTTCGACAGAATCTTATGTCTCCGTTCCTTCTTCTCCAGTAAATCAAGCTGATTCCTCGACACCAGTACGCAACTAGAGCCAATACCAGACGAATGATGGAGCAGATTCAACAGGAGCAAGGAACACTTCTCAGCCAATCCCCGCGCCTGGAGTTACCATTGGAACCATCCCGCAGGCCCAGCCTACTGCTGTGCAGATCCCAGCTCCCCATATCGAAGATACTCTGATGGATCAGTATGACGACGTTCAGAACTATCATGCTGCTATTCCCATCGCCAGTCCTGTTGCCGCTCAGGATTCTGAAGCCATGAAGATGTGTCGAGATCTAGCCGAGAAACTCCGCGCCATGGAGGGGCACAATTCAAATTCTTTCAGTGCTCTGGAATTGTGCTTGGTGCCCGATGTTGTCATTCCTCCCAAGTTCAAGGTGCCCGAATTTTCGAAGTACAAAGGTCTCAGTTGCCCAAACATTCATCTGAAGATGTATTGTCGCAAGATGGCTGCCTATGCCAGAGACGAAAAGCTCATGATTCATTGTTTCCAAGACAGCTTGTCTGGGGCATCACTCGAATGGTATATGCAGTTGGAGCGTAATAGTGTGCGTACTTGGGCCGAGCTAGCTGATGCATTTGTCAAGCAGTACAAATACAACACCGATCTTGCTCCAAATCGTACTCAGCTTCAGAGTATGACTCAGAAGGACAACGAATCCTTCAAGGAGTACGCGCAACGATGGAGAGAGCTAGCCGCAAGGGTGCATCCACCTCTTGTTGACCGTGAGTTGATTGACATCTTCATGGGTACCTTGCAAGGCCAGTACTACGAAAAGCTGATCGGTAGTGTCTCCGCTGGATTCTCTGACTTGGTGATTGTCGGTGAGAGAATTGAAGAAGGGCTGAAGAGTGGGAAGATCCCAGGAGGTTCTAACAGCCAGGCTAATGCCAAGAGGCCTTTTAATGGATACAAGAAGAAAGAGGGCGAAACAAATGCCATCTTTGTACAGAAAGGGCAAGCTTCTCAACAAACCCCTCCTATGCCTTATCAAGTTCCCTACTATCAGTATCCGTATGTTGCTGCTGCGCAATATGCTCCAATGCCTTATCAGCCAGTTGTTCAAGTGGCGCAAGCTCAGATGCCACGACAACAGGCTCCTCAGCAACAAACTTACAACCAGCAAGGATATCAGTATCCTCCTCAGCAACAGCAGATGCAAGCTACTCAGCAACGACAAGGTGCTCGCCCACAGCGTCCGCAGAGAACATGGAGACCAGATAGAGTCTTTGATCGTCTACCAATGACATATGCCAAAATCTTTGCTCAGTTGATGGAGAAGAAAGCTGTTGTTCCAAGAGATTTAGCTCCTCCAACCATCCTTCCTGCCGATTACGATGCAAATGCTCATTGTGAGTTTCATAAGGGCGCTCCAGGTCACACCATTGAAGACTGCAGGGCTTTCAAACACATAATTCAAGACATGATCGATAGGGATGCTATCAACTTCAATGGGAAGTCTCCAAATATCATCAACAATCCGATGCCACCAGTCAACTAGCGCCAACGTCAGATTGATCCCAGTCAAGTCCATTCTCTGAAGAAGGCTGTCATGCTGCCACTTAATCTTTCGCTTTCCTTATGTTTTGTCTTTGTTCATTTAAGTACTGTATGCTTTGAACAATTGCCATTCGTATTTGGTTTTCATTAATGTATCGTTTATGCATATTTTGAATTAGTTATGTCGTATTCACTCATGTTTTTTTTTTATCACCGACACATTTATTCACTCCACTCTATTCACTGTTGTTTAGCATGATTTGAGGGAGGATGATGAAAACGAGATACCCAT
This sequence comes from Lathyrus sativus, assembly GCA_963859935.3. Taxonomy (NCBI): domain Eukaryota; kingdom Viridiplantae; phylum Streptophyta; class Magnoliopsida; order Fabales; family Fabaceae; genus Lathyrus; species Lathyrus sativus. Next base: position 31,921,264 of record OZ012739.1, on the reverse strand, counting down.
AATTGCAAATCGTGTGCTTTCAGACCGAATCTCGTCAATGATGTACAGGCATTGCTTCAATTCCCCAAACACTGGAGATATAAGGAGTTAATCCCTAGTAAACCACTTCGAGCCCAGGAGTAGCAGTTTCCTTCGGATATTCGAACCTTTACACTCAACCTGGGGCAGGGTAGTGTTCAGTTAATCTAATCTCGCATTCAAACCAACCAAGTAAAATCCAAAAGACGGGTGTTTATTAATGACCCACGGCATGGCAGTCACAACCTTCCAACAAAATCCAAAAAAAAAAACATCGAAAGCCTGCTAAGTCAGACACCTTAGAGGGGACTTAGGCAAAATCAAGGCAACCCCGATGGATCTGACACACGAAGTCAATCCATGCAAAAGTTAGGGATCAAAACAAAAGCAAAAGAGGACCCCGAAACCCTCAACAAAAACAAAGGAGGATTCAGTGGCCACCCAAGTCAAGGGGCACTGACATCCATAAAAAAAAAACCAAAATAAGGTGACTGCCATGACGAACAAACCTTGAACCATCAAGCTCACACCGTCCAAACAAGTGTAGAATTATCTGAGCGTAGGACTGGATATCATTAAGAAGAAGGGGTGGGTACAAATCGTACTTTGAGCCTAATGTCCTTTGTTTCATAACCGTGAACCAGACCACGTTACAACCCTCGAAAGACCTAATTGAGGCGAGGTCTATTCTGAAAAGCATATCGTCGCAAGGTTGCGTAACCTGACTCCTCACGTGATTTCTAATCATCAACATTGGTGTCATTTCTCTTGATATTTTTTTCGCACCAATCAAACAACACAACGTTTGAAATAATTCGTCTCACTACCACAACACTCTCAATAAATAACATTTTTTCAAACTTGCATCGAACTTTGCATTAATTATTACCATTTGTGAATGTACAATTTTAATTGCAAATCAGTGCTAGGTATTCAAAGACATCTCAACGAGGGGGCAATTAAGGAGGAACTTGACTTTCAGTGGCGTACACGAAGCAAGATTATTTCAAAGCCCACAGGCTGGGGCAAACCATTCAACAGCTCGAGCAGGGGCATGTCGTTACCATATTCAGACTGGGGCAAGACCAAGTTACCCTAATCATCAGGAAGAGTTGCAACCTTCTCTAAAGGAAATTCACAACAAATCACCAAGTACCCAGACTTGGGGCATCCAGGGCGTTATCTTTTGCTTCAATCGTGGCGTCTTCAATAAACTGCGTGTCGGGGAAATCAATCTCTCCCACCACCCAAAGTCCAACTCACATTGGCAACTACCAGAGGCCACTACGCTAGCACCTGCATTTCCAATTACCTGTCTGCAATCATATACATCATACGTATCGCATTCGACTTCATACGCATCTTGCATCATACGCATACTCCAATCATACCATACTTCCCCAAGCTCTTGCATCTCCGCTTGTCAGCATTTGCACTTCCACTCATATGGAATGTCATTTATCATCCAGCATTCATACATGCAAGTCAAGGTCCAGGATCAATCTTGAAGGTTTCCAATACCATCGTCAGCCCGGTCAGGGGCATCTTCCACAAAGGTCGTGGATTTATCCCACGAGTATCAAGAGTTTCAAAGCAATCATCAGCCCAGTCAGGGGTAATCTTCTGTAATTGTGGGTTTCCCCCACGAATTTCAAAGTATTCAAAGCAAGATTCAGCCCAGTCAGGGGCATCTTTTTCAAGACCATGGGCGTCTCCCACAACGTATTTTAACCTTGTGGTTGATCAGATATGCAAATCAACATTCAGCCCAGTCAGGGGCATACCATTCAAGACCGTGAGCGTTCCCCACGAAGTTGTTCAACCTTTTGTTGGGCAAATCCAAGAAGTTCAGTGCAAGATCCAACCCGAGCAGGGGCATCTTCAGTAAAACCGTGAGCGTTCCTCGTGAAGTTGTTCAACCTTTTGTTGAGCAAACCAAGACATCAAGACAAATTCAGCCCAGTCAGGGGCATCCTCTTCAGAATTCATGGGCGTAACCATGAAATCATTTCAGCAAAACTATGATCTCCAAGCAAGTCAGTGGTCGTCCCCATTGATCCATTTCAACCCAATCTTCCTCTTGGGTATTCCCCAATGAGTTGTATTCAGCAAGCGTGACCGTTGTCAATTGTCTTACTATCATCCTTTTGGTGATAGTCGAACCTCGTCGGTTCAACCCAGCCTGCATCCTTTTGGTGTTGGTAAACTTCAGATCTGTGTTGTCCTATCATCCTTTTGGTGATAACAACCTGTGTGTTGTGTTTCGCTCCATCATCCTTTTGGTGGTGGGTCTGGCATTTCGTCGATATCAGATTGCGCGATATTTTGTTTATGTTTCGCTCCATCATCCTTTTGGTGGTGGGTCTGGCATTTCGTCGATGTCAGATTGCGCGATATTTTGTTTGTGTTTCGCTCCATCATCCTTTTGGTGGTGGGTCTGGCATTTCGTCGATGTCAGATTGCGCGATATTTTGTTTGTGTTTCGCTCCATCATCCTTTTGGTGGTGGGTCTGGCATTTCGTCGATGTCAGATTGTGCGATATTTTGTTTATGTTTCGCTCCATCATCCTTTTGGTGGTGGGTCTGGCATTTCGTCGATGTCAGATTGCGTGATGTTTTGTTTATGTTTCGCTCCATCATCCTTTTGGTGGTGGGTCTGGCATTTCGTCGATGTCAGATTGCGCGATATTTTGTTTGTGTTTCGCTCCATCATCCTTTTGGTGTTGGGTCTATCATGGTCATTAATGATAGATTGTGCGATTTTTTTTTATTTGTGTTTTCGCTTCATCATCCTTTTGGTGGTGGGTCTGGCATTTCGTCGATGTCAGATTGTGCGATGTTGTGTGTTGTGTTTCGCTCCACCATCCTTTTGGTGGTGGGTTTGGCATTTCGTCGATGTCAGATTGCGCGATATTTTGTTTATGTTTCGCTCCATCATCCTTTTGGTGGTGGGTCTGGCATTTCGTCGATGTCAGATTGCGCGATATTTTGTTTGTGTTTTGCTCCATCATCCTTTTGGTGGGGGTCTATCATGGTCATTAATGATAGATTGTGCGATGTGTTTGGTTTGTGTTTCGCTCCGTCATCCTTTTGGTGGTGGGTCTGGCATTTCGTCGATGTCAGATTGTGCGATGTGTGTTTGTGTTTGCCCTATCATCCTTTTGGTGGTAGTGGCTGGTGTGAGTTTCGCTCCGTCATCCTTTTGGTGATGGGTCTGGCATTTCGTCGATGTCAGATTGTGCAATGTGTGTTTGTGTTTGCCCTATCATCCTTTTGGTGGTAGTGGCTGGTGTGAGTTTCGCTCCGTCATCTTTTTGGTGGTGGGTCTGGCATTTCGTCGATGTCAGATTGTGCGATTGTGTTTGCCCTATCATCCTTTTGGTGGTAGTGGCTGGTGTGAGTTTCGCTCCGTCATCCTTTTTGTGGTGGGTCTGGCATTTCGTCAATGTCAGATTGTGCGATGTGTGTTTGTGTTTGCCCTATCATCCTTTTGGTGGTAGTGACTGGTGTGTGTTTCGCTCCGTCATCCTTTTGGTGGGGGGTCTGTCACTTAGATTGGTGTCAGATTGTGCGATGGTGTTAGTCCTATCATCCTTTTGGTGGTAGTGACTGGTGTGTGTTTCGCTCCGTCATCCTTTTGGTGGGGGTCTGTCACTTAGATTGGTGTCAGATTGTGCGATGGTGTTAGTCCTATCATCCTTTTGGTGGTATGGCCGGTGTGTGTTTCGCTCCGTCGTGATTTTGGTGGGGGGTCTGTCACTTGGATTGGTGTCAGATCGTGCGATTGTGTTTTGCTCTACCATCCTTTCGGTGGTAGTAGCCGTGTGTGTTTCTTCCCATCATCCTTTTGGTGATGACGACCTCTTTGCCTATTATTCACAGTTTACTTCGAGGTTTACATTTATCAGGTATTTCCAACTCTCAAGCATCTCTTTTTCTTTTGGACAATTTCAGGGTCTTCTTTATATCTAATCAGCTTCTACCTCAGGAAAACGAACGCTGTAGCAGTTTATTTCCCTAGGTTTAAGCCTATTAGATAGGGGCATCTGTCATACCCTAAAATTGTCCTACCCCTTTCGTAAATATTTTCGCATTTTTTGTTTCATGCCGTTTAGACACGTGTCCATCCGTAAATTGAGCTTTTTTTTCAAATTTATTCTTTTTTTCCAATAAAGACATGACACGTGGCCTAAGAACTTTTTTGTGAATATTATTTTCTTATATTTTTTCTTTTAAATATTACTAACAGTATTTTTTTATTAATTATCTTTCATCTTTATAAATTCTAGTTTATTTTTATATATTTTAATATTTATTAGTTGTTAATTTTAATTTTGTAATTATTAGGTTATATTATTAATATTTGATTTAGTAATTAATTTAAAAAATGAAAAGAAAAGTAAAAAAAAGAGCAAAGAAAATAGATTGAACTTAGGGCCCATAGTCTGCAGCCCGTTGGAAATTGGAGAATGAGAAGGGTTAGCATGGCCATAAAAGGGGACACTGTTCATCACCTCTAAGAAACCCCAATCCACCGCTGGAAACCCTAATTGGAATTGTTCATCTTCCTCTTCATTTGAAGAACAACCGCAGCCGACACCTTCTCAAACCCAATCGTCGTCATTCTCACTCACCCTGCGACTAATAAAACCCATCGATAACCTTTTCTTCTTCCTCGAACCAACATCCAACCAACCTTCATCACCGCCCCTTTCTCGATCTCAAATCCAATCTACACCGGCGTGTTCAACAATGCAAACTACATTGCAGTCACCATCGACCGTTTCCCTTACTCCATCGTGTTCCGCCGCCAAGAATGGCCATGTTTCGTTTCGTTTTTGTTTCGGGTTCGTAAGCTCAACGACGTTTGAATCATGAGCTCGGGACGACATCGACGGCTCAAAGTCTTCCATCAACAAACTGAGGTTGATGTTCTCGGTGCCAACAAAACAACATTCAACGACAACAACGTATTTGTCGAACTACAGAGTAACGGTAATGGTTGAGTTTTCTCAGTTATTTTGATATGCAGTTTTGTTTCCATTTCATGGTTATGATTTGTTTCGGTTTTTGCACTGATTTGTTGTTTCTTCGCTGCTCTTAAAACTGAGAACCTGTTTTTTGTCTTCTCTCAATTTATTTGTATCCCATAAATGGAGCCTGTTAGTTTCTGTACGTGAGATTTAAATTCAAATTGAAGGTTTAGCCTTGGTCATTGCTATGCCTGAACTGATGTTATATGTTTTTGCTTCTAGCAGTATGTTTTCAATTCATTTTAGAATAGGTTTTGTTTTGGTTACCGTCGTAATGTTTATAAATATATGCTACCATTTTTGTCATCTTAAGCATGAGAGTGATAAGCTTTTATTATGATGTGGTACGGTGCTGTAAGCGCAGAAAGCAGTATTAGGCATTTGAAAAAAGTTTTTTTTTTATTTTGAAAGGTAAATCTGTTTGGGTAGAAAAGATTATATTGGTCTATTGTCAAGTGGGTTATTAGTATGTATGAATTTATACTCTTTAATAACTTTTGTATATTCAAATGACACTGTAAGTATTTGTAAATATTTTATCTTGTTTTGTAATAAGTAAATTTGATCTTTAAAATCTTGATCTAGATTCTAGATAGCTTGTGTTAATGAATAATAATGCTATGACATTAATCGATGTTTTCCTGTTCTTACAATTAATTTATAGAAAATTTTGTGAAGTAATTAAATATTATGTTGTATTTTAGGGACCTTGTTTCCTCTTAATCTAAGCTTAATATTGGAGCTATGTGCCTATTAGCACCAAGGCCCATTTTTCTTCTTCTCTATTTTGACATACTCTTGTTTGCTTATAGTAAATATATATATTGTTAAAGTCAACTTCTAATGTATTTTATTCTTCTTTTCAAATTTCAATAAGCATTTTTAATATTAGTAAATTGTATCCCAAATAAAAAATCCACTTTTTATTCAAAATTATTAAATAGTTTGTTTTGAGACAATTCAAGTTATTTTAAAAATAAAAGCTTAAACTATTTTCAAATTTATTTCTAAAATGTGACTACTTTTTATAATCTCAAATTCAAATTTTCACTAAAATTATTTTTCAATTAAATCGCGGAAAATTAAATTCTTGAAGTCTAGCACTTCTTGAGTTTTTTTTGAACGATCACTATTGGGGCGTACGCCTTGGGTAGTAACATTCGACAGTTCGTTTCAAAATACGCCCCTTTAATTATTTAGACAAGAAAATGTCATTGGAGTCTAGCATTCCACGTGATACTTTTGTTGTTCATTAAAACAATATTTTTTAAATTAAATCAAAATCATTCTTTTTTTTTAAGTAATTCATTTAATGAGGCGATTTCAAAAGAAATTTTATTTTAAAAAAAAACTTTGAAGCAAATAATATTTCATTAAGCATTTCCAAATACCAATAATTATCTTTTTTTTATCAAAAAAAAATTGCTTTATATTCGATTTAATAGATAGTTTTTTTTAAGACAATCCTAAATTATTTTCTAAATAAAACTTCAAACTATTTTCATACTTTATTTTCAAAATTGACATCTTTTTTTTCTGTTTCCATTTCAATAACTTTTTTTAATACAAATCATTTTCTCAGATAAATTATTCTCAAAACTAATGATTTCTTTTACTAATCTTCATCTAACTTCTTTTTTAAATATTAATTTATTTTTAAACCAAATCACGGAGAATTAAACTCTTGAAGTCTAGCACTTCTTGAGTTTTCGAAGGGATATTATTGAGGTGTACACCTTAAATAATGTTTTATTCAGCGTTTCGTTCTCTTATTTAGACAAAAAAATAATAATATATCATAAGAATCCAGCAATTCTATATGATAGTTTCGTCGTTCATTCAAATATTCTCCAATTCGAAAGAGTGTCGTCAAGATATAGCATTTCGATAATACCTCAATTAATTGGTTGTGAGGCCGACGTCTCATTTATCAAATAATTATCGCTTCTCCTAAATTATTTTCATACCTCGTTCACCTCAATTTATTTTCAAAACACTTTATCGATTAAAACTCCGAAAAAATGAGGTTCTTGGGATCCAGCATTCCTTGAATCTTCGGGTAAATAATTCTCGAGGCACGCTGTTAGAACACAGATTGGTTCTTAATAATTACTCTTTGTTTTGATGATAACTGTTAGGAAATTTATATTTAAGAATTATATACTCTAAAATTTGTTTGAGAGTTTTGCTGCAGATTAAAATTATATTAACTCTCTAGAAGCAAATCTGCCTTGAATACAAGAAGCTATTCTGAATCTTAAGCGCCAGATGCATCTTACAGAAGAATCTGCTTGCTCCTTACAGAAGATCCTGAGCGTAGTCTCCAGAAGGATCTGAAGCAAGAAGCTCCAGAACATTCTGAGTCAGAAGCATCTGAAGATAGTCAGAAGCATCTGAAGATAATCAGAAGCATCTGAAGCTGAAGCATCAGAAGTATAAGAAGAATATTGATTGAAGAGTTTCTCAAAGCATTGATCTACAGAAGTTTCTGAAAGTACCTATGCTGTAAAGTACTGAAGTTCTGTGTCAAGATGCTCTGATAATCTACACGCTAGAAGCACACAAGCTGCAGAAGACTCTGATACAGCATAGTTCTGAATCTCATCAGAAGACTCTGATCCATTCAGACTCTGAAGAACTTGCTGAAACTGAAGAAGTGTTTTCAAGAATGTATCCGTTGGAACCATTCAACGTCTCTTTCCTTATTTGTGCTAGACACACTTACACAGACAAAAAGGTTTTATCTGTGCCATCTATTTCAAGGAAAGGTCAGTACATGTGAAGACAAAAAAGGCTCAGACCTTTTGGACTCTCTTTTCAACGTGCTTGAATCAGCTGCCTATAAAAGGAGCTTCTCACTTCATTCTTGAGTGCTACACACTTGCTGAAAAGAAATCATATATTCTATAAGCTCTCATTCTTATTCTTCATAGAATCTTATTGTACTTATATCTTAAGAGAAAAATCACTGTTGTGATTATAGCTTTATAGAAGCATTAAAAACTCTTGTATTTAATTTACATTGTTTGTAAAGGATATTCCTTAAGAGGATTCAGTGTGAATCAGTAGCTCTTGAGAAGACTAAGAACTGTAGTTCTTAGGTGATACTATTGTAATCAGTTTGATTTAATAGTGGATTAAGTCCTTGTTGAGAAAGGCAAATCACTCTGGAAGGGTGGACTGGAGTAGTTGTTTAACGAACCAGGATAAAAATAATTGTGTGATTATTTTCAAGTAATAATTTTCCATACTTATTCAACCCCCCCTTCTAAGTAATATTTCACCTTCAGTTGGCATCAGAGCTCCGGTTCTGAGTATGCTATCACTTAACAGTGTCAGTAAAGATCCAGAGGAGATATACTTTGATCTATATATTTATTTGTTATCATGGCTGATAATTCAATGTCAAATATCAACAATAAATATGAAGAGAGGGATAGGATCAGTACCAAACCTCCAATGTTTGATGGAGAAAAATTTGACTATTGGAAAGATAGAATAGAAAGTTTTTTCTTGGGTATGATGCTGATCTTTGGGATTTGGTCATTGATGGATATGAACATCCTACTGGAGAGGATGGCAAAAAGATTGATAGAAAATCAATGACTGAAGTGCAGAAAAGAGACTTCAAGAATCACCACAAAGCCAGAACTATATTGCTTAATGCAATCTCTCATACTGAGTATGAGAAGATTACTAACAGAGATACTGCTCATGACATGTTTGAATCACTCAAAATGACTCATGAGGGAAACTCTCAGGTTAAAGAGACAAAGGCTCTGGCGCTCATACAGAAGTATGGGGCATTTAAAATGGAAGATTCTGAAAATGTAGAAACTATGTTTTCTAGATTTCAGATTCTTACAGCTGGTCTGAAAGTTCTGGACAAGGGCTACTCAACGTCAGATCATGTCAAGAAAATCATCAGAAGTCTTCCCACCAGATGGAGACCAATGGTGACTGCATTGAAGATGGCAAAAGATCTGAACAAGATCTCCTTAGAAGAACTTATCAGTTCTTTGAGAAGCCATGAAATTGAGCTGGAGGAAGATGAACCCCAGAAGAAAGATAAAGGTAAATCCATAGCTTTAAAATCTAATAAAACTGCTAAAGCTTTGCAGGTTATTCAAGAAAGCTCTGAAGAATCTTCTTCTGAAGAAGAAGATGAGTTGTCCATGCTGTCCAGAAGGATTAACAAACTCTGGAAGCAGAAGGGAAAGAAGTTTAACAACTTCAGAAGATCTGACAACAGAAAAGAATCTTCTAGTCACAGAAGATCTGCCAAGAAAGAAGTGGTGTGCTATGAGTGCAAAGAACCTGGGCACTACAAGAATGACTGCCCTAAACTTCTGAAAGAAAAACCTAAGAAGAAGTTCAACAAGAAGAAGAAGGTTCTGATGGCAACATGGGATGACTCAGATGAGTGTGAGTCATATTCTGAATCAGAAGAAGAATGTGCAAACGTTGCACTGATGGCCAGGACAGAGGATCAAGAGGAAGGTACCTCTGGATATGAATCAGAATCTGAATCTGATGATGATGCAGAAGAGATGTTCTTAGCAGCAAAGTCAGGACACCAATCATGGTACCTGGACTCTGGATGCTCACGACACATGACAGGAGAAAGGTCTATGTTCCAAAGCCTGGAACTTAGATCTGGAGGGGACGTGAAGTTTGGAGGGAACCAGAAGGGCAAGATCATTGGATCTGGCACTATTGGAAATGGTAAGCTTCCCTCTATTACTAATGTTCTGTTAGTTGAAGGATTGAAACATAATCTATTGTCCATAAGTCAATTAAGTGACAATGGTTATGATATAATCTTTAATCAAAAATGTTGCAAAGTTGTATGTCAAAAGGATGGCTCTATCCTATTCAGTGGAAAGAGGAAACACAAAATTTATAAAATTAACCTTTCAGAACTTAAAGTTCAAAATGTAAAATGCCTCTTATCTGTGAATGATGAGCAATGGGTCTGGCATAGAAGATTGGGGCATATTAATATGAGACGTATATCTCAGATTAATAAACTCAATCTGGTCAGAGGACTTCCTAAACTGAAGTTCAACTCAGATGCTCTGTGTGAAGCATGTCAAAGAGGTAAATTTTCAAAATCTCATTTTAAATAAAAAAATGTTGTGTCTACCTCCAGACCATTGGAATTACTTCACATTGATCTGTTTGGACCAGTGAAAACTGCATCCATCAGAGGCAAGAAGTATGGGTTAGTCATTGTAGATGACTACAGCAGATGGACATGGGTAAAGTTTCTAAAACACAAGGATGAGTCTCATTCTGTGTTCTTTGACTTCTGCAATCAAGTCCAGACTGAAAAAGATTCCAAAATTATTAAAGTCAGAAGTGATCATGGTGGAGAATTTGAAAATAAACATTTTGAAAAATATTTTTCTGAAAAAGGCATTGCACATGATTTCTCCTGCCCTAGAACTCCACAACAAAATGGAGTTGTAGAGAGGAAAAATAGAACATTACAAGAGATGGCCAGAACCATGATCAATGAGACAAATCTGGCAAAACATTTTTGGGCAGAAGCAATTAACACAGCTTGTTATATTCAGAACAGAGTGTCTGTAAGACCTCTTCTGGAAAAGACTCCTTATGAATTGTGGAGAAACAGAAAGCCTAACATTTCTTATTTTCATCCTTTTGGATGTATTTGTTATATGCTTAATACTAAAGATAATCTGAACAAGTTTGATTCCAAAGCACAGAAGTGTTTCATGCTTGGTTATTCTGAACGCTCTAAAGGCTACAGAGTATTCAATACTGAAACACAGATTGTTGAAGAATCTATTCATGTTAGATTTGATGATAAGCTTGGCTCTGAAAAGCCAAAGCAGTTTGAAAGTTCTGCAGATAGAGAAGTGATTCTCACAGACTCTGAAGGATCAGAGGCAGAAAAGGCAAAAATCAAAGAATCTGAAGCAACTCCAGATGCTACACCTTTGACTTCCCAACTAAACAACTTGCAAATTTCTGAAAGACCAACTGTCAGAGGATCTTCTTCCAGAATCAAATCTTCTCATCCAGAAGATGTGATAATTGGAAAGAAAGATGATCCAATAAGGACAAGATCATTTCTCAGAACTTCTGAATCTTCTTTATTTGGCTTAGTGTCAATAATAGAACCAACATTTGTAGATGAGGCTCTGGAAGATAATGAATGGATTATAGCTATGCAAGAAGAGCTTAATCAATTCACCAGAAATGAAGTGTGGGATATGGTTCCTAGACCTAAAGGATTCAATATTATTGGAACAAAATGGGTCTTCAGAAATAAGCTGAATGAAAAGGGAGAAGTAGAAAGGAATAAGGCAAGGCTGGTTGCTCAAGGATACAGTCAGCAAGAAGGTATTGATTACACTGAGACATATGCTCCAGTGGCAAGGTTAGAATCCATACGCCTTCTTATTTCTTTTGCTGCACAGAATAACATCACTCTGTATCAGATGGATGTTAAAAGTGCTTTTCTTAATGGTATTATAGAAGAAGAAGTATATGTTCACCAACCTCCTGGTTTTGAAAGTGAAAACTTTCCAGATCATGTTTTCAAATTAAAGAAATCCCTTTATGGATTAAAACAAGCTCCCAGAGCTTGGTATGAGAGGTTGAGCAACTTCCTTCTGAAGAAAAATTTTATCAGAGGAAAAGTGGATACAACTTTATTCTGTAAAACTTTTAAGAAAGATCTGTTGATTTGTCAAATTTATGTAGATGACATTATTTTTGGATCAACAAATATTACACTTGGAAAGGAGTTTGCTAAATGTATGCAGGAAGAATTTGAAATGAGCATGATGGGAGAATTGAGATTCTTCTTGGGAATTCAAGTCAATCAGACTCCAGAATGCACCTACATACATCAAACCAAGTATGTTAAAGAGCTTCTGAAGAAGTTTAACATGGTTGATAGCAAAATGGCAAAGACTCCAATGCATCCTACAAGCACTCTAGGTAAGGAAGAGGTAAGTAAGAAGCTAGATCAAAAACTCTACAGAGGTATGATAGGATCTCTTCTATACTTGACTGCTTCTAGACCAGATATTCTGTTTAGTGTCTGCTTATGTGCTAGATTCCAATCAGATCCTAGAGAATCACACTTAACAGCTGTTAAGAGGATTCTAAGGTATCTGAAAGGTACTGCTAACATGGGTTTGTGTTACAGAAGATCTGATGAATTTTCATTAGTTGGATTCTGTGATGCTGACTATGCTGGAGACAGAGTTGAACGTAAAAGCACTTCTGGAAGCTGTCAGTTTCTTGGAAGTCATCTGATCTCATGGTACAGCAAGAAGCAACCTACCATAGCACTATCAACTACAAAGGCAGAATACATTGTTGCTGCTGGATGTTGTACTCAGATGCTCTGGATGAAGAGTCAATTAGAAGATTATCAAATCTATGAGAGTAATCTTTCTATCTTTTGTGATAATACTTCTGCTATATGTTTGTCAAAAAATCCAATCTTGCATTCTAAGGCAAAACATATAGAAATTAAACATCATTTCATCAGAGACTATGTTCAGAAGGGAATCATAAATTTAGCCTTTGTTGATACAGATCATCAATGGGCAGATGTTTTTACAAAACCCCTTGCTGAAGATAGATTTAAGTTCATTCTGAAAAATATTTGTATGGATTGTTGTCCAGAGTAATATTTATCAGAAGCAATCTCTCAGATGCAAAATGTTTAATGATCTGAAGTATTTCTTCTGTTCATTTATTCTATTCTGATTATTATTTCTGATGTGAAAATCTGAACTGACCATCTTTAGAAGATCTGAACGTAGCTAACGTTTCATTTCTTGAGAGAATTCAGAACAGCATGCAAGCAAACACGTGTCCCACAAAATCTGAAGAGGTGGCGTGTGGACAACTGAAAAGACATTTGAGGTGAAATTTGAATAGTTATATTCTTGGTTTTCCCCCCAAATCTGTCAGAAGCATTTACTATTTGAAATGATTTTATTCTTTTCATTTAATGCTGCTCAAACGTGCTTTATTTCTGTCTCTTGGTGTGCTTATGTGTTTAGTATAAATACTTGAAGTGTATTCACTTTCACACTTTTCACTCTCAGAATTTATATGCATTTTCATCTCTTGTTCTCTCTTCACAAAAACTCAAAACCTAAGTGTTCTAAAAAGCATTCTTCAATGGCGTCTTCTTCATCAACAACTGCTCAGTTTCAATCAACAATGGCTGCTGTGACTTCAGATAATCTAGGTGCTAATCCATACATTCCTCCTCAAAGAACTCTTCTCACACCAGTGGATAAACTAGAAGTGTTGTGTGAATCCATGGTTGAATTTGATTCTTTGGCTGAAAATGGGTTTGATTTTCGCTCCATTGTTAGAGCTCAAGGTTGGGTGAAATACTTTGATAGACTGTTTGGACCAGTTTACCCTTTGCTTGTTAAGGAATTTTGGATTCATGCATCTGTGTATCCAAAGTTTATTCTGTCATCTGTGCTGGGAAAGGAGATCATCATCACAGAGGATCTAATTAGAAAACTGATTGGTTATGAAGAAACAGATGGTGTTTCACATCCTCCAGTTGGGCGTGTTGATATGGATGAAGTCTATGAAGAGGTTATGACTGCTGGACAAGCCTCTAACAGATTCAAAGATCTGAAGCCAGATTACAAGATCTGGGCCAAGATATTCATGGGATGCATTCATCACAGAAAGTCAACAAATTCCCCAGATTATGTCAACAATGAACAGATCTATTTTATGTACTGCCTTAGTCAAAGTAATAAGGTAGATCTTCCTTATTTATTGTTCATGCATCTGTGGAATCACATAAATGCATCCAGAGAATCTGTGAAGGAAAAGAACCAGAAGATCAGGAATTGGATACCTTTTGGAAGATTGCTCTCAGATCTTTTCACTGAAAATGGTTTAGTGGCTGCTCTGTATGATGATGGTGTAACAGAGGAACTAGAGTTTATTATGGGAAAGCCTCTGAACGCTAAGAGCCTTCTGAGACTCAAGATTGTAGATGAACTTACCACTGCTCCAAAGAAGTTAAACATGTCTGATCTGAATAAAAGGATTCCAGTATCAGATTTCCCTCTATTCTTTGCTGAAGAACCTAGACACATTGTTCTGATGTATATAGAGGAATGTAAAAGGGAAGGAGTGCCTGTACCAGCAAATGTGTTTCAACTTGTCAAGCAACCCCTGCCAGATGCAGGAGAAGAAGAAGAAGAAGCAGAAGTTCCACTTCAGAGGAAAAGACCTCAACCTGCAGCAGAATCTGAACCTGTCCAGAAGAAGGCTAAGATTGCTGAGAAAACCAAGGATCTTCTGAAGAGAAAAGATTCTGGAGAAGCTGTCTCTGCTAAGAGGATTAAACTCAAAGGTACTAAAGCTTCTGTTACTTCTAAAAATATTGTTATAAATGATTCTTCTATTAAGTCTGTTCCCAAACCCCCTGTCACTCAAACAACATCTGTTGCTGCCCCCAGTTCTGTCTCACCTCAGAAACAACCTACTGCTTCTGTATCAAAACCACCTCAACCTAAATTACACATCAAACACTTCACTCCACGTCCATCACAATCTGTTCCACAACCATCAGAACCACAACCTAAAGAAAAACAACCAACAGAATCACAACAATCTGATCCACAACCAACTGTTCCACAACCAACAGAATCACAACAACCAGAACCACAACCATCAGATCTACCACAAAATTCTGACAAACAAAACTCTGCACAACCACAAACAGAAAATCACCCAGAAAAACAAACCACAGAAGATCAACCACAAAAAGAATCTGTCATTCCACCATCATCTATTCAATCTTCTGAACCTGTAGCAACTGTTACTTCTGAACCCACTCAAGTAACTTCTGCTCCTGTTTCATCTGAACCACCTACTCAACAACCTGACATTCCTTCAGAACCATCTCATATCCCTGAGACAGAAGTTCTTGATATCACTCCATTAAAAACAGTGTTTCAAGTTTCTTCTACCTCTTGTACACCTGAAACATCTTCAAATTCATCTGAATCAGAAATTCATCCTGATTTTCTGATTAATCCATCTGACAAATACCCTGTTCATGACCCTGAACCTGAATCATCTGTACCTACCAAAACTACCATTCCAGAACCTATGCCTTCACCTGTACCTTCATCT
Organism: Lathyrus sativus; assembly: GCA_963859935.3. Taxonomy (NCBI): domain Eukaryota; kingdom Viridiplantae; phylum Streptophyta; class Magnoliopsida; order Fabales; family Fabaceae; genus Lathyrus; species Lathyrus sativus. Next base: position 31,906,043 of record OZ012739.1, on the reverse strand, counting down.
GAGATGATTGTTCCTACTTCTAATCCATCATCATCTGGAATCTCTTGTGCTCAAATGTCTTCTCTGTATCATAACTTATCTTATGGTTTCAAACTTAAAGATTTTTATGATAGAGTTGAGCCCTCTGAACCCTTGAAACCTCTGAAACCTAAACTCACACCAACCCTTCCATCTGTAATCCTTTCATATATTAAATCTATGGAGAATGAAGGATCCTTAGCCCCCATATCTGTTAAATCTGGTAAAGCTGCTGTTTCAGCTCTGCATTCTGCATCTGATAACACAGTTGCATCTGATAAACCATCAAACTCTGCTTTCGTACCATACTCTAATGCAGTCTTTGATGATGTTTACCCACGCACCAGACCTCAACCAAATCTGCTTAATGCTTTAAACAGATCCCTTCCTCAGAAACCAAAAATTCCATTCTTTCCATATGTTCCCCCTCCTCTGATTTCCATTCCAAAATCATTGATACCACCAACTCCAAAACCTAAACAGATGACTCTGGAAACCTTGCTTAAACCTCCACCCAGACTTAATATTGAACATTTATTTCAAACGTTTTTGCAAGAAATACAGATGTCTTTAGGTACTGTTCAGAAAAGATGTTCTGAATCTATGGATGCAAATGAGACTGAAATCATCTGGAAAGGATTTCTGAATAGATTCAACACTGTAGCTTCTAATCTGAAGAACATCTGTTATGATGATGCAAAGCTCAAAGCTGAAAGAAATCAATTCTGGATTGTCAACAAGACTGAACCTCTGCTGTGTTTGGATGCTCCTCCTCCTCCTCCTCCACCAGAACCAACTGCCCCTACACTAACTATGACTCTGGTAGAACCCTCTTCAGGATCTCCAGAACATATGGCAATTGACTCTGTTCAGGATACAGAACCTCCATCATCAGAGATTAAGACAGAAAATCCAGATTTGGTAAACAAGATTGCTGCTCTGGAAGCTGGTCAATCTGAAATCAGATCTTGGATGGCGAAGCAAGACAAGAAATCTGAGGACATGTCAGAATGGATGTCTAAACAAGATGAGAAGAATGAGACAATAACTAAGTTCATGTCAAAGCAAGAGCAATCACAATCTGAGATCACAGACCTATTGAAGATGCTTTTGTCTAAACACACTTAGATTTTTTTTCTCATGTTTATGCATTTGTTGTTTTTTTGCATCTGTATGTTTTTATAATATCTTCTGATGTACTTGTGCTCTGTTATGATTGAATGAAACAGTTTGTTATTCTCCATTGAATTATCTGCTATTATTCCTTTTAATTGTCTTTATTAAAAGCTTTTACTTTTTGCTTATGACAAAAAAGGGGGAGAAAATAAAGATCTGAACTATTTTAATATAATTTCACTAGAATGAATCTTCAGACATATCTATTCTTTCTAATATCTTAATTGACTATTTCAGAACTTTTGATAAGAATACTCTATATAAGAACCTCTGAGTTTCTCAGATCAGTTATCTTTTATCAAACTCTGAATCTCATATCTGCAAGATATTCTGACCATTGATTATTACAAGACAAACAAGATCTGACTCTGAAGATTACTCAAGATAAAAAGGGAAGTTTCTATTCCTTTTTCATAGTTAACTCAGGGGGAGATTCATCATCTCAGGGGGAGTTATAATTCTTTATGTTCAATTAAATAAAATTTCTGATACTTTTTGTCATCATCTCAGGGGGAGTTATAATTCTTTATGTTCAATTAAATAAAATTTCTGATACTTTTTGTCATCATCAAAAAGGGGGAGATTGTTAGAACACAGATTGGTTCTTAATAATTACTCTTTGTTTTGATGATAACTGTTAGGAAATTTATATTTAAGAATTATATACTCTAAAATTTGTTTGAGAGTTTTGCTGCAGATTAAAATTATATTAACTCTCTAGAAGCAAATCTGCCTTGAATACAAGAAGCTATTCTGAATCTGAAGCGCCAGATGCATCTTACAGAAGAATCTGCTTGCTTCTTACAGAAGATCCTGAGCGTAGTCTCCAGAAGGATCTGAAGCAAGAAGCTCCAGAACATTCTGAGTCAGAAGCATCTGAAGATAGTCAGAAGCATCTGAAGATAATCAGAAGCATCTGAAGCTGAAGCATCAGAAGTATAAGAAGAATATTGATTGAAGAGTTTCTCAAAGCATTGATCTACAGAAGTTTCTGAAAGTACCTACGCTGTAAAGTACTGAAGTTCTGTGTCAAGATGCTATGATAATCTACACGCTAGAAGCACACAAGCTGCAAAAGACTCTGATACAGCATAGTTCTGAATCTCATCAGAAGACTCTGATCCATTCAGACTCTGAAGAACTTGCTGAAATTGAAGAAGTGTTTTCAAGAATGTATCCGTTGGAACCATTCAACGTCTCTTTCCTTATTTGTGCTAGACACACTTACACAGACAAAAAGGTTTTATCTGTGCCATCTATTTCAAGGAAAGGTCAGTACATGTGAAGACAAAAAAGGCTCAGACCTTTTGGACTCTCTTTTCAACGTGCTTGAATCAGCTGCCTATAAAAGGAGCTTCTCACTTCATTCTTGAGTGCTACACACTTGCTGAAAAGAAATCATATATTCTATAAGCTCTCATTCTTATTCTTCATAGAATCTTATTGTACTTATATCTTAAGAGAAAAATCACTGTTGTGATTATAGCTTTATAGAAGCATTAAAAACTCTTGTATTTAATTTACATTGTTTGTAAAGGATATTCCTTAAGAGGATTCAGTGTGAATCAGTAGCTCTTGAGAAGACTAAGAACTGTAGTTCTTAGGTGATACTATTGTAATCAGTTTGATTTAATAGTGGATTAAGTCCTTGTTGAGAAAGGCAAATCACTCTGGAAGGGTGGACTGGAGTAGTTGTTTAACGAACCAGGATAAAAATAATTGTGTGATTATTTTCAAGTAATAATTTTCCATACTTATTCAACCCCCCCCCCCTTCTAAGTAATATCTCACCTTCACACGCCCTTTGAGTTGTTATTCACTCAACCTTTCGACTTTTTCAAACTCAATTATTTTCAACGCTCTCCTAAGACGAATGCTCGTACGCATTCGCAATCATCGACATTTCGCACACACTTCACAACTCCTCGTGGTTCTGATATTGGGGGCACCCTTAGGGACCAATGTCATCTCTCACAATCTAACACTTGACACGTCGTCAAGTCGGTTCCATCTTCAATCAAATCCTCGACTCATCGTCGAGCTACTTCAAAACAAATTCCTTTTGGCCTCGCATGCCATTTTTTTGATTCGATCCTTTCACAAACATTTCTAAAACTTACGAAAGAGGGATATTCTCAAAATCTAGCATTCTTTGGATATTCGAATGAGAAACTCTCGAGGCGCGCCCTTGAGTTGTTATTAATTCGTTCTTTCGATTTCAAAACATCCAACTCTTCATCTTCAACTTATTCAGTCAATTCCCGAAAGAACTGAGTTCTTGGAATCTCGCATTCCTTGAATTCTTGAGTGACAAGCTCTTGAGGCGCGCTCTTGGGTTGCTTGTCAGTCACTCTTTCGTCTCTTTCTCAAACTTCCAATCCATTCAACCTCACCTTTTCGTGGTTTTTACCATGAACTAAGGACGCTCTGATTCTTTATTCATTCTTGAATACAAGATACGTAGGCACAAGATTGCGATGATCTTGGCGAGCACACTTCTATCCATTTTCCGTTTTCCACCCATCCTTTCCCGTAGTCGAACTACGACGCTCTGATTTCTCATTCTCGTCCGAATGAGCATACGTAGGCACAAGGGCCCCAATCCTTGGCGAGCACCCTATTCTCTAACCACCCCTTTCCCCTAGCGTCTTTAACCTTTTACCCTACCAATTCTACCTTTATCAGCGAGAAGAAAGCAAATAAACCTAGACCACACTCCCCACATTTACCTTAAGAGGTTCCCGTCGAGTACGACGGACGTGAGGGGTGCTAATACCTTCCCCTCACGTAACCGACTCCCGAACCCGGAACTTGGTTGCGACAGCCCTGTTCCTATCCTTTCGTTTTAAGAGGTTTTCTCGATATTTTCCTCTCCCGTTTATTCGGGAAAAATAAAGTTCGGTGGCGACTCTGTCGAACCGCATTTCCGCGCCTTTCGCGCGAGGGTCGTATGTTCGAATGAATTTTCGAGGTGCGACACCTGTGAATCTTCTCAATACAAGAATTCTCCAGCTTTTCAATTCCCAGTGAAATGCATGGTATCTTAATCCTCAGTGGATCTTCTCCAACTTCACCTTCCTAATGAAGTGGACGTATTTCACTCCCTAGTGGACCATCTACAACGTCGATCTTCTCCAGCATGAATCTCTCCAGTGAAATGGATATTTACTTTATCCATGGAGTGCTCCAGTTATGAGTTTGATCCGCTCCTAGCAGATCTTTACACTCATCTTCAACCAAACAATTCCTCAAGGAAGATCAAAACATTACACCCCCAAGTGGAATGTTCTCTATGCCCCACAAGAAGTTTTGAAGCCTTGAAGCAGGAGAGCGATCCCGTATTTAGTTCTCCACCCATCCCCAGTGGTACTTCTATCTTTGAAGATTGGTCGGATGTTTGCTTCAAGATGTTTATTTCGTCTCTGCTTGCCTTTGTTCTCTTGTTTTGCCAGCATAGCATACGCATAGCATATAGATAGATAGCATGGCATATGCATTTTGCATCTTTGCATTGGTTTGTTCTGTCTCTTTGGTCGTGTTTATCCCCGAGTAGTTGGGCGCGTCTTCTCCTTCCAAACAAAGTTGTCAGCCCTAGGCAGAAAGAGCACAATGTTTCCATTTCCCCGTGAAGCTTGATCCTCGTGGAAGACGGTTGTTTTAGTACATCCCATTTGAGTTCATACCTCAACGGTCGAGTCTTGTTTGACGGTTTCTCTTCAGTTATTTCCTGAATTGAATTGCGGTCTCTGGCAATCACATTGTGGATATCTCCAGGCTTTTGAATATGGATTCAACATGCATTTATTTTTCACTCGGCTCCCCAAGAAAGGGTTTTCTTTATGAAGATAACTATTGAAGATGCATTTCTCCAACAGTGTTATCAGAATTCCTCAACAATTCACATTTGGAATGCAAGTATTCTCTTTATTTGAGCAACTCGTTTTGACCAAGATCTTGTTCAAAACAACAAATGACAGTCTCCTCAAGACAGTTTGTCCATCCCCAGTGATTATCGACTTGGTAAATGGAAAGCCTTACAGACATTTCTCTTTGTTTGAGAATTCACACATTTTTACAACAACAAGATACTCCTCAGGAATGAATTCCCCAGTGAGTTTCATCACACAAGTTTACTTCCGTCAGCGACATCTCCCCGAAGAAGTCGAAGAAGTTCATCGCAATAGTCTCTCTTTATTTGAGAAGACATACATTACAATTCAACCGGCTCACATTTTTCTAAAGATCCCCGATGAAGTTTTACAATCTCAATTACATTTACAATACATTATGGCTCACAACCAAGAAGTTCAACTACAGTCTACAACGACATCTACAGTCTACAACGACATCCACAGTCTACAACGACATCTACAGTCTACAACGACAATCATTCGAACATCTTACAGTTCCTGGTTAATCTCGGCAATAGATTCCCAGAAGACCTCGGCAGTAGATTCCCAAAAGACCTTGGCAGTAGGTAGTTCCTGGTTAATCTCGACAGTAGATTCCCAGAAGACCTCGGCAGTAGGTAGTTCTTGGATAATCTCGGTAGTAGATTTCCAAAAGACTTCGTCAGAAGTATGTCTCCAGCAACTTCAACATAGAATCTCGACAGCAGATTCCCTACAAAATCTTAACAGTAGATACTTTGGCAAAAGTATTCTCAATTAAACTTACAAGTCTCGACAGTAGACCTCTCCAGCTGATATCTCGAATCAATTACGTTTGACCTACACGGTCGGTTCTTTTAGTGGATTTTCCCACAAGTTCCTTACAACATATTTATAGACACTTTGAGATTGTCAATCTTTCCCCGTGGAGTCTCGTTTTGTTGAGCCTGTTATTCCCGTGTGTTGTGCCTGGTTTTCTCCTGTGACATCGTTCCCTCACAGGCCCGTCTTTCTTGCATTTTCATATCATTGCATATCATTTGCATTCGGTGGTTTATCAGGGCCAAACATTCGTGCAATGTTGGTATTTAAGTCCCTCCTATCTCGTCGAGACGAAGATTTCAATCTTCATATCTCCGGATAGAAGAAACGTAAATAGGGGCATCTGTCGCACCCTAATTTTTGATCTTAAGATCCCACCTATTTGTTTATTTTCTTGTGTGCTTTATTTTACTTATGTATGTGCGTTTATTGCGACTAACCAACTCATGTAGGTATAATTTTCCCGGCATATCCCCAAGCTCAGAAGGTTCCTGAGGGTGTAGCTCTATTACCAGAATATCTATCCTTCCAAGCATACTGATTTCGGATTTCCAATCCTCATGTCAAGTTTTTATTCAATTATAACTCCAAGATTCTTCGTGGAAAAGCAAGTCTCCATCCAAAGTATTAAATACTCAGTTTTTTTTTCTAGCGACAAGTCCAGGGTCTCTCATGTGTTATGGCATCATAAATTATGGATTAAAGAGGACGCAGATTAGGAGTTTGCATTTTTAGACCAACTCCAAGTCTGTAGAAAGATTCATTACAAGTTCAAGGATACGAGATTCAAGTTAACCACCCGAGTTATAAGAGCATGGAGAATTCTTATATGTTTTTAATTTCAGTATTCATGTGGTTATAACGTCCAACGACTCTGGCACCCTTGTCTTTATTTTTCAAACCAGTGTCTTAGAGGCTAAGAGGATTTGAATGTGGGGTTACAAAATCTAGTAAGTTCAAAGCAAGGATCTCATTAAATTCATACTGCATTTTTCATCTTCACGATATGCGGGTTTTATGTAATTCGAAGAATATGCAAGTTCTATGCAATTCAAGGATGCCACATCCAAGTTCTAAGTATGTTTAAATTTTACTCAAGGATGTTCCTTATCACGGATAAGCAAGCGGAATTTGACCTCAAGACATTTTAATACCACAAGACATTTTAATACCAAGATGTGGATCCTGAACCATCTTCCCACGGAAGTATACACAAAGTTTGATTCCCTTAAAAGAAAATTCAATAAGTTATTACAGTGGCCAGATTCAAGAAGCCAAACAACCAAGTCATTACATTTATAACCGAAATGAATAAATTTCAATGAAGACTTGGCCAGCTAACTAGGAGGATTTCATTTTATTCCTATCCGCTTTTCTGTCAACAAGTAGATAAGTACACCCAGTTGAAATGAACAAACAGAGAAAGATTCCATAGTGTTTGAAGTCGGTCATAACGCCGTGAACATTACCGCTATCACCAACTGTTGCTCACAGAAGCCAAGACCATTTCGCAAGTATTCAAGCACATCTGAGCGGGACACTTAGACTCCTCGCTTTGAGTCGACTTCCTCTCATTTGGCACTGCAGAATTGATTTGACTCCAAGCTAAAACAGGGGATTTTCAGCCGCCGGGATTGTTCCTCACCTGCAAACAATAGGGAGGTATAAGGACCAAATCAGCCAGCCAAAGAAGGGTGATATTTTAAAACGAAGGTTCTAGTACCAAACCCATGTATGTGATTTGAATGGGATTCGTTGCTAATAAGCTGAAAATGCCCCAAATATCTCAACATACGTCCCGCCACCAAAGGAACCGCGTCAATATTCTGCATAAAGAAAACCCAACAGTACATTTTTTATATATATCAGGAGAAAAACGCCATTGGGAACCACAAAGTCTATACGAATGGGCTTCGATGATTTACCGGGCCATGACAAAGGAAGTGTTTGCATAATCCTGAAGTAGCTATTAAAGAGGGTTGAGTGGAATCTCGAGCCGTAACGGCTGCCAGAGACAAGTGACCGTTGCAAGGGGTCTAATACACGACATCACCAACCGAGGCTTTTACCCAATCTTGAATCCTACAACAAATAAGTGAAGATCAACACTGTCTCGTTTAAAACATCAAAATCCAACATTATGCTGTAATATACAAAAGTATGCTCATGAGGAATCTCCAACGTGCAGTGCCTGTGAATCGAAGCTATGTTGTTATTCGTCGAAGGGTAAACTCCAACCATGAACTAAAGCCTACGATAAATCTTCATGCTCTTCATTCCAAGCTCACATTCCAAACCTGCCAACGGAACTTCATAAAATTAATATTGCAATTGTCGATACTATCTCGTGTCATACTCGTTGTGTCCCTCAAACATGGACGTACCTGTGTTCTAAGAAACACTCCAAGTTTAACTTTTAAGCAGTAACAACACAGGGATTGTTTAGCTTAAAAGAAGAGAAAGGAAGAACAATATATATACCGAATTTACTCCTCCTACGACGGGGACATATGAGCTTCTGTGCACCACTGTCCGAGCTTTGACTACATCCCAAAACAAGAAATGAGGCATCAATTTAAAGAGGAATGAAAGTAACAGAAGAATTCGAAGATGTCCTGAGAAATGAACCTTCATCGTTTCTGGCTTTCGAACTCATTCATCAGCTCCGAGGAATCTAAAGTCAACATCTGCACCTGCGATACGACACAACCAATAATCAGAGCATTTAACAGTTAACAAGAATGAATTGAAAAAAACTAAGAAGAAGAGATTGAACAAAGTTCAGCCCTCAGTTAAACATCATAATGGGCACAAGTCATTACCTTTTCTTCCGCCTTTTCTGAAGACGTTAATTCGTTGTCGGTGGGATGCCTTGATGCGCAACGACACGAAGTATATCTCGTAGCAGCTTTCGGTTTACAACATGTTCTCTTTGCCATTCACTCTTCAGAAGATGAAAATATCCCACAACCTTGCTGAATCAGACATCATGGCCATTCAGAAGATTATGATGCGGAAGCTGAAACTGCAACAGCCGCTTCTGCTGTTGCTCTGGCTGCCACTGGAAGTGATGAGACCGTTGGAATAGGTCGTACTTTTGTTCTGTCTCGGTCTCAGATGCTAAGGTTTTGTAGCTGAAGATATTGATAGGGTGGTAACAGGAGTGGGTCGTGAGCAACAATTTGCTAGCCAATCTAGATGTGAGGAGCCCTTTAGTATATCTCTTCCTACTGATTTATCTGTTGAGACACCACCAATTTCGTTGTGGCCTACTTCACCAAATGCACAGAATCCTTCAAGCCAGAATCCTCAGGCCCCCTACATGATAGATCAAAGCAAAACAGTTTGTCAGCTATTGCAATCGTTTTTTTACAAAGCATAACAACTTTAAATTGAGTCAAAGGCAAAAAAAAAGGAAATTTAACAACCATGAGAGGTTTCTCAGGTTTACAGCCAACACATTAGAGAAAATCCCAGTTATAAGAAGTTTCCTAATCAAGAATCAGCAATAAGTCTCACACCAAATCAAATCAGACATGATCAGTGAAAAAAGGGAATGGTTATTGAATCGTACAAAGTGAATTTCAAATCATAACCAGTACAGCCAAACAATTTCAGACCAAGATGGAAACAATTTAAGTGCAAAATCAACATTCATGGCGACAATAAGTTGTCAAAATCAGATTTCCCAAACAATTTCAGCCCAAGAAGGAAAGTTATTCAAAGCGAAATCCATACTGAAATATCATTTCATTCAACACAAGATATAATTGTTTCCAAAACGATCCCAGACACGATAATTCGAATTTGGAAACTCTTTTTTCATCAATCATAATAAAATGTTTTCCTTCCAAATACAATTCAACAACATTCACTTCAAGAGTCAGAAGTTAATACGTAAAACCTATAAATTGAGATGAGGGGGGGAATACACAAGGGGGATTCACGCAGAAATACACAACAGATAAATCCCCAAGATTCCCTAAATAAAAACCCTAACATTCGAAAAAACTAAATCGAGCAGAAGAAAAGAGAATTGAGGGGCTTATCTTTTTGAGTCTTCCATCGTCATCGCCGTCGGAATCCCGTGAATCCACTGTTAAGCCACCACAAAACCCACCGTCGAAGCCATCGGAACCCTCACGCCTCCATTGTCGTAGATACACCTTCGTGGTCAAAACCCTTTTGCCGTTGGAATCTCCACTCCTCGCAAGACCACGAATGCCCCGTCGAAAACTTCATCAGGAGCCTTGTTATGGTAAGCGCCCTTTCGTTGTTGTTTACTGTGAATTTGATGTGTCGTTGTTTGTGTTGTAGGAAAAACGGAAGTGCGATATCAACGGAGAAAGAAGAGAGAAGTTGCGATATCAACGGAGAAAGAAGAGAGAGTTGACGAAGGAAGAAGACGGGCGATTTCCGATTTGGGGATGTGGGGGGTCTTAGGGTTTCTGTTTTCTTAATTTTTATATTGTAATCTTGTATAGCACACACACACTAATTATCCTGCACCCGCGTGATCACGTCCTCCCATCACTCATCACACGATCCTTGACCGCCTCCCTACGGTACACCCTTACATCCATGCTACACCGGGTCCAACGCCCTGTTTCTTAATCCCTGCTTAATCACTTAATTAACCCCACTTAACATCTTATCTAAACCTTTTAATCTGCATTAAATTAGCATAATCATTGTTTAAACCAATTTTAATTAACCCTTTAAAACCAGTTTTTTATTTAATTAAAACAAACTAATAATCTTTTTAATTAATCCATTTATTCAAATCAACCTTTTAATTTGAAATTTTTTTATAACTTCACTTTATTAAATAAGATAACTTTTACATAAAACTTTTTTCAAAAAATAATAAGATAATTAATTTATTTAATAATAGGGTAATAATTCATTTCTTTTTCTAGATAATACAAGGACACTATTTTTAATATTAACTAAAACCCATTTCATAATCAATTTGTAATAAAATATTTCTCACCTACTATAATTCATTAAAATCAAATTATTCTACCCAAAATCCAATCAACTTATAATCTAACCTTTTGGTGAACTAATAAGATAAATCCAACCATTTTCTCATAAAATAAATTAACTATTTTTTCCCTAAAATCAACTTCATCAATTAATTAAACCTTTTATAATAAAAATAATTCATTTTCTTCCAATCTAATCAATTCCAAACCTTTTATTAAACCTTACCAATAAAAAATAACATTAAACCAATCCAACTTTCTTCTTAAAGACCAAATCAATAACAGTAATTTTCTCAATCACCATGTCAACAAAGTAATATAACTTGTTTTATTTATTAAATGACTAAATCTTTTTATGAAAACTCATTTTCCCAATAATCAATATTTTTTACAATTTGAACATTTTCTCTTTAAAATAAAAAAAACTAGTAATAATTTGATCTAACTTTAAAAATTAAAAATAATCAAATAACCTTTTAATCTAAACTCCTCTCTATAAAATCAATTCAACCTTTTCCTAATCAAAGCAATCTACTTAAAACCAATCAACAACGTAAAATACAATCTAACCGTGCACGTTCACATACACAATTCACACACTCGCCTAGCGCTTTCATGTGTTCGTGTATGGATTTAATTATCTGCCCTTTTACATTTTCTGCAATTTACCTTTACCGTATTTATCTCTATCGTGTTGCATCCCGTCCAAAGGAAAATCCTACACATGATTCAACAATTGTGTGTAGTGCACATCATTTACATCATATTCCCCATGATCCTTGATCCCATTCAAGTCGATCTTCTTAAGTTTAGGACCTACCCCCTAGGAAGGACCTTTATCTTTACAACTTAGACAAAAACAATCAACACAATACAAACAATATTCAAACGCATTAGAGAAAGATGCCAAATCATCTTAAGCGAGATAGAATCTCCACCCCACAACAATACAATCAACATGTAGGGACTTTGCCTTAAGAGAGATAAAGGTGTACCTCGTTGATCCCTATCCGAGTACGTAAGTCCTTTTCTTAAGACGACGCAAAGACTATTTTCCTACAACCTGTGGCGGTTATATCTCTCTTAAAATGATAACACATCTCTTCTCCTAAAATCAATCGAAACAATTACCTTAAACCCTTAGGAACTTTGACCACAGTCAAAGAACTCCTCAAACCCTTTAGGGGAACTACAAGTACTCTGATTCCACTCTCGTAAGGATATGTAGGCATAAGATGCGATATCTTATCGAGTATACTTAGAAATAAACCCTTAGGCCTTTCAAACATTAAGCAGATAAACACTTAGCAATAAACAAACATAAAACAAGAGGTTCCTGTAGAGTACTACAGAAACTTAGGATGCTAACACCTTCCCTAAGTTTAACCAACCCCCGAACCTATAACTCTCTAAACCTTGCATTTGCATTGCATGGTGGGAGTTTCGATCTTTATCCCTTCCTTTGGACAAATCAAAGTTCGGTTGCAAAATGAATTAAAGATTCAAACTAATCAATAGTTTGGTATCCGATTTTCACCGCGACAGAGGGTTTGACGAACAAAGATTGGAGGAAACCTTTGGTCGAATACCTTCGAAACCCTTCAGCGTCTGCAGAACGAAAGGTTAAGTATCAAGCACCAAGTTATGTCCTTCTAGGCAACAAATTATTCAAAAAAAAACCTCTGAGGGGGTTCTACTCAAATGCCTTAGTGAATCAGAGGCATACCTGGCGTTGTCCTCAGTCCACAGTGGAACGTGTGGGGCACACCAAGTAGGCCACAAGATGAAATGGCTATTATTTCGCCAAGGCATGTATTGGCCTAATATGCTAAAGGATTGCATTGAGTTTGCCAAGGGTTGCCAAGAATGTCAGATCCATGCTGGCATGCAGCACGTCCCAGCGAGTGAATTACACTCTATAGTCAAACCTTGGACTTTTAGAGGATGGGCCTTAGACCTGATTGGGGAAATTCGACCAGCGTCCTCCAAAAACTAAAAGTATATCCTGGTGGGAATAGATTACTTCATGAAATGGATCGAGGCGATACCTATACCAAAAGTAGATCAAGAAGACGTTATTGATTTCATTCAGAAGTATATCATTCATAGGTTTGGGCTGCCAGAAACAATCACAACAGATCAGGGGTCAGTATTCACTGGTCGAAAGATGCAGGAGTTTGCCAAAGAGATGGGATTTAAGCTCTTAACCTCGACACCTTATTACGCCCAAGCAAATGGCCAAGTCGAGGCAGCAAACAAGGTAGTAATTGGTTTGATAAAAAAACAAGTGGGAAGAAAACCAAAAAATTGGCATAAGACGTTGGACCAGATCATATAGGCATGTCGAACATCCCCTAAGGAAGCAACTAATAGCACTCCTTATCGACTGACTTTTGGGCATGATGCAGTACTGCCTGTCGAGATCTACATACAGTCAGTCAGGATCCAGAGACATCATGAAATCCCTTGTGAAATTTATTGGGACATGATGCTTGATGAGTTGGTGGATCTAGATGAGGAAAGACTTAAGGCTCTGGAGCTTTTGAGAAGGCAAAAGAAAAGAGTGGAAACGTCATATAACAGGAAGGTTAAGGCTAAGACCTTTTTTGTTGGAGATTTGGTATGGAGAGTGATCCTGCCTATGGATCGAAAGGTTAGGTCTTTGGGCAAATGGTCCCCAAAATGGGAAGGCCAATTCCAAGTCTCGAAGGTTTTCTCGAATGGAGCATACGAATTAGAAGAGCTAAACGAAGATAGGAGGGTATTACAAGTAAATGGCAAGTATTTGAAAAAATACAAGCCTGCGCTTCAGGAAGTGAAAATATCAATAGAGTAATGCTAAACATAGAACAAAAAGCCATAAATGGTATTAATATAATATGCCAAAATGGCTCAGTACATTACAACATGAAATTAAAACTATGGCTCACAAAAGGCCACTAAAAGATAAATCATTAAAAAGATCATAAAGGACTAGAAAGGGAGATTGTCCTGCATCTTGAAATATTTCGACTTTTGGAGCTCAAGGCGTTTCTGGCATAAGGTCTTGTCTGATTCCAATTGAGCAACCTCTGTTTCCAAACATCGAGCTTCCTCAGCAAAGGTGATGGCATGTTCAAGCTCAGTTGATAAAGCGGAGTCGTCAAAGGAAGATAATTCAGTATTTTTCTTCCTAGCTTTCGATATCTTATTTCAAAGCTTTTTGATTTTTCGCTTCCAACATAAAATGTTCTTCTCATTAGTGGCGATCTCTTGTTGGTTTTTCTCCTTTCTCTCCTCCAACTCTACAAATTTGTTCTCAGACTCAGCGGCGGCGGTCCAAGCAGCAGCCTCACTACCATCCTTTGTCGAAATACCTTTCTCGATTTGGGGCAGCAGTCGGAGGTCTACATATGCTTGGTCGATTAAAGTACTAACTTCCAAGATAACACTAGCAGCTTCAGAAGAGATCGAACGAAGGTCCACTTGTTAAAGAAGAGCCTTAAGAGAAAGATGGGTGACTTTGTCCATTTGCAAAAGGGAGAAAAGGTCCCCTTTGAAGATCTTCCCCTTAATTTTGTCAAGAATGCTCTCTGTTGGTTTGCTCGAAACTTGGTCTTCAGAAGTGGAGGCGCTGGAGGACTTACCAAAAGAACTGCCCTCGTTGCTCAGGAGAAGTTTGATGTACTGTCGAGGGTTCGAGAGTTTCAGGGCATCAAGTTCTGGCTTAGTGAGATTTCCCTCACCCTTGATAGGCACTACCTCACTTCCTTTAGGGGCACCAGCGGTTGAAGTATCAACCGCTCCGACAGGGACGGGTTCATCGACTGGATGATCCTCAGGTTTTTCTTCCTTGCCTCGATCCCCAGGCTCCACTTCCTTACCGTGACCCTCAGGCTTCTCACCCTTGCCTTGATCATCCTCCACTTCGAGATTATGTGGGGAATCGTCTTCTTCATGATCAAACCCATCAGTCTAAAACTGCTGGGTAGTTGTTTTGGTAGGCGAAGGAGGAACTATGGTGAATGCAGGATTATTAATCTCAACAAAAGAACTCATATCAAAGCCCAAATCACATGTGGGATGGTAAGTAGGCTCACCTTGGGTGTTCAAAAGAATAGTTGGCAAAGAGGACTTGGGCGGAGTAGGTTTCGAGCCTCCAGCATCAGCCTAAATGAAGAAGCAGATATAAGGAAAGGCAGGATAAAATGGAGCAGGTTCCTGAGAAACACTTAGACACAAAAACATACCTTAACGTCTTCATCAGCGGGACTAGAGTTGTCACTTTCGACAGGAACGATGTGTGGGATCAAAACACTCCCGATAGGAGCCTCAGCTGGATCTCGAGCAGGAGTGGCTAGTTAGGGAGCCTTGACTGTCAAAGGGGAAGATGAACCACTAACGATATCTAGACCTTGGGTGATTTGTCGCCTTTTCTTTATTTGAAGGTCGTCAGGAGGAGATTCGCCATCGTCCTCCGAGTCAATGATTATTTGGGCAGAATTCCTCACGAGCTTCTTTTGAGGAGTAGGTGGCTTGCAGCTTATCTAAAACAGCAGGAAGTATCAGAGACAGTCAAGAAAGTCAAGCCAACAAGGTTTTATAAAGGATTACCTTCGGGTTTTCGACTTTGCTTTCAGCCCTCATCATTGGAGCACTTCTTTTAGGGGGAGCTGCAAAGGAAATCATGTCGCTACCAGTTAGTAACAATAAAGTTCAAATAAAGGAGTCCAAATCGAAGGGGTATGACCTTCAAGAATGTTGGATTCAATGCGAACATCTTTGATACCAACATGAAGGTGCCCTTTGAAAGTATCGAGCGTATGTTTAGTCGGAACCACCCGTTGTACTTTCGGCTTCGACTGCTGCCGAAGGATTTTTATAGAATCCCCACAGATGAACCAATCTGAAAATGGAGGGGAAAGAGCCACTCTAAAATCAGCAGTAGGTAACTAAGGGGTCTTTGGAGGGAATAAATTAAAAGCAACCTCATATCGTTTCTCACGAGGAATAAATGAGGGGTTTTTTAGATTCTCCATTTTCTTGGAAATTTTTCCTTCAAAGTGACAGCAGCCTCGTGGATGGTTCGACTAACATCATCTGGTCGATAGGCGGTTTCAAAGTACTTCTGGAAGTTTTGAATTTATTTGATATGTGCAGATGTACCTTTCTTGATCTTCTCCTGCACATCAATGAAAACTTGGTCAATCAAGCGAGTAAAGCCCGAAACATCAAGAAACTCTGAAGCATAGTAGTTGGGCCACCAGTTGTGGAACTGTGGGGAACAAAAGTAAGAGGGTTCAAAAGGAATGAGTATGAGAAGAGATTTGTGGGCATGGCGCGCCAAGTGTGTCGAGCATTCGATGGGATTGAAAGAGCTAAGAGGGAGTATCACATGGGCTTTCTTGTCATATAGACATTTGGGCAGAGTTTGTATCAACCCAAATTATCGTGATACTAGGTTTGGATGGTAAGCTACCAAAGAGGCTTGCCCTCTGAGAAGGTTTAGTTTGTGGATAATAAGTCGAGGCGTAATAAATCGTTCCCAGATCAGCTTCGACTCTTCTTCTTGTTTCCTTAACAAAGGAGGAAAGGGTCTGGTAAACCATTCAGGGCCACACTTCCTTTCTGCGAATGGAGCCATCCTCGGAGTGAAATCATGACGCTTGGCGAACAGGTGAATGAAGTTCGAAAGATTGGCTTTAAGCGTGCATCCTTCTTCACTTGGGGTAAGTTGCACCAAGAGGGGCCATTCGACTTGTCTTTCAGTGGCAGAGGGCGAATCCTCATTGACTTCTCCTTTGTTTGGGCGGCTACTCTCAAAAGTGGCGTTGAGCCACAGTTGGAGCAACCAGAAAAGACCTGATAACAGAAGGTTCCCACGGTTGTTCTTGTCCTTCAGCTTGCCAGCACCTTCGCTTAAAGCTTCATAGAGACTGGCCAGAATCATCTCGCTTAAACAAATGTCTCTCTTCAGGTGTAGTTGATTGGCCAAAGTAAGGTACTTCTGAGCCACCTACAAAGATTTAATGCAAAAGACACAATGAGACAGCCACATGGCCAAGAAGGTTATATGTTCTTTAGCCTTGACAGTGTTAGTATTCTTATTATGGTAATGATTGATAAAATGGGTATAGGTGTGCTTTGTATTCAAGAACCCTATGGTGTCTTGACCGTCGATCTCAGGGTCGTAAACCAGTCCGTAAGGTTTTAGCCCAATAATAGCGGCTATATCAAAGAGCGTTGGTGTCATCATCCCACACAGAAGATGGAAAGTATAATGGGTGTTATCCTTGAAATACAGAGATGAAGCCAACATGAGGGGCAGTAATTTGGGCCAACCTTCGACATCATTATCAAATCATAAATACCAGTTTCTTTCCAGTCGTTGGCTTTCACCTTCTCCACTTTTGCCAACCAGTTTAGGTAAAGTTCAGAGTCCTTAAAATAAGGGGTGGCCCTGAACAATCTAGCTCCACTGTTGAGGTACTTAAGGTCTACATTGTAAGATGCTAAACTGTCAGGACCTTCAACGGGAATTTTTCTAGAGTCTTTTTGCCCTAAGGGTTTGGTTATACTGTAGGAAGGAAAGAAGTCATTTAAACTGGAGTAGTTGATACCTAAGGGAGATAATGGACCAGACATAACTAAAGTTTTTCCTGCAACAGTAACAGGGATGATTACCTGGGACTCATAAATATGGCGTTTCTCCTCCAGCAAAGGTTCGCAGATGAATTGTTGATTCTTCACTAGTTTTGGTCCACTCAAGGTGGTGAAAGGAGGAAGGAGCGGCGTAGCAAGTTGCCCTTTGGTTTGTGTTTTCTTCTTCTGAGGTTGGTTTTCAGCCATGGTGGAAGTTGTGGAAGAAATGGGTTTTGAGAGTGAAGGGATACCTGGAGAAAAAGACGTGAATGTTTGCTGAAAGATTAAAAAAATGGAAATAATATCTGGAAAGGTATTTATAAGATGTTTTGAAGATAAAGATTTTAATGGCTGGAGTTAGTGGGCCACGTGGACGTTCCAAGACGGAAAAAATAGGATGGTGGTAGTTGCTGCCTATACCTATGATTGTCTTAGGCTCTCAAGGAAATAATGATGGTTTTTGATTTTTTGTGAGTTTCGAGAAATCCGTCATGATGACCCATGACGTCAAAAAACATGCACGGGGATAGCGGAACAGTTTCCCGTCTGTTTCTATCCTTGGTTTTCTTTTCTTTCTTTCTTATTTCTTTCTTTCTGAGAAATTCGAAGCGACGGCGTCGAATTAGGCGCTGTCAAAAAAATGTTCCTTTTCTACATACAGGTCGAAAAAGACATTTTTTTGGGGGCAATTTGTTAGTCCATAAATTCGACACCTCTTATGGATTAAGATATTTTAAATAAAATATTAAAGTCTGTTAAAGAGCTTGTCGAAAGGCTCGAGACTGTCGAAAAGGGAAGCTAAGATGTTCTGGAGACTTAGAGAAAATTTTGGATGTTTGGTCTTCGACCGAGATGGTTGTTTGGAGATTAACAAAATATTCGAAATTCAAATAATGGAGGGAGAAGTTATAATTTCTTATGACTAAGAGGGACAAGTGACACTCGTTGGGCAAGGAACTTCATGCATTGTGACATGTGTCGAAAGATAATAGCCTTAGGTGGTTATTGTTAGTTATTTTTTACTATTATAAATAAGAGTTTTTAGAGACAGAATGTGGGTGGTAATTTACTATTTGTGCAAGTCATTCCTAAGTTTACTCAAAGTATCAGAGTGTAGAGAAAAGAGTATTAAGGAGAATGTACGTGATGTAAACACACCATCTTTACTTTTCAATGAAGTTTACCTTATTTTCTTAACTTTACAAAGTTTCTTTACTTTTCTTGCAACCTCTCTCTTTTCTATGCTTTTTACTTTATTATTCGCCCTTAATTTCTTTCTAAACTTCTATCCCTTTCTCTCTGAAACTCTCTCTCTATTTTTCCCAGTCAAATAAGCAATTTTATCATTAGAACCTTTTTGCCGCAATATTGTCGAAGTGTGTAACTTAGATAGATTTCAAAACTTAACCTTTAGCACATGTTCTAGGATCAATCAGATCGATTTTGTGAGTCACCAAAGTTAGATTTGGAAGATCAGCGGTTGTTTTCCATTTTTCAAGGGAAACACCACCAAACTTGCTCACCATTCCTTCCCTCTCTCTCATGTTGCATTTCTGACTTTGGTGCTATCAAAAACACAACAAGAACCACCTCACCATGAGCTAGCTCGTGCTATCCACCCTCTCACTCTCATTTTCCACCAACTTTTTCACTACCGATTTTAACCACGGTACATGCTTTTAACCGGCTGAAAAACTTTGTATATAAACTCACAAACCCTAGAGGGAGCGCCACTCTTCATTTTGGGATCAATATCAGAGCCTTAAAGTTCTCTCACCTTCAGAATTTTTATTCTCTTTGAATCACATCATTTCTTGAGTTCTACTCCAGTTTGAAGCTCATTTTCTTGCTCTTGAGGGTTTAAGAAGCATCCTGGTGGTTTCTCTTTCTATTCTGCAAGCTAAATCAAGGGCCAACGGAGCCAATACGTTTGGTAAGTTCTTTGAACTTTTTCTCCCATGCTAGACCTGTTTTGAGTTATTCATTGTTTCTGCTGAAGTCCTACCTTAGTGTACGCAAAGTTTGTGCTTTTGTTGTATTGATTTGAGCATGTTTCAGTTCATGGTATGAACTTTCGTGTCTTGTTTTAATGTGCTTAATGTGGTTTTTAATGGAAACAAACCTCATATTCGTGTTCAGCATAAAAAACCCTTGAAGTTGGTGTAAGGTTTTATGCATTTTGGTTCCATTTTCAGTTTGCTCCGGTGAAGCTCACTGAGGAAGACGACCGGAGCTAGGGCTCTGGCGTCTGAGGTGTTTGGCTGAGGTGGTATGGCTGAATGGTTGATTGGATGATGTGTCTTTGGGTCAATGTACGCGTGTGAGTCCACTGCTGAGGTGTAGGCCATCTCAATTAGTGAAACGGTGTGTTTCACTAAGTGGCTCTCTTTATGTTTTTTTTAGTCTTTTGTGATTTGGGCATGGTTTCCTATCCACACCCCTCCTTTCTGGGCCCTGATCCATGTTGAACTGAAATCAACTCATTCTGAAATTTCTACTTCACCCCCCATTTGCTTTGCTTTTTCTTTTCATTTATATTTTTTTTTCTTTTTTTCTTTTATTTTATTTTGAATAATAAAACTCTTCTAAAAATTCCACAAAAATACTTTTCAGATATTTTCATATCTTATTTAATTTTTCTACATTTTTATTTTTATTTTTATTTTTATTTTAATATTTTATTTTGAATTATTGATTTTATGTGTTTTGTTTAACGTAGTTTGAGACATGACTTCAATTTTTGCCTTTTCCAATTGACTTTTGGCCCAATCTTTTACACACACTTAGACACCTATTTGATGAATGTTTACATGCTGGTTGGATGCTTTGATGATCACATTTTTCTTGATTTTCATTTAGTTTTATTTGGCCCTCGATTCTTACCCAATTAGTTGCTTGCTTTGTCTTGTTTGATGCATTTGATGATGCTCTCTTATCATTCTTGTTTTGATGCTTTTTGTAACACGGTGGGAGAACTGACTTTAAACAATGTTGCGGATAGCAAGAGTCGCCACCGACTTTTATTTTATCCATAAGGAAAGGTTATAAAAGAACAGGAAAGACCTTAGAGAATATTTCGGGTCCGGGGGGTAGGTTATGAAAAGGGAAGGTGTTAGCACCCTTTTCATCCATGGTTATCCATGGGCTCTTAGGTACTTAAGCTCACTTTTGAATTGTTTTGAAAGTGTAGTGTGTGAATAGAAAATTTTCAGAATAGTTAATAAATAATCCATGTAAGGATGTGTTAAGAACTTGTTTGAAAACTTGTTGAAAATTTGTTTAAGTGCGAAACAGTTTTGAAGTGAGCAAGCACCTAGGAGTAACCTACCCTAATGTTTAAAGGTCTTTCTTATTCTTCATTCTTTCCTTTAGTAAGACTATCCCTACTATAATGGAGTAGGTAGTCCTTACTTTGGATGTTAAGGGACATGGGAGGGACAATTTGACTTTGAAGGCCATTGTGGGATGTAATAAGCACATATAAGGGACCATCATCATTTTTCGAAAGGGACTCGATTCGTAAAGGCAACCATAAGGGACTTTGATGATTTTTCTATTTGAGGGACTTGCTTTATACACCCCACTTAACCAGTATTCGTAGGCAACTTGAGGGATATCCTTAGGAAGTGAGACGGCGATTAAAATCGACTTACGTGTGTGACGTGTTTATTTTAATTATCTTTATTTAAAAGTGATCTAAATTTATTTTAATATTACATACATGTTGTTACACTCCCTAATTACTAACCATAATAATAATTAAATAATTAAACAACTTTACATCCAAGAAACAATTACAAAATAATAAGCAAAATAATTAAATAGCAAAGATAAATAAAATATAAATAAGCAATAATAAATAATAAAGGGGGTTAGTAAGCAATATTTAACAAAATAATAAGCATGATTAGAATATAAATGGGTTAGTAAATAAGAATAAACAGAATTAATCAGAATTAATCCAAATATTATAATAATAAGAAATTAACAATTTTTTAATATAATCAACTAAAAAAAACAAATATGAATAAACAATTGTTTTAATTTACAAATTATTAAATTATATTTTAATCATGAAGTTACTACAAAAAATCTAATTATTATAAGCACAATTATTTATAAACTAAAGTTATGTAAAAAAATATTTATAAGTATATTTACAAAAATTTGTAAGAATTATAGTAAACATACATACATAATAATTATATTAGAAAATAACATTAAAAAAAAAAAAATAGGATTAGATTTGTATTAAAAAATATTTTTAGAGTTTTATGAAATTAGGGTTTATATGAGAAATAAATTTTTAGGGTTTATATAAAAAAAATAGGATTTAGTTATATACAAAAATTTTCTAATTTATACATATTACAATTTAGACATAAAATATAGAAACAAAATTTGTGAAAAAAAACATATTTTTTAAAATTAAAGAAAACAGACATATTTTATTATTATTTATTTATTATTGAGAAATATACATAATATATTTAATTTTTAATATTATAATATTTAAATCAAATAAAAGGAAAGAAAAAAAAAGCGGAAATTACCTGGCTGAGGTTTGAACCCAGGCCAGCTTGATTTCCAGGAAGCACAACAACCATCAGGCTGCGGATTTTGCAACGTTTTCTCCTACGAATATTGTTACGAGTTCTTCCACCCTGCGAAACACAAACTTCATCCAAACGGCAAAATTTCACAAAATTGATTGCACCATTGTATTGCTACTGAGTTTTTCAATCGTCCTATGTTTTTCAAATCCATTTATCATTTGAAAATCGTGAAACCCTAAAGAGGGCCGAAAACCCTAATCATGGTGAATTCTTGTTCCTGCAATGAAAATCCAATTGAACCACCCAGAATCGTTCTAGAGTTCATTCTAAACATCCTACAACAATCAAAAACAGTTTAAACATGATAAATCAATGGATTCGAAAACAAAATATTCAAGGTCAAGATGAACTCGGGTTGAGCAATTGGGTGTGTATATGATGCATATGGATGATGATTTATGATCAGAAGAGTCCAAGGAAGCTTGCTATGTCTTCCAAATACCTTGCAATGCTCTGAATTTGAGAACCCGAATATGACTTTTTGAAAGATTTTTGTGCTTTTGATCTTACCTTTAGGCTGCTGCAAAATTCGTCCCTAGGGTTATGTTTGTGCTTAATATATATGTGTGATGGATTTAGGTCAGAATCATTGATGTGTTGTGTGGATATTTGATCCAAAAAATATTCAAAAAGATCATTGTATAAATTTCAAATATTTGATCATGAGTGCTTGCTATTTTGGGAGAGATCACATGATTTCCTTCTCATTCTAATTCAATCAATGATTATGAATTTCTAGAAACAAAATCTTCACCCAAAAATAGATTTTTATATTTTTTATTTATTTAAAATGATTTTTATGAATTAAATCAATAATAAATAAATAAAAAATAATAATTTGGGAGAGATCACATGATTTCCTTCTCATTCTAATTCAATCAATGATTATGAATTTCTAGAAACAAAATCTTCACCCAAAAATAGATTTTTATATTTTTTATTTATTTAAAATGATTTTTATGAATTAAATCAATAATAAATAAATAAAAAATAATAATTTGGGAGAGATCACATGATTTCCTTCTCATTCTAATTCAATCAATGATTATGAATTTCTAGAAACAAAATCTTCACCCAAAAATAGATTTTTATATTTTTTATTTATTTAAAATGATTTTTATGAATTAAATCAATAATAAATAAATAAAAAATAATAATTTGGGAGAGATCACATGATTTCCTTCTCATTCTAATTCAATCAATGATTATGAATTTCTAGAAACAAAATCTTCACCCAAAAATAGATTTTTATATTTTTTATTTATTTAAAATGATTTTTATGAATTAAATCAATAATAAATAAATAAAAAATAATAAAAATGATGAATTTTGGTCAATTGGGTCGTGCACCATGTTATGAGATGGATTGGGTCATAAATTAGGCAGCCCATTTGGAAAGAAATACT
The DNA here is from genome assembly GCA_963859935.3 of Lathyrus sativus. Classification (NCBI taxonomy): domain Eukaryota; kingdom Viridiplantae; phylum Streptophyta; class Magnoliopsida; order Fabales; family Fabaceae; genus Lathyrus; species Lathyrus sativus. The sequence continues at coordinate 31,882,506 of OZ012739.1, read as the reverse complement.
TCTAAGCCTCCATTTTCAACATAAACCATCACAAAATTGCCCAACTTTGCAAGGGCACATTTCTCTCAATTTTAAAGGTATGATGGTGTTCTTGGACTTTTTGGAAATCTTGAAGAGTCCTCTAAACAACCCCATTGGTTTCAGGTCCATATCATTTACCAATCTCAAGTTATGCCCTTTTGAAGTTGTTGACTTTTTGTTGACTTTTGAAATGACCTATAATGTCTTAGATCATATCTTTCAAATAAAGCATTTTTGGGCTTAACCTTCAACATCAAAGTTGTAGATAATTCAATTTCCTTCAAAATGAGCTTTGGATGGAGACCTGGTGATGAAGTATGTGAAAGTTATGCCTGGTCAAAGTTCAGTTGACTTTTACTGAGGAAACCCTAATTTAGAAACTCCTGATTATTGATGATCTGGAATCTCCTTGATGAATCATGATCAACCCTTGATAAAATGATGAATTTTACTTCATATACTTGATGTTGGCAAAAAATCATGAAGTTTGACTTTGGTTTGACCACAGTTGACCTCAGTTTGACTTTTTAACTGCATTGACTGCTTTTGACTTATCTGATCATCTGACTGAGCAAACTTTTGAGAAAAGTCTTGAAACTTGACATGGGGGTTCTTATACACATATAAGATGTTATGAAGCTCACTTGAAGTCTTGGAAGTCCATTTAGCCTGATTAAAGTCAAAACCCTAGTTTTGGATGCACTGCTTAGGAGGTGCATTGTCTGAGGGAATTGTCAACTCTTCTGACCAATTGTGAACTTTGTGAACCTTGTGAATCTTCATAAGATATCTTGTGATACTCATGGGAGGTATTGTGAAGCTTGTGAACCTTCAAGAAGCAACCTATGGACTTCATGAACCTCATGAAAGGTATTGAAAGCACTGTGGGCCTTGTGAACCTTGTGAACCTTCATAAAGTAGCTTGTGGACTTTATGAACTTCATGAAAGGTTATGCAAGTTGTTGGAGAACTTGTGAACCTTGTGAATCTTCTTAGAACACAAAGTCTTGTATTGTGAGGGCAAATTTTGGGGTGCAACAGCTGCCCCTTTTCAATTTTCTGAAACCTGAGGGGTTAGATTGGTATATTTGCCAGTCGTAACCTGGAAGGTTGAAGGGGATTGAACACAAAAGCCCAAAAATTTGCACTCACCAGTGCACTAGAGTGGTACAGATGGCTAGTTGAATATGATTGAGTGGGCTTAAAGATGCCACTAGGGGGGGAGCAGTTAAAAATATGGGTGTATGATGAAAGCTGTCAGGAGTCTGGAGTAATACTGATGTAACAGCATGTCTTCATGAGGATAGAGCAATCAATAATGATAACCCTAAAGCAGTCTTGAAGTGATAAATCTGACCTCAGGAGGATAGAGCAATCAATAGCTCTAAAGCAGTCTTGAAGTAATAATGGCAATCAATAGCTCTAAAGCAGTCTTGAAGTAATAGAATGGCTTCAGGAGGATAGAGCAATCAACAGCTCTAAAGCAGTCTTGAAATAATAATGTGATATGTCTTCAGGAGGATAGAGCAATCAATAGCTCTAAAGCAGTCTTGAAGTAATGATTTCAGGAGGATAGAGCAATGGATAGCTCTAAAGCAGTCTTGAAATAATAATGTAATTTCAGGAGGATAGAGCAATGGATAACTCTAAAGCAGACTTGAAATAATTAGATGGCTTCAGGAGGATAGAGCAATCAATAGCTCTAAAGCAGTCTTGAAGTAGTAATATGACCTCATGAGGATAGAGCAATGAATAGCTCTAAAGCAGTCTTGAAGTAATAGGATGATTTCAGGAGGATAGAGCAATCAGTAGCTCTAAAGCAGTCTTGAAGTCATGAGAGGCTATCAGGAGGATAAAATAACCCTGAGGTTACAATAAAGCAGTCCCAAAGTAATAAGAAGCTCATCAGGAGGATAAAGTAACCCTGAGGTTACAATAAAGCAGTCCCAAAGTAATAAGAAGCTCATCAGGAGGATAAAGTAACCCTGAGGTTACAATAAAGCAGTCCCAAAGATCATAAGCTTGTTTGTTGGATAATTAACCTGAAAACAAGGTAGCATTCTGTATAACAACATTAGTTTATGCTTTATGTATGCATGTATGACATGATGCACTTAGGTAATGTACTATAGACATATATGTTATGGTATGATGTAAATGATGTATGTATGATATGACACTGCTGGAAGTGTCTGGATATCCTTGTATAACAACTGCTGGCCAAGGAAAATAAATCCCGATTCGTTGTTGAAGAATATATAACCCTCCGTCTGCTGGGGATAACAAGGTATAGATAACCTCCCGTTGTTGGGGATAACAAGGTATAGATAACCTCCCGTTGTTGGGGATAGTAGGGTATAGATAACCTTCGTTTTCGTTTGATAGTAGGATAAGTATAACATCCCGTCTTCGTTCATCGTGCCCTTATTGGAAAGTAATTTCCCGTATATCCGTATGAGGATAAAAGAGATGGATATGAATTCCAGGGGAGATTAGACTTTGTGAGAATGGAGTAGTCCTACTGATGGTTTGTAACTGTCTTGTAAAGATGAACCGGCGAAGCTTCGTTGAAATCCTTCCCTCGTTCGTCCTTAGTAAATACTATTACTGCATTTTCATGCATTTCTGGTAAACATCAATCATATTAAAAGCATACATGCATTTCTGGTAAACATCAATCATATTCAAAGGCATACATACATTCAAATACAACCAATGGACGTTTCGCTTATGTAAATAGGGTAAAAGTAAATCTGGATTCAAAAGATGGAATTTATTTATATCAAAAGTGACCCATACACGGGTAAGTTTGTACAAGGAGACATAAACCCTAGTAAGAGAATTTTGTCACGAAGTTTTTACAAAAAGAATCAGCTATGTGGGAAATAATCCTATTGAGTTTCAATTCTACTATTGCCACTCAAGTATCTCATCTTCTTGCTGTTGAGACGGAAACGATTGGATTGAGCTTTATCTGTTTGAGCTTGAGTAAGTAGTACAACTGGTTGCAGTTTCATGAGTGATCCAAAAGAGACATAGTCATACGCTTTAATCCCTAACTTTTGCCTGGATTGCCCTTTCAGGTTTTCAATCCACCGGGATACCCTTTTTTGCCCAAGCCGCCTTTTCAGGTTTTCGACTTGCCGGGTGTACATCTTTTTATATATATATCCCTAATTTTTGCCCAAACCCTTTTGATTTGCCGGGGTGCCCTTATTTTTGCCTAGGCCTGTCAACCTAGCGGGTCTCTTTTTATGCGTAGTATTTTTTAACTATGTCTGCGTTTACAGGTTGTGGGAAGTCTTCACCATCCCAGCTGATCTCACACATAGATGCCATGGTGGCCAATGCGTCTGCCAACTGATTCTCTCTTCGTGGAATATGTCCAAAAGTAATCTCTTTGAAATGTGGGATCAAAGACAACACATGTCCTCTGTAAGGAATGAGATTATCATGCTTTGTATCCCAATCTCCTTTAATCTGACTTACTACCAGAGCTGAATCTCCATACACCTCAAGGAACTGAATCTTCATATCAATAGCAACTTGCATACCCATGATACATGCCTCATACTCAGCCATGTTATTGGTACAATAGAAACAAAGTCTGGCAGTAATCGGGGTATGACAACCTTCAGGGGAACTAATCACAACACCAACACCATTACCATGTGCATTGGAGGCACCATCAAAAACCATAGTCCATCGGGATCCTTGTTCAGGTCCGTCATATTGTCCAGGTTCTCTGGTAACAGACATAATGTCTTCATCAGGGAACTCAAAATTCATTGACTGGTAATCATCTACTGCTTGATGAGCCAAATGATCAGCAACAACACTCCCCTTAATGGCCTTCTGAGTAGTATACTGTATATCATATTCCGTCAAGATCATTTGCCATCTTGCAATTCTTCCGGAGAGAGCAGGTTTCTCAAATATGTACTTGATTGGATCCATCTTCGAAATCAACAAGGTAGTATGGGTCAACATATACTGTCTTAGTCGGCGAGCAGCCCATGCCAAAGCGCAGCAAGTTTTCTCGAGCAGTGAGTATCTTGTTTCACAGTCGGTAAACTTTTTGCTAAGGTAGTATATTGCCTGCTCTTTTCGACCAGACTCGTCATGTTGCCCCAATACACACCCCATTGAGTTGTCTAATACTGTTAAATACATAATCAAGGGTCTTCCATCAACTGGTGGCATTAAAATTGGAGGTTCTAGCAAATATCTCTTGATTTCATCAAAGGCAGTCTGGCGCTCATCATTCCATTCCATCACCTGATCTTTCTTCAACAACTTGAAGATTGGCTCACAGATGGTAGTTAATTGGGAAATAAATCTTGCAATGTAGTTCAATCGTCCCAAGAAACCTCTAACCTCCTTCTCAGTACGGGGAGCTGGCATCTCTCGTATAGCTTTCACTTTTGCAGGATCCACTTCAATACCTTTTCCACTGACAATGAAACCCAGGAGCTTTCCAGATCTAACTCCAAAAGTACACTTGTTTGGATTTAATCTCAACCTGTATTTCTTCAACCTCTCAAACAACTTGTGCAGATGATCAAGATGTTGTTCTTCATTCTGAGACCTGGCTATCATATCATCCACATATACCTCTATCTCATGATGAATCATATCATGAAACAAAGCCACCATAGCACGCTGATATGTTGCCCCTGCATTCTTCAAACCAAATGGCATTACCTTATAGCAAAAGGTCCCCCACTGTGTCACAAATGTTGTCTTCTCCATATCTTCAGGTGCCATCTTGATTTGATTGTAACCAGAGAAACCATCCATAAAAGAGAATACCTTATGCTGAGCAGTGTTGTCTACCAGAATATCAATATGAGGAAGTGGAAAGTCATCTTTAGGGCTAGCCTTGTTCAGATCTCTGTAGTCTACACACATACGTACCTTACCATCTTTCTTAGGAACTGGTACCACATTTGCAACCCACTGAGGATAAGAAGTTACGGCCAAGAACCCTGCATTGAACTGTTTCATTACCTCTGCTTTGATCTTTTCCGACATTTCAGGACGCATACGACGAACCTTCTGCTTCTTTGGACGACAATCTTCTTTCACTGGCAAACGGTGAACCACAATGTCTGTATCCAACCCTGGCATATCTTCATAAGACCAAGCAAAGATCTCCACATAGTCACGTAGCATCTGAATCAACCTGCTCTTGACACTGTCCTCTAAATCAGCCCCTATTTTGACCTCTTTTCTGTTTTCTTCAGTTCCCAGATTCACAACTTCGACTGGCTCTTCATGTGGCTGTATAGCTTTCTCTTCTTGTTGTAACAACCTAGCAAGCTCTACAGGTATTTCACAATCGTCCTCGTCTCCGTCTTCAGTTTGATAGATCGGATTCTCGAAATTGTAATTGGCAATAGTAGAACTGTTATCAACTGGATCCAGAGTGGATGAGGATCTGCATTTTAGTGACGTGGGTGTGTGTAAGAACACATAGCTGATAAAGCAAAAATAAAAGAAAAAGAAAGACAAGGAACACAATATTTACGAAAACGACACGTCCACTGATTTTATTGAATGAAGTATGCAAATGAAATGATGACCCGTAACAAGCACACCATTGTGCCCCGGGTAAGGCACATGGCTTGAAAGTTTTAATTGTTCCAGAAATTACAAATTTAAAAACATAACACAGTAATAGTATTTACTCCTGACTAAAGGAGATAGGGATAACATCTTCAGCTTTCCAATTATTGAGTCCAGCACCCACAGTAGGAAAAATCCATGCCTCCAAGTTGTAGTCTTCATCTTGATCTCCCACAGCATTGATAACCCCTTGATTGGTGATACGAACAGCACGAGCACGACGAACAGCCTTCTGGGACTCTTCTTCCACCACAGCTTTTGCATCATTGAGGGAGGCCATTGCCATTGTTGGAGGGTTTCTGATGACCACAGGGACCTTCTTCACAGCAGGAGGAGTCACACAATCCTTAACAGCCCAGGGAACCACTTCAAATGACTGACATGGAGTTTCAATGTATTCACCTTCTACTTCCAGATACTTGAAAGTGTTTACATGGCTGACAAAGTATTCTTCCTCTCCAAAGACAGTAACAACTTTTCCATTCACCGGATATCTCAACTTTTGATGTAATGTGGAGGTCACAGCACCTGCCCCATGGATCCAGGGACGACCAAGCAGACATGAGTACGAAGGACGAATATCCATCACATAGAATGTAGCAGTAAACACCTGAGAGCCAACCTTGATTGGAAGATCAATTTCCCCATGCACTACTCTTCTAGAACCATCAAAAACCTTTACCACAATATTACTGGGCTTCAATACCGTATTTTCAGGACTCAGCTTGTTCAGGACTTCCTTAGGCAACACATTCAGAGAGGAACCATTGTCTATCAGCACATGAGACAGGGTAGTGCCCCTGCATTCAATTGAAATATGCAAGGCCCTGTTATGATCCCTCTTGGCAGGGGTCAAGTCAGCATCAGAAAATCCTAACCCGTTGTCATAGGTCAGGTGAGCAACACAATTCTCAAACTGGTCCACAGAAATTGCACTGGGTACATGAGCCATCTTTAGAAACTTGATCAATGACTTGGCATGGGCCTCAGAACATAATAACAGGGAGAGCATAGAAATCTTTGAGGGAGTATGCCCCAGCTGATCAACAATATCATAATCACTCTTGCGAATGATTTTCAATACTTCTTCCGTCTGCTTAGAGAGGTCATCAGCAGCTGGCACATCAGTAGATACAGGCTCAATAACAGGACCCTTGCCCCGAGCATCAGTGGTGGAAGTAACAGCAGGAGTAACTGCACTCTTAGAAGCAACTGGAGGAGAGAAGACTCTTCCACTACGAGTGATCTTGCTAGATCCGGCAATATTATCAATGTCAACAGGCATATCAGGTAAAGGCTCCTGTTTGACACCATGGATGTAAACATCAGACCCATAGTGCCAAGGCACAGCTTTGTCAGATGTATAAGGAATAGGACCAGGAGTGGTAATGATCAGAGGAGCTACTCTGGCTTCAGCGACAACTTTCACAGGACCTTCAGCAGTAATCTTGATTGGGCCCTGATGAGTGATTTTAATGGGACCCTTTGAAGTGATTCTTAGTGGTACTTTGTCAACCATGTCAACCTCTTCAATCTTCTTACCCCGAGTCAGATGATCCACCATACTTTCTACAGATGCTGGTCTTCTTTCAAACACTATAGTATATTTATCCATGAGACGTTGAATCCCATCTCTCAAAATGAAGCAACTATCCGGCTTATAGGTACAATATAGACAATCTTCATGACAACCTGGAAAGATCCCAGCTTGTACTAACCTCTTTTTGATAACAGACAATGGTGTGCCCAACTCCATAACTGAATAGACATGCAGATCTTCATCAACATCTTCATCAATGGCGTTGACAGTCTTCTCGTGATTTGGCATTGGAGCTGTAATCACATTTGGAGTACCTGGTGGATCAAACTCAATTTCTCCAGCATCAATCATATCCTGAATTTTGTTCTTCAAGACCCAGCAGTTATTAGTATCATGTCCTGGACAGTTTGAATGATATGCACATCGTGCATTGGGATTGTACTTGGGAGAGGTAACATTGGGATTCTGAGGGGCCTCCCTCAGGGTAATAAGTTCAGCTTTCAACAAGTGTTGCAATGCCTGAGCCATTGACATGTTGATCTTCGTGAACTGTCTTCTAGCCCTCTGTTGGTTGCCTTGAGGCTGCTCTGTTGTTGCAGGAGTTGGATTTGAAATATGAACTGCACTAACAGACTGATGCCTTCTGTTACGATCAGGCTGACCATACACAGCATTAGATTCTTTCTTCCCAGTGGGAGGCTTCTTTGCAGCACCTGATGAAGAAGTGCCCACTTGGATCTTACCACTCTTGATACCATTCTCTACTCGCTCTCCTGTCATGATCAACTCAGTGAAGCCAGATGATGAGCTTCCAATGAGATGACTGTAAAACGGACCATTCAGCGTACACATGAACATATCAACCAACTCCCTATCAGTCAAAGGGGGTTGAACTCTTCCAGCTAAGTCTCTCCACTTCTGAGCATACTCCTTTAAGCTTTCTTTGGCACCCATAGACATGCTTTGAAGCTGCATGCGAGTGGGGGCTAAGTCAGCATTGTATTGATACTGCTTGTAGAAAGCTTCAGCAAGGTCATTCCAATCTCTGATGTTGACACTCTCCAACTGATAATACCACTCTAGCTGAGCTCCAGATAAACTCTCTTGAAAGAAATGGATCCACAACTTTTTATCAGCAGTGTGGGGTTGCATTCTTCTGACATAAGACCTCAGATGCAATTTGGGACAAGAGACCCCATCATAGACAACAAATGTAGGAACTTTGAACCCAATGGGTATGACCACCCCAGATATCAAGCTCAAATCCTCAAAATCCAGCCCAGATGATTTCTGTAATTCCATAGCATCCATTCTATCCACCAGCATCTTGAATTTGTCTTCGTTAGGCTCATAGTAGTAGTTAGCCTCAGAATCAGAGTCCCCCATAGTATTGTGGAGACTGCCTCTCTCCTGCTCAGATTCTTCAGATTCATAGTCTTCAACCTGTTCCTTGGTCTTGGCAGGACCTTTGAACCTTCTTCCCATGTTGAGCAACCCAGCAGACCTTCTAGCCTTCTTAGTCTTCTTGGCCAGCAGTGTCTTCAATTCATCCTGCCCCTTGGATAGGTTCAGGATCAGCTCTTGGAACTGTGCATTCTGTGCCTGGAGATCCTTAACTGATTGTTCAAGAGCCATTGCTGAAATAAACGGCGAGAAGATGAGAAACCTGTGCACAATTATAAACCTGTGATGCAATGATATGGGAATGCATATGCAATGTTTTCAAGGACCGCAGGATTTAAATTTGCTTAAACAAACAAGAAAGTAACTTTTTATTAGTAATAACTTGTTTTGCCTTTTAGGCTTACAAAAAATGAAAACGAAATAAGTACAAAAGATGGGGTTTTAAGTCTCCCATGGACGTTTCCTCTTTGTGTTGAGGTATGAGTTGAGGTTTCGTTCCTCATGAAGTAGCTTTGTTAGCTCTAGGATCCTTGCTTGGCTTGCTTTGTAATGAGCCTCGAAAGTATCCCTTTGCTCTTTCAGTTGGATCCATGATCTCTGCAAGTCTTCCATATCAGTAGGCATGTCTGGGTGAAGGATGGTATAAGCTGTGTCTCCTTCAGCAACAGGTTCCATGGTAACTGGTAGGATGGCAGGATATGGCATCATGAGTGTCTGAGCACGAGATCGTACCCATCTGAGATAAGCCTCCATAGGAATAGTGTACTTAGGCTCCAGTGTCTTGCTGTCAATCCTGTTTACCTTTCCCCAAGCTCGGATGAATCTCTGACGGTAACCCTGAAGATCGTTGTCGTAATCAAACACAATGCCCTGAATCAACATGTCATGTGGACCATCGCTCCGGGCGTAACCAAACTGTCGTAAAGCTAGAGATGGGTTGTAGGTGATGCCTCCTCTTATGCCTAGAAGTGGCACATTAGGAAACTCCCCACAACTGTCAATGATGGTGACATTCTCCATAGATCTGGAGCACCAATGGATGTCTGAGTGAGAAAGTGACATGATCCTCTTGGACCATCTGAACCCTTGCTCATTCTTCATTACTGAGCGAGGAAGGTGAGAAATAAACCACCTAGAAAGTAAAGGTATGCAGCACATCAAAGTTCCTCTTGCCCTTGTAGTACGGGTGTGAAGAGAATGTAGGATGTCTCCAAGTAAGGTAGGCACTGGATTGTGACTCAGGAATATGTTGATGGCATGAACGTCTATGAACTGATCAGGATTGGGGAACAACACTAAGCCATAAATCAATAAGGCTAAGATCTCCTCAAAAGCATCGTAGCTCATAGCCTTCAAGAACATTTGAGCTTTATCCACTAATACCTTGGCAAGAATACCTTTAACTCCACTTCTCGTCTCTAGAACAATGTCAGACTTCTTCAGATGTAGAGCTGCAGCTATAACTTCTGGTTTAAGCTCCTTCTCTAAGCCTGTGAATGGCTTCTGATCAAGAACAGGTATACCCAGAAGTTTAGAGAACTCCTCCATGGTTGGAACCAGCTGATAATCAGGAAATGTAAAGCAATGGTGCTTAGGGTCAAAGAACTGAAATAGCAAACTCATCATGTCTTCACTGAACCCTGAAGTAACTAGATCCAATAAGTGACCATGTCTCTTGTTGAACTGGGAATGATCAGGCACTAGGGAAACCAACTCCTTGAGCTTAGCAGGTATCCCTACAAAGTTGATCCTGATGGTGTTTCTACGAGCAGAAGCCATGACCTGCAACAAAGAACAAAAATAAATCCCTTGGTCCTTGAAATGGTTAGGGAAAATGATATGCTCATGATGCATGATGATGTCATGATGTTATGTTCAATCACAAACATGTGGCACACACAAACAAGTCACACAATTGCCCTAGGTTTAAAGGCTTGCATGAGGTTCAAAGGCAAGTACCCTCCCCTGAAGTTAGATGGTTCATCCTGTCCTACAAAAGTAACCAGGTTCTAAGGGATCTCAATATCATTGATCCTTCACAAGGGTGGTTGTTCAGAAGGCAACTTACTTGCCAACCAAAACCCTCCAAGTTTAAGATCTCAATGAGCGTAGTATCGAGTGTCAACCAACTTTAGTCTGCACCAAAGCCGGTTACCTCACTACTTTCTAAAGGCCAAGATGAGTTAACTAGGGTTCTAAAAGTCAGTTAGTGCATTGACAACATATGGCAGCCTCAATATTATCCTCAACTTGACTTAAGGAATATAAGCACCAACCAAGAAGTCGCACTAACTATGGCCACCAGATCAACCGTATCGATATACGTCGTACAGTTTCCTTGGTCTATTGCCATTTACTTAAGGTACACTAGATCCGGGTTAGGACCTTTCACACATAAGAGCACCCCAACAATATAATAATAAAGCAAACAAGGCAAACAATTTAAAGTGATCTTAATTCCTAAGGGTACCCCTCTTAAATGGATCCCCAGCAGAGTCGCCAGTTCTGTAACACGGTGGGAGAACTGACTTTAAACAATGTTGCGGATAGCAAGAGTCGCCACCGACTTTTATTTTATCCATAAGGAAAGGTTATAAAAGAACAGGAAAGACCTTAGAGAATATTTCGGGTCCGGGGGGTAGGTTATGAAAAGGGAAGGTGTTAGCACCCTTTTCATCCATGGTTATCCATGGGCTCTTAGGTACTTAAGCTCACTTTTGAATTGTTTTGAAAGTGTAGTGTGTGAATAGAAAATTTTCAGAATAGTTAATAAATAATCCATGTAAGGATGTGTTAAGAACTTGTTTGAAAACTTGTTGAAAATTTGTTTAAGTGCGAAACAGTTTTGAAGTGAGCAAGCACCTAGGAGTAACCTACCCTAATGTTTAAAGGTCTTTCTTATTCTTCATTCTTTCCTTTAGTAAGACTATCCCTACTATAATGGAGTAGGTAGTCCTTACTTTGGATGTTAAGGGACATGGGAGGGACAATTTGACTTTGAAGGCCATTGTGGGATGTAATAAGCACATATAAGGGACCATCATCATTTTTCGAAAGGGACTCGATTCGTAAAGGCAACCATAAGGGACTTTGATGATTTTTCTATTTGAGGGACTTGCTTTATACACCCCACTTAACCAGTATTCGTAGGCAACTTGAGGGATATCCTTAGGAAGTGAGACGGCGATTAAAATCGACTTACGTGTGTGACGTGTTTATTTTAATTATCTTTATTTAAAAGTGATCTAAATTTATTTTAATATTACATACATGTTGTTACACTCCCTAATTACTAACCATAATAATAATTAAATAATTAAACAACTTTACATCCAAGAAACAATTACAAAATAATAAGCAAAATAATTAAATAGCAAAGATAAATAAAATATAAATAAGCAATAATAAATAATAAAGGGGGTTAGTAAGCAATATTTAACAAAATAATAAGCATGATTAGAATATAAATGGGTTAGTAAATAAGAATAAACAGAATTAATCAGAATTAATCCAAATATTATAATAATAAGAAATTAACAATTTTTTAATATAATCAACTAAAAAAAACAAATATGAATAAACAATTGTTTTAATTTACAAATTATTAAATTATATTTTAATCATGAAGTTACTACAAAAAATCTAATTATTATAAGCACAATTATTTATAAACTAAAGTTATGTAAAAAAATATTTATAAGTATATTTACAAAAATTTGTAAGAATTATAGTAAACATACATACATAATAATTATATTAGAAAATAACATTAAAAAAAAAAATAGGATTAGATTTGTATTAAAAAATATTTTTAGAGTTTTATGAAATTAGGGTTTATATGAGAAATAAATTTTTAGGGTTTATATAAAAAAAAAATAGGATTTAGTTATATACAAAAATTTTCTAATTTATACATATTACAATTTAGACATAAAATATAGAAACAAAATTTGTGAAAAAAAACATATTTTTTAAAATTAAAGAAAACAGACATATTTTATTATTATTTATTTATTATTGAGAAATATACATAATATATTTAATTTTTAATATTATAATATTTAAATCAAATAAAAGGAAAGAAAAAAAAAGCGGAAATTACCTGGCTGAGGTTTGAACCCAGGCCAGCTTGATTTCCAGGAAGCACAACAACCATCAGGCTGCGGATTTTGCAACGTTTTCTCCTACGAATATTGTTACGAGTTCTTCCACCCTGCGAAACACAAACTTCATCCAAACGGCAAAATTTCACAAAATTGATTGCACCATTGTATTGCTACTGAGTTTTTCAATCGTCCTATGTTTTTCAAATCCATTTATCATTTGAAAATCGTGAAACCCTAAAGAGGGCCGAAAACCCTAATCATGGTGAATTCTTGTTCCTGCAATGAAAATCCAATTGAACCACCCAGAATCGTTCTAGAGTTCATTCTAAACATCCTACAACAATCAAAAACAGTTTAAACATGATAAATCAATGGATTCGAAAACAAAATATTCAAGGTCAAGATGAACTCGGGTTGAGCAATTGGGTGTGTATATGATGCATATGGATGATGATTTATGATCAGAAGAGTCCAAGGAAGCTTGCTATGTCTTCCAAATACCTTGCAATGCTCTGAATTTGAGAACCCGAATATGACTTTTTGAAAGATTTTTGTGCTTTTGATCTTACCTTTAGGCTGCTGCAAAATTCGTCCCTAGGGTTATGTTTGTGCTTAATATATATGTGTGATGGATTTAGGTCAGAATCATTGATGTGTTGTGTGGATATTTGATCCAAAAAATATTCAAAAAGATCATTGTATAAATTTCAAATATTTGATCATGAGTGCTTGCTATTTTGGGAGAGATCACATGATTTCCTTCTCATTCTAATTCAATCAATGATTATGAATTTCTAGAAACAAAATCTTCACCCAAAAATAGATTTTTATATTTTTTATTTATTTAAAATGATTTTTATGAATTAAATCAATAATAAATAAATAAAAAATAATAATTTGGGAGAGATCACATGATTTCCTTCTCATTCTAATTCAATCAATGATTATGAATTTCTAGAAACAAAATCTTCACCCAAAAATAGATTTTTATATTTTTTATTTATTTAAAATGATTTTTATGAATTAAATCAATAATAAATAAATAAATAATAATAATTTGGGAGAGATCACATGATTTCCTTCTCATTCTAATTCAATCAATGATTATGAATTTCTAGAAACAAAATCTTCACCCAAAAATAGATTTTTATATTTTTTATTTATTTAAAATGATTTTTATGAATTAAATCAATAATAAATAAATAAAAAATAATAATTTGGGAGAGATCACATGATTTCCTTCTCATTCTAATTCAATCAATGATTATGAATTTCTAGAAACAAAATCTTCACCCAAAAATAGATTTTTATATTTTTTATTTATTTAAAATGATTTTTATGAATTAAATCAATAATAAATAAATAAAAAATAATAAAAATGATGAATTTTGGTCAATTGGGTCGTGCACCATGTTATGAGATGGATTGGGTCATAAATTAGGCAGCCCATTTGGAAAGAAATACTTCTAAGCCTCCATTTTCAACATAAACCATCACAAAATTGCCCAACTTTGCAAGGGCACATTTCTCTCAATTTTAAAGGTATGATGGTGTTCTTGGACTTTTTGGAAATCTTGAAGAGTCCTCTAAACAACCCCATTGGTTTCAGGTCCATATCATTTACCAATCTCAAGTTATGCCCTTTTGAAGTTGTTGACTTTTTGTTGACTTTTGAAATGACCTATAATGTCTTAGATCATATCTTTCAAATAAAGCATTTTTGGGCTTAACCTTCAACATCAAAGTTGTAGAGAATTCAATTTCCTTCAAAATGAGCTTTGGATGGAGACCTGGTGATGAAGTATGTGAAAGTTATGCCTGGTCAAAGTTCAGTTGACTTTTACTGAGGAAACCCTAATTTAGAAACTCCTGATTATTGATGATCTGGAATCTCCTTGATGAATCATGATCAACCCTTGATAAAATGATGAATTTTACTTCATATACTTGATGTTGGCAAAAAATCATGAAGTTTGACTTTGGTTTGACCACAGTTGACCTCAGTTTGACTTTTTAACTGCATTGACTGCTTTTGACTTATCTGATCATCTGACTGAGCAAACTTTTGAGAAAAGTCTTGAAACTTGACATGGGGGTTCTTATACACATATAAGATGTTATGAAGCTCACTTGAAGTCTTGGAAGTCCATTTAGCCTGATTAAAGTCAAAACCCTAGTTTTGGATGCACTGCTTAGGAGGTGCATTGTCTGAGGGAATTGTCAACTCTTCTGACCAATTGTGAACTTTGTGAACCTTGTGAATCTTCATAAGATATCTTGTGATACTCATGGGAGGTATTGTGAAGCTTGTGAACCTTCAAGAAGCAACCTATGGACTTCATGAACCTCATGAAAGGTATTGAAAGCACTGTGGGCCTTGTGAACCTTGTGAACCTTCATAAAGTAGCTTGTGGACTTTATGAACTTCATGAAAGGTTATGCAAGTTGTTGGAGAACTTGTGAACCTTGTGAATCTTCTTAGAACACAAAGTCTTGTATTGTGAGGGCAAATTTTGGGGTGCAACACTTTTCCATATGGTTCATAACACATTTGACATGAGTTTGAGAATTTATTTGATATTTATTTGTTCTTTTTTCTATTTTTGGTTGATGCATCGAGTTGTTGCTATTTTGATCATGATTTGTGTGTGACTTGATCTAGTCTTTGGAGTTTGTTTCTTGAATGATTCAATGGATGTTTGATGGTTCTTGTGTGCTCAAGTTGACATGTTTGAGGTTCTGATTTTCATATATGGATGTTCATTGCATGACCACTTTACCTCATATGCTTCACATGATCATTTGTTTCCTTCATGGATTAACTTAATAGATGTTTGCTTAACTTTTGTGCTTCAACTTGAGTTTGCCTCTTCTTGAATTTGATTGTTGATTTGATTTTGAGGATAATGCATATCATATGAGATTGTTTCTGACTTTGATGAATTGAAGTTTTACCATTTTTACTCTTGTTGAATACCTCCTTTCTTTGAGAATGACTTTAGTGTTTGAACTTGTTCTAGATGCATGTCTTAATTTCAAACCTTGATTTTCCTTTTGTGTGTTCATGAGTGGATCTTTGACTTGATATTCATGTTGACGTTGCTTCCCATACTTGGTTTCTTTCCCTTATCTCATTTCTATTCCTTTGAGGTTGTGTCTTGCATGTTTTTTTTGTGTAACATTGGATTTGTTCATGAATATGATGCATGACTTAACTGTTTTTGCTCTTCCTTTGATCATTGACATGATGTGGATGTGGTGTGATGTTACTACTGCCCTACTTTTTTCCCCCTCATTTGAATTTATCCCACTTTATTTGATGGTTGGTGATGCCTATTGTTAGACATTGAGCCATTTGTGTGTGTTTGGGCACTTTGTTTTTCCACTTTGCTTGAACCTCTAAATCCTTGAGTGTGGCTTGGCATATATGCATTCTTATTTCACTTTGGCATGATTTTGATGTATACTTTGTAGATTGAGTTGAGTGCTTACTTTTGTGTTTGTCTTGTCATCTAAGTTGAACTTCCTTGAGAGGTTGTTTTTTGTTGCTTCTTCTCCTCTATCTCTTTCTTCTTTTTCTCCTTCTGTTTCCTTGAGACTTATTTAAGTTTTGAGATTTGTTTTCATTTGCGATTGAATTAGATAGTGTTTACTTGTGTTTGCTCACATGATCCCTTAGGATTCCTGGTCCCTCTGTTTATGATGCGAGTTGGAGAGACATTAGGCTTTCAATCCTTTGCATGATAACAATTAGGATAGTCTATTTGACCTCAACTTTAGGTCCATCCTTTGTATGATAAAATTAGGTAAACTTCCTTTTCATCCTAACCTTAGTACCACTTTGTATGATGACATTAGGGTTTTAGTTTTCCTTTAGTGTTTTCTCTTTGTGTCTTCTCTTCTCATCTCAAACATTCTAAGACACTTAATAACGAATGATAACATTGTGAGCCACGAGCCTTAAGTACATGGGAAATGATGAGTGGGGGTTTCTCCTCACTTGATTAGAGTGCTTAGTGTATGCCCTTTGGGCGATATGCGACGCATTCGTTCCTACGTCATGGTCTTTAGTGCAACGTGAATCTCAAACAATTTCAACACACTTCACTAAAACTCTTAAATAAAACTCAAACTTTTTTATCCTTCGGGATTTGTTTCAAAATCATTTTCAGAAAGGAGTGCGTTACTTTTCCGTTCTACCGCAAACATGCATCGACCCTAACTGCTAGAATGGGAACTTAACGTCACTCATAAAAAAAACTTAACCAACCAGTGGTCTAGTTTACTCTAACTATGATTTCTCATACCAGATGAGAATACGTAGGCACAAGACGGAAATGTCTTGGCGAGTGTCGCATCCTAATTTTTGACCTTAAGGTTCCACCTTTTTATGCGTTATCTCGCGTTTGAATCTTTTACTTTCGCATGCGTGTTTATCAAGACTAACGAGTATGTGCAGGACTACTTTGTTTTTTTAACTTCTCTGACAGGCAGAGCAATTTAATCAGAGCGCTACTGTGGCAATATGAGGATTTACAAATGTTTCTCTCAAAACCTCAAAATTTCGGTGTGGTGTAGTAAAAGTTATTGGAGAAGTTGTTGAACTTATCATTGAATGATGGAAGGCACGAAATACAAGTTCTAATCTCGAGGTCATACAAGAATAAGGCGTAAATCAGAATACAGGAGGGGATAAGTTGTGATGTTTTAAGGCAATTCATGGTGATTCGAGACCATAAAGCGAATTCATACGCGGGAACCATTTAAAATTCAAAGACCTCTTCTTTTTAACCTCAAATTTGTTCTAGCAAGTGCACCCAATGACTTTACTGAAATGGTTAACATGGGAATGCGTTTAGAAGAAGGTATCCATGAAGGAAGATTGGCTAAAGAGGAGAATGCTCCTAGTAATACTAAGAAATATGGGAGTGGCTTTGTGAAGAAAAAAGAGCTGGGTGTAAACGCCATTCAAAAAGGACAATTCAGAAAAAGATATTCACCTTCACACCAAGTTGCAGCAGTATCACCAGTGATTAATGCTCCAACTTATCAGCTACAGTCCCCACAACCAATTCAGCAATCTCAGTCCCCCAATGTTCAACAGCCTCAGCAAAATCCACAGTATCCTCAGCAAAATCGGCCATTCAACAATCAGGGCCGTGTGTATAGAAAGATAAATTTTGACCCAATTCCCATGAAGTATGCTGATTTATTTCCAGCTCTGATTCAGAAGGGCCATATTCAGACAAAAGCTCCACCTATGGTTCCCGCAAATCCTCCTCCTTATAGAGCTGACAAGTTTTGTCCTTATCATCAGGGTGCTCCAGGACACGATATTGAGAGTTATTTTGGTATGAAAACGGATGTACAGAGACTCATTAAGTGCGGAATTCTGTCCTTTAAGGATTTCGATCCTAATGTGCAGGTTAACCCGTTACCTCCGCATGGTTCACCCTCCGTCAACATGATTCAAGGTTGTTTGATAGATAACGATCAGAAAGTTTCAGATGAAAGAGAAAAAGAGGTTTGTGTTATAGTGCCTCACTTTAGAGAAGTGGAGCGTATCGAAATCGTGTATAATAGCCGAAAGCCGGCTGTGACTCCTTTGGTAATCAACGTACCTGGTCCCGTCCCTTACACTTCCCGTAAGGCTATCCCATACAGATACAATGCCACAATGTTGGAAAATGGAAAGGAAGTGCATTTGCCCATTGTACTTTCAGTAGTTAACATCGCAGATGTCAGCTGAGTAACAAGGAGTGGTCGAGTTTATCCGACTGTACCACCGAAGGAAAATGAGGTCTCATCCGAGCAACCCGGTTCCAAAGATCCCATTATGGGGCAAGGTGGTGGATCCAATTTGACCAATTCATATGAGTGTCTAAAGGTGATCAAGAGAAATGCGTATAAGGTTGCAGATCAGCTTCTGCAAACCCCGTCGAAGATTTTTGTGTTGCAGTTGTTGATGAGTTCTGAGGCTCATAGAGAAGCACTCCAGAAGATTTTAGAGCAGGCATATGTTGAACAAGATGTGACTATGGAACAGTTTGACAATATCATTGGTAGTATTACTTCATGCGACAATCTGGGTTTTAATGAGGATGACCTCCCAGCGGAGGGGAAGAAACATAACATGGCTTTACATATTTTTGTGAACTGCGAAAATGATTCTTTGTCCAGTGTGTTAGTTGATACTGGATCTTCTCTAAATATGATGCCTAGAACTAATCTATCTAAGCTATCCTATCAGGGACCGCCGATGAGGCCGAGTCATGTTATCGTCAAAGCTTTTGATGGGTCTAGAAAGACAGTAATTGGCGAGGTGGATATGCCGATGACTATTGGATTGCAGACTTTCATGATCACGTTTCAGGTCATGGACATTCGTGCCGCCTATAGCTGTTTTCTAGGAAGGCCATGGATACATGAAGTTGGGTCAGTTACTTCCACTCTGCATCAGAAGTTGAAATATGTTTTTGAGGGAAAAACGGTTACAGTTTATAGAGAAAGAGCTTTAGTGGTGAGTCATTTGTCATCATTCTCGTATGTTGAAGCTGAGGAAGAAGTTGGTACGCAGTTTCAAGCTTTGTCTATTGTGGGCGAGGGTGTCCAAAGATCTTAGGCATCTATGTCATCTTTCAGAGATGCACATCGTGTAGTGAACAACGGTTCTCAGACAATTTGGGGTAAGGTGTTGTCTTTGCCAGAAAATAGAAACAAGGAAGGTCTTGGTTTCACCAGCAGTTCTGCTCAACAAACTACCAGGAATCAAGGGTTTCCACCGATTAATGAAG
The DNA here is from genome assembly GCA_963859935.3 of Lathyrus sativus. Classification (NCBI taxonomy): domain Eukaryota; kingdom Viridiplantae; phylum Streptophyta; class Magnoliopsida; order Fabales; family Fabaceae; genus Lathyrus; species Lathyrus sativus. Next base: position 31,863,013 of record OZ012739.1, on the reverse strand, counting down.
TGTTTCGTAGTGGAGGGGTCGTCCATCATCCTCAAGTTAATGCTGTGTTAGAGGATGAGTCTGAAGGTTATATATCAGGTGGTTCCGCAAGGTCCTCCATCCCTTATGAAGCTTATGAGCCCTATATGGAAGATCCAGGCTATGTTTCAAATGAGTTTGACTACAGCTTTGGAGTCTACACTGTGACCGAGGAAGATTCAGATGGGGACGTTCCAAGCTTTGTAACCCCAGGTGTTTTGGTTAAGAACTGGAGTGCGGTTGAGGCCCTTGTTGTCGTCCATATATCTAAGTAAAACATTTGTTTCAAAATTTCTCGCTCTGCCCAAGGCGGGACTGCATTACTAGGGCTTACCTTTTTAAATAATTCCCTTTGCCCTGCCCAAGGCAAAGGTTGACTTTGTTGGGTGTGTCTTTTTGGGTTTTGCTATCATCAATAAATCACTTTCGTTTTCATTCTTGTGTTTTTATTTACAATGTTGGAAAATAATAAGTAGCATCTCGCGTACACACACTTTCCACTTTACGAAAACTTATTAAAAATCATATCACTTGCGCAGATTGCTACATAAATTACATCCTGGGAATAATGATCCACTGCCTTCTCCGAATTTTGAGTTTCCTGTGTACGAAGCCGAAGACGAAGAAGATGATATCCCAGAAGAGATTTCCAGACTGCTTGAGAAGGAAGAGAAAGCTATCCAACCTCATTAAGAGCCGGTGGAAGTAATCAACTTGGGAACAAAAGAAATCCGTAGAGAAGTGAAAATTGGAGCTTTGCTCAAGCCTGAGGTGAAGAAACAGTTGATCGCTTTGCTCGGAGAGTTTGTCGATGTGTTTGCTTGGTAATATCAGGATATGCCCGGATTAGACACTGCTATAGTTGAGCATCGTCTACCTTTGAAGCCAGAGTGTCCGCCAGTAAAGCAGAAGCTCAGAAGAACTCGACCCGACATGGCTCTAAAGATTAAGGAAGAGGTACAGAAACAGATTGATGCAGGTTTCCTTGTCACTGCCGAATATCCGCTCTGGTTGGCTAATATTGTGCCCGTGCCAAAGAAGGATGGTAAGGTTCGCATGTGTGTAGATTACAGGGATTTGAACAAATCTAGTCCGAAAGATGATTTTCCGTTACATCACATTGACATATTGGTTGACAGTACCGCAAGATATGAGGTTTTCTCCTTTATGGACGGTTTCTCAGGTTACAATCAGATTAGAATGGCTCCCGAAGACAGAGAGAAGACGTCATTCATCACGCCCTGGGGCACCTTTTGTTACAGAGTTATGCCGTTTGGATTAAAGAATGCAGGGGAAACATATCAGAGAACTATGACTACTTTGTTCCATGATATGATGCACAAGGGTATGTTTGGACTGAAGATTGTCAAAAGGCTTTTGATAGTATCAAAGAGTATTTGCTTGAACCTCCTATCCTGATACCTCCAGTTGAAGGCCGACCTTTGATTATGTACTTGACTCTTTTAGAGGATTCAACGGGTTGTGTACTCGGCTAACGAGATGAAACAGGAAAGCAAGATCATGTCACTTATTACCTGAGCAAGAAATTTACCGATGGTGAAACGAGATACACTATGTTAGAAAATACTTGTTGTGCTTTGGCGTGGGCCGCCAAACGCTTGCGCCAGTATATGTTGAATCACACCACTTGGTTAGTTTCGAAGATGGATTCTATCAAGTATGTTTTTGAGAAACCCGCTTTGACCGGGAAGATTGCTAGATGGCAGATGTTGTTATCCGAGTATGATATCGAGTACCATGCTCAGAAGGCTATTAGAGGAAGTGTTTTGGCTGATCATTTGGCTCACTAGCCTATTTTGGATCATCAACCCTCAAACGATGATTTTCCAGACGAGGATGTTATGTTTTTAAAGATGAAAGATTGTGAAGAACCCGTGCATGGTGAAGGACCGAAACCAGGTTCTCAATGGGGTTTAGTTTTTGATGGAGCTGTCAACGCTCATGGAAAAGGGATAGGTGCTGTTATTGTGACTCCTCAAGGGTCCCATATCCCGTTTACTTCCAAATTAACATTCAAGTGTACTAATAATGAGGTTGAGTATGAAGCATGCATTATGGGTCTTGAGGAAGCAATAGATTTGAGAATTAAGAATTTGGATGTGTTTGGTGATTCTGCAGTGGTAATCAACCAAATCACTGGAGAGTGGGTAACTCTACATGATAATTTGGTCCCATACAGAGATTATGCTAGAAGACTGTTACCGTTCTTTGACAGAGTCGAATTTCATCATATCCCTCGTGATGAGAACAAAACGGCAGATGCGTTGGCAACTTTGGCCTTGATGATTGTGGTGAACTTTTGGAATGAGTGTCCTTGGATTGAAGTTAAACGTCTTGACAGACCCGCCTACATCTTTGCCGTCGAAGAAGTTGAAGATGGCAAACCCTGGTACCATGACATTGAAGCATTCCTTAGAACTCAAGGGTACCCTTTGGGAGCTTCCAACAAAGATAAGAAGACTTTGAGAAGGTTGGTTGGGAGTTTTCTTTTGAGTAACAATGTGTTATACAAACGAAACTTTGACATGGTCTTGCTGAGATGTGTTGAAAAACAGGAAGCAGTTATGTTGATGACGGAAATTCATGAGGGATCCTTTGGCACTCATGCCAATAGACATACCATGGCTAAGAAACTTTTAAGAGCCGGTTATTATTGGATCATGATGGAATCAAATTGTTACAAGTTTGCTAGAAACTGTCACAAGTGTCAAATTTACGTAGATAAGATTCACGTACCTCCGACTTTGTTGAATGTTATCTCATCCTCGTGGCCATTCTCTATGTGGGGAATCGATATGATTGGTATGATAGAGCCGAAAGTATCTAATGGGTATAGATTCATTTTAGTAGCCATTGATTATTTTACCAAGTGGGTTGAAGCAGCTTCTTACGCTAATGTAAATCGACATGTGGTTGTTAAATTCATCAAGAATCAGCTTATCTGCCGATATGGTGTGCCGAGCAGGATTATTACAGATAATGGGTCCAATTTGAACAACAGAATGATGAAAGAATTGTGTGAAGAATTCAAGATAGAGCACCATAATTCTTCTCCTTACAGACCAAAGATGAATGGGGTTGTTGAGGCCGCCAACAAGAATATCAAGAAAATCATTCAGAAAATGGTCGTTACTTATAAAGACTGGCACGAGATGCTACCGTTCGCCTTGCATGGGTATCGTACAACGGTGCGCACATCAACTGGGGCAACTCCATTTTCACTTGTCTACGGTATGGAAGTAGTACTCCCAATAGAAGTTGAGATTCCTTCTATGAGAATTTTGATGGATGCAAAGTTATCAGAAGATGAGTGGTGTCAGAATAGATATGATCAGTTGAACTTAATCGAAGAAAAGAGGATGTCGGTGCTATGCCATGGGCAGTTGTATCAGTAAAGGATGAAGAAGGCATTTGACAAGAAAGTTCGACCCCGAGTATTCAAGGAAGGCGACCTCGTGCTCAAGAAGATTCAGTCTTTTCTCACTGACGTTAGAGGAAAATGGGCCCCGAACTATGATGGACCGTACGTGGTAAGAAAGGTTTTGTCAGGAGGTTCTTTGATGTTAGCAACAATGGACGGAGAAGAAATCACTCGCCCTATGAATACGGACGCTGTCAAGAAGTATTTCTCTTAGAACTCAGGAAGTTCTCGTTAATTTAGGAAGAGCAAGATGTTATTCCCTTGATGTAATCTCTATTATTTTCTAACGCTGTAATATTGGGGTCACGCCTTTCTACTGACCACCGTTAAATAAAAGCTTTCCATTTATCAAAATCTTTGTTCTTGATAGCAAAATCCGATTTGATTTAATTTTTTTCAATACTTTGTGTTTTACTTGATATATGGATAACAAGAGGATGACCAGGGACATTTATTTCATCCATGAAGAAACGACACTCATATATGATTCCACGAGCAGTGAATATTTATTTTATCCAAAGATGAGGTAGTAAGAGGTCTGTGGAGATTTTGCTTGAGTACCTTTCCGTTTGAGCCGTTTATTTTTGCCTCTCCCGGTTCGTCAAGCATACGCATAGCACATATATAGATATCATGGCATACACATTTTGTTGCATCTCTTTGTGTTTGTTTAACTCTATCGCTTTGGTCGTAGTTACCCCAGGCATTTGGGTGTGTCCTATCCCTCCAAATAGAGTTGTCAGCCCTAGGCAGAGAGAGCGCAATATTCCTACTTTCCCCATGAATTTTGATCCTCATGGAAGATGGTTATTTCAGTACATTCCATTTGAGTTCATACCTCAATGGTCGAGTCTTGCATGACAGTTTCTCTTCAGTTATTTCCTGAATTGAACTTTGGTCCTTGGCAATCACGTTGTGGACATCTCCAACTTTTGAACATGGATCAAGTGTGCACTTATTTTGCACGATGTTCCCCAGGAAGAATATTCATGAAGACGGACATTTCTCCGACAATAGTATCACAAGATTTTTCTCGAACATCTACTTTTGGACTAAATGATCTCTTTATTTGAGCAACTCGTTTTGACTAAGGTCTGACTCAGAACGACAAATGACAGTTTCTACAAGATGGATCATTCACCCTCGGGGGGGGGGGGGGGGGGGGGGGGGGATCCTCAACATCATCAACTCGTCCAATGGCATCGCTTTGTGGACCCTTTAGAGAAGACCGCCAAAGACATTACAAGACACTTCTCTTTATTTGAGAATTTCCACTATAAAGGTTTCACATACTTTGCAACTACAACAAGAAATACTCTGTAGGAATACATTCCTCGATGAATTCACTTCGCCAAGTTCATCTCCATCAGGTGACATCTCCCCTGAGAAGTCGAGGAAGTTTATTACAAGTAGTCTCTCTTTATTTAAGAAGACATATTTTGCTAATCAACCGGCCTACATCTCTTCCGAAGATCCCCGATGAAGTCCTACGACCTCCATTACAATACAAAATTACAACCTGCAAAGTTTTACAATTACATCTACAAACTACAATGATTCTACAATCCACAAAATTCCCAACCTTTGTGAAGATACTCTCACGAGTTTTCATCACTTCAAGTAGAGACTGAGACCAGCTCATGGTTCCCATACCAGGACGCTTAGGGAGGTTCTACATCAGAGACTAAGACCAGCTCATGGTTCCCATACCAGGACGCTCGGGGAGGTTCTACATCAGAGACTGAGACCAGCTCATGGTTCCCATACCAGAACGCTCGGGGAGGTTCTACATCAGAGACTGAGACCAGCTCATGGTTCCCATACCAGAACGCTCAGGGAGGTTCTACATCAGAGACTGAGACCAGCTCATGGTTCCCATACCAGGACGCTCGGGGAGGTTCTACATCAGAGACTGAGACCAGCTCATGGTTCCCATACCAGGACGCTCGGGGAGGTTCTACATCAGAGACTGAGACCAGCTCATGGTTCCCATACCAGGACGCTCGGGGAAGTTTTACATTTTACTATTTTCAATTGGATTTCAAGAAGACAAAAAAGGGAAGGGAAAAGAATACGAAATAAAACTGATTTATTCAAAAAGGTCACTATGGTTAACACCGTCGTCCGGATCACTCCATGTTGATGGTGATCTACCCTTCGATTACGAATTTCTCACCTATTGTCTAAATCGCCATACCCTTGGTTTGTGTACTATTATTATAGGGAGTTTTCCCATTGGTGGTTGTGTCCTGTCTCCGTGAGGTCCCGCTTCGTTGGTTCTGTTACTCTTTCGTCTAGCGTGTTGTGTCCAGTTCATCCCCTACGATATCTTCTCCTCGCAGAACCGTCTGTCTTGCATTTTCATACCATTGCATATCATCTGCATTCGGTGGCCTCTGAGGGCCAAAAATTCGTGCAATGTTTATATTTAAGCCCCTCCTATCTCGTCAAGACGGAGATATCCATCTCCATGCCTCCAGATAGAAGAAACTTAAATAGGGGCATCTGTCGCATCCTAATTTTTGACCTTAAGGTTCCACCTTTTTGTGCGTTATCTCGCGTTTGAATCTTTTACTCTCGCATGCGTTTTTATCAAGACTAATGAGTATGTGTAGGACTACTTTGTTTTTTTAACTTCTCTAACAGGCAGAGCAATTTAAACAGAGCGCTACTGTGGCAGTATGAGGATTTACAAATGTTTCTCTCAAAACCTCAAAATTTTGGTGTGGTGTAGTAAAAGTTACTGGAGAAGTTGTTGAACTTATCATTGAATGATGGAAGGCACGAAATACAAGTTCTAATCTCGAGGTCATACAAGAATAAGGCGTAAATCAGAATACAGGAGGGGATAAGTTGTGATGTTTTAAGGCAATTCATGGTGATTCGAGACCATAAAGCGAAGTCATACGCGGGAACCATTTAAAATTCAAAGACCTCTTCTTTTTAACCTCAAATTTGTTCTACCGTGATTCTTTCAAAATAAAGGAGGCGAGGAAATTTAAGCTACCGCAAGGAAGGAAACCACTTCGAATTTTGAATTTATCTTTGAATCCACAAGTTATAGATACAACAAGGTCTACATTGTCTCCATTGGCTATTTACAAATATCTTCAAGTAAACACAACGGTTGTTCCTCAGAAAACAATATTACAATACCGCAAACAAAAACCCTACAAAATGCTACGCCCCTCAAATTACCCCATTTAGGCTATTCTGTTACAACTCTCACTAGAACTACAGGAATGTAAGTGAATATGGACACCGTCCCACGACGTGCAAAGCGCCAGCTCTATCTTGTGCTAAGCTCCGGAAATCCGACAGTAAGATGCGAACCTCCGAAAGCCACTTGAAAGTCACCTGTTACAGTAAAACAAAGATTGATTAGTATCTCCACATCATTTAAATGTAGTACTGTACCCGCGGCTGCCACCAAGAATTTATTTGTGACATAATTGTTAAATAAAACAAGCATTACATCAATGGACCGAGAAGTGTTTAAGAGATAATCAGCCCTCAGTGTAGTCATCATCGGGCATAAAAGTTTGAGCAGCCAGAAGGGCGACAACCAAAGTCATCACCGACTCCCTACTGAACATCAAACAGCTTTTCGACAACGGCGTAAGATAAGACAGTATCTGAAATTAACAGTGTAATGGCATCCTTGATAGAAGAAGTAGAAAAGTCAGTTCACAGCTCAAGTATTTGTCACAAAGAAAGTCCAAGCAGCGGGCAGTTATCAGAGGCATCATCTGCAAGTGCAGCAGTTGCAGGAACGATTTTGCACACAAGAATAGCAAGTCTCCCAGCAAACAGCAGCAAGTAAACTCGCACACCAGTAGCAGAATAATTAAAATGAGCACCTCAGGATAATGACCAACAGGATCCCTTCAATCATGCAAGAATCTGCAAGTCACCATCTGTGAAATGGCGAATAACAACATCATAACTTGAAAAAGCAACAGTCTGTTAAGACAAGACACAGCTGGTGGTCGGAGCACTGTTAAGAAGGTAAACCAAGCCTCGAAGACTATGGAAATACAGGCTGCAAACAATATCAATTGCAAGCGACAACAACAAGTATACCCTTTGTAACAGCATCATCAATAACAGCATTGCAAAAGCTTAAGAGATAAGAACAAGACAAATAGAGCCCTCAGACCATTCATCATTGGGCGTAACGAACAAAACTCCCCAAAACTGCTCAAAGTCATAACAGTTAGAGCAACGAGCAACCTCAAACTTCAAAGCCACAAGCCAACCATAAACAGGCACATCAACTGCAACAGAGCAACACCAATAATGTCAGCAGAGCAACACCAACGACATCAGTTCTGCAAAGACTTCATTAACAGCGCCTCAAACAGGTTTGACCCTCAGCTCAATCCATCACTGGGCACAACAAACAGAAAATAAACATACACGACATGTAGCAGCAAGCAATATAAGTTCAAACACCACAGCAGGACAGCACCAGCAACAATCTCATTTCATCACCTGCAAGCAACATCAACACATCGACCACAAAAAGAAACGACTCAAAGTCCAAGAGAAAAATGAGAGAATGTTCTTAAACCCTCAGGTTCAGTTCATCATAGGGCAAGCCTCGAGTAGCCAGGAGGACAACGAAAGATTCGCCGTCAACTCCCTATCGACTCAAGGGCATCAAAGGACATTCAAAGGCAGCAATGGCAACCACAGCTTTGCCCAGCTCAGACACCAAGTCATTATTGCCGCCCACAATACCCTTCCCGGCAAGCAAGATAAGGCAGCTTCCGCACTGTAAGCATGGTTCCCCTGCGAATAAGAAGAAGAGGAAAAGCGTTAAATTCGAAAGCCAACAAAGTCAACAAGATACGTCAAGGATATGTTTCCAAGTTTGACAAATCAACACGAAAAAGGAAAGTTTTGAACTTCCCTAACTGAAGCAGAGAGAATCAATTATAAGATCCCAAAATCACTCAGTGTCACTGACAAAATCGAACCAACAAGGAAAGGATTGAACAAATCATCAATCAAATCAGACAAGGCATCAACCGGTAAGGAAAGCTTTGAAGACGCTCATCATTGAGAGGCCCATCGCTTCACTTATAAAAAGGGGCATCTTTCAGCAACAGGAGATCGAAAAAGAGAGTATTGAGAAAGAGCCCACGAAGGAGAAGAAGCGATTTTGCCGTAGAAAAGCAGAAACCCTAAAAGCTCTCGACGAAAGTTCCCTCCGCCGAAGGCTCAGGTATCCCAAGAATCATCATTTCCGGTCGAAAAGGGAGGAACTCGCAAGCCATCACCGTCCGATTTCGTCACCAGAGCTCCATCGCCGCTCCCAATCGTCGGTAAACCCTCGTTCTTATTGATATTTGAGCTGTTTTGATGTTTCCAATTAGTGTTTTAGGTTCATAAACGGGAGAAGGAAAGGGAAGAAGATCGAGAACGAAACGGTAGACAGTGAGAGCAAGGCCGATCGAGAGAAATCCATTGCGATTTGGGATCTTTTGGAGTTGACGAGATTTAGGATTCCGCCGTTTTCCTTTTCCTTTCGTTTGTGTTCTGTTTGTTGGTAATTGTTTGTTTGCAATATACACACATTCACTTGCACACCACGATCACACACATAACCCCTAATCATCTTAATCCTTTTTGCTAATTAGTTAATTAATCCATTTATAATCAGTTTTTAAAATAAAAATTAAACTAAATCTTTTATTCATCAAATTATTCAACCTTTTTATATAATAAAAATCACTTGCAATTTAATCTTTTTCCATAATAAAACCTTTTATTTATCAACAACTAGGAATTATTTTGTTTAAAACCACCCTTTTATATTTTAATTTGTGCCAAACCTTTTCTTAAAAAGTTTTAATTAATCGATTTATGTTTATTCATCCTTTTCCTAATCCATTCAAAAACCTTTATAATGAAAACTTATTTATGTAATAAATAATTAATGAATCCCTTTTATAATTAAAACCGACTTCACAAACTCTACTAAGAATCCGATACAACTTTTATTTAAAAATAATAATAATCCAATCCTCCTTTTATAATCGATAATTGAAATAACTCCGACTAATAAATCAAACCATTTTCTCATTAAGATAGGGTAACTTTTCTTAACGCCAATTCAACTTCGCTCATAAGTCGCCTTTTCGCCTAAAATCAATATCACCCTTAATCGATAACTTAACCAATCAACGTGCACGCTTGCGCATCCACATTCACATACCCAATTCACTCACTTGCACCTTAGCATTTTCATGCGTGTGTATGCTTTTACTTTATCCGCAATTTATTTTGCAGCGATTTACATTACCGTATTTATCTTTATCGCCTCGCATTCCGTCCAAAGGAAAAACCTACACATGATTCAACGCTTGTATGTAGTGCACATCATTTGCATCATACTCCCTTACGATCCTTGATCCCATTCAAGTTGATCTTTCTAAATTAGATCCTACCCCATAAGAGGGACCGTTATCTTTTACAACTTAGATACAAACAAATATAACTCAACTCAAACATTCAAACACAATAGAGAAATAGATGTTAATCATCTTAAGCGAGATATAATCTCCACCTCATAACAATTACAATCAATACCGTAAGGACTTTTCCTTAAGAGAGATAGAGGCGTACTCGTCGATCAATATCCGAGTACTTGAGCCCTTCTCTTAAGACGATGCAAAGACTATTTTCCTACAATTTGTGGCGGTTAAATCTCCCTTAAAATGACAACTCATCTTTTCTCCTAAAATCAATCAATCAACTACCCTAAACCCGTAGGAACTTTGACCACAGTCAAAGAACTCCTCAAACCCTTTAGGGGAACTACAAATACTCTGATTCCACTCCCGTAAGGATATGTAGGCACAAGATGCGACATCTTATCGAGTATATTTAGAAATAAACCCCTAGGTCTCTTAACCATTAAGCAGATAAACCTTAGCAATAAACAAACATAAAACAAGAGGTTCCTGTAGAAAACTACAGAAACTTAGGATGCTAGCACCTTCCCTAAGTTTAACCAACCCCCGAACCTATAACTCTCTAAACTGTGCATTTGCATTGCATTGTGGGAATTTCGATCTTTTTCCCTTCCTCTGGACAAATCAAAGTTCGGTTGCAAAATGAATTAAAGATTCAAAGTAATCAATAGTTTGGTATCCGATTTTCACCGCGACAACGAGCACTCTTTCCCTTTTTTCATAGTTAGCCGAACTACGCTTGCTCTGATTTCTCATACCAGATGAGGATACGTAGGCACAAGACGACGATGTCTTGGCGAGCAACCTTCCCCCATCACCCGTAGTTTTTTGAACCACGTTGACTCTGACTTTCTCATTGCACGAGGGAATATGTAGGCATAGGGCGGCGATGTCCTATCGAGTATGCTTTTTCTTTTCTTTTCTCCATTTTAGCAGTAGCTTTTAGATAACTCACATTTTTTATTAGACAACAAGTGTGGATCCTGTTGAGTACAACGAACATGAGGGGTGCTCATACCTTCCCCTTGCGTAACTGACTCCTGAACCCAAGATTTGGTTGCGATGACCTTGTCTTCTCCTTTCTCTTAGGTTTTCTTCAATCGTTTCCTTTCCCTCTCTTTGGGATAAATAAAGTTTGGTGGCGACTCTTCTCTTTGTTTTCGCCGGCCCTTTTCGCAGTTGTGACATTGTTACCTTCATAATCTTTAAACTTTTCCATGATAAGTAATGTTTTGCCTTATGCTTGATGCTTGAAATGTTTGGTCTTGTAAGAACCTTTATCACCATCCCCTTTGAGATGTTGAAACATCTTTGTTCACCTTTGGTTGTAACCATTTGGTTTGATTCTTTCATTGTTAAATACTTAGTTGCAAACTTATTCTTTGCTTGATGTTGTCACATGCTTGCATTACTTTCTTGGTTGTTACCATGCTCTTCTATATCTTCATCATGTTTGAATGAATGCTTATATGTACTTTAACTTTGTAAAGTTTCCCCAAATGATGGAACTTATTAGTTCTAATCCAGTTGCCTTGTTATTCCTTTAAGTCGTTACCCCTCTATTGACCTCACGGTTATAGATAACTCATTACCCCTCCCATTGACTTGGTTAAGTCATTAGGTCCCTCAGTTAAGTTAGAACCTATATCTATTTAGACTTTGCTTAAAGTCTAAAGTCCTAACCCTTGTTATGAGTATTCTTCAATTAGAACTTTAAGATAGAGTTTGTTAACTCTATGTGAGGATCATTGTCATGATTACTTACTCCCCTATTGGCTTTTGTAAAAGTCAATCCCCTTGAGTGTTAAGCTTAGATCTAGAGAGTTTTTTCAAACTCTATACAAACATTTTCATGTTTGTTCCCCCCTTAGAGTCTTGACCATAGTCAAGTATTCCTCAACCCTAGTAAGGAGAACTACGGTTGCTCTGATTCTATCCTAGTCAGGATATGTAGGCATAAGATGTGATATCTTTGCGAGCAAGCTTAGAACCATCCTTAGGTCTTTATCTAGAGATTTAGCCTAACCTTGATCCAATAACCCTAGAAAACCACTTAGATAACTTAGCATACATACACAAAAGGTTCCTGTAGAGTACTACAAATGTCTAGGATGTGAAATACCTACCCTAGACATAACCAACCCCCGATCCCAGAATCTTTAGCGTTGTTGTTACATCGTGCAAAAGGTTTTTCTTTCTTTAACCTTTCCTTTAGATAAATTAAAGCTTGATGATGAACTTCAATGAATTAAGATTCAATTTAATCAATAGCTTGACATCTGACTCTCACTGCAACACAACCCAAAGCATAAACAAATATATAGATAAACATATATATAGATATACAATAATAAACACAAACAAACAAGTTAGGGGGAACCCTCAAGTTTTCCCTAGTGAAGTCGTCATTTCTGACACGGTGAGAATTGGATATCAAGCTATTAATTAACTTGAATCACAAATAATTATCCACCACCGATCTTTAATTTATCCAAGGGAAGGGAAAAAGAACGAATAACCCAAAATATGCATGCAATGCAATGCAAATCAATAAAGAGAATCTAAGGTTCAGGGTTTGGTTATACCTAGGGAAGGTACTAGTATCCTAAGTATCTGTAGTACTCTATAGGAACCTCTTGTTTTAATGTGTTATTTGTTATCTGTTTGCTAAGGGTGAAAAGTAAAGGAGGACCTAAAGTGCTATTCCTAAATATGTTCGCCAAGGAGTCGCATTTTGTGCCTACGTATCCTGACGGGAGTGGAATCAGAGCATTCTTAGTTCCTCTCACTAAGGGTAAATAATGTTTGTTGGTTAGTTTTAGGAGAATAGACAAGTTTTTATCTTAATAAGAACACTCAACTTAAACCACCACAAACATATGGAAGATAGATCTTTGCTTCACATTAAGAGAAGGGCTCTAACTCGGATATAGAATCGACGAGTATGCCACATACCTCTCTCAAGTGGAAAAGAAAACAACATCTTTCTCAACAATGTCACAGGGTAGGAGAATTACATCTCAACTAGGGATGACTCGTGTCTAGTTCTCTCATGGAAAAGGGAAACCTAATTATAGGTTGTCTAAGTTAACATCCTAAGGGAACTAACCTAATTTTATGAATCTAAAATAAGATTAAAGGGAAAGTTTAACCTAATGTTATCATGCAATAGAGGTCAAAACCTAAAGCCTATATTGATTCAATTTGTTGAATATAAGGTTGACCAAATATTCTAAGGGATCATGAGAAAGAACAATTATCTATGCACACCAAATCTTGAATTCCTATCTTAATCACGATTCACCAGGGAGTGTCACAACTTTAAACCAAGCAATCAAAGTTCTCGAGAAACTATCAAACAATCAATCACAATCCTTACATAAAAATCCAAATATAAAGGTCCCATATATTAATTAGAAGTTAATCACCAATAAACTTAAAAAAAACGACGTCCTAATCTCCTATTAAAACTCCTAATTAGTAAGAAAAAACGATTTAACAACGAACTAAAATTCTAATTAAAACATATTATAATTTCAAAATTAGAATCTAATAAAAGACTGATTAAATATAGTAATAATTAAAAGTTAAGAAAAAAACAATATAGTGTAAGATAAACAAATAAGGGCGTGTTAGAAAAAAAAAGAAAAAGAAACACGGGCCATGGGACTAGGCCCACATGAACCCATATCAACAACAACAACATTGCATGTCAAAAAAAAAAAGGAAATGGACAAAAGACATTGACCGGTACTCTCTTCCTCTCGCACACGGCTTGTCTCAATCGGACGAACCCCCAAATTAATTATCAAACAAATACTCTCATAATATTCACACAATACTAATCAAATTGGAGCGAATAACACAAGTTAAAGAGGAATCCGAGTAATTCGCAAAGAAGAAACAACAACTGAGCAACACACGAAGGTGAAGGAAACTTACCTGTCGGAGTTCAAATACTTTTCCTCTTTATGCAACAATTTCTTTTGTGAGTGTGTGGTAGTTGTTGTTATTGTCTCGGCTTTTGCAATGTATGCACCCACCCTTTGTAATGCGTGAAAAAATTATGCGTGGGAGTGATTCTCTTGTCCTCTTTGTTTTTTCTAATGCATATATAAAGGACTAAAAAATAGACAAGAATGATAATAAAAATTAACACTTTTTTTTTATGATAAGACAAGAATTAAAAGAATTAAAGATCATGTTTTTCTGTTTTTTATGATAAGACAAGAATAAAAAGAAATTAAAAATCATATTTTTGTGTTTTTTTTATTATAAGACAAGAATAAAAAGAATTAAAAATTATATTTTTGTGTCTTTTATTATAAGACAAGATTTAAAAGAATTAAAAATCATGTTTGTGTTTTTTTATAATAAGACAAGAATAAAAAGAATTAAATATCATGTTTTTGTGTTTTTCATAAAAAAGAAAGTATTAATAAATAAATTAAAAATAAAATTAATTAACAAAAATTTAAATTTAAATTAAAAATCTAATTAAATCTAAATAAATTAAATGATTATTTAACTATAAATAAATAAAAATGATTAAAAAAACAAAATAAAAAGTCGGGCAGAAAAGTGCTCGAAAATATAAAATGAACACACCAAAATAATCAGCGTGGAATAAACATATTGGAAAAATACAACGTTTGGTCAGATTTTGAAATAAATTTAGATCGGTTTGTTTGTAAATCCAACAAATTTATTCTGATTTACATTTCAGACAATGTGCAAGATGAAGTGCATGTTATGCTATGCAGATGAGGCAAAAGAAAAAACAGAATCTTAGGGTCAAAAATTAGGATATGACAGTTTCATAAACCCAACTGGTTGTGCAACATAAACTTCTTCATCTAAGGGGCTATTCAGGAATGCACATTTCACATTCATCTAACACATATGTCAGTTGTTTATGTTTGCTAGACCAACAACCAACCTAGTTGTTTTAATCCTAGCAAAAGGTGCAAAAACTTCATCGAAGTCAAATCCTTATTTTTGAAGAAATCCTTTCGCCACAAATCTTGTCATGTGTTGAGTTACTTCTACTTTAGTATTCAACTTCATTATACCCACTTCACCTTGATTTTATTCTTGCCTTGAGGCAATTCGACAAGTGACCAAGTGTTGATGAATTTGATGGACTTCAGTTCCTCATTCATTACTTTCATCCACTTAGAATCCTTTAATTCTTCAGTTGCATTAACTGGTTTGACATGTGCATAGAAAGCGTATTGTATCAGCTCACCTTCATCATTAACAACATCATATGATGTAATCACACATTTTTACAACCTTGTTGGCATGTGTCTTGTCCTTTGAGGTCTGCTTGTACTTGCTTGACCTCTAACTTCTTCTTGTTGAACTTCTCTTTTGACTTCAATTATGGGTTCTTCACATAATATTCATTGAATATTTGTTTACATTTTGATTCCAATCTTATTCCTTAAGATCATCTATGATCACGTCCCTATTGATCACTACTTGCTTGTTCATTGGTCGAACAACTTATATCCATCAGTCGAATGGTATCCTGTTAGGATCATTTAACTTGACTTATCATCAAGTTTTCTTCTCAACTTATCCGAATCATGTCTGTATGATATAGATCCAAATACCTTCAGACGACTCTGTTGCACCCCAAAATTTGACCAACATTAATTTACCCATTAAGTATTTGAAAGTTTATACCTTCACCAGAAAGTTCAGGAGATCCTCAGAAGAATTGGTTGAAACCAGGGTTGTGTGTCTCATAGCTTGAGAGTTGTGGGAACTCCTCAGATGATTCAGAGACTTTGAGAATGAACTTGGAGATGTGAGAAAGCCTATGAGATGTCTTGAAAGCCATCATGAAGCCCAAAGAAGTCATTGTGCAAGAATTCAGAATACTTAACCATGAATGGTGGAATTAGGGTTTTGACTGGGTCAACCCTAGATCAGCTGAAGATTTGGAGAAGGTTGAGACCTAATCCAAGGGCCATGAGATCATGGAATGATGTATGGAGATGTTATAAAGATGATTCCTAGACCAACTCATCATGATTGAGGAGTTTGAGAAGTTTTAAGCCAGGGTTTCTAAGGATGGATAGTGAAAAAACCCTAGTTTGATCCTTATCTTCCAGGCAGTTTTAGCTCAAGATGTGATTGATATCTCATCTTCCCCACAACATGAATGTTGTAGAGCTTGTTCTTAGCTTTAATTTGAGTGGTGGAAGTCCTTGATAGGAGTTGCATAGCTCAAGTTATGGTTTTGACAAATTACAGGTCAGCAGAGGTGTGTGAATCTGGGTCCTTGAAAGTCACCCAACTTGCAGACAACTTTTGCCCTAGTAGGATGATTCCTATGATCTCTTGGTCAACATTAATGTTGAAGAGAATCTTCTTATCTTTCTAGAGAGTACTAGAGGTCCTTGATAGGATTTGTAGAACTCAACTTATGGTTTAAACAAGACAGGGGTATTTTGGTCATTTGGCAGTTATAGGTCATTTTAAGCAAAGGCCATATCTCCTATTTCCAAGCCTCAAATGGAAAAACTCAAAACATGAAAGTTGTTCAAAATGGGATTTTAAGCTTAGAAAAGAGGTCATGAGTTGTTTAAAGAGCTTGTAGCAAGGATTTTCATGATTGGGTAAAAATGACCTAAAAATGGCTTATAAGTTTAAAAAGTTGAAGTTGGAAATTGGTTTGGGAGATCCCCAAATCCAAAATGGGTCATCCAATATGTCATTTTGACTCCAAACAATGTTTTAAAAACAATGGTTCAAGTAGAATTTTGATTTGAAGCATAGAAATGGGGGTTACTTTGTAATTCTCATTCTTGCATAATAAGGCAACTTGACAAAACTTCACCAAAGGCAAGGAAGTGCATGTTTTCCACTCATTCTTTCTCAATATCTCTTGTAAGGAGATTTTAAAGTCAATTTGACAAGCTTAAGGCATGAGATAATGGATATCCAATGTATCACTTCAAGAGAAATTCTAAAACTTTCCAAATGATTCCACAAGTTTCTAGATGGATCTAGATCATTCTTTTGATTGTTATAAGAAGGGTGAATCACAATGTGGCCAGGGTTGGTGATAATTGTTGGTGAGTGGTGAGATTAGAGGGTAAAAAAGTGGGATTCTTCCATTTGCAATTTCATAGCAAACCTTCATTCTCTGCCATTTCCATTCTGTTCTTCCACACAAACACATTCTTCTGATCCTTGTGATTGATTGCATACTGAGTTAGAGGAAGATCCATGGAGGTTTGAAGCTGTTTTGAAGAATTTGCAAGAAGAGCATATTGAGATCAAACACAAGATTCAAGCATTGTTCATCAATCTTTTTGCATACAGAATTCTTATCTGCCATTGGAGATCAATCAGGGAAGGTTGCAGGCATTGAATTGGAGTGAAACCATATCCACCATTGAAGTTTGACAGGTTGGTGATTTTATTCGTATCACCTTATTTATATGCATTCCCTCATAGTTCTAGGTTTAGACTGGTTAAGCTAGGGTAGAGGACTACATTCTGAGAATTTGAGGAAGTTTTGTGAAGTTCCATGGCAGACACCAATTTCTTTCAGTTGCAAGAATGAGTCGTGTGTTGGGTATTGATGGACATGGCATAGTGTAGAATGGCTAGGGAAGCATGTGGAACAATTCTGGATCGTTAGTTTGAAGTTACATCAAGATTGATATCAGTGTAACATGTTGAAACCCTAACTTTCAAGCGTTCTGTTTGGATGATATAAGATGTTTCAGTGAAAATTATGCACATGATCATGTTCCTGGTGAGTAATAGAGCAAGTTTGGCTTTGGAATTGTTGATTTTCATTGCATATTGATGGAGAACGAGTGGAGTCAAGATTCATGCATGGATGCTGTTTTTCTGAAAACCCTAGTTTCGTTTGGGACGATAAGCCACAGCCCTTGGATCTCTCTGAGAAGTTGACTAAATCGTCCAATCCCACGGCCACGATTCAAACTTGTAAATGGAGGGAGTCTGAAGCGCATGAAACGCAGCGTTCTACTAATCCAAACGCACCGTTTTGGTTAATTGATAGACCTGGGCCTCAGCAAATGGTTTCTATCCACACCTCCCACATTCCTGGCCCAATCATAAATGAACTGAGGCGTGTTACTTTTGATACCCCCCCCCCTCCCCTTTTAATTCAATTCATTTTATTTTCTCATTTTAATATTTCTTGCATTTTAATAAATCCATAAAAAATCCAAAAATTAATATTTTTCATTTCTTCTTTTTTTCACATATTCATGATTTTGTCTAGAAAAATATCCATAAATAAAATTCCATTTTAGTTTCCTTTTAATATTTTTTGCATATTATTTTTGTAAATAGGTTTTTTAATTGATTTAGTTGACACCTGATTTTGTACAATTTGTTTTAGGACTTTCCCTTAGGGTTTTTGAGCCATTCTTTTTGGCATAGTTAGGTATTGAACCCTAGTTCATGTAGGATTTAATTATCAATTTGTGGATTAAAATTTGATGTAGTTTGATTGTTTGGCATTTAGGTGCTCAAATTAGGGTTTTAGGTTGTATAAGTAGAGTTGAACCATTTTGTTTTGGGGTTTATAGGCCAAATTAGTGTATGGGGAATATATGGGTTAAGGATAAGTATGTGTAGAATCCCCTAGAATTTTTCTAGAATATTGTATGGTGTTTTAGTATTTTTAATTGATTTTTGAATGTATGGTTAGTATGTGTGTTGCTTAAAGGCATAGTTTGTATTGTTTTGCTTGTTTTTCTTCTCCTTTGAGTGTGTGAGCCTTGAAGATTGAGTTGAAGACCTTGTGGATCATCATTGAAGCTTTGAAGACCTTGCAGAGGAGCTTAGCTTAGCTTTTGTTTGTTTTGTTTATAGGTTTATAGGTGCATAGGTAGAGCCCTAGACAGGATACTTTCATTCAATAAACAAGGAGTGTCTTGTTCACCTCCTTCCTTCTCTGTGACATAAAGTCCCTTAAGGGTATTCACCTCTCTCCTTTGGAGGGATTAGTGACCTTGCCCCCTGAGGTAGAACTTTGAGAGAGCCTTCCCCTTTGATGTTAAGTCCTCAATGGCATCCTTTGGAGGTCTGTGAGCACTGTAACATCCTCACCTCATCTTGTTGACTGAATCTTGTTTGCTGGAGCATTTGAGCCATTGAAGATGGAAGCTGAAGCTTTGAAGAGGATGATTCCTTGAAGATTGTTGAAGTCTGAAGACTGAGTTGCTGCTGGAGGAGCTGAGGCTTTCTTCTGTTTTTCTTTTCTGTATTGTTTGTTTTGTTTGATTTGTCTGTTGCATTAGACTAAGTTCATCTAGAATAAGTTCAGTCTAAGAGCATGATTGCATTAGAGGTTGAGTGGCTCCCTCTGCTTGTATTGTTACTGCTTGGCTTTGCTTGCGGGTATTCGGTAGAGCCCAGCTCCCTTGCCCATGCGTTTATTTTGCCTGATGGTATTTCATTTCCTTTTATCTGTATGATTGCAGTTTACTGTATATTGCTTGATAGCATGTTGTTTATTTTCAGTATGATTACTATTATTTCATGACTGGCTTGAGGTCGAGACGAGCTTGTGGAGGCTGAAGCCCCACACACATTTCCTCCCTCACTTGCATGGCATGCATTTTATTGTTAAAGCTGATGCTTTTGTCTGTTTTGGCGTATCATTGACATGATCCCTTAGGACTCTCATTTCCTTGGATAAGGATTTGATGATAGACTTTTAGGTTGAAACCTATGCATGACAACATCTAGGAGTTCCTTGTTCAAACTTCAACCATAGGATGAATCCATGGCATGATAACATTAGGACTTGATAGTCTCCCTCCTAGTTGGGCCTGTTCTCTTCTCATCTCAAAGCAGTTTAAGATACAGTAATCATGAATGATTTCTTTCGTACGCTACGAGCCTTAAGCTATCTGAGAAAGGATTGTGGGAGAGCTTCTTTTCCATGGTCTGGATGTTTAGTATGGTACCCTTTGGGTGACATGCGACACATTCACTCTCAGGTCATAGTCTCTAGTGCGGTTGAAATCGCAAACACAATAAAAAACACTTCTCTCGTAAACAGGAAATAAACCGTAGTTTCCCGAACTACGTGAGCTCTGATCTCTCCTGCCTGTTGAGAGTACGTAGGCACAAGATGGCGAAGTCTTGGCGAGCTACCTTCCCCCATAATCCATCGTAGGCCGAACTACGTTGACTCTGATTTCTCATTCTCTGATGAGAATACGTAGGCATAAAGTGCGACGCTTTGTCGAGTCATTTTTCTTTTCTTTTTCAGCCAGCCTTGATAGGTAGATAGAATAAAACCAACCCGTCCAAGTAAATAAACAAGCGAGGATCCCGTCGAGTACGACGGACGTGAGGGGTGCTAATACCTTCCCCTTGCGTAACCGACTCCCGAACCCAGACAATGGTTGCGATGACCTTGTCTTACCCTTTTTCGTCAGGTTTTTCCGATCGTTTCCTTTCCCGCTCTGAGGGATAAATAACGAAAGGTGGCGACTCTTCTGTTGTGCCGGCACCTTATTTTCGCGCAAGCGACAGACTCAAGCTAGGCTTGACACCATACCAACATTCTTCTGGCGTGATTCCTTCTAACTTTTTCGTCATACATTTGTTCAATATATATGCTTGCCTTTCAACACACTTGTCACCATATTCATGATGGTTTTATTTTTACTTTCTCCAGTTCCATTCATTTGTAGAGTGTAGATTGGCATCACCTCATTGCATAATCCCTTCTTTCTCACATAATGTGTCAAAGTCTTTTGATGCATATTATCCACCACCATCAGTCCTCAGAATATTGAGCTTTCAACCACTTTATCTTTCGGTCATAGATTTAAACTTGACAAATACCTCGATCACTTCACTTTTCTTCTTGATCAGGTAAGTATGGAGTTTTCTACTGAAATCATCTATGAATGTGACAAACTATTTATTCCTCTAATCGAACCCACCTGGATATGACCACACAGATCAGAGTATATGATTTCAAGAATTTCCTTTGACTTACTTCCTGCAACCTTTCTGAAGTTATTCTTATATTGCTTTGCCTGCACACATTCCTCACACACTTCATTTGGAATGTTGATTTCTCATAACCCTGAAACTATATTTCTTCTTTTCAGATCTCGGATGTCTTTGAAGTTGAGATGGCTAAGTCTATAGTTCCATATCCATTCATCCCTGGTAGCTCAATTGCAAGGCACTTGTGATCCATCACATTAAGTTCAATCTTGAAGGTTCTATTCTGAGACATGGGAGCCTTCAAGATTAACCTTCCACCTGAGTCGAGAACTCTCATCATCTTTTCTTTAATCGACACTTTGTAATTCTTTTCAACATACTGAGAAAATTACTTTTCATGCTTGGTATATACAATACTTTGTAAATTACTGGCCTTTTACCATCTTTCCTCATAATCAGAACATTACTAATACCTTCAGCTGCTAGAGTATTGTCATTTGCAAATTTCACCATGTTCCTCATCGAGGGTTTTATGTTGACAAACCAATATTTCCAATCAGTCATGTGTGATGATGATCATGTGTCCAAGTACTATTGGTCCTTGACTATTTCTTCATCTCTTGTTGTGACCATCAACAACATCTCTTCTTCTTCATGTTTTGAAAATTTTGCATCATTTTCTTGATTCTTTTGTTTTTCAGGATAATCACTAGAATACTGGCAATACCTCTGACAATTGAAACATTTAATGTGACTTTTGTCGGGTTTTCTTCCACCATATCTTCCTCTACTAGCAACACCACATTTGTGGTTATTTTGGTATGAGGGTCTTCTCTAGTTTAACGTATTTCCTTCTTGATGGTTTCCTCTACCATTCGAATTATTGTAGCCTTCTCTACTTTTGTAGTTGAACCACTTCCTATTGCCTTTCTTTTCTCTTATTGATCGCGCCTGCAAAGCTACATCGTTCTTTAAATTGTTTGCACCTCTTTCAGCCATTCTTTGTTCATGAGATTCAAGCATTCCTTGAAGCTCTTTCTTTGTCATTGTTGAAAAATCTTCCAACTCTTCTATGGCTATTACCACGTGGTCGAACTTTAAAGCCAATGACCTCAAGATCTTTGCAACAACTAATCTTGATGTCAACGCTTCTCCATATATCTTGATTTGATTCACTAGTTTCATAAACTTAGTGAAGAAATCAGTTATGCTTTCACTTTCTTCCATCTGAAGCAATTCATACATTCTTTTGTGAGTTTTTAGCCTCACCTATTTTTCAATTTTATTTACTCAAAATGATTTCTCCAAGACCTCTCATGCTCCTTTTCATCGATTCTACATCACTGACCTTTTTGAAATTATCTGGATCAACACATTGATGGATCATAAAGACAGCTTTATAATCTTTCTTCTTCAATTCTTTAGATGCAGCCTTTTCTTCATCCGTCGTGTTTTATGCAAGAGATGTTTTCATACCCCAAATTTTGACCCCTAGATTCCATTTCCATTCTAGGATCATCAAGCATTGTTGCCTAACCCTAACCTTGTTTCAAGTTGGTTGTTGTTAAATTCATCTGAATTAGGGTTTTGCACCTACGGAATCAAGAGGATTGTTGCTTGATCAGTCAATGTTTTAGATTGATCATCACCAAATCAAGTCCCCATACATTCAAGAAGCTCATATTCAACAAGAATCAAGTGCTAATTCATCTCACTACTAGTCAATTGAAGCCCATTTTCATCTGGCCCCAAATTAGAGTTTTGACAGGAAAAGTCAATTGTGCCTTTGACTTTTGATCCAAGCATGATCCCAAGCCTTGGGACATGATTTAACATGATCATATACCTCATTGAAACATACTCATGATATTTAAAAAGTCTCAAGATGCAATTTTATTGAAGATCACACAGTTGAATTCATTTTATTCAAAATTCATCTGACAAAGTCAACTCTTTGACTTTTAGGGTTTTTGGTTCAAATTGGAGCATCCAAGCCAAATTTCATCAAGATATTTTCAATACATGGTTTTGATCATGAGAAATCAAAATTTGAGAAGTTTCTTACAAAAGAAGAAAACTTGGATAAACTTGAATTTTTTCTAAGTGTGGAAAAACCCTAGTTTTGGTACTAACTTTGAGAGACCATAACTTTCAACCCACACATCCATTTTATGAGTTCCAAAGATCCAATTGTAGATCTCCTCATTTACTAAAAAAGTGTCGTAGTGACCTATGAGCAAAATATGTTTATATTTTGAGTTATGAAGCTTCAAAGTTTGGAAGAATTTCAAAACACTTAGAGATTTTTCAAGACAGCTTTGTTACTTCAATTTTCAGTTAAATTCAAGGCTATATTTCACCATAATCCCTTGATATTCAAGAAATTCTCAAAACAGGAAAGTTGTAGAGAATGTTTAGGGATTTCCAAAAAGTACAATAACTCCTTCATAGCATTTGTGAGCTAGGAGTTTCAAAGAGAAGAAGTTGGGGTCCAAGAACTTGAAATTCAAGATTTCAACTTGACATGACATGATGCAAAAATAACCTTTTGTTGTAAATATTGGTTTTTTGAGTTGTCTAATTGCAAGATCTCTTTTGATCAGAGTATTACACAAAATTGCAAGAGATTACACAAGGTTTTAAGGCATAAACCAAGAAGTTATTCCACTAATGGCATAAAGGGAACACTTCCATTTTGGTAAAGCATGGCCTTTCCACCAATTCGCCATAGAGTCACTCCCTCAGCCTCCCAAGTACAAGTTCATCTGCAGAAGCATGCTCAAAGTTCAACCACCTTGTACTTGCTTCCTTGAACCACACAAAAACCATCATCACAAGCTCTTTGGAATCCAAATGGATAGTTGGCAAGAAGTTGGATTCTTACCACACTTCAAAATCTCCACTCTTTCTATAAATACCAAGACAATCTTCAGTGCAAACAACAAGAAAAAACTTCAGAAACCACACCAAAACGCTTGTGTGTTTGTGTAGCAAGGTGTTCTTACAAAACACCCCATTGTTTACAAAACCTCTGGTCATAACCATTCCACTCGTGCCAAACACAAACAAACACCATAAACCATCTCCAAACCATCCATAGACTGCATTCAATCCATTGGAGAGGTTTTTCATCAAGCCCAACATACTGTGTCATCTTCAAACTCCATTGTTGCAAGAAGGATCGTGTTATGTGCTCCAGTCCATTTCCAACTAATCCAGCCATCCAAACAAGTTCTAAAGTGCTTAAGGAAGCTAAAGAGGTTGTTATACTGTATCTGTAGTAGCTGAAAAGAAGCCTTGGACTTTCTACAAGAGGTAAAGTATTCTGACCTTTAAACTCTCATATTCATGCATTGATTTGTTGTTATTTGAATAATCAAAAATGTAGTATGTTTGGTGCTTTGTGTTTATGAATAAATGCTTGCCTTGTTTGGTTTGAATAAAACATGTTGTAACATGTTGAACTTGCATGATGCTACACTGTTGTTTAGTGGTTTTTGATTTACTCAGTCATTTTTAAGAAAAGATATTGTTATATCCTTGATCCTTGTGAAAAATTCTCCAAATTTGATCTTTACATCATTTGAAATGATTGAGAGATGAAAGAAATATGGATTGGAGAAGTTATGGCCATGAAGGATGTTTCTAGGGCACGAGTGAGGGAGAGAAAGATGAGGAAGATGAAGCTAAGGTGGATATGATTGGGCATGATGTGGCGTTGATGTGGCCATGTTAAGGTGTCTCTACTTTAAAACAATTTTGAAGCATATACATATTGGATGAGGGCATAGCACTGCTGGTCAAGGAGGAGAGTTTGTGAGTGAAGGTTCTGGGGTTCGATCCCCCCCCAAGACCTTTTGATCTTTTTTCTTCTGATTAATCATGATTTTATTTTTATTACATGTTTGCATTCATTATTCATAATGTGCACGCAAGCCAGATGGTTAGAGTTTTGGGTAGTAGCCTTAATGGCGTGGGTTCAAACCCCATTGAGTGCACTTCATTATTTTTAACACCTAACTTTTATGTTTTTCTTCACAAATTGATTTAATCATAACTTCTTTGATTTTTATCATTCTAGTCCCATTCTTTTTGCCAAATGTTCATGATAATGTTTATTTTCTATCCCTGTCAAGAAAATTACAAAAATAATTATTTTTCTTGCCCTTGTGCATGTTCAAAATTTGTGACTTTTTAGGGTTTCTTAGGCTTTCTTTTGATCTTTGTGATTCATTCCTTTGATCCTCTTTGCTTTTATGCACCCAATACCTTATATGAACCTCACTTGATATGTGAAATTACATACCCTTGTTGTTACATGATGGTTGTCACTTTTTCCAAGTTCATTTTCACGTATGCATGTATGATTGAATATCATAAGACCTTGGTTGTTACCTTGTCCTTGACACATGTCTCTCTTCCATGATCAAATGATTTGAATGTGCATATATTTCATGTCTTTCATACCCCCCATTGAGTATTATCATAAACTTGTTGTGTTACTTTAAAACATATTCAAGTATGCATGAATTTTCTTTGAGATGTTTCTCATTATTGTTTACAAATCCATGATGGAATCCCTTTTACATGTTTGGTTGTTACTTACTTGTCTAAACATGATTCACCATAAATCACATGATTGTTGACACACATGTCCCACACTTGTTCAAGTTATTTTGGTTGTAACCTCTACTTGATTTGTATCTATTATAAGTAATGTTTTGACTTATAGATGATCCTCTATGGGTTTCATGCTTAAATATTGTTATGATTTATGCATGTCAATCTTGATCCTTTGAACTTTGCTATAAGTAATGTTTTGACTTATACATGACACCTACCTTGAACTGTATCCATTCTTGAATATTGTTATGATTTATGCATGTTGATCTTTAAACTCCATGATAAGTAATTTTTTGACTTATGCATGATTCACTTGTCAATTATAATGTTTGGTCTTGTAAGAACCTTATCTCATCCCCTTTTAGATGTTGTTACATCTATGTTTACCTTTGTTTGTAACCATTTGGTTTGATCCTAAACTTTTGTAGATAATTACTTGGTTGTAACCTTGTTACCATTGCTTGATGTTGTCACATGCTTGCATTTACTCTCTTGGTTGTTACCATTGATTTTATATATTCATCATGTTTAAATGAATGTATATGTATGCTTAAACTTTGTTAAATTTCCCCCAAGTGATGTAGTTTGTTAGCTCTCATCCTCAAGAGTTGCCTTGTGTCCCTAATTCCAAAGGAAAGTCTCTCTATTGACTTAATGTCATAGATAGCTCATTTGTTTTAAATCTCCCTTTGACCTTGTTAGAGTCATTAGGATTTTTAGAGAACCTTGCCCCTTTTTTACTTTTTCAAGTCAAAGTCTTTAGCCCACCTTGCTAGGAATCCTACAACTTAGAACTTAGGCTTAGAGTTTGTTAACTCTAGGTGTGTACCATTGTTATGGGTACTCACTTTTCCCTTTTTGACTTTTGTTAAAGTCAAACCCCCAATTAGTCTTTCAACTTAGACTTAGAGAGTTTGTCAACTCTACATAAGTATCATTGTTATGGATGCTTATTCCCTTTGAACCTTGACCATAGTCAAGAGTTCTTTCTCTAGTTAGGAGAACTACAGTTGCTTTGATTCCATCCTTGTTAGGATACGTAGGCACGAGATGCGACGTCTTGGAAAACATACTTAGTGTACAAACCCATAGGTATTTGCCTTAGTGTTGCACCCCAAAATTTGCCCAACCTTTTCTTAACTTGGTTTATGTTTCATTTCATTTATTTCTAGCATTTGCATTGCATAGCATTTTTCATTGAACAAGGGATCAAGAGATTGTGCATAGCAAGAGGAGTCTACTCATAGGTTTGAGCCTAGGCAAGGGGTGTTACTCAAGTTTGGATAGTCACCAATTCATCTAGAAGTTGGCTTTAGTCTTGTGGAAGGATTGATGGATGTATGTGGGTCAGCTCCTAACTTGGAGGCCAGTCAAAGATCATCAAAGGATTGTGAATTCATGAGTATGGATATAAGATGTTGAGAGAGCTCATTGAGTGCCTCGAGGGTCCTTGTAGAGCTCATCCAAGGGTTTGTGCTAAGTGTGAAAGGTTACAGTTGAAGGTGTTGCATCTAGGGTTTTCATCTGGTCAACCCTCAGTCAATTGTGAAATTGAAGGAGATTAAAACTCAATTCCAAGTCTCTATGGTCATGGGATATTGTGTTAATATACATGGGATATCATTTCAAGTTCAATTCATCGAGGATCAAGTGTGTGAGAAGTTACTAAATCAGGGTTCTCAGGGTAAAATCCCCTATTTAGTGCTTAACTTCAAGACCACCTATCTCAAGATACAAATTTCATCTCAACTTTTGACCAACATGGAACTTGTAGAGAATGTTCTTGTAGAGCTCAAGTTATGCTCCAGACAAGTTACAGGTCATCAGATGAATGTGATTTTGGTCAACAAAAGTCAACCAACTTCCAAGCCATTTTTGACCTAGAAGGATGTTTCTCCTCAACATTTGGCCTACATGAAAGTTGTAGGTCTTGGTATTAGGTTTCCAAAAAGTACTAGAAGTCTTTCATCTGATTTGTAGAACTCAAGTTATGAGGTTTGCAAGTCAGGGGTATTTTGGGAAAGTGAGATTATAGGTCATAAAATTATAGGTCCATTTCACCAACTTGCACACTTCAAATGAAGATTTTTCCAACATCAAACTTACTCCAAATGGTGTTATTTGTGTAACCAAGCATTGATAAGTCATGGATTAGACTTGGAATGAGAAATTGATGTGTGAATTTTCATGGAAGAAAGCTTAAAAGGGCAAAATTGGAATTAATTCATTTTTGATCCTTTTGTGCAAATAGGTACATATTTTGTTTTGAGTGCAAATCATGTTTTAAACACATTGGAAATTTTAGAATTTGAGCTTGAGGTGTTTTGGTGAGCCATTTCTAAGTTTTCTTCTGAAGGTGAGAAAATACTTAGAAGGGGGGTTGAATAAGTATGAAGATAAAAACTTAGAAATAAAAACTCAAGTATTTTTATCCTGGTTCGTTGAACTCAACTACTTCAGTCCACCCTTCCTAGAGTGATTTGTCTTTATCAAACAAGGACTTAATCCACTATTTAATCAACTGATTACAATAGTAAGCACTAAGAACAACTGTTCAAAGTCTTCTCAAGAACTACTGATCCTAACTGGATCTTCTTAAGGTTTTATTACAATCAAATGTAATAACAAATACAAGTGTTTAAAATGCTTCTAATAAAGCTTTATCACAATTGTGATTTTTCACTTAATATTAAGAACAAAGAAATTAATTCTAGAAAGAATGTGAGTTGTATGAGAGCTTTGATAATCAATTCTTTTCAAGTAAAACGTCAACTGAAGAAGATGGGTGGAGACTTGCTTTTATAGGCACAGTGGTCCAAGAGCTTTTCACGTTGAGAAGTGTGTACCAAAAAGGTCTGAGCCTTTTTTTGTCTTCATATCAAGTGACCTTTCCTAGAAGAAGAAAGCACAGAGAAATCCTTTTTGTCTGTGTTCTTGTGTCTAGCATAAATAAGGAAAAAGTCGTTTGGATATTCCAACGGACATAATCTTTGAATTCTTCTTCATCAATTTTCAGCAAGAATCATCAGAGTCTAATTTGATGAGAGCCTTCTGATGTTGATCAGAGTTTTGCTGAATCAGAGTCTTTGCAGCAAGTGTGCTTTTAGCGTGTATAAGTTCAGAGCATATTTTTGAGTCAGATCCTCAGTACTGGCAGCTTTAGTACTCTCAGAATCTTCTGTAGTAACTATGCTTGAAAACTCTTCATACAGAATTCTTCTTTGGTTCAGATGCTTCTGACTTGCTTCAGATTCTTCTGGAGCTTCTGCTTCAGATCCTTCTGGAGGCAACGCTCAGGATCATCTTATGGCAGCATTCAGAATCTTCTAATGGGTGCATCTGACGCTTCAGAGCTTTGCATATTTCTTATGTTCAGATCTTATTTGCTTCTGGAGTGATATTTACTTTAATATCTGCAGCAAATATTCTTAAGCAAATTTTAGAGTATATAATTCTTAATTACAAAATTTCATAATAGTTATCATCAAAACATAGAGATATTATTAAGAACCAATCTGTGTTCTAACAATCTCCCCCTTTTTTATGATGACAAAAACATCAGAAATTTTGTTTAATTGAAAATAGAATAATTATAACTCCCCCTGAGATGATGAATCTCCCCCTGAATTAAATATAAATAAGGAATAGAAACTTCCCTTTTTGTCATCAGTATTTTTCAGAGTTAGAGCTTGATTGTTTTTAACCATTTGAGGGTCAGAGTGTCTTGCATATTTTAGAGTCAGAGTCTGATAATTGTCAAAAGATCTGAGAGTCTCAGATTTTCTTTTACAGAGTATACTTATCAAATGTTCTGAAATACTCAGATATTATGTTAGATAAAATTGATATGTCTGAAGTTTCATTCTGGTAAAGTTTAATTAAACAGTTCAGATCTATTTTCTCCCCCTTTTTTGTCATAAGCAAAAAGTAAGAACTTTGAAAAGACAAAGAAAAGGAAACAATAAACGAGATAAATCATGTGGAGAAAACTTTGAAACATTCATTCATTCATTCAGAACAAAAGTACACACATCAGAAGATATTCAAATACATATGCAAACATTAGATGCAAACATCAGAAGAAAAAAATAAACTAAGATTGTTTTGACAAAAGCATCTTCAACAGATCCGTGATCTCAGAAGAAGACTGTTCTTGTTTTGACATCCACTTAGCCATGGTTTCATTCTTTTGATCTTGTTTGGACATCCACTGAGCCATGTCTTCAGACTTCTTATCTTGCTTAGCCATCCATGACTTGATTTCTAATTGACCAGCTTCCAGAACTGCAATCTTATCTTCAAGATCTGGATATTCTTTCTTGATTTCAGATGAAGAAGGTGGAACAGTTTCTGAAGCTTGAACAGAGTCAACTTCCATAGGGGATTTGGAGTTAGGAGCAGTAGATCCAGAAGGATGTTCTATCAGAGTCATAGCCAGAGGGTTGTCTTCAGATGCAGATTCAGTATTCTCTTCTGATGATGAAGGAGCATCTGTAAGAAGCAATGATCCAGATCTCTTAACAGTCCAGAATAGACTTCTAGCAGTTTCAGCAAATCTGAGCTTCGCATCATCAGAACATACGTTCTTAAGATTTGATGCTACAGTGTTGAATCTGTTTATGAAGCCATTCCAAATGGTATCAGATTCCTTTGCATCCATTGTTGATGAGCATTTCCTCTGTACAGAACCTAAATACATCTGTATTTCTTGCAAAAAACTTGTAAATAAATTATCAACATTCAGTCTAGGTCTTGGGTGTAACAGAGTTTCCAAGGTTATTGGCTTGGGTTGGGGAGTAGGTGGAAAGATGGATTTTTGAATGGTGATCAGAGGAGGAGGGTAGTAGGGTATGAATGGAAGTTCAGATGATTTGTCAGGTTTTGATCTGGTTAAAGCATTCAACAGATTTGGTTTTGCTTTTGTTGGATAGGAAACCACATCAAATGGTTTATCAGAGTAAGGTTTGAAAGCAGATTTAGCAGGTTTATCAGATTTAACAGATATAGCAGAGTATGGTTTTGGATCTGATGAAGGTACTGCTGACATTGTTTTAATATATGTTTGAAGCACATATGGTAGAATGATGGTAAGTTTGGGTTTGAGAGGAGTGATAGTGTCAGATGGTTCAATTCTAGTGTAGAAATTTTTTAAGGTGAAACCAGAAGGAAGTTTGTTAGAAGAAAATAGTTTGCATGAAGCAGAAGGTACATGCTCAGATGTTCTTGGCTTGGGTGTAAGGGTAGGATTGGGAATGATGATTTCAGAAGATGGCTTAGGTGTTGGAATAGGATTTTGAGTGATAATTTCAGAGGAGACAGGTGGTTCTGGTTGGTTTACTTCAGAATTTCTGTGAGAGGGGGATACCAGAAAATCTGGGTGTATATCAGATTCTGATGAATTTGATGATGTGGTTGGAGTGTAAGAGGTAGAGGATACTTCAAAAACAGTTTTGAGAGGTGTAATGTTTAGAACCTCTGTCTCAGGAATATTGGTTTCAGATGGGTTAGCTGATTCTGATGGATTCTCAGAAGGTTTTAATGAGGGTTCAGATGTAGGTGGTTCTGATGTAGGTGGATCAGATGTAGGTAGTTCAGATGCAATAGGATCAGATGTAACCTTTATAGGTTCAGAAGTAACTTGTACAAATCCAATAGGTTCAGATGTGTTTGATGGTGGTTTTTATGGTTGTGGTTGTTTTTCTTATTGTTGTGGTTGTTGTTCAGATTGTTTTTCTGGTAGTTGTTGTTGTTCAGATTGTTTCTCTGGCAGTTGTTGTTTTTCTGGTTGTGGAGTTTGATTTTCTGGTTTTGTTGTTGGTGGTGTTGGTACAGATAATTGAGTAGTAGAAGGTTTTACAGGTGTGATGGAAACAGGATTAGATGATTTTTGTGGGGATGGAACAGATATATGAGATGGAGCAGGAACAGATTGTTTCTGAGTAGAAGGTGGTTTTAGAATAGACTTAAATGTTGAATCATTTAAAACAGTATTATTGAAAGAAGATACAGAAGATTTGGTACCTTTAATCTTGATACGTTTTGTAGGAACAGAAGGAGCGTCTCCAGATGCTTTCCTCTTGATCAGCTTCTGAGGTTTTTCAGCAACTTTGGGCTTCTTTTGAACAGTCACACCTTCTGCTTCTGATTGACTTCTTTTTCTTGTGATCTCATCTCCTCCATCAGGCATTGGTTCCCTTGCTCTTTTCAGAATATCTGCAGGGATTGGGATTCCATCTTCCTTGCAAGAATCCATAAATCTCACAATGATTTACCTTGGTTCTTCAGCACAGAACAGAGGGTAGTCTTCTACTGGGATTCTCTTCTGACTGAGTTCAGAAATATTCAGCTTCTTGGGGGTTGATGTGAGTTCTTCTACAATTTTAAGTCTCTGAAGACTTTTGGCATTCAGAGGCTTCCCAACAATAGATTCAAGTTCCTCCTTGACTCCAGCAGCATACAGAGCAGTCACCAATCCATTTTCTGTCAGAATATCTGAAATTAACCTTTCAAAGGGAATCCATGTTCTGATCTTCTGACCCTTGTCTTTTACAGATTCTCTAGAGGCATTTATATGATTCCATAAGTGCATGAACAGAATGTAAGGAAGATCTACCTTGGTGCTCTGACTTAAACAATACGTAAAGTAAAGTTGTTCATTGTTCACGTAATCTGGAGAGTTTGTAGATTTTCTGTGGTGAATGCATCCCATGAAAATCTTTGCCCAGATCTTGTAGTCAGGCTTCAGATCTTTAAACTTATTAGAGGCCTGTCCAGCAGTCATGACTTCCTCATAAACTTCTTCCATATCTACACGCCTAGCTGGCAGATGAGATACTCCATCAGTCTCCTCATATCCAATGAGTTTCCTGATCAGATCTTCTGTAATGATTATCTCCTTACCCAGAACAGAAGACAAGATGAACTTAGGGTATACAGAAGCATGTATCCAGAACTCTTTCACCAGATGGGGGTAAACTGGTCTAAATAGTCTGTCAAAGTATTTTACCCAGCCTTGAGCATCAATTATTGAACGAAACTCAAATCCATTTTCAGCCAATGAATCAAATTCCACCATTGATTCACGGAGAACTTCCAGTTTGTCAACAGGTGTTAACAAAGTCCTCTTAGGGGTCGTATATGGAGTCACACCCATATTTGCAGAAGTAACTGCAGCCATGGTTGATTGAAATTGTGCAGCTGTTGAGGATGAAGTTGCCATTGAAGATGATTTTGTCAAAGGTTTAGGGTTTTTGTGAAGAGAGAAAAGAAGACAGAAATGCATAAACGTTCTTGAGATGTGAAAAGTGTGAAAGTGGTGAGAGATGTGGTATTTATAGTAAACATTTAAGCATACAAACAGACACACAATGCACGTTCACACATAGCAATTAATGAAAAAGAATAAAAACCATTTCAAACATTAATTGATTATGACAAATTGGGGGGAAAATCAAGATTTTCACTATTCAAACTTCACCTCAAACGTCTCTTCAGTAGTGTACACGCCACCTTTGCAGGTTTAGAGTGACACGTGTTTGCTTGCATGTGCTTCTGAATTCTCTTGAGAAATGAAACGTTAACCAACGTTCAGATCCTCTGAGTATTGTTAGTTCAAATTTTCACAAATAAAGTAATTTAAGGAAATGAATAAATAATCAGATGAAATACTTCAGAGCATTAAACATTTTTGCATCTGTAAAATTTGCTTCTGACAAATATTATTCTAGACACAAATCCATACCAATATTTTTCAGAATAAATTTGAATCTATCTTCAACAAGGGGTTTTGTGAAAATATCTGCCCATTGATGATCTGTATCAACAAAGGCTAAATTTATAATTCCCTTCTGAACATAGTCTCTGATGAAATGATGCTTAATTTCTATATGTTTTGCCTTAGAGTGTAAAATGGGGTTTTTAGACAAACATATAGCAGAAGTATTATCACAGAATATAGAAATGTTACTTTCAAATATCTGATAGTCTTCTAGCTGACTTTTCATCCAGAGCATCTTCGTGCTACATCCAGCAGCAGCAATATATTCTGCCTCTGTAGTTGATAGTGCAATTGTGGTTTGCTTCTTGCTGTACCAAGAGATTAGATTTCTTCCTAGAAATTGACAACTTTTAGAAGTACTTTTTCTTTCCACTTTGTCTCCAGCATAGTCAGCATCACAAAATCCAACTAATTTGAAATCATCAGATTTTCTGTAACACAAACCCACATTAGAAGTACCTTTCAGATACCTTAGAATCCTCTTAACAGCTGTTAAGTGTGATTCTCTAGGATCTGATTGGAATCTATCATGCAAGCATACACTGAACAATATGTCAGGTCTAGAAGCAGTTAAGTAAAGAAGAGATCCTATCATACCTCTGTAGAGTTTCTTATCTACTTTCTTACTTACCTCTTCCTTGCCTAGTGAACTGGTTGGATGCATGGGAGTCTTTGCCAGCTTACTATCAGTCATGTTAAATTTCTTCAGAAGTTCTTTAACATATTTGGTCTGATGTATGTAAGTGCACTCTGGAGTTTGGTTGACTTGAATTCCCAGACAGAATCTCAATTCTCCCATCATGCTCATTTCAAATTCTGCCTGCATACATTGAGCAAACTCCTTTCCCAGCATAGTATTGGTAGATCCAAATATGATATCATCCACATATATTTGACAAATTAGAATATCTTTCTTAAATGATTTACAAAAGAGTGTTGTGTCGACTTTGCCTCTGATGAAATTTTTCTCCAGAAGAAAATTGCTCAATCTCTCATACCAAGCTCTGGGAGCTTGTTTTAAACCATACAGAGATTTCTTTAGTTTGAAAACATGATCTGGAAATTTTTCACTCTCAAAACCAGGAGGCTGGTGGACATAAACTTCTTCTTCTATAATACCATTTAGAAAGGCACTTTTAACATCCATCTGATACAGAGTGATGCTATTTTGTGCAGCAAATGAAATAAGAAGGCGTATAGATTCTAACCTTGCCACTGGAGCATAAGTTTCAGTATAATCAATACCTTCTTGTTGACTGTACCCTTGAGCAACAAGCCTTGCCTTATTTTTTTCAAATTCTCCTTTCACATTAAGCTTATTTCTGAAGACCCATTTAGTTCCAATTATATTGAATCCTTTTGGTCTTGGAACTAAATCCCACACATAATTTCTGGTGAATTGATTTAGCTCTTCTTGCATGGCAATAATCCAATCATTGTCTTGCAGAGCTTCATCTACAGAAGTTGGTTCAATTACTGACACCAGTCCAAATAATGATGCTTCAGATGATCTGGGAAAGGATCTTGTTCTGATAGGGTCATCCTTCTTTCCAATGATAACATTCTCTGGATGAAAAGCTTTGATTCTGGAAGATGATCCTCTAACAGTTGATTCTTCAGAAATGTTTAAATTGTTCATCTGAGAAGTTAAAGGAATTGCATCTGGCGTTGCTTCTGGTTCCTTCAGTTGAGCTTTGCCTTCCTCTGAGCCTTCAGAGTCTGTGAAGACTACTTCTCTATCTGCAGAGTTTTCAGACTGCTTTGGCTTTTTAATGCCAAGCTTATCATCAAATCTAACATGAATAGATTCTTCCACAATCTGTGTCTCAGTGTTGTATACTCTGTAGCCTTTAGAGCGTTCAGAATACCCAAGCATGAAACACTTCTGTGCTTTGGAATCAAACTTGTTCAGATTTTCTTTAGTATTCAACATATAGCAAATACATCCAAAAGGATGAAAATATGAAATGTTGGGCTTTCTGTTCTTCCACAGTTCATAGGGAGTCTTCTCCAGAAGAGGTCTTACAGACACTCTGTTCTGAATGTAACAGGCTGTGTTGATTGCTTCTTCCCAAAAGTGCTTTGCCAGATTAGTCTCATTGATCATGGTTCTGGCCATTTCTTGCAGAGTTCTATTTTTCCTCTCTACAACTCCATTTTATTGTGGAGTTCTAGGACATGAAAAATCATGAGCAATGCCATTTTCAATAAAATATTTTTCAAAATATTTATTTTCAAATTCACCACCATGATCACTTCTGACTTTTATAATTTTGAAATCTTTTTCATTCTAGACTTGTTTGCAGAAGTCAAAGAACACAGAATGTGACTCATCCTTGTGTTTTAAGAACTTTACCCATATCCATCTACTATAGTCATCAACAATGACTAATCCATACTTCTTGCCTCTGATGGATGCAGTTTTCACTGGTCCAAACAGATCAATATGAAGTAATTCTAGTGGTCTGGAAGTAGAAACAACATTTTTTGATTTAAAAGATGATTTTGAAAACTTCCTTTTTTGACATGCTTCACAAAGAGCATCTGAGGTGAACTTTAGATTAGGAAGCCCTCTGACAAGATTAAGTTTATTAATCTGAGATATACGTCTCATATTAATATGCCCCAATCTTCTGTGCCAGACCCATTGCTCCTCATTTACAAACAAGAGACATTTAACATTCTGAACCTTAAGTTCTGAAAGATTTATTTTATAAATGTTGTTTTTCCTCTTTCCACTAAATAGGATTGAGCCATCCTTTTGACTAATAGCTTTACAACATTTTTGATTAAAGGTTATATCATAACCATTGTCACTTAATTGACTTATAGACAATAAGTTATGCTTTAATCCTTCTACAAGTAAAACATTAGTAATAGAGGGAAGTTTACCATTTCCAATAGTGCCAGATCCAATGATCTTGCCCTTCTGATTCCCTCCAAATTTCACATCACCTCCAGATCTAAGCTCCAGACTTTGGAACATAGACCTTTCTCCTGTCATGTGTCGCAAGCATCCAGAGTCCAGGTACCATGATTGGCGTCCTGACCTTGCTGCTAAGAACATCTGCAACATGAATTATTTTACTTTTAGGTACCCAGATCTTCTTGGGTCCTTTTGGGTTAGTTCTTCTGAAGGTTTGTCTAAACTTCTATTTTTCAACATAAGGTTTATTCTGACTAGCCTTAGATTTAAACACATGAATGTTCTTTTCAGAACGTGTTTGTTCAATATCATTCAAGTGGCCAAATTTAAAGTGGGAATATAAAGGAGTTTTCTTGATGATAATTTTATCAACAGGTTTTGGATTTAAATCCTTTCCAGAGGAAGATTTATATCCAATTCCTTTTCTGTTATTTCTGCTAACTCCATAGATCATAGAAGCCATTTTGCTTTTGTCTATGCTTTTAGCAAGAAACTTCTGAAAGCTGTAATCATATTTTTCCAAAATATTTTTGCATTCAGATTCAATTTCAGAATCAGAGTTTTGTTGAGCTAATTCATAATCATTTTTCAATCTTAAGTTCTTTTCATTTAGCTCAGCTACTTCTGATTTGAGAATGTTATTCTCAGATACAAGATTGCTTTGACGCTTCTTGTATTTGAGTTTAATATTGTTATAGCTTTTCAGAACTTCTGATAACACTTTGATAAGTTCATCTTTAGTGAGTTTAGCCATTACCTCTTCAGCGTCAGAGTCGGATTCAGAATCAGATTCAGATCCTGAAGTTCCTTCCTCCTGATCTTCTATGTCTGCCATCAATGCTACATTGGCACATTCCTCTTCTGACTCGGATTCAGATTCAGATGTATCTGAATCATCCCAGGTGGCCATTAGAACCTTCTTCTTCTTATCAGATTTTCTTTTAGGCTTTTCTTTCAACACCTTTGGACATTCATTTTTGTAATGTCCAGGTTCTTTACATTCATAACAGACAACCTCCTTTTTGCCAGATCTTCTGTGTCCAGAAGAATCTTTTCTTTGGTCAGGCTTCCTGAAGTTTCTGAACTTCTTTCCTTTATGCTTCCAGAGTTTGTTTATTCTTCTAGACAGCATGGATAGTTCATCTTCATCTTCAGATGAGGATTCTTCAGAGCTTTCCTCTATCACCTGCAATGCTTTAGCAGATTTATTAGATTTTAAAGCAATTGATTTACCTTTCTTTTGAGGTTCATCTTCCTCAAGTTCAATTTCATGACTCCTTAGTGAACTGATTAGTTCCTCCAAGGAGATCTTGTTCAGATCTTTAGCCATTTTCAGCGCAGTCACCATAGGTCTCCATCTGGTAGGTAAACTTCGGATGATCTTTTCACATGATCAGCAGTAGAGTATCCTTTATCCAGAACCTTTAGTCCAACTGTAAGTATTTGAAATCTAGAGAACATAGCTTCAACAGATTCAGCTTCTTCCATCTTGAAGGCTTCATACTTCTGGATTAAAGCCAGAGCCTTTGTTTCCTTGACTTAAGAGTGTCCTTTATGAGTCATCTTTAAGGACTCAAACATGTCGAATGCAGTTTCTCTATTTGTGATCTTTTCATACTCAGTGTGAGATATTGCATTTAACAATATTGTTCTAGCCTTGTGGTGATTTCTAAATTCCTTATTTTGGGCTTCTGTCATAGATTTTCTATCTACTTTCTTGACATTCCTATCAATGGGATGAACATATCCATCTATGACCAAATCACATAAATCAGCATCATAACCAAGGAAAAAACTTTCAATCTTGTCTTTCCAATAATCAAATTTCTCCCCATCAAACATAGGGGGTTTAGTGTTGATTCTGTCCCTTTCTTCATATTTGTTGTTAATGTTAGACATTGAATTATCAGCCATAGTAACAACCAAATATATATCAAATTTTTTCTCACTGGATCTTTACTTTCACTGTGAAGTGGTAGCACACTCAGAACCGGAGCTCTGATGCCAACTGAAGGTGAGAAAATACTTAGAAGGGGGGTTGAATAAGTATGAAGATAAAAACTTAGAAATAAAAACTCAAGTATTTTTATCCTGGTTCGTTGAACTCAACTACTTCAGTCCACCCTTCCTAGAGTGATTTTCCTTTCTCAAACAAGGACTTAATCCACTATTTAATCAACTGATTACAATAGTAAGCACTAAGAACAACTGTTCAAAGTCTTCTCAAGAACTACTGATCCTAACTGGATTTTCTTAAGGTTTTCTTACAATCAAATGTAATAACAAATACAAGTGTTTAAAATGCTTCTAATAAAGCTTTATCACAACTGTGATTTTTCACTTAATATTAAGAACAAAGAAATTAATTCTAGAAAGAATGTGAGTTGTATGAGAGCTTTGATAATCAATTCTTTTCAAGTAAAACGTCAACTGAAGAAGATGGGTGGAGACTTGCTTTTATAGGCACAGTGGTCCAAGAGCTTTTCACGTTGAGAAGTGTGTACCAAAAAGGTATGAGCCTTTTTTTGTCTTCACAACAAGTGACCTTTCCTAGAAGAAGAAAGCACAGAGAAATCCTTTTTATATGTGTTCTTGTGTCTAGCATAAATAAGGAAGAGTCGTTTGGATATTCCAACGGACATAATCTTTGAATTCTTCTTCATCAATTTTCAGCAAGAATCATCATAGTCTAATTTGATCAGAGCCTTCTGATGTTGATCAGAGTTTTGCTGAATCAGAGTCTTTGCAGCAAGTGTGCTTTTAGCGTGTATAAGTTCAGAGCATATTTTTGAGTCAGATCCTCAGTACTGGCAGCTTTAGTACTCTCAGAATCTTCTGTAGTAACTATGCTTGAAAACTCTTCATACAGAATTCTTCTTTGGTTCAGATGCTTCTGACTTGCTTCAGATTCTTCTGGAGCTTCTGCTTCAGATCCTTCTGGAGCTTCTGCTTCAGATCCTTCTGGAGGCAACGCTCAGGATCATCTGATGGAAGCATTCAGAATCTTCTAATGGGTGCATCTGACGCTTCAGAGCTTTGCATATTTCTTATGTTCAAATCTAATTTGCTTCTGGGGTGATATTTACTTTAATATCTGCAGCAAATATTCTTAAGCAAATTTTAGAGTATATAATTCTTAATTACAAAATTTCATAATAGAGATATTATTAAGAACCAATCTGTGTTCTAACATCTTCATCATGAAGTTACATAACAAACATCAACCATTGAGATTAAACAAGGCTTTAACCCTAGCCATTCACACTCCATGTGTTACCAGCAACATTTTGAAGCATTTTGGAGCCAATTTTGGAGGATTTTCGTGCACATGAGGGAGCTCCAAATTCAATTCCTTGGATTTTCAATTGGGCTGTTAGAGGCTGAGATTGGGCTCAATTCTTATCAAGATCCATCACATATAAGATTTTGATCATTCACAAATCATCAGAACTGGAAATTGGATGCCATTTGCTCAAGAACAACTTTGAAAAAGTGGTGAAATTTTGAAATTCGAATTTGGAGATACAAGCCATTTCAAGCCAAATTGTGAATTACAAAAGCTCTATTGAAGATCATTTAACGATTCTGGACATTTTTCTGCAAGCTTAAGCTCCATTTGAAGGCTCAGTGGAAGTTCTCCACTAAGTAATTGCAAATCAACCTTACACTCTCATTTTTCCATGATTCATTGCCATTTTTGCATATTTGAGACGTAGAAACAATGTAGATCATTAATATGTAAAACAAACTGGCATTGGTGTTGATTGTTGGATGAAGCTCAAAAATGTTTGGATCTGTTTTGGCTTGTTCTTGCGCGTTCTTGCTTAATTGTTGATGGATCTGTAACCTACATAACTTCTAGATGATTTTTAAGCAAAATTGGATGAGTTTTGATGAACTTTGGATTTTGGTGCACAATCTTGTTTGATTCGGTTTGGATTTATTATGCATGATTAATGATTTTTGAGGCTGGATTTGAGATCCTCATGATCTCTAGATGAATTTTGGTATAAAATTTGTGCAAAATGGTGGAGTATTGAGTTGGCCGTGTATTGTTGTTACATTCGCGGTGGCCAGAGCTACGAAGAAGATGACCGGAGTTGCATTCCGGCCACCCTGGTTCCCTCCTTTGTTTTGTGAGGAAGACGCTCACGTGGCGTGTTGTGGTGCGTGTGATTTAATTAATTTTGTTTCCAATGCTTGAGATTAAGAAACGCGGTGGTCCATGTTTGACTTGTGACACTTGATCTCATTTGAATATTTCATTTATTTGTTGGCATGCTCAGGACCACTTGATTGCACTACTTTTGATCAAGCGCTTCCCAACGCACTCCCACCATGGTCATGTGTTGACCGTGTTCCACTCAAGTGCCAGAGTTTTTATTTTAGTTTTGATTTTCTGATTTGGGCTTAGTGCAAGCTTGCTGTTCGCACCCCCTGATGGGCCCATTCTCTTGTTTGCACTTGATTTTGTTGCTATTTGCCACCATGTTTTTTTTATTTTCTTTTATTTTTCTTTTGATTTTTCTTTTATTTTCAGTTTACAATTTAAATAAAATAAAATAACTCCAATGCTCTAAAAATTCACCAAAAATATTTTTTATATACTTTGAGATGTCTAATATTTTTTGGACATTTTTATTTTATTTTTTGATTTTATTTTCAATTTAAAAAAGAATTAAATATTGGAGTGGTTTTAAATGGTTTAAATTGTAACCTTGTTTACTCTTGCATTTATTTATCTTCTTCCTTTTTGATCCAATGATTGAAAATTGATCCTCATCTCAATGATGAGTTGATCAACTTTGTAGGACCATTTTTCCCCTGGTTGTTGACTTTTGGGTTGACTTTTGTGGCTCTTCCTTTTGCCTTTGTTTCTCCCATTTCAAAGTGGTACATCTAAATGAATCCTTTCTTTTGACGGTGCTTTGAGGGAATATTTGTCTTAATCTTTTGGCCTCTGGTTGCCAGCATGTTTAGCTTCTTTGTGTATTTTATTTGGTATTTTTTGAGCCTTTTTCCTATTTTTGAGGTGACTTGCAAGTTAGGTCATTTCATAGGACAGCTCACACAAGTGCATGACCTAGTTTGGATTGGAAATGACCTTTGTGGATCCCATAAGCTCTCAACTCTTCTTGTTTCACGTTTTAGACCTGTTGAGCTTGTTGTATGTTCCTTTTTAGGTCAAAATTATGTTCATTTCTTGTTGATTGATGCTTGTCTTTTTGAGCTTTCAACTTGAACTCCTAAGTGGGGTGTGCTTGCTTCCTTTGTGCTCTTGCTTGCATTTCTTCTTGTTTTGTTTTGATATTTATTGTAAGCTTTCCTCTCTTCATCTCCCTTCTGTCCAATGACCTTGGAGTGTCATTTAAGGTAGCTTTGTCCCTCCTTAGGAGGAACTTGAAGCTTACCTAAAGTGATGAATCCATGAGGACTTTTCCTTTGTGTTTTGTCATTTGTTTGCTTGATTTTGATGCACCTCTCTCCTTCTTCTTTTCTTTTATTGCATTTCCATATGCATGCTTGGTTGAGATGAGCTTGTGGTGGCTACTACCCCACACTATTTTCGTCCCACTATCATT
Source organism: Lathyrus sativus (assembly GCA_963859935.3). Taxonomy (NCBI): domain Eukaryota; kingdom Viridiplantae; phylum Streptophyta; class Magnoliopsida; order Fabales; family Fabaceae; genus Lathyrus; species Lathyrus sativus. The sequence goes on along the minus strand of OZ012739.1, from coordinate 31,821,192 downwards.
CTACTTGTGCATTCTATGTGTGCATCTTATGTGTGCATCCTTTCATTTGCATATGCCTTCGTCTTCTTCTTCTTCTTTTGCTTTCCCTGCCATGCTCCCCATTGTTAGAACACAAATTGGTTCTTAGTTATATCTCTATATTTTAATGATAACACTTACGAAATTTTGTATTAAGAAATTATATACTCTAAATTTGTTCAAGTATTTTTGCTGCAGATATTAAATTTAATATTCTTCTGAAAGCAAAAATGGATCTGAATGTTGAACTACACAAGGCTCTGAAGCGTCAGAAGTATATCTTAGAAGACTCTGAGCGCTGCCTATAGAAGACTCTGAGCACTGCCTACAGAAGGATCTGAAGCAGAAGCTACAGAAGCATCTGAAGTGTAGACTAAAGACTTTGTATGAAGAGTTTCAAGCATTGTTTTTCAGAAGACTCTGATAGTACTGTACGCTGCAAGTACTAAGGATCGGATCTCCAAACTCTGCTCTAATGAATCTCACGCTGAAACACACTTGCTGCAACACTCTGATACAGCAAACTCTGAAGACATCAAGACTCTGATCACTCAAGGCTCTGATGTTAATTGCTATAAATTAGAAACTTGTTGAAGAAGATTATTTGAAGATATATTCGTCGGTTAAGCCAAACGACTCTTTCCTCTTTTATGCTAGACACAAGAACACAGGAAAAAAAATTTCTCTAAATGTTCTACTTCTAGGAAAGGTCAAGTGATGTGAAGACAAAAGGCTACAACTCTTTGCAGTACACGGTCTTCAAGTGGCAACGTCTTGGATTTCTAAGTCTATTAAGCAAGCCTTCAACAACTTTCTTAAGTTGACGTATATAGACGAATATTGATAAAAAATTCATTAAAAAGCTCTCATACAAATTATTATTCTTTGCTGAATTTATTTCATAAGTTCTTAAACTTAAGTGTAAATCACAGTTGTGATACAGCTTTCTTAAAAGCATTTAAACACTTGTTTAGTTTTACATTTGAATGTAAAAGTTCCTTGAGAAGACCAAGTTATGGTCAGTAGTTCTTGAGAAGACTAAGAACAGTTGTTCTTAGTGATTGTTATTGTAATCAGTTTAATTATGGTGGATAAAGTCCTTGTAGAGAAAGGAAAATCACTCTTGATAGGGTGGACTGGATTAGTTGAGTTCAATGAACCAGGATAAAAATCTTTGTGTTTTTATTGCCATAATATTTTCTAAATCCTTATTTAACCCCCCCCCCCCCCTTCTAAGTATTTTCTCACCTTCAGTTGGCATCAGAGCTCCGGTTCTGTGTGTGCTATCACTTCACCGTGAACAGAAAAGATCCAGTTGAGAAAACTTTGATATATTCTTGGTTGATATTATGGCTGAAGCTTCAACATCTAACAGCAACAACAAATATGAATAAAGGGATAGAATCAGCACAAAACCCCCTATGTTTGATGGGGAGAAGTTTGACTATTAGAAGGACAGAATATAAAGTTTCTTCCTTGGTTATGATGCTGATCTATAGGACTTAGTCATTGATGGTTATGTTCACCCTACTGATGGGGATGGCAAGAAAATTGATAGAAAATCTATGACTGAAGCCCAGAAGAAGGAGTTCAGAAACCATCACAAAGCTAGAACAATCTTATTAAATGTTATATCTCATACTGAGTATGAGAAGATCACCAACAGAGAAACTGCATTTGATTTGTTTGAGTCTTTGAAGATGACACGCGAAGGGAACTCACAAGTTAAAGAGACCAAGGCTCTGGCGCTGATCCAGAAGTATGAAGCCTTTAAAATGGAAGAATCTGAATCTATAGAAGTTATGTTGTCTAAATTCCAGATCCTCACAGCTGGTCTAAAAGTGCTGGACAAAGGCTATTCAACTGTTGATCATGTGAAGAAGATCATCAGAAGCTTGCCTATCAGATGGAGACCTATGGTCACTGCTCTGAAGCTAGAAAAGGATCTGAATAAGATCACATTGGAAGAACTGATCAGCTCTCTAAGGAGCCATGAAATTGAACTTGAAGAAGACGAGCCTCAAAAGAAAGGTAAGTCAATTGCTTTAAAATCTAACAAATCTGTTAAAGCGTTGCAGGTGTTAGAAGAAAGTTCTGAAGAGTCTTCTTCTGAAGAAGAAGATGAACTGTCTTTGCTTTCCAGAAGAATCAACAAACTCTGGAAGCACAAATAGAGGAAGTTCAAGAACTTCAAGAAGCCAGATCAACGCAAAGAGTCCTCTGGATACAAAAGATCTGGAAAGAAGGAGGTTGTTTGCTATGAATGCAAGGAACCTGGTCATTACAAGAATGAATGCCCAAAGCTTCAGAAGGAAAAGCCTAGAAGGAAGCCTGAGCATAAAAAGAAAGTTCTGATGGCTACATGGGATGATTCAGATGCATCTGAATCTTCATCAGAGTCAGAAGAAGAATGCGCCAACATGGCATTGATGGCTGGAGTAGAAGATCAGGATGAAGGATCATCTGGATCTGAATCTGATTCTGAATCTAACTCAGAAGAGGTACTTTCTGATCTCTCTAGGGAAGAACTTATTAAAGTTTTATCAGAAGTCCTGAAAAACTATAACCAGATTAAGCTCAAATGCAAGAAGCTTAAATGCAATCTTGAATCTGAGAATAATCTGTTAAAGTCAGAAGTTGCTGAGCTCAAAGAAAACAACTTGAAAATGAAAAACAATTTTGAAAAAGCTCAACAAGACTCTGAATCTGAAACTAATTCAAAATGCAAAGATATTTTAGAAGAATATGACTTCAAATTTCAGAAGTTTCTGGCTAAAAGCATAGATAGAAGCAAGATGGCTTCAATGATCTATGGAGTTAGCAGAAACAACAGGAAAGGAATTGGATATGAATCTTCCTCTGGAAAGGATTTAAATCCAAAGCCAGTTGATAAACTTATCATTAAGAAGACTCCCTTATATTCTCATTTTAAGTTTGGTCATCTGAATGATATTAAACACACATGTTCTGATCAGAACGTTCCTGTGTTTAAGCCAAAAGTCAGTAAGAACAAAACTGTTGTAAAAAGACAGAAGTTCAGACAAACTTTTAAGGCAACTAAACCAAAAGGACCCAAAAAGATCTGGGTACCTAAGGATAAGATAATCCCTGTTGCAGATGTATTTAGCAGAAAAGTCAAGATGCCAATCATGGTACCTGGACTCTGGCTGCTCACGTCATATGATGGGAGAAAGGTTTATGTTTCAAAGCCTGGAGCTTAAATCTGGAGAAGACGTGAAGTTTGGAGGGAATCAGAAGGGCAAGATTATTGGCTCTGGTACTATTGGCAATGGTAACCTTCCCTCTATATCTAATGTTTTACTTGTAGAAGGATTAAAGCATAATCTATTGTCCATAAGTCAATTAAGTGAAAATGGTTATGATATAATCTTTTATAAAAAATGTTGCAAAGTTGTTAGTCAGAAGGATGGCTCAATCCTATTTAATGAAAAGAGGAAGACCAACATTTATAAAATCAATCCTTCAGAACTTAAGGTTCAAAATGTTAAATGCCTTATGTCTGTTAATGATGAGCAATGGGTCTGGCACAGAAGATTGGGGCATATTAATATGAGACGCATATCTCAGATTAATAAACTCAATTTGGTCAGAGGACTTCCTAAGTTGAAGTTCAACTCAGATGCTCTTTGTGAAGCATGTCAAAAAGGAAAATTTTCAAAATCTTCTTTTAAAACAAAAAATGTTGTTTCAACTTCAAGACCATTAGAGTTACTTCACATTGATCTGTTTGGACCAGTGAAAACTGCATCCATCAGAGGCAAGAAGTATGGATTAGTCATTGTTGATGACTATAGCAGATGGACATGGGTGAAATTCCTAAAACACAAGGATGAGTCACATTCTGTGTTCTTTGACTTCTGCAAACAAGTCCAAAATGAAAAAGATTTTAAAATTGTTAAAGTCAGAAGTGATCATGGTGGCGAATTTGAAAACAAATATTTTGAAAAATATTTTAATGAAAATGGAATTGCTCATGATTTCTCCTGCCCTAGAACTCCACAATAGAATGGAGTTGTAGAGAGGAAAAATAGAACTTTGTAAGAAATGGCCAGAACCATGATCAACGAGACTAATCTGGCAAAGCATTTTTGGGCAGAAGCAATAAACACAGCTTGTTACATTCAGAACAGAGTGTCTGTAAGACCTCTTTTGGAAAAGACTCCCTATGAAATGTGGAGGAACAGAAAGCCCAACATTTCTTATTTTCATCCTTTTGGATGTATTTGTTATATGTTGAACACTAAAGAGAATCTAAACAAGTTTGATTCTAAAGCACATAAGTGTTTCATGCTTGGGTATTCTGAACGCTCTAAAGGCTACAAAGTATACAATACTGAAACACAGATTGTGGAGGAATCTATACATGTTAGATTTGATGATAATCTCGGCATTCAAAAGCCAAAGCAGTTTGAAAGTTCTGCAGATAGACAAGTAATTCTCACAGACTCTGAAGGCTCAGAGGCAGAAAAGGTTCAAGTGAAAGAGCCAGAAGTAACGCCAGATGCAATTCCTTTAGCTTCTCAAATGAACAACTTGAATATTTCTGAAGAATCAAATGTTAGAGGATCATCTTCCAGAATCAAGGCCTCTCACCCAGAGGATGTGATCATTGGAAAGAAGGATGACCCTATAAGAACAAGATCCTACCTCAGATCATCTGAAGCGTCATTATTTGGGTTGGTGTCAGTTATTGAACCAACTTCTGTGGATGAAGCTCTGCAAGACAATGACTGGATAATTTCCATGCAAGAAGAGCTCAATCAGTTCACAAGAAATGACGTTTGGGATTTGATTCCAAGACTAAAAGGATTCAACATAATTGGAACTAAATGGATCTTCAGAAACAAGTTGAATGAAAAAGGAGAAGTTGAAAGAAACAAAGCAAGGCTTGTTGCTCAAGGTTATAGCCAGCAAGGAGGAATTGATTACACAGAGACTTATGCTCCTGTGGCCAGGTTAGAGTCTATTTGTTTACTCATTTCCTTTGCTGCACAAAATAACATCACTCTATATCAGATGGATGTTAAGAGTGCCTTTCTAAATGGAATTATAGAAGAGGAAGTTTATATTCACCAACCTCCTGGTTTTGAAAGTGAAAAATTTCCAGAACATGTTTTTAAACTTAAGAAATCTCTTTATGGTTTAAAACAAGCTCCCAGAGCTTGGTATGAGAGATTAAGCAATTTTCTTCTGGAGAAAAATTTTATCAGAGGCAAAGTGGACACAACTCTCTTCTGCAAAGCATTTAAGAAAGATCTGTTAATTTGTCAAATATATGTGGATGATATTATATTTGGATCTACAAATGTTACGCTAGGAAAGGAGTTTGCTCAATGTATGCAGGCTGAATTTGAGATTAGCATGATGGGAGAATTGAGATTCTTTCTGGGAATTCAAGTCAACCAGACTCCAGATTGCACTTACATTCATCAGACCAAATATGTAAAAGAGCTTCTGAAGAAGTTCAACATGATTGATAGTAAGATGGCAAAGACTCCTATGCATCCAACAAGCACTCTTGGTAAGGAAGAAGTAAGTAAGAAAGTAGATCAGAAACTCTACAGAGGTATGATTGGATCTCTTCTCTACTTAACTGCTTCTAGACCTGACATTTTATTCAGTGTATGCTTGTGTGCAAGATTCCAATCAGATCCTAGAGAATCACACTTAACAGCTGTTAAGAGGATTCTAAGGTATCTGAAAGGTACTTCTAATGTGGGTTTGTGTTACATAAAATCTGATGATTTTAAATTAGTTAGATTCTGTGATGCTGACTACGCTGGAGACAGAGTTGAAAGAAAAAGTACTTCTGGAAATTGTCAATTTCTGGCAAGAAATTTAATCTCCTGGAACAGCAAGAAACAACCTACAATTGGTCTATCAACTAGAGAAGCAGAATATATTGCTGCTGCTGGATGTAGTACACAGATGCTCTGGATGAAAAGTCAGCTAGAAGACTATCAAATCTTTGAGAGTAATATTTCTATATTCTGTGATAATACTTCTGCTATATGCTTGTCTAAAAACCCTATTTTACACTATAAGGCTAAGCATATAGAAATTAAACATCACTTCATCAGAGACTATGTTCAGAAGGGTATTATAAAATTATACTTTGTTGATACAAATCATCAATGGACTGATATTTTCACAAAACCCCTTGCTGAAGATAGGTTTAAATTTATTCTGAAAAATATTGGTATGGAATTTTGTCCAGAATAATATTTATCAGAAGCAACTTTCTCAGATGCAAAATGTTTAAGCTCTGAAGTATTTCATCTGTCTTTCATTTGATTTCTTGAATTATTATTTCTATGTGTATCTGAACTAACCAATCTCAGAGGATCTGAACATTGGCTAACATTTCATTTCTCAAGAGTTTTCAGAAGCACATGCAAGCAAACACGTGTCACTCAGAATCTGAAAAGATGGCGTGCACAATAATGAAGAGACATTTGAGGTAACGTTTGAATAGTTGAAATTCTTGATTTTCCCCCTAATTGTCAGAATCATAAATGCTTTGAAATGATTATTTTTATTTTTATTAAATGCCATTAATTGTTAAATGAGAACGTGCTGAATGTGTGACTTTCTGTTTGCTTTAATTTTCTTCTATAAATTCCACAAATCTCACCATTTCACACTTTTCACTCTCACAAACACGTATATGCATTTTTGTTTGCTCTTTAGCCTCCATCTAAACCCTAAACCTTCATCATCTTCTTTAATGACAACTTCATTTTCAACCTCAGCTCAGTTTCAATCGTTAATGGCTGCAGTTTCGTCATCAAACATGGGTGCTACCCCTTTTAAGGAACCTGAGAGAACTCTATTAACACCAGTTGATAAGCTTGAAGTTTTATGTGAATCAATGGTGGAATTTGACTCCTTAGCTAATAATGGTTTTGATTTACGTCCTATCATTGATGCTCAAGGCTGGGTGAAGTACTTTGATAAACTGTTTGGACCCGTTTATCCACACTTAGTGAAAGAATTTTGGATTCACGCATCTGTCTACCCAAAGTTCATAATCTCTTCTGTTCTGGGAAAAGAGATTATAATCTCTGAAGATCTGATCAGAAAACTCATTGGGTATGAGGAAACTGATGGAGTTTCTCATCTGCCAGCTGGGCGTGTTGAAATGGAAGAAGTTTATGCTGAAGTTATTTCATCTAGACAAGCCTCCAACAAGTTCAAGGATCTGAAACCTGATTACAAGATCTGGGCCAAGATTTCTCTAGGCTGCATCAACCATAGAAAATCCACAAACTCTCCAGATTATGTGAACAATGAATAGATTTACTTCATGTACTGCTTAAGTCAGAGTACTAAAGTGGATCTGCCACATATTCTCTTCATGCATCTGTGGAATCACATCAATGCCTCCAGAGAATCTGTCAAGACTAAGGGTCAGAAGATCAGAACTTGGATACCTTTTGGAAGATTGATCTCAGACATTCTGACAGAGAATGGTCTGGTAGCTGCTCTGCATGAAGCTGGAGTGAAAGAAGAACTTGCTTCAATTGTTGGAAAACCATTGAATGGGAAGAGCCTCCAAAGACTAAGAGTTGTGGATGAACTCACAACTGCTCCTAAAAAGCTGAATATTGCTGAAGTCAGTCAGAGGAGAATTCCAATAAAAGATTTCCCTATTTTTGGTGCTGAGGAACCTAGAGACGTTATTCTTAGGTACATTGATATGTGCAAGGCAGATGGAACACCTGTACCTGCTGATATTCTGCTACGTGCTAGAGGACCAGTCCCAGATGTTTATGAGGAAAATATGAAGAAAAGAAGACAGTTAGAGGTAGAAGAAGCTGCTGCTCAGAAGAAACAGAAAATTGTTGAAAAACTACAGAAGCAGATAAAGAGACAAGCTTCTGGAGAAGCTCCTTCTATTCCTGCCAAACGCATCAAGATAAGAGGTACTAAAAAATCTTTACCTTTTATTTCTAAAATTGCAGTATATTTATCAATTATTAGCTCTGTTCCTAAACCCCCTCCTTCTCAAACTCAAACCACTTCTTTTCCATCTCAAACCTCTGAACCACCTATAATTTCTGATTCACAAATTCCATCTGATCTTGTTCCCACAACACCATTACAATCATCTGACATTCCACAATCAAAGCCACAAACAACAAAACCAGCAGAACCAACTCCAACACCTCAACAACCTGAAATTCACCAAACTTCTGTACCTGAACCAATACCATATGAACCCATTGTATCTGAACCACCAAAATCTATACCTTCCAATCCATAATCTAATCCTCAACCAGAACAACCCAAACCTACTGAACCAAACGTACCTGATTATGAGGTTCTGGACATCTCACCCCTCAAAATAATGTTTGACATATCTTCCACATCCTGTCACTCATCTACCTCATCTGATTCATCTGAATCTGATGTTCATCCAGAAGTCAGCTCACACCCTCTCTCAGAGGATATGAACCCAAACCAGATCCATCTATTTCATCTGATGCTATCATTCCTGAACCCACTCCAAAACCTAAACCCAGAACATCTGAGTTCGTTTCATTTGCATCGTTTAAACCACATCCCTCTGATCCCCTTCCTTCTAGTCTAAAGATTAAAAACTTTTATACCAGAATTGAACCATTTGACTCTCTCACTCCATACAAACTTAGTTCTTCAACTATTTTACCATCTGTACTTCAAACCTACTTAAAAGAACTACCAGATATCATTCCATCAGAACCTCTGTTGTCTGGTAAATCTATTTTTATCCCCTACATCTCCACTACATTTGATGTCATTCCCTCTGCATCAAGTGTTAAACCATTTCTGTTTCATACTTTATCCAGATTCAAAACCTCTACTTCATCATCTGACCATCCATCTTTTCCTTCCTATCCTCGTCCTCTGTTTATCATCCCAACTTTCACCATACCAACTCCACCAAAACAAATCAAACCATCAACTCTGGAAGTCTTTCTTAAACCAAAACCTAGGCTAAACGTTGCTATTCTATTTGCTAATTTTATGAAAGAAATAAGGATGAATTTAGGCTCTGTGAAGAAGAGATACTTGTCAACCATGAATGCAGATGAATCTGATGCTATTTGGAATAGCTTCATCTCCAGATTCAATATTGTTGCTTCAAATCGGAAGAGTGTTTGCTCTGATGATGCAAAGATCAGATTTGCTGAGACTGCCAGAACCATGCTATGGAATATGAAAAGATCTGCACCTTTGCTTCTTGAGGATGTACCTTCATCTTCTGGAGTATCTGCTACAGAAACTATTGAAGGATCTGCTTCTGAAGAGAATCCTTTGGCTCTGACAACTATGGACAAACCCTCTGCATCTCTGGATCCAGACTCTGCAACTCCAATGGTTATTGACTCTGCTCCTACATCAAATTTTGTCCCATCTACTTCTTCTGAGATCAAGAAAGAGAACCCATAATTAGAAGATAAAATTGTTGTGCTAGAAGCTGGTCAATCTGAGATCAAGTCCTGGATGGCAAGGCAAGATCAGAAAACTGAGAACATTGAGAAATGGATGTCAAAGCAAGAATAATCTTCATCTGAGATCACTCACCTTCTAAAGATGCTTCTTTCCAAACAACCCTAGTTTTATGTTTTCTTTATCTGATGTTTGAGCACTTGTTTTGAATTTCTCATCTGATGTTTTTGTCTGTTCTATCTGAGTACTTATTTGAATGAATGAATGAATCTGAATGTTTTCTCTATTGGATTGTATCTTTTCTCTCTGTTTCCTTTTATTTGTCTTTAAAAGTTTTCTTTTTGATTATGACAAAAAGGGGGAGAAAATGAAATTTTGACTGTTCAAATAAACTTTACCTGAATGGAATTCAGACATACCAAATTAACTAACGTGAATTTTCAGTATTTCAGAACTAATGATAAATCTGACAAAATTCATTAAAGTAACTCTGAGATCCCCAGATCAAGTTTTAACCAATCAGGCTCTAATTCTGAAACGTTCATCCAAAGAAAGTTTTTTTTGGAACAATCAGGCTCTGATTCTAAAAAGAATACTCATGCAAAAAGGGAAGTTTCTGTTCTTTCTTAGTATTCAATTCAGGGGGAGATTCATAATCTCAGGGGGGAGTTATAATTATCTTTTTATTGAACAAAATTTCTTATGTTTTTGTCATCATCAAAAAGGGACAGATTGTTAGAACACAGATTGGTTCTTAGTTATATCTCTATGTTTTGATGATAACACTTTCGAAATTTTGTATTAAGAAATTATATACTCTAAATTTGTTCAAGTATTTTTGCTGCAGATATTAAATTTAATATTCTTCTGAAAGCAAAAATGGATCTGAACGTTGAACTACGCAAGACTCTGAAGCGTCAGAAGCATCTCTTAGAAGACTCTGAGCGCTGCCTACAGAAACTCTGAGCGCTACCTACAAAAGGATCTGAAGCAGAAGCTACAGAAGCATCTGAAGCATAGACTGAAGACTTTGTATGAAGAGTTTCAAGCACTGTTTTTCAGAAGACTCTGATAGTACTGTACACTACAAGTACTGAGGATCTGATCTCCAAACTCTGCTCTAATGAATCTCACGCTGAAGCACACTTGCTGCAACACTCTGATACAGCAAACTCTGAAGACATCAAGACTCTGATCAGTCAAGGCTCTGATGTTAATTGTTGTGAATTAGAAACTTGTTGAAGAAGATTATTTGAAGATATATCCGTTGGTTAAGCCAAACGACTCTTTCCTCTTTTATGCTAGACACAAGAACACAGGCAAAAAGGATTTCTCTAAATGTTCTACTTCTAGGAAAGGTCAAGTGATGTGAAGACAAAAGGCTACAGCTCTTTGCAGTACACGGTCTTCAAGTGGCAACGTCTTGGACTTCTAAGTCTATATAAGCAAGCCTTCAACAACTTTCTTAAGTTGACGTATATAGACGAATGTTGATAAAAAAAATTCATTGAAAAGCTCTCATACAAATTATTATTCTTTGCTGAATTTATTTCATAAGTTCTTAAACTTAAGTGTAAATCACAGTTGTGATACAGCTTTCTTAGAAGCAATTAAACACTTGTTTAGTTTTACATTTGATTGTAAAAGTTCCTTTGAGAAGACCAAGTTATGGTCAGTAGTTCTTGAGAATACTAAGAACAGTTGTTCTTAGTGGTTGTTATTGTAATCAGTTTGATTATAGTGGATTAAGTCCTTGTAGAGAAAGGCAAATCACTCTTGATAGGATGGACTGGATTAGTTTAGTTCAACGAACCAGGATAAAAATCTTTGTGTTTTTATTGCCATAATATTTTCTAAATCCTTATTCAACCCCCCCCCCCCCTTCTAAGTATTTTCTCACCTTCACCCATAAGTTCTCTAACCTCTTGAGGTTATGATAGACATTAAGGTTCTACACATGCATGATAACATTAGGTAGTTCCCTTTTTCAAACCCAACTTTAGGTCCACTTTTCATGATAACTTTTAGGATTGATTAGTCTCCCATTAGTGTGCCTTCTTCTCTTCTCATCTTCAAACAAGTTTAACATACTTAATAAGGATAATGAATGTTGTGCCATGAGCCTTATACTTGGGAAATGGTGATTTAGGGGCCACCTCTCAATTGCCTAGAGTGTTTAGTATACGTCCTTAGGATGATATGCGACGCATTCGATCCTAGGTTTTAGACTTTAGTACAACATACATTATAAACACTCTAATTCAAAACAATTCTTCTTTAAAAAACACAAAAACACTTCAAACCTTTTTCACCCTTTGGGGTTCTTAATCAAGGAAAATATTTTCATAACAAGAGTGTCGTTAACTCTTATTTCTACCGTAAACGGTAACGCCTAAGTCTCCAATGGTCGAGCTGCATACACCAACTGCTAGAACTCTTTGTTAACCCTACTCGGGCCTAAAAACTTTTGAACCAACTTGTAGTCCTTTTAGCCCGAACTACGTTTGCTCTGATCTTTCATACCAGATGAAAGTACGTAGGCACGAGATGCGACGTCTCAGCGAGCAACCTTCCATCTTCTTTAGCCGTAGTTAGTCGAACTACGTTGACTATGACTTTTCCATTGCACGAGGGAGTACGTAGGCACAGAGCGGCGATGCTCTGCCGAGTCATTTCTCTTTTCTTTTTTCTTTTGTCCTTAAGCCTTTAGCTAGATAGTTTCAACACACCCTTTTAGATAGACAACAATGCATGGATCCCGTTGAGTACGACGGATGTGAGGGGTGCTAATACCTTCCCCTTGTGTAACCGACTCCCGAATCCAGACATGGTTGCGATGACCTTGTCTTTTCCTTTTTTCTTTAGGTTTTTCCGATCGTTTCCTTTCCCTCTCTTTGGGATAAATGAAAGTGGCGACTCTTCTGTTTTTCAGCCGGTGGTTTTTCGGAGTTGTGACACTTAGCACATAACCATTAGCAAACAAACATTAACAAAAACTCAACTACCAAATAAGAGGCTCCTATAGAATACTACAGATACTTAGGGTGCTAATACCTTCCCTTAGTATAACCAACCCCCGAACCCCCCGATCTCTTAGCTTCATTGTTACGTAGCACCCTTAGGGTTTTCTTTGATTTTTATCCTTTCCTTTGGATAAATCAAAGTTCGGTGGTGAATATTTAAAGATTTGCGACTCAAGTTAATCAATAGCTTGATATCTGATTCTCACTGCAACAGGTGTCATTCCCTCCTTCACAAGATTCTAAAGATCTTGATAGCATAAAACAATCTTTATTTGCTTGCACCAATTCTCGTAATTCAGATTCTTCAAATTTTGGAGACTCGCTTGGAAATGCCCATTTGGATGATTCATTGCGCTATGCTTTCCAAGAATCACACAGCCAGTGCTCTAGATACCAAATGTTGGAATTACACCCAAAACTTGGAGAATTAGAAATCAATCTTTCTGATTGATTACTCATCGTGTTCTTCACTCTTCACTCAAATGAATCAACCACACCTTTGTTGCAAGATAATTCTTCTACACAATGATTATTGAAGAATAAAAGAAAAGATGAATTGGGGAAGAAAAGAGAAATTAGGGTTCTTGAGAAAAGAGGATGAAGAAGAATATTTTTGCACAGTTTTCCCTCTGCTTTCAAACTGAAATTTTATTCAACTTTTCTCTATGCAACTGCATATTACAATGATAGGGTACTTCCCTATTTATAGATTGAGATTGCTTGCACGCCAAGCAATCTCCAACTAACCTAACTCAGCTAAAATACACAAAATAAAGCTAAGTTTAAATTATGTCGAGATACACTTCTTCGACATTTCAACATCTATACAAATTTTGCACAGAACATTTCGACAAAAACATACGTTGTCAAAATGATGTTTTGACTCAAATAATTTTATTTTCAACAAGAAAGTTTCGGATATTGTAGCATTGGTTGTTTGGCCATTCAGAATATTTATAGTGAAAGTAGTAATGGACATATATGTCGAGAAATTGATTCAGGAATAAGTTATATGGTGCATAGCACTAGTATCTATTATCTAAGGAGTTAGATGCTTACCCAATGGAGAAGCAAGTGTTGGTTATTCCAAGATAGAAGTAGGATTTGTAGGTGAAGTAAGTTGTTTCTCTTGACTAAGAACAAGAGAAAATGTCTTATTTAAGTTGGGTAAAGGCTTTATCATCATGATTTGAGACCGAACATGAGAAAACTGATCATTGAGGCCTTTCAAGAATTTGAGAACTTTATCTTGATCATGAAACTCTTGAAGATCAGAGACATCTCTGCAAGTACAGGGAATGGCAAACGTACAATCTCTAGTAGGGCGGTATGTAACAGCCCAGTTTTCGATAATTAATTATTCATATTAATTAATTGATTTATTTGGATTATTTTAGTTATTGGATGATTAATTAAATGAATTGATAGATATTTTTTAGAGAAGAATTATGATGGAAATAAAATAGAAGAGAAGGATATATAAGGGAAATTGGGGAGAAAAGAAAAGAGATAGAAACATAAGAGAAAGAATAGAGAAAGAAGGAGAAAGAGGAGAAAAGAGAAGGAGAAGAAGGAAAAACTTGGAAAAGCTCAAGAACAACTTCTAGCTCCGATTTAATCAAGGTAAGGGTGTGAAATGTTGTTATAATATCAATGTGTGTGTTTATGTATGTGTTTTTTGGATTGGTTTGGAATGTTGGAGAGTTTTAGTCACTTTCCATTTTAGGGCAGAAAGAGGTTTAATCGGTTAGAATCGAGTTTTGAACGGTTAGAATTGGAAATAAATTTCGAAGTTAAGATTTTGGATGAAAATCGGAAGTCGTAGAATTTGCATTTTATGATCCTAAAATGTTACTATATGATTGGTAATGATGAGTAGGTATTTAATCGGGAGAAAATAATTGAATCGGTCGGGTTTTTGGTGCAAACCCGTAGCTGTTTTTCCAAGTTTTTCAGGTGTTAACCGGTTAAACATATACGTTAACCGATTAACACAGTGTTATGGCCTAAAAAACTGAGTTTTTGGAGCGGTTAACCGGTTAACCATATACGTTAACCGATTAACACTGTAAATGTGAGAAAAATAATATTTTTCAAAACTTCGAAAATTCATATCTTTTGATCCGTCAGTCGGTTTTAGTCCCCGTTCGAAGCGTTGGAAATCTAAAGAGATGTTCTTTCTAGGAAAAATGGTTTTGATGTCAGTGTATGATCCAATTATAGCAGAATATTCGAACGTGTCATTTTGTCAACTTTTACCGTCGTGAACGGGTGCATTTGATGTGTTATCATACTGTATGCTTTCGATATATAACGTGTAGCTTATGTACTGTTATATGTTATGCTGTGGGTAGCCGTATGGTGTGAATCCTGGATTGTGAATTATGGCCTTTTGGCAATTGAATGCATTGTTTGAATTAAACTTGAATGCATGATGAATGTGAATGAGTTCGTTGTCGTTGGCGCGATATTGTAATGCATGAGAACATATTGTGGATATGTGTGCATTGCTTGTGATTGTATGTGAGGATGCATGAGAACATATTGTGAATATGTGTGCATTGCTTGATAAATATGGTGATGGTATTGAATTGTGAATGCATCTTGTTTGTATGCGATTGTATGTGAAGGATGCATGAGAACATATTGTGAATATGTGTACATTGCTTGATAAATACATTGATGATATTGAAATATGAATATGTTGTGTGTGTGATCATGATTACAATTCTTATGTGATGAATTATTTGAGAATGCATGAGATTAAGATGCGAGAACGGTCTTAAGCGCATTTGGTGGTTGATTGCATATGCATCATTTAGTCAAGAGGCAATGTTTGCTAGTTTCGTGGAGACTAGTCACTTGTCTCAAGCCTAGAAGAGTGGGTTTGAAAGCTTAGAGGACGGGCTTTTGTTGTTATCGGTCTAGAAGAGTGGACCCGGTTTAAGTGTAAAAACCGAAAAATGATAACAAGTGTGGTACCACATGGCATGAGTTGCATTGAGTCTCATGGAATGAATATATGATTGTTGTTTAAAGTTATGCATAGTGTATCTACATGACTTGTGTAATTGAGAATTATGGACATTTTTGATGATTGTCCATATTTGCCTATATAAATATATGTAAGCTTTGTGAAGGATGTGACGAAGTATGGTGAGAATTGTGGAACATGCGTATGTGCATTACTTGTGTAATTGAGAGTTGTGAAAATGTGATTATTGTATGAAAGTATGCTTATGAGCATGAATTGTTGATTTGAGAATTGTGAATGTGTAATTGTGAATTGGTGAGTAAACATAATATGTGTATGTTTATGTGGAATGTTGAGATTCATGGATATGTGCATGATGAATATGCTTGGTAATTATCCATGTTTGTTTATATATACATTATGATGATTATAATGAATTGTGTTGAGAAAATGTGGAATATATGTATTCTTTGCTTATGCATTTTATATATGATTATATGCATTGTTATTATGATAATATTTCTCACCATTCTGCTGGAATGATGTCCTACATGACATCGTGCAGGTATCAAGGAGTAGTTACTGCTCGTAGTTGCGAGGTCGCTATTGTGTAGCTGTTTAGTGATTTAATTATGTTGGGTCGAGTCATGCTCTGGTTATGTAACACTGGGATCGCTTGGGTTGTGTTTAAGATATACATTATATACTCTATAAACGTGTTTATATTCATTGGAATATTATGATGTTGGCCTTCACGCTTAAACGATGTTGGTTTATGTGATAAACCGCAAATGTTTCTTTATGAAAATTATTATATAATTGAATCCGCTGCTACATGCAAGTGAAATCTTGAAAAGGCATGATTAATTATTGAAGTGTTTATGAGCATGACAGGTGTTTTGATGTTTTGAAATTATGTGTGACACCCTTTTGTGAATGCATGAAAATTTACTCTAATTAAATTCATATATTTTCCGTGGGGTTTAAAAGGGTGTTACATAATTGGTATCAGAGCAGGTCGGTCCATCCGGTCATTGCACGAAACCTTTCTCTCTCCCTCTCTCTCTCTCTCTCTCTCTCTCTCTCTCTCTCTCTCTCTCTCTCTCTCTCTCTCTCTCTCTCTCTCTCTCTCTCTCCATCAATCTCTCTTATGTAGAAACAAGTGTCAAGAACAACATCACATAGTAAGAAATTCGTCCTAAATGCTAAAGCAGAGTGGAAGAAGAAGAAGAGAGAATCGAAGGTTGAAGAAGTAGTGTTTTGAAGCTTACCTGCAACATCTTCACTTTCGTTTTTTATTCGAATTCAACATTCACTGAGGAAAAGCTCATGCTAGTAGGTAGGATATTCTAATTCTTCTTCCATTTTCCCTTGTTTTGGTTACCATCATGTAGCTCGTGGCTGGAGGAATCAAAGCCCTAACAGGAGAGGCTTTGATTCCTCTTCAACTTCATTTAATTTTCGAATTAGGAAGCTAGGGTTCATGTGGTGTTTGGCTTAGTTTGGAATTTAGGGGAAGAATTGGTTAAATTGAATTTGGTAGGGTGATATAGGATAACAAATAAAGCAAGGTGATGTGTGACTTGTAGGGATTGGCTCTCCGCCGTTGTCGGAGGCAATTTCTGGCGCGGCAAAGTTGGTTGTTCTCCAGCCAAAAGAATTTGAGAGGAAACACGTGTGAAGCAATCTGGATGTGAAATGAATTGAACACGGGTTGAATCCTTACTTTTCAATTGGCCCCTCATGTGGGCTCAGTGGGCCTTAAGCTCAATAAAATGCTTGATGTACCCCATTCCACGTTGAAAACCCCTTCTAGGGTCCTTGCTAAAATGTTAGGCCTTAAGCCCGTGGAATTTATCTTCACACCTCCATCTTGCACTATACCCCCTTCTGAACCTTACTGAAAATGGGCTTTGGCTATAAAAGCCCACTGATTCTACAACATCCCCTACCTGTTGCGCATCACCTTTTGGCTCTCTTGTTATCTTTCTTTCTCTCTTTTTTTTCATTTTTCTATTCCTTAAATGTGATTTTAGTGCTATTTTTAACTCATACTTTTAATGCATTTTGTCATGAATTTAGGAAAATAAATAATGTGATTTTAGGCTTTAATTATTTAATCTCCCTTAATTGAATGTTTTAGAAAATAATCAAATTAATGTATTTAGTTAGACTTTAATCATTAATCTTAGGATCAACTTTATAATTAGATTTTTAACAAACAACATGCTTACAACTCATTAGAATTGAAGTCCATTGCATATGATCTGGATTGTCTTTTCAAATTTTTAAATGTTTACTTCTTGAATGCTTTTTATACTTGCTCTTGCATGGTTTGTTTGTGTGCATGGTTAAAATCTTGTATGACCTGAATGAATTTTTTTAATTCTTGCATGGTTTATGATTCATCCCCCCATTATGAGTAAAATGTTATCATTCCTCATGAAAGTGTAATATCTTAGTGATCCGTCCTCCATGATGGGTTAAATGTTCTCCCCATCCCGTGGACATGTAATAGCGTAAGATTTACCTTTCTATATTGTTTTCCTTTACATGTTAATAGAAAAGATAAAACCAAAATGATAAAAATAATCTATTTCAAAAGACAAAAATACACTTGATCCAACGTCAAGTGTTTTCTAAATCAAATTCAATTGAACGCAACGCGAATGTTTGATCCAACGTCAAGTACCTCTCTCATTTGTTTCACACATTTTGTTATATATCAACTTCTAACACTTAATTCAACGTCAAGTCATTTTCAAAATATTTTCACAATAAATTGGATGAAAAAGGATGGAGTGTATGTACTTATAAATGAGTTTAATTTGGTTCTCATAGGGCGAAAAAAAGAGGTCAGGATGCATTATCCATTCAACTCTCGGGTATTCTGATTGTCGGTCGTACTTAGCCTGTGGTTAGATATTTGTCTCCTTCTAAGTGGCAAGGATTAAACTCGCCTCACAAATTTCATAAACAAAAAACTCTTTTGATGAAAAGAGAGGTTGGTATACCATTGTCCTTTTAGCTACCAAGTACTCGGATTGTCAGCTGTACTTAGCTTAGTGCTTGTCTCATATCTTAAAATCAATCACAACCAATCAAATCTCATATAAAGATTTTCATTTGCAATGACAATCAACAAGAGTCAAGGTCAGTCACTTAAATATGTAGGAGTGTATCTTCTCCAGTCAATTTTTTCTCATGGACAATTATATGTTGCATTGTCAAGAGTTACTTCAAAGAAAGGCTTAAAGATACTGATAACCAACGACGAAGGTGAAGATACAAATGTAACTAAAAATGTCGTTTATAAAGAAGTCTTTCATAATGTTCAATAGTTAATTGTTTACTTATTTCTCGATATGTATGTCAGATCATCTATCATATTTAAAATTTTCTAATTTAAAAATTATTCAATATTTATTTATGTTTCAAAATTTATTTATTTTTATTTTTTATATTAAAAACTATTTTAATGTCAATTATTTCAATAATTACATTATAGATATTATATAATATCTTATTATGTGACAAACAGCCAAGAATTTCCCCAAAGTATCCTATTTATGTCCATTATATTTTTCCATAGAGATGTAATAGAATTCTGCTTCTAGCTCAAGAATCTGTATCCCTTTTGGATCACACGAGATATTCGTGAGATTTTAAGATATATTAAACTTCTAATGAAAAAATAATTTATTTGTTAATATCGAATGTTAACTTTTATGTGTATTTTATTAATTTTGCCAGTTAAAGATTTTTTAGATGTTCAAATATATTAATATTTCTAAATGCTGGAGAATTTAAAATTATTATTATTATAAAAAAATAGTATAATAAATATAAATTTTAATTCTATGAAATTATTAATTTTATATAGTCAAACGAAACAATTTAATTCTTGATGTAGAATTAACATCTTATGAAAAAGAAAAATATTATTTCATATTATTAAGAGTATACATGATATGTTTATATATACAATTAGAATAACAAACTTTCCTAACTAGTAGGAAAGCTGGGGAAAAAATAATTATCCTAAAATAAAGTAATTTAGAGAAATAAAAGTAAAATAGTAATTATAATATGTTAATATGTAAGACACCCCAGAAGCTAGACTATGGAGGTTGAGTAGACTAAGCTTTGAACCCTAATTTTTTTAGATTTTATCAATGGAGTTTTAATATTTTAATAAAAAATTTGTTAACTGTATCATATTAATTTAAGTAGTTTCTCTATTTTATTAATTTTGATTTAAGTAGTTTCTCTATTTTATTAATTTTGCCGGTTTAAAATTTTGTAGATATTTCTAGATACAGAAGAATTTAAAATTATTATTATTAAAAGAAATAAATAATTAAGGTATTAAACATAATTTTCAATTCTATAAAATTATTTATTTTATATAGTGAAACGAACCTAGAATGTTGAATATAGTTGTGTATTAAATTTTGAAATCTTTTAATTTTAGAAATATATTATATTTCAGTTATATATTTCAACTGAATATATATATATATATATATATATATATATATATATATATATATATATATATATATATATATATATATATATATATATATATATATATATATATATATATATATATATATATATATATATATATATATATATATATATATATATATATATATATATATATATATATATATATATATAGTAATGAGAAGATAGCATTGTGCGGTTGAGATTTATACGTAGGTTCTGTTTTCTCAATATCGAATATTTAAAGTAGCGGAAAACGATTTTAAATTGTTCTGATTTTCTCAACTGTTTCCTCTATTTATTTCTCATTCATAGTTTGTTTTTGAATTCTCTCATTAGTTTTTGTTTTGAGTACAAGCTCTCACAGATAGACACTTTGTGCGATCACTTTTTTTAGGGTTTAACTATGGATGAATATCATTGTGATGTATACGAAGATCACTCTTCTGAATTTGATCGAAACAAAATTTCGTCTTCAGCTCTCACAGAAAGAAATTTTAAGGTTGAGTTTAATTGCAAGAATATGCATGTTTTGAGTGCGAGGAGGTTTAGAATGGTTGAAGTTACAAAGTGTCACACTTTTTCACATGTCACAAAGGATAAGATGATTCAAAACACAACTATTCTATCCTGGCTTTCTCAAATGGATATACCTCAAGATGCTTATTGGGTCGTAGAGGAGAAAATTTTAGAATGTTTAGGCCATATGGCGAAAACGACTCATAAGAATTCAAGGGTTTTTTCTATTCGAGTTGATATTTGTATTACAAGAGCTAGCGAAGATGAAGGTAGTGAAAGTGATGGAGAAGGCTATGAAATTAATGAAAGTGATGAAGATAGCAGTGATGAAGATATTGATGAAGATATTGAGTTTGTTCCTGCGGAGAAATCGTGTATTGAAGATTTAGAGAGAGTTGAAAAAGAAGGAAAATGTAGTATTTGTTTTGAAGATTTTAATGTTTGTCTTGTTATGCCATGTTCGCATATGTTTCATCCAAAATGTATAAGCGATTGGTTGAAAATAGGTCATTCATGTCCTTTATGTAGGTTTGACTTGCCTACTTGAATAATGTTAGATTTTATCAATGGAGTTTTAATATTTTTTATAAAAAGTTTGTGTCAATTGTTTCATATGAATTTTAGAGTGATTTGTTGATGTGTTTTTTTATGAACCCTAATTTGGGTTTGCTGCCGCCGAATGTGTTTTCAATTATTTTTTGTATAATTACTTTTTTATTTAAATTGAAAAAATTTAATTTTAATTTATATTGAATGATTGATAGGAATGAAGCATTAAATTGCAATCCTTTTTTTTCAATTTAATGGTTTCCACATATAATTTCAAAACTTCACTTTCACCGTATAACTTTTTCTTAATCCTTAAAGTGCTCCTCTATAGTCTCCTTAAACAAAGCTAAGAAATAACAACCATAGAATTTCACCGTATAAGCTTTTTCTTAATCCTTAAAGTGCTCCTCTCTAGTCTCCTTAAACAAAGTTAAGAAATAACAACCATAGAATTTCACAAAACATGTTTGTAACAAAAATGTTGTCCTTAGTAATTGAAACTTTAAAGAAGAAGAAGAAATGAAACAAGTTATTAAACAAAGTTAAGAAATAACAACCATAGAATTTCACAAAACATGCTTGTAACAAAAATGTTGTCCTTGGTAATTGAAACTTCAAAGAAGAAGAAGAAATGAAACAAGTTATAATATAGAGAAAAAGATTAATTGATTTAAACAAGTTATAATTTAGAGAAAAAGATTAATTGATTTTGGTTTTGGTTTGTCAAAATGGCTTTTGACTTGCCAATGGTAACGTCACCTTTTCAGTGTGGTGACAAGCTAGGCAATCTCATTCTTGGGTTAGCTAAAAACTTTTCATATAATTGTAAATATCAAATTTTCAAATTTGATTTATCGTACAACATTGCCACATGTATATTTTATAATGATCATGATTATATGAATGCGGGTGGGAGTAATTGTTGGAAATATAGGATTCGTACGTGTTTTATTTGAGAAATTCAACTTGACGTTTGGATTTATAATTGATTTGGGATGATGGCTTATATGTTTGCGTTAGGGATAGAAATGGATCCATATATTCTATTACAAAAACCATCAAGACATGTTAGAGTTGCATGTTTCAAAGCTGGCATAACATTCATATTAGCGATTATTATATCTCCTTTCGTAAAATACTTTTTGAATATGGAAAAACTAATAGAATTCTCCTTAGCTCTCTCAATCCTAATAGCGAGCACGAATTCGTCTGTGTTGACGCGTTTAATAACACAACTCAAAATCGAAAAATCAAATATCGAGAAGTTTGTAATCGCGCCTTCAATGCACTCGGATTTCATGTGTTACTGTTTACTTTCAATTTCTTACATATTTTCTCCACTACCTGATATTTGCAATGATTTGGACCTTGGTTTTTATTCTAAAAAATGGATGAGAATGAGTTTCGCAGTCTTGGCAGAAGTGGTATTCACATTAGTATGAACCACCCCATAGGGGGTGGAAGAAGAAAAAGAAGAGTATGTAACTAATATGATAGATAGCATGATAAGTGGGCATGGACATTCATCGATAGTCAAGCTAAAACGACGTTAAACAAAGCGCTTAGTGGGAGGTAACCCACGTTTCTTTCGTACTTACATTTTTTTCTTTTTCTTTGTGTTGTTTAATTTTAACAGAAACCTTGATAGCTCAACTCATATTGTGGTTTCCACCTCCCAAGTGAGATTCTTGGAAGTTCTACTCCTTTTTTCTTGTGCTAAAATATTGAATGCAATGTTTAGTTCAAGTTTGGGGGTATTTATTCAATTTCTTAAATTTTTCTTTATTTTTCTTGCACTTTAATATCTTGCGCTTTTATGTTCAGGTTTCTTTCTTATTTCTTGTTATTTTCAACTTTTTTGTTTTTATAAGATAACTTTTTCGTAGCTTTCCCCAATCTAAGACTCTACAAAAAAAAATTATGACAAGCTTCAGTTGTGGGTAAAGACGGGAAAGTATAGAGTTTGAGGAAAGACAGGTTAGGATTATGGACATTGGGGAAGTTTGAAAACTTAGTTATTACCCGAACACCCTAGGTCTCTCAGAGTAGGATGCGATTCTAACGTGTAGATTTGGACCATAGTACTTTGCTTCTAAAAACAACCCTTTAATTAGTTCTAAGTGACAGTCTGGCATAATTTTAGACTCGTATACATGTATGGTTGGTTGGGAGACAAAAAATTTGGCACCAAAATGATGAAATGACAATAAAAAGGCAACAACTATCTTCTAAGTTGGGTAATTCTCACCCGGTTATTTAGCTTAACTGTGGTTGAATCCTCAAATATCATTCCAAAGTGGACCAATAAACGCCAAAGTGCGTAAATTCATCAAAAAAAGAAAAAAAAGAATAAAAATGAGCTTATAGCAAAAACTCTCACCCAGTCTTGTGTATGCGGCGACAAAAAGAAATAAATTGCCTTAATATTGATTGTATGAATGAAAGGGGGAGGGAAAATTCGGAAAAAGAGACGTAAGCCCAAAGCATGGTTGGAGAGGTGTTCGAAAGGGAGACTTAGGTATGTGATTTTTCCATGGTTAGTGTTCTTGCGAATACCTTCACTGGCAAGTGACTGCCGAGAGAACTAGGTCTAGTATATCGGAACAAAGACTTGCATATGAGTACCGTTGACCTCGCTTTTGTATGTGTTATCATGACGTGATCGCTTGATCCCAAAATTTGTAAATTCAAACTTTGTTGCTTGAGGATAAGCAACGTTCTAAGTTTAGGGGAGTTTGATAAGTGGTCATTGTATCATCATTTTTAGTTGTTTTCCTTTAGTATTTTACCATATTTTGTTCGATATTCTTTCAATTATCATGTTTTATGCTTTGATTTATGTTTTCTTATTAATTTCAAGGTCTAATGAGCATCCAAGACAAAAAAGGATCAAAGACAAGCAAAACAGAGCAAAACGGGAAAAATTGGCAATTTCTCCCATACAAAAACTAGAAAGCTGCTACGGCCACTCGTACTAGGTGGTACGGGCCGTAGAAGTAAGAAGCCATTGCCCCTTTTTTTTATGCTTTCCAGTAGTAGAGGCAGTGGTCTATTATGGCCACCCGTAAAAGATATTATGGATCGTAGCAAGGAGGCGAGAGAAAAACTGAAATTTTGTTTTTGCTTCCTTTATTAGATTGATTCACTCTTAATTGTGGCTCTTAGAAAATATTTTATCTCTATCAAATATGAATATTTCACACTGAACCAAAGATATTTTTAACTTTTATTATTTTGCTATAAAATGCATTTTCTGTTATGTTTTTAGGGTTCCCAACTTTTGTCATTATTCATTCCTAGTTTATAAGTTTCTTTTGTTCTACTTTTCTTTGTAACTCAAGTCTCCAAAGGAGAAATTCGTGGAACAATGTCTATTCATCATTCGGGTTTTTAATTGATTCTCTTTATATTATTCGTATTTTTTTATTGATTGTTATGAGTTTGATTATGAATACCTCTATGATTATGTTTGTCCTCGCCATGAGTGAGTAGTCTCTAAGGGAATAGGGGTTATGAGAATTGTTTCATGACCTATCTTATGATCCGCTACTTTTGATTGCAAGAATTTTAATTAAACTTATGTTATAATTTGAGTTCATGGATTTCAAATTCATCACGAAAGTAAGTTGTTCTCAAGTATCGACCGTAGCCTGAAAGGATATGTGTCGATACTGAAGCGCACATTTTTAAACAACCTAATTCGGATAATGCGAAATTCGACGGGAAAATTTGAGAAAACATATACCTAGGCAAAAGTAATTACTCGTCGAATAATAATTTAGGCGATGCCAAAGCTGACGGACTATTCGTCGATGATAGGGGCAATGCGCTATCAAAAGCAAGTAGTGCCCAATTTTATCTATTTTCTATAATTTATGCAAAAGACTCACAATAGATATAACAAGGATAGTATGATTGTGTTAGAAATATTAACTGTAACCCCAGGTCCTAATTGTCTCAATTTGAGATTTAAGTGATTTTTTTGTTAAGTTATTTTTACTTAATTTCTTTTTCTGTTAAGTTGTTTACTTAAGCTTCTAATTTTGATTTTTCTAGATATACACTAATAGAACAAAAATTCGGTACTTAAACAATTGGTCTATATGGTTCGATATCAATTTTATTACTCCGCGACAGTCGTGCACATGCGGATGCATCACAGCTCAACTTTCATGTGCTCATCTATCCTATTTTTTACTACCTCATAAATATTGTCTTAACTATGGCCTTTGTTAGCTGTGTATATACTTTCAAAATAATCTAGGAAGAAATTTTCCATATCACTCACATCTTTTTTCCAAACTCCTTCCTTGTCTTGAAATTTCTTTATAGTGTTATTCAATTTCCTTTGACTAGCTTTAACGTGGAAGAATTGAGTGTTTTGGTCTCCCTCCTTAAGCCATTGGATATTTTCTCTTTGGCTACACCAAGTTTCTTCGAGCCAGAGCATTTTTTCCACTTCCTCTGTCCAGCGAGCTTCCCACTTATTGTTCTCAAACGTTGCTCTATCTTGGATTTGTTGAAGGTCCTCCTGGGTTTTTTTACTATTCTTTGGAGTATCTCCTAACACATTTTCCCCCTAATCAATGAGGTGCATAAGGGTTTGTTGTTTTTTATTTCCAAAGTTTTCATTCGAGCCACCCCAATGCTGGAGAGCAACTTGTCTGCTATCCTCATTGGTGGTCCATACCTTCTCAAATCTGTTCATCCTCTTATAATGGATTGACCTACAATCATTGTCAATGATGAAACCTGTTAAAATACAAGAGACTAAGAGACATATGAATAAACCGTGTGTTTTGAAAAACACTACAGAGACATTATTATATATAAATAGGCAACAACTAATTACATGATATAATCGATGTGGGACTATTCTATACACAAATATTCTTAACACTATATATATTTACAAATATCAACACCCCCCTCAAGCTTGAGCATATAAGTCAAATGCAATAAGCTTGTTACATATGTAGTTAGTTATGGGGATTCATAGGGATTTTTTAAACACATCTGCTAATTGATCATTAGAGTTGACAAAGCTTGTGACAATGTCGCCTGACTCGATCTTCTCTCTGATAAAGTGACAGTCTATCTCAATATGTTTGGTCCTCTCTTGGAAAATTGGATTTGAAGCAATGTGCAATGAACCTTGATTATCACAAATAAGTTTCATTGGTCTTGCTTCTTCAATTTGAAGTTCCTTTAGCAAGGGTTTTAACCAAATAAGTTCACATGTTGCCATTGCCATGACCATATACTCTGCCTCGGCGCTTGATCTTGCAACTATATTTTGTTTCTTACTTTTCCAGGATATAAGGTTTCCTCCAACAAGTACACAATACTCAGAGGTGGATAGTCTATCAATGGGTGACCCTATCCAATCAGCATTGGAGTATCCAATTATCTGGATATGTCCTTTATCCTCATACAGAAGACCTTTTCCTGGAGCACATTTGATGTATATCATAATCTAGATAACAGCATCCATGTGTTCCTGACAAGGGGAATTTAAAAACTGTCTTACCACACTGACTGCAAAAGAAATGTCCAGACGAGTGACTGTGAGATAATTCAACTTTCCAACCAATCTCATATACCGTCCTGAGTCAGATAGAGGCTCCCTCTGATTGGATAGTAGTTTAACACTTGGATCCATAGGAGTATCAGTTGGTTTAGCATTTAATAAACATGTTTCTTCCAAAATAACCGTAGCACATTTTTGCTGAAAAATCACCAAACCATCTTTAGATTAGGCTACTTCAATACCCAAGAAGTAGCAGAGTTTACCAAGACCTTTTGTCTGAAACTGTTTCGAGAGATGTTGTTTTAACTAGAGTATCCCCTGCTGATCACTATCAGTTATAACAATTTCATCTAGATACACAATAAGATAAATACACCCTTGGGGTGAGTGGCGATAAAAAAATAGAATGGTCAGCTTCACCACGGATCATACCAAACTGTTGTACTACAGTGCTGAATCTTCCAAACCAAGCTCTCGGAGATTGCTTAAGACCATAAAAGAGACATGTGTAGCCTAAAAACCATATTCGATGGATCCCCCTAAGTAACAAACCTAGGTGGTTGCTCCATATATACTTCCTCTTCAATATCACCATGTAAGAATGCATTTTTGATGTCAAGTTGATGAAGACTCTGCAATGATACCTTGAAGACTCGGGGAGAGATTGTGTACAAAACACGTAGACCCGAAGACTCGGGGAGGAATTGGGTGGAGTGAAAAATTTGGAAACATGATTGAATGAGGGATTATATTATTAAGGACAAATGAGGGCATGCGATTTATGAGGTAACATGTCGTGAGCACTGCATCTCCCTAAAACTGGAGAGGAACATTACCATGGAGAAGTAGGGTCCGAGTGGTTTCTACGAGGTGTCGATTTTTGCGTTCGGCTACCCCATTTTGTTGGGGTGTATGAGGGTAAGATGTTTGGTGCAAAATATAATTGGATGACATAAATATTTGAAATTGTTGGGATAAATATTCACATGCATTGTCACTTCTTAAGGTACGAATAGACAAACCAAATTGGGTTCTTATTTCTCGATAAAATTGTTCAAAAATGGAAAACAATTCAGACATATTCTTCATTAAAAATAGCCATGAGCAACGTGAAAAATCATCAATAAAAGTTACAAAATACCTAGACTCAAAAGTAGACACGGCACGTGAGGGACCCAAAACATCGAAGTGAACTAAAGCAAAAGGGGACGCAGCCCATTTATTGACTCGATCAGAAAAGTGACTATGAGTATGTTTCCCTAACTGATAAGACTCACAATGTAAAATGGATAATTTAGATAAATAAGGCACCAACTTTTGTAGCTTGGAAAGACCTGGATGACCTAACTGCGCATGTATAATGAGTGGAGAATCTGTGGTGGAGCATGTGGTAGATGACGTAAAGAAGTAGTAGAGGCCTTGAGACTCACATCTGACGTCAATTGTTTGTCCTGAACTCTGATCCTGCAGAGTAACATTACTATTAGTAAAGGTGATAGAAAAATGGAAGCGAGTTAAACAACTGACTGATAGTAAATTAAATGGGCAATTAGGTGCATAAAGGACAGAAGTAATAGAGAGAGATGGTAAAATTTGAACATTATCAATATCTTGGGATCGAATTTGAGGACCATTTGCGGCAGTTGTAATGGATAAGAAACCAGAGGTAGAGAAGGAAGAAAAAAGACCTTTATTACCAGTAACATGATCAGACATACTAGAATGAGGACCCAAGGACCAAGAGGAGATGATTGAGAGAAGTAAACAGATCAATTACTAATGTGTGCAACCAAAGCAGTGGAACCAGAGATTTGATTAGTCTGACACCACTTGAGAAAATCCTTGTAGCTTGGCATAGGGTTATGAATAGAAGGTGAAGTCTGCAGAGTGTCTGGTGTTGCACCCCAAAATTTTTCCTCTCTTATTTCTAATCATGATTGGCTTATGTTTTACATTCATGTGCATTTTCCATTAAGGGGTAACCTTGCATTCATTTGCATTGAGATCCTAAATACACGGATCAAGGCATTTCATGTGATTTGAGCTTTCCCTATTCAGAGGTGATTTATTTGGCTATTGCACTCGAGTTGAGACAAAGGCTAAGTTCCCAACGTCGCGATCATCTTCTCTACCGAGGATCATTAGATATCAAGGTCATTTTCGCCATGATTTTTCAAGAGGATCAATGTGCACTCAAGGGCAGAAATTTCGGTTTCAAGTCAAGTGTGGTTATTCAGTCATGATTTTGTTCGGGCATTTTAATTTTTAAATTCTTCATTCATCTAAATTTATTTTTACTTCGCATGGTATAGCACGCATTTTATCTCGCATAGTGCCTAAAATATCACCGAAATAATTTCTCGGATTTACAGACAGACAGGTCAAACTGAATGTTAACGGTGCGTAAAATCGGTGGACGAAAATTTTTGAAATCGAACTTGCAGATGTCAATTATATTGATCTATGTTTCGCATAGTTTAATCTGACGTGTTCGTTTTAATTTTTTGACTATTTTTCGTCGCATTTTGATCGGTTTAAGCATTTTAACAAGTCAATTTATTTTAAAATATGACCAAACATTGTATTTTTCCGAGTCGTATATTTCATGCTGATCATTTTGGTATACTCGGTTTATTTTTTCGAGCAAATCAGCGTCCGACTTATATTTATTTGGGTTACAGTTATTTTTACATTTTTTTCTAAATATTTATATTAAATAAATAGGATAATTAGTGTTTTAAATTTAATTTTAATTTAAATGTTGATTTTATTATTTTGGATTTAACTAATTATTTAATTTGGGTTTTAAAATGAATATTAGGAATATTATTCACAATTTAGAGGTAACCGTAATTTGATACTTATATATACATAAGTTGTATGTTGAAAAAAAGTAACCAGAAGAGAGAAAAGTTGCGCCTCCACAGTTGTGCTGCTACCACATATCATTGTTTCAAATAACTATAATAGGCAATCACATTGGATAATCATTGTTTTGAAACTTTGGAATTATGCTTAGTTTTCGTCTTTATCTATATCGTTACTATTAGGGGTGAGCAAGGGACGGATGGGTTATGACTAACCTTAACTCTGTTCTAAATATTGATCGGGTTATTTTAATGACCCTAACCCGTATCTAAACCCGTAAAAATTCCGATAATATGTCATCACCTTTTTATTTTCCCTAAAACATGCTAAGAAGATGTAAAATAGAAAACATGATGTAAGAGAGCAAATGTGTACTTAGTATTTACTTAGTGCATATATTAAATTATGAGGTGAAAAGTGGAAAAGTCTATTGGAAATTTGGAATAATCTAAATATACTGATAAATTAAATAAACAAATAAATAGTATCACATGTCCATTCATAATATTATGATAGGTTGGGTAACTCGAGGGTCAATCCGAACCCATTCCACCTATATTGCGTTGGGACGGGTCTTCTGGTTGAGTTGAATTCTGCTCACCCCTAATTACTATTCCCGTTCGTGAAACATTGTTTTTTCTAATGATGTATTGCCTTTCAGATAATGTTTATGTTTTAGTTTTATATATAGCATATTATTATATTAACATAACTGTAGGTTTTATATATATATATATATATATATATATATATATATATATATATATATATATATATATATATATATATATATATACGTTAGTGTGTTAATGTTATTTTTAATTTATAGTTGTGAATATATTATTTGGACCGAATTATGTCGATACGCTGGTCACATATTTGTGTGTACGATGTGTGATATGTTTGGATTCGATTCGGTTGTGATGATCGCGTTTTTGCATTAGTAACATTGTCGGGTTTTTATCACATTTAAAATTTCTTTTTTTGTGTTTCTTTTTATTATATTTAGATCCACATAATTTTGGTTCCACTTGCGATGATCACGTTAAGTGTAGCAAACTAGTGGCAAATTTTTATTCGTTTATGTGTGATTTTTATTTTACTATTTTAAATTAATTTTCGTTGCGTTTCGATTTTGTACACATTTTTTAGTGTAGTGATTTTGTACACGTTTCAATTTGTGATTTTCTTTAATTTTATTATCTCATTTTGTGATTCGACTTGCGATGACCACTAATGCGGTAGCAATTTTCTATTTCAATTTGTATTATTTTTCAATGATCCAACGTCGTTATCTTTAGATCGAATCTATTTTTTATTTGGTAGTCTTTGCGCGTTTTCACGCACGAGACCTTGATTCACATATTTGAATCATGATTTTAATCTGTGCACTTTTCTTTTCAATTTATGTTATGATTCATTTGTTGTGTGATGTGGTGTATGCATCTTATTTCCCTTCATCCTAACTTTAGGATTCATTGTTTTGTATGATAACATTAAGTTAGCTCCCTCCTAACCTCAACTATAGGGTCATTTTGGCATGACAACTTCTAGGACCGAGTCTCCCTTAGATCTTGCGTTGCGTCTTTCTCCTCTCCCTTTTAACACAGATAAAAATACTTAATAAATATGATGTGCATAGTGAGTCACGAGCCTTAAACACATGGGAAAATATGAGTGGATGCATTTCTAACTTCATCTTAGGATACTTTGCGCGTGAGACGTTTGGATCGCTAGCACGAAGTATTCGATCATATGTCATAGAATTTAGTGAAATGTGCATCTTGAACAAAGTCAATCCACTTCTATTAAAATCCTTGAACAAATACCAATCATTTTGTCCTTCGGGATTTTCCTTCGAACCTTTTCAAAAAGGGCATGCTATCTCCGTTCTACCATAAACAGGCATCGACCCTAACTCCTGGAACGTGAGTTTAACATCGTTCATAAAAGATATCAACCAATATGTGGTAGGTCGAACTACGAGCGCTCTGACTTCTTCATTCTCGTCCGAATGAAGATACGTAGGGACAAGATGGAGAAGTCTTAGCGAGCACAATCCTACATTCACCCATAGTCCTCCAAACTACGTTGACTCTGACTTTTCCATTGTACGAGGGAATATGTAGGCATATGATTGGGAGATCCTATCGAGTCTCCTTTGGTTTTTTCTTTTTGTCGTTCTCGTTAGCAAGTAGGCTTTAGATGTACGTACCCTTTGATTAAAACAACAAGCATGGATCCTGTTGAGTACAACGGACGCGAGGGGTGCTAACACCTTCCTCTTGCGTAATCGACTCCCGAATTTAGGATTTGGTTGCAAGACCATGTCTTCTCCCTTTTGAGGTTTCTTCGATCGTTTTCCTTTCCCCGTCGGGATAAATAACGTTCGGTGGTGACTCTGTTTTTTCGGCGATTATTTTTCGCGTTGCAACATCTGGGTTATCACTTTGAGTTGCATTTACCTAGCATGGGGGTTTTCCATGTAGCTTCTAACAACGGTCGATAGTATGTCCAAGTCGGTTGCAATGATCACACTTGGGATGAGATTTGGAGTTGGATGACCTCCTCGAGGGCGGTTCTGATTGTTGCCAAGAGATGCAAGGGCAACAATGTCATATGGTGTTGGAGCAACAGTAGATGGAGGGGAAACCGGACCAAACGCATGAGGTGTATCCAAGCGCAACATTTGTTTAATAACTACATCTTAGTTAGGAACAGTAGTACCTGATAAAATCTGGTTACGAACGGAGTCGAGTTCGGATGGTAGTTCTTTAAGTGCCATGCCCATGAAAAATTTACTTTGTTGTTCGGCAAGAGCTGTTGCATCTTTTGTGTACGGCATGAGAGTTGTGTAA